>CM069914.1:45137728-45861408 GCA_036172215.1 Camellia granthamiana
GCTTCAGTAAGAGATATAAGATAAGGAGGAGAATTTCAGGGTGGAAAAAGGAAGAAGAAAAGAAAACACTATAGATATATACAAAAGAATTGCTATTGTCATTAATCTAATTTCATTTTGGTATAGCTGACCTCATAAAATGCAGCATGATACATTTCTAAATTATATGTGAGTCAACATGACTTCTTTGAATATCTTTTCTTTGTTTCCTCTCCTTGTTTTCAGAGCACCTATGTTGCAAACTTAGAGACAGTGGAGAATGCAAGAGATTATGGACATACTCATTTGTCCGAGGTCAAGTATCTGAAGGCTTTTTGTTGTTTCCATTATTTCTTATTCCTTGTGAACGTTTTAATATGTATTCCCCTGGTCATCTAATGCTTCCCTAGTTTTGTTTTTACCTTTTTGCATTATAATTCCAGATAATCGGTTTTGCAGACAGGTTTCAGAATATGACAATCCTTTTGATCCACTTTTCTGCTCGATATCAAGCGGATGTAAGTTTCTATTTTTTCTAGTATATAATTATTTATTTCTTCTGTGCCTTTTTTTTCTTTTATATGGTTTAAAACAAGGAATATGATTTAATGTTTAAATGAATGTTTATGGCTGGCACACAATAATTATAATAAATCATGTGGCATATTTGAGCTTGCAACGAATTGGCTGGGTTGAGGTGGTACAATTAGAGTAGGTTCTCTACTTGCCACAGTTGATCCGATCAAAAATCTTTCTTTGGTCTGCTTTGGTGCTGTGCTCATTGCACAGATCCATCCGAATTAAGCAGATAGGTCAACAAATCAGTGACTTGTACATACGAGTTGTTGGGTGATGGTCACAAATATGCTTGTTTGATTTATGTTTTGTCATAATTAAGCCGTCAATATAATTTTTTGTCAAGAAATCCAAAATGCTGTATCTATATTGCCTGTCTCTTGCTGACCGGGTTTTTACACTTGCAGAAGGTTTCTGATGAAAGTGGGATGACAACTCAATAGTAGGATTCCATTCTATCCATCAAAATTTTGCTTATATCTTGAGCCAGTCTTCTTTACTATTTTCCCCTATGTAAAGGAATTTGAGCAGCAGGTTTATGCGTAATTCATTACTTAAATTTACTTCCACCCGTATTGATGGCATTTTAAGCTGTGCTGCTTGTTTTTTAAAGATGTTTGAGAGCTACCTTGTAGTAGTCATTTAGCAGTAGCCACTATGCATAAATGAGCTAGAAGATTAGCTGCAGAAAATTGTTTAAGGTTGTAATATACTTTTAAGGTTATTTACTTCTCAATAGCAAACCAAACCATATGCAATGAGGCAATTTTGTACTAATTGCATGTTGTCGAAGAGCCTTTTTGAAGAGTGTTAGCCATCATAAACCAAATATTTTCAGTTGCTGGAACTGTCTTTGAATTATTCTATTCCTTTGGCATCCTCAATTGTGAAACTTTACAAGACCCTTTGATTCCAGCACTTGGGCCCCCTACAATCCAAACTGTACTTGACAACAGACTATTTCCAGGTTTTTCTCTCGACTGTTGCCTTTAAGACAGATGGTTTCTCCATAATAGGATCTTCTTTTCCTTCTTTTTTTTCTTCAAATATTGGGAGAGCAAGTTAATCCATATTTGGCGACCATGAAATCACTAGAATGAATTGCAAAGACTGAATGGATCAGATCTGTACACAGCTGTTGCTCTACATAGATACAGAAGAGTGCAAAATTTGGGAATTTTTGGTGCAAGCCTTGTTTGTCTTGGAAAAGACAAAAAGGCAACTAATTAGTCAAAAATTAAAACAAACTAATGACCAAATATTAATGCCATCTCTAATTGGATGCTTTTCCTGGGTTCTCTTCATGCAGTGTCTTCTGCTCAGCATTAACTACATGACTTTTCCCAGATGTTAAAATTACCCAGGAGCAAAATATAAAAATTACCTCATAAAATTACTTTTTTTATATAAAAAAAAATAATTTTCATTTATAGATAAAACATGGTTAGTCAATACCCTAAATGTAACTAGCTACTTGATCTGTCTCAAATACAAATCAGAAACTCCTCATGCTGTCTTCTTAAAGACGAAAGCAACATCACATCGATGAACTCACAAAACAATACAAGCTAATCTTCTGGGTTCGCAAGCATGCTATAACAGGTGCCGCCAATGAGGCTTAGCCAGACCCTTTGGGTCGCCCAGATGGCTTCAGGTGAAGGTAAGCAAGAACAGAACTCGTGGCAGCAGGATTCTGATAAACAACTGTATGAATGATGAACTCAAAATTTAAACATGAGGCTTTTACCGAATAATCAACTGTTATGAATGGTATACTCAAAATTAAAATACAAGACTTTTGACGGAGGAAAACAAGAATCAAATGTAACTGAGTTCTCATGTGCCACAAACATGCAATTTCAACATGGCATGGTTGGAGAGCAAACTAGCCTCTATTAAATGTTCCTAAAAACCTCACGGGAATCGCTCTCCCCTTTTTCAGTCACTTTCCAGAGCCGCCAAGTGATGGTTAACCTGCAAAAATAGTGTGCATTTAGATATGATCAGTGATCTGAGATTACAAACAATGCATAATCGATATTCGGAAGGAAATTATTTTTCAAAAAAAAAAAGAAAGAAAGAAAAGAAAAGAAAAAGAGGATAGAGTCAAAAGCATGTCTTCTTCCAAGTACAAACATGTTTTTCCAAGAAAAAAAACTCTCTATCCCAGCATACTACATGGAATGCAGAAAGATTAAACCACAAATAATAACCCGACATACTTAAACTTGCTCTAGAATGCCATGTTATGCTGTTGAAATTATATAGGATTATACTTGCAGTACAAGTGGCATCACATGAGCAATAATAAATGATAAGATAGATTACACTAAACCGTTATAGGTTTCTAACAACATTGAGGGCCTCACCTTAAGTTTTTAAAATAACACTGACTTCCCTATCAATGTTTCAGTTCAACAGAATAAGCCTGAGACGTTTTAATTATTTTATCTACGAGAGAATCATCAAAAGTCGTAGTGATGCATGGTATCAAAGCTACAAGACCATTTAGTCATTGACATCATGTCCTTTAATCCTCCAAAGAACATAGTTACCAAGAATCTATTTTCCAACTTATATGGCATTAACACACTAATATTTTTTATTAGTATTGTCCTGAATTTTTGCTTCTTGTAAGCATGTTTCCATCTTGGAAAATTCAATTCCACTGTACGACAATCAATCCACGTATCCTAGGTCAATTACAAAATTGTTGTCGTTAAGTACAAAAAAGAACATTCCCCATTTCATTTTCAAGGAAAAATTAAAGAAGTTTAAGGAACACCCGAACATTAAATCTACTCCGTCTACTATTAAAGCTGGTGAAGAGACATAGAATATGATATTTGAAGCTCAGAAAACTCCTGTGAAATTGGCAGTTTATTAAAGCATTTTGTTGTAGTGAGGGTGGATGTTATTCTTCAAAATGTTTTAGGGGTGTTGAATTTATTTATTTTTTACTATATATTTTGTTTTCCCCCCTTTTTTATTGTATATAGGTTGTGGCACCTCGGCACTGTCTCAATACAATTTATTTTATGGGAGTAAGAAGACTAGAGACAAACCAAACCTTTGGCAAAATGGCTGCTCAAGACTTAAACCCACATTCTCATGCTTGTCAATATTTTCATAAATAATTTGGTAAATATACTACCGCGTTACAAATTCTATTTCCCAGTTAGTGAAGTATGGGTGGAGTTCAGAGTTTTTTATTTTTATTTTTATTTTTATTTTTTTTGAACAGCAAAAAAAAAAAAAAAAAAAAAAAAAAAAAAAAAAAAGCCCTTTATTGATGATAATTACCATACATATATATGACATTACATCAAAGAAAGGATGAGGGCATGCAAAAAGAATCAAAACATAACCACATGATCCCAACTAGGTTGGCACCGTAGGGAATGCCCAATCATTTGCTAGCACACCTCAAGGTTGAAGAGAGAACAACCACAAAAAAAACACAGAATAAAAACCCCAAAGAGTCCTACAAAAACAAAACAGGACAGCAGCAGAACACCCCTGCATCTGGACAGCAGCACACCTCAAAGGAGAATTATTTGCTCAGCCAACACCCCTACTGCAGAACTTAACCTGTTGCAGGTTGTATATAATAGCAGGATGGAGTTCAGAGTTAAACTTCAAATAGCCTGACAAATTTAAATGGTAACAAATTGGATGACAAATTTAAATGACTTGTCATCTCACCTAATAATCCATTACCATAAATTAAAGAAACTTAAACCATCACTTTTTTATCAACTCAACCCACTCAACTGATTGTGAATTTGTGTCCACATTAGATATATTTCTTTCAAACCCCATGAAACTACTTCTCCAAAATTCAAAACCATTTCCAACCAACTCTCCTTAATCCTATTTTTAGCAAGTCCCTGGTTCCCTTGCATTTTTCTAACCCTTACACTGTAGAGATGATCATTCTGATGATATGCAAGAAACTACTAGTTTTAAACACAAAATTGGCTGCTCTTCAACTACCACACCAACTAATAATCACATGCAAATGAGCACATAAAATTTTATAAAGAAAATACATAGGCCTTCCACTTTAGTCAAAACAACAAATTTGAGGTACAGTACTCACTTGATGACAACCACTCTCAAAAATAAAAATTGTAATCTCAAAGAGGGGAACAAAAAATAGAGGGAGTTCTGAACATGTGTTAGTAGTAGAATCGAGCAGCCAGGCAATTTTAAGTTTCACTAGCTCCAGTGTATATCAAAAAGTACTTCAACAACACTAATTGTTAAATATCATACAAAATATATCAATAAGTATATGATGTAGCAATACGAGGTGTGAGTTCAGATTACATACCTCTAACTTCAGTTCTCAAAGTTTCAATTAGATTTGCCATGGAACAACAGAGTCTAGCTTCCAGAGCTAAAGAATTAACAAGTCCCTCTATAGACCTCAACTCTTCATGGAACTCGGGATGCAACACCAATGAAGAGAAATGCTCGTCCACCACTAGCCCAAGACATTTCACAATGCCTTCGAGTGTAGGGACCCATTCACAAGCTTTCAACCCCAACATAGATGACGCTTTAGGACACGGACACACTTGAGGAAATCTCTCATACTTCTTCAACCACTTTCCCAAGTACTGAATCAATCCCATCATCTCCGAACCATTCAACTTGCTTATACAAGAAGACAAAATCACCTCATCAAGGTTTGAAGATGCGAGCAGATAATGCAAACACAATTCAGGATTTGAAAACTCATCGTGTGCTACCATGAGCAGAACCGAGGCCTCTTTCGCCAAGTTCAGTTTCTTCCCACTAAGTTTCTTATCCATCGCCTTCTCCATAGCCAATAAAGCTTGGCTCTCCCATTCCTTCCTCACGCTTACCATACTACTATATGCACCTTTACTCGGTGAAAGAAAGTACTTCAAAATTGAAACTACATCCGATGTTTGAAGGTCCAAAACATGCTTAACACATAAACAAATCAAATCCGACCTCCTCTGTTCAATCAAATTATGAACTAAATTCGAAGAACACAAATGTTCAACAAGTCCACAAACTATTAGGGTTTCCAACACCTCCCAAAGCTCCAATACAGTACAAGCCTCCAAAACCAGACCCTTAACTTGACGACTCATCAAAAACCCCACCTTTTTGATCAATTTACGGGTATAACCCTCTTCAGAAGAATCAACCCCAACAAAAATTCCAACTTTCTCGCTGTTCTTCTTCAAATATGAATTCAAGATCCCAATAAACTCATCCTTACCGAATGAGCTAGGGTTTTTGAGATTTCGCTTCAATTTTTTGAAGAATATTTGGCCTAAATCGATGATATCGGAATCAGTTTGCCAAATTTTCCAGCCCTCAACGCGTTTGACGAGTGATGTGTCGTTTGATTCATCGTTTTTGGGCTTCAAGTTGAGAAAAATCGGATCTGGGTTCAGGATGATGGGGTAGTTCGATTCGAGGGTGAGTTGATTGGGATTGGCCGAAGCCTTGGTGATGACTTCGAGCAAAGACATAATAAAGTCGAAGCAATGCTAAGAAAATGATTCAAGTTTTGAAAAGAAGAGAAACTTTCTCTGAAACCAAGCAAGCGAGTGGGAGAGAATCGCAAAAACCGAACCTCGAAACGAAAAGAAAAAAGGACAGCGATTGTAGCTGTGATGGCGGCGGTGCTGAGGAACTCCGGCGGCGGCGGCGGCGGCGAGTGGGGGTACCTTTTGAAACCCTAACTTGCCAGGGTTTGCCGCGCTTTAGTGTCGCGCTTCACTTCTGATCAAAGTAGAGACAGTGGGAAAATTCTCATGTATGTATGGTATATATAATATAGGGCAAATTACATATAACCCTCGAGTTTTAGTAAAATTACAGATATTCTAAGGTTTGAAAAATTACAGATATTTCTTGAAGGTTATATTTGTATAATAAATTATTTGTTATGAAAATATAAACCTTAGGGGGTAATTTGTTATAAAAATACAAATCTCAAGAGGGTATTTGTAATTTTCGAAACTTCAGGAACTATCTGTAATTTAGCTAAATCTCGAGGGAAGTATATGTAATTTGCCCTATAATGGCGCTGTTTGAGAAACCGGAAATGAGGCTATTATAGCCTCATTTGAGAAAAAAGCCCAAAAGCAACACTGTTCACAGGTTTTCAAAAAAAAAAAATTAGGCTGCTGCCCAGACAATGTAGGCTGTGCCTACACTGTCACAGCCGGAAATTGTTACATCAAGGGCTAAATTACCATTTTGCCCCTTTACATCAATTTAAAAAATTATAATTTAAGGACAATTTGTCATTTTAAATTCAAACATCATTTCAACACACTTTTCAATACAACAACTCAACTAAAAATTCATCTCATCTTCCCAAACACAAAAACTAAAATAGTCAAAAAGTCAAAAAACCTCTAAAATAGCCACTTCCCAAACAAGGCCAATATATATATATATATGGCCCTTTAGATTTTAATAAGATAAATAAATATTAATTAGTAGATGAATCAAAAGTAAAATTACATAGAAAAAATAAGATAATTTTTTAAAAAGTAAAGTAATTTTGATTAATTTTAAAATTTTAAAAAAATGATGTTAACTTACCATTTGCTACAAATATATTTATTATTTGATATTCACTCATTTACTATTTATTATGAATAAACTTACTATTTAAAATATTACCTGCTAAACAGGTCATATTCAATTCTTAAAAATTGTATCCTCTTTTATATTTTAAATTAATTTAAATACATAAAACTAATGACATACCATATTTAATTATTTTTTCTTTATATTTTGTCTTGTTATGATTTGTAAAAACTAAAATATGATATGTAAATATTAATTTGTTAAAATTTACTAATTTTTTAAAATAGTCATTATTGTGAAAATTTAATTTTCGATATAATATTAAAAATAAATAAGAATAAAAAAATTGTAAATAAAATACTTTTAAATTATAAGTTATTTAAACTTAATTTTAAAAACATTAATTTAAAATAGTTATTTTTTTTTTAATTTTTTACCTATAACACCTCAAAATAGTAGTTACTATTTAAGAAACTATTTGGTAACGTTTATATTTACTGTTTTCTATTTAAGTATAATTTCATTGACTATTACTTAACTC
Organism: Camellia granthamiana; assembly: GCA_036172215.1. NCBI lineage: Eukaryota > Viridiplantae > Streptophyta > Magnoliopsida > Ericales > Theaceae > Camellia > Camellia granthamiana. The sequence continues at coordinate 45,145,413 of CM069914.1, forward strand.
TGTTAAAGTTGTAATAACTCGAAAATTTAAGTTGTCTCTTAAATTTTATATTAATATTATTTAATTATAAATAAGAAAAACTCTAAAGGTTTCATTAAATATTCTGTAAGAGTAAATTAAAATATTAAATATTATGATTGTATGTGATAAAAAAAAAATAATTAGAGAGTATATAGGAGCAATTTGGGAACTTGGTAAAAAGCCAGTTTTTTGGTTTTTTACCAAGTTCTCCCAAAAAAGCCACCAAAAAAGTCAAAAAGCTAGTTTTTTACCAATTTTTCAAAACACCCCATATTATCAAAAATGATATATATAACTGAGCCAAGATAACTTCAGTTACTGGCCATCACGATACCTAACCATTGGGTACGGAGAGCGGGACGTGACAAGTGATATCAAAGCCTAGGTTTTTAAAATTATTTTTATAAAAGTATTGGAGCATAAGACACATGCACAAATAGGTGGAACACCGTATGTTTATACCTACTAAGCGCCCTCGTGACCCTGTCCTAGGTCCGGTTCTATGATTGGGATGGAGTTGGTCTCGCCACACTCTATGGCTATATGAGCTCTACTTCTCGCATGAGGGGAGAGCGAGCTTGAGGCTACTGGAGAGCCTAGGAGGTATGTACCACACCTTTCTACATTTGCACTTATGCTTTCTGCCGCACATTTCCTGCTTTATCTTTGTTCAATACCTGTTCATGCACTGCGCTTTCTGCTTTGCACTTTCTGTATCTGTTCATACATTGTGCTTTCTGCTTTGCACTTTCTGCTTTATATCTATTCATGCATTGTGCTTTCTACTTTGCACTTTCTGTATCTATTCATACAGTGTACTTTCTGCTTTGCACTTTTTGTTTTCTATTTGTTCATGCATTATGCTTTCTGCTTTGCACTTTTTGTTTTATATCTGTTCATGCACTGCTGATAACACTACTACCTTTTTCTTGCAATTATGGGTTTATGCCTATTTCCCGGCTCTAGTTCTAGAGCCTGTAGAGGAGATCCCCCCCGTAGTGCCTTACTCACAACGATACGATGGCCGATGCCGGCGCCGGAGCCGTGATGACATGACCTTCGCCTTCTACCGTCGATACTTTGATACGGTGGTTATCGATGAGATAATCCGAAACTAACAGTCATTTTTGCTTTACTACTATTTTGATTCATACTTCGACAACTGATGGCAACTAACAATTTGTACATTCTCTATTTGTAGATTACATGACAACCCTGGGCGATGATACCGGCTGGTGTGAGGGACCAGTACGCTGGGACTTGAGCCACATCCCGATTCTGGATTTTGCTAAAGGGCCTAGTTTGCCAAGCATGGTTCTTGAGTGAGCGGTTTATACGCCAGACTCTAGGCTTGCCTGATCCGGTTGTTCCCTTGCCACCCCCAGCATCCATGAGGATAGCAAATAGCCTCCCAGTTGAGGCGATTATCTAGTTCATAGTGGGCCTAGATGCTGACTTCTGCAGAGTTGAGGGCGACTATGAGACGTTCATCCAAACTTATCTCATGCCCCCCTTGACGGGTGTTCGCGCGAGCGAGGCAACAGGTGCTCCTGTGGCGGGTGAGGCGACTCAAGTGACAGATGCCGATACTAGAGGGGCCCCTGCCGTTAGGCAAATTACCGGTTGGCCAGAGATTCCCACTGTGCTTACATGTTGGCGGCCAATCGGGACAGCCGACCACATTTTGATCGAGCCAGCAAAGGCAGGGCACGAGTATGTCAGAGCTCGAGGAGCACCTTAAGTATGGACCACACTTTACAATTTGCACCCTATATTTTCCATTTCAGATATTGATTATTCTAAATATTGATCATTCAAATGCACTTGCAGGTACCCAAGGAGTATGTAGAGAGCCTCCTCGAGCTAGTTGTTTCTCTGATTGGCATGGTGCAAAGAAGAAAGACGCTGCTTGGTCTCCACGGTATTTAGGTAGTTTCCTTTATTTTGGCATGCATTTTACTACTAACTCTGTTATACACCACATTATCATATTCCCGCTGATACATTGGCACTTCCACTGTAGTTTTTCCCAAACTGCACTGATATACTGCATTGGCACACTGTACTCATACTCATTCTGCATACTATGCTTGTATTTGATACACACACTGTAGCTGATATATTGACAACTGTTTTTCCAGATTCCATATATACCAAGGGCACCAGTGGCAACAGCAGCACCAACATCGACAGTACCTCCTCCAGTAGCAGGGAGGAGAGAGAGACAGCACCTAATACGTAGCCGAGATGTGCACTGCGGTCGAGGCAGGGATAGGGGTACCTAAGGCCAAAGCAGTCCCTCGAAGCCCGTTTTGAGTGATGATGATGCCGAGACCAGCGACTCCGAGAAGGCAGTGAGTTGACATTCTAAGTCGTTTGAGAGCGGGGGTGATGATGCTAGCTCGGGGTCCGGGAGTAGAGATGATACTGAGGCTGGCTCTAAGGCAATGAGCGGAAATAATGATACCAGCTCTGGCTCAGAGTCTTATTCTAATAACGGTGTTAACGGAGACAATGCCCCTGAGTTCTCTCCGAGGAAGAGGACGAAGAAGGCCTCTCAAGCTTGAGATAACTGGCGTTGATCTTTATACTTTTTGCTTAGTTTCTTTTTGTTTGGTAGCTTAGCACATGTATAGCTTCGGATAAGTTTTGCTTTTACTTTTGAAACTTGTACTCCGTTTCTAAAGACCATGATCGGAATAAAACCTTGCAGTATTTATGAAAAGTGTTATTGTTTTTGCATCATGAGCACCACATTTGCATGAAATGGGAAATGGAGTTGAATTTTGAAAATGAAAATTCGTATTGGCACGATGTTCTTAATCGGGTAATGAGACAACCAACGACCAAAATACAAAATACAACTCGATAAACAAAGGAAAAACAACTCAAACACATATATACACACTTGCTAAAACCAAAAGACTCAAAACAAGACCTCAAAACACAAAGATCAAGACAAAACCAGGCTGCCAAAACTACCCGGCCCACAAGTGGACAACCGGCTACCACTGGTGGACGACAGGCCAGAAAAAGTGGACGGTCGGCCACTAATGTGAAGAACCACCAAAAAGCTGACAGCTGACCTCCACTGACAGCCTTATCTTCTACAAAAGGTCTTTCTTTGTGATTTCTTCACCAAAACCTCATTTTTGCTGCTATTTCTTCCACAAATGGAGATATTTCTTGCCAAAAAACTCACGGATTGGATAGCCACTTTAGACGGCATGGAAAAGGTAAATTTCCAAGGTTTCGGCATAAACGCACTTTTTCCGTTAAGCCATACTCCACTTTACTTTCCGTTCCTTTATGTCGCGGCTCGATGTTGGGACCTAATTAAGCATGTATTTCACTTCAGAACATAGGAAATGTGCCCAACTCTTGAAGAATTTCGGGCATTGATGGAAACCCGGCACAATAAAGAAATCATGCCTCAGCCCCTTTTTGGCCACACCCAAGTTTTTGGACGGATGTGTGGGCTCATTTTGCACGAAGCTCGATCTTTGGCCCATAATGGAGAAGCTAGACATACCTGGCTTGATTAATCGATTTTCCGATATCGATGACAGAGGAGACTTTCTCTGGCGAGGTTTTCTGCAACATGCCCTTTGTTTGTGTATGCTTGCGCATTTTCTTCTTGTCCCTAGTTTCGGCGAAACCAGCATTGGGTTGATCGAAGTGGCCCAATATCTGAAAGAAGGTAAGAGTTGTATCGGTTTCACGCTGGCCGAGACCCTGATGGGCTTAGATGCTTTTCATTGGCGAGAGACCACTAGGTTTGTGGGGAGTCCACTACTTCTTCAGGTATTGTTTCCCACCTTTTCGAATATATGCGTCACACATCACTCGATACTCATGCTCTATTTTCTCTGAAAGCCCTTTATTTACTTTTCTCTCTACGCACATCTCTCAATTCTTTAATCTCTCTTATTTTTCATCATTTCCCAGGTATGGCTCATGGATAAGCTGAAGGTAGTGGACTCTTGCCCCGAATATGAAGCTCGAGCTTTTTTTTTTTTGCCAACAACTAGTGGACTTTCCCAATGAGGGTTGGTGGTGCAACTGGATGTGCAATAGGTTTGCAGCTGACATAGCTTGGCGTTGCCCCTGGTTCAATCTGACTGAGATGAGTAACAGCATGACTCGGCAACCTGGCATACAGTTGATTGGCCTCATGCACTGTGTGTTCTATTTTCTCTTTCGATTTAGACGCCAGTTTGGACATGATCAGACCTGCCCAGAGAAGGGGTTAGAATACCCGGCTTCATTCTTGATTCGTGCTTCACACCTAGCTCGGTATCTCACTACCTGGAGGACGAAAGAGCTTCTGGCCCCTGTCCCTAGCTTCAGTGACGCCCTTTCTGGTGAGTGCTTGGTTTAGCTCGAGGATGAGGCATAAGTCAGGCCAACTTTGGCTACAGAAGCTTCTGCAAGCAAGAGCAGAGAACGTAGGAGCACCTGACTTAACTATGCTCCCAGTTTATTGTTTTGACCTTTCTTTTCAAGTTTATGATATAAAAGCAACTTTAATTTGTATTAGAGAGTTGGAGAACTTTATGTTGAAATCAATGGAATTAAAGTTATGAGTACTAAAAATTTTCCTTTTCCGTCCAAAAATGATCTAAGTTGTAAAAGATAAATTTTGAACAAAATCAACTTTTATTAAAACTTTTCAAAACCATTTTCGAAAATGATCACCACCTAACATGCACAAAATCAATTCTCAAGATGTACAACCCCAAATCGGCAAATCATAACTGCTCTTGATTGAATACCACTACTGCTCTGCATTGTAACCAGCTCTTCTTCCCAGAATGAAGATCACAACCGAACGAACAGATGATGAATAGAAATGACCCGATCAGAAAAAAAAAATGGACAGGACAGTTGAGTTGGAGATGGTTACGGCCAAACTTCAGGATGAAGTTGTCTGCGTATCCCAAAGATAGGAATTAGGCTATATGTAGTTTGGTTAAGGTTCACTTGAGTATTAACTCTCTCCATTTACACTCTAACTTTTGCCAAAGTCGCCCTTTAGGGTTTTCAACCTTGCAAGCTCAGCTTTTTTTTTTATTTCTAATTTTTCTTGCTCTAACTCTTGCCTAGGTTGCCCTTTCGGGTTTTCGGCCTAGCGAGCCTTTAAGGGTAGTATTTCTTCAACTTATCCATATTGATCGGCTGTGAAAATTCCAGGCCATCTAAGTCTATGAGAATAACAGCCCCTCCTGACCAGATAGCTTTGATGATATAAGGACCAATCCAATTGGGTCTGAACTTGCTCTTGCGGTCATGGATGAGAGCTCAGTTGTCTTTCAGCACCATGTCTCCCTTTTTGAGATTCCGGGACTTAACTTGCTTGTTAAAAGCCCTGATAATTCTGCGCTGGTAGCCCTGAACATGATACAATGCTTTTAGCCTCCTCTCATCAAACAACATTAACTTCTCAAATTTGCTTTGTTGCCAGTCCGCCTCTGCTATCTAATACTCGGCCATAACTCGCAACGACGGGACTTCAATTTCAATTGGCAAAATGGCTTCCATCATGTAGACGAGAGAATAAGGGGTTGCCCCTATAGATGTCCGGATTAAAGTTCTGTAGCCCAAGAGTGCGAATAGCAATTTATCTGGCCAGTCTCTGTAGGTCTCAACCATCTTCTGTAAGATGTTCTTGATGTTCTTATTGGTGGCTTCAACAGCTCTATTGGTTTGTGGCCTGTATGTAGATGACTTATGAAAAGCCATGTTGTACTTGTCCAACAAGTCTATCACCTCTTTCTTGAAGTGAGAGCCGTTATCTGATATGATCTCATTCGAAACTCCGTACCGACAAATGATATTATTTCTGATAAATTTGGCCACATACGATGCCTTTAACACTGCATAGGATCGAGCTTCCACTGACTTTGTAAAGTAATCATTCGCCACCAAGATATATTCATGCCCATTCGACCCTTTTTGTGATACAGCACCAATAACATCGATTCCCCAGACTAAGAAAGGCCATGGCGAAATCATGTTGTAAAGCTCTGACGGCGGAATATTCATGCGATTGGCATGAGTTTGACATTTGTGGCATCGCCGTACAAAACCAATACAATCCTCCTCCATGGTGGACCAATAATAGCCTTGTCTTAGGATCTTCCGGGCTAACATCACACCATTCATATGCGCCTCGCATTCTCCGTCGTGGGTAGCCTCCATAAGGCGCTTCAATTCTTCTTCCTCCACACACAACTTATGCATTCTCAGATAACCTCTTTTATATAGCTTACCTCCGCAGATGATAAATTGGACGACCATATGCCATATTTCCCATTTGTTTTTGCCATTTGCCCCTGGAGGATATGTCTCTTTTTTTAGGAAGTTCCAAATATCGTAATACTATGGGTTTTTGTCTTACACTTCATCTATTACGGCAATAATTTCATAAGCCGACATGTATTTCTGTTCGATGATAATCAGACGCATCCGGACTCCAAGTGGGATGTCTACCATAGAAGATAGAGTTGCTAAAGCATCAGTGAACCTGTTGTTCTCTCTTAATAGATACGTGAAAGTCAACTTTTTAAACCTAGGAATCAAAACATCCAAGGTCTGATGGTAAACCTTCATTTTCTCTTCTTTGACTTTCCAGTCTCCATTTGCTTGAGAAACAACCAAGTTCGAGTATCCGATGACATCCAACCTTATTGCCCTTAATTCCAGGGCGTTTTCGAAACCAGAACATACACGCTTCATATTCTGCTGCATTATTGGACACCTTGAACCAGAGTTTGAAAGCTAAAGGTATATGGGAGTCGTCGGGTGCTAGCAGCAACACACCTATCCCATAACCATACTGATTAGACGCTCCGTCAAAGTACATCGTTCAAGTTTCCTCTTCAACTTGTAGAATGTCTTCATCTGGAAACAAGTATTTCACTGCCTCATCTCCTTCTACCAGGTGGTCTGCCAGGAACTCCACTACAGCTCTTCATTTAACTGACTTGCGAGTGACATATTTAAGATCAAATTCAGAGAAAAGGAGCTACCAACAAGCCAGCCTACCCGTAAGCGCCGGTTTCTCAAAGAGATATTTGATGGGATCTAATCTCGAAATCAGGATTACAGAGTGAGCTAACAAGTGATGCCTCAACTTCCTGGTAGCCCATACCAAGGCTAGGCAAGCTTTCTCCAACGGAGTATAGCGGGCCTCGTAATCTAGCATTTTCTTGCTCAAGTAGTAGATGACTTTCTCTACCCTATCTTCAGATTCCTGAGCGAGCATGCATCCCATAGTCGTGTCTATTACTGACAAGTACAGAATCAGAGGTTTCCCTTGCTCTGGAGGTACCACTTAACCTGTTCAAAGGCAAACTAACATTGATCATCCCATTGGAATTTCTTCCCTTTCTTTAAGAGACCAAATAGTGGTTCACAAGTCAAGGTTAATTTGGAAATAAACTGTCTTATAAATTACACTTTACCTAGAAAGCCTTGCATCTCGTTTTCAGTCCTCGGTGGTGGCATTTCTGGGATAGCCTTGATTTTGGAAGGATTTACTTTAATGCCCCATTTGTGTGATCAAAAAGCCTAGCATTTTTCCTCCGTTACGCCAAAAGTGCATTTCTGCGGGTTTAACCTCAATCAGTATTCCTTGATCCATTGAAAGAATTTCTCTAAGGTAGTGTAGTGGCCCTCTCGTTCTTCGGACTTGACAATCATGTCATCCATGTACACCTCAACCTCCTTGTGGATCATGTCATGCAAAATAGTGGTCGCAGCACTCTGATAGGTAGCTCCAGCATTTTTCAACCCAAACGGCATAACCCAGTAGCAGTAGGTACCCCACAGCATAGTGAATGTGATTTTCTTTTTGTCCTCAGGCACCATCAAAATCTGGTTGTACTCGGAAAATCCATCCATAAATGATAGCAATGCATGACCCGCGGTGAAATCCACTAACTCATCAATATGTGGCAAAGAAAAGTCATCCTTCAGACTGGCTCTGTTCAAGTCCTAGAAGTCTACACACACCCGGGTTCTACCATCCTTCTTCGGCACTGGGACGACGTTGGCCAACCAAGTCGAGTACTCATATACTAACAAAAAACTTGCCTTGATCTGCTTGGTGACCTCTTCATTGATTTTCAGCGCCCAATCCAGACGAATTCTACGTAATTTCTGCTTGACCGGTCGGGCCTCGGGGTCAAGAGAGATCTGATGCTGTACAATCTCAGGATCGATTCCAGGCATCTTCGTAGGACCACGCGAAAACATCCTTAAAATCTTTTAACAAAGCGATTAAACGCTCACGCTCCTCCAAAGACAATGTGGACCCGATCTGGACCAGGCGTGGATCCTTCTTAGTACCCATATTAATGGCAATGATTTCATCAACACAGGGTTTAGCAAACCTCTAATTCTCTAGATTAATCAAGTTTTCAAAGCCAAGGGAATTTCTTCCCCTTCGTTTTCATTAAAATTCTGAAAATCTTGGTCAATACAATAAACCAACGGCACAGAAAAGTACACTGAATCTGCAGAGTTCTCATTCAAAAGGTCCAGATGTTTGGTTACAGACTCAAAAGAAAAGTTGAATGAAGACCTAGACAAAACTTTGGTATCCAGGTTACCACCCCCAGAAATACTAGACTCAGACTCAAAAGAACTTGAATCTAATCCCGATCCCACAGACTCAGTGGAATTAGATTCTAGCTTATTACCTGATTTAGAACTGGACAGATAGCCTTCCTCTAGCTGCCAGGTAAGAGATGGTGCCCTTGATACATCCAAAATGCCGCTGGTTAGGTTCACACCCGGTTCTTTCCCGATCACGGAGATAGTAAGGTTATCCCCCAAGTTCTCTAGGTCGGCCGCAGGATCTGTCAGGAGACTAGCTAGTGCTGCCCCCACTCCAAGTTCGCTGCCATCTGAGTCACCTTCTATGCTCTGTTCAGCTTTGATGCTTGGTTTGGCCATTTCCTCATTATCACTGTCTTGCAGCTGCAGGTCAAAGAAGATCTCGAACTCGGGAACACGTTGCTTTGTGGAATTCATCCAAGGCTCGGGGAAGCCACAAAAAGGGAAGTTTTCTCCCTCCTGAACAAAGCGGCCATTCAGTGTCCCTTGGATTGGCCTGTGGATGAGTTCATAATGTTTCCTGGCTTGCTTGGCCTTGAGTCTGCCTCTTATTTCTTCTCCCTTCCTTATCCAGTCCCCATTTGGTGGGCATATAGCCCAGTCCAAAGGCATGTGGGTTATGTGGCACATCTGTTAGTGTTGCAACACCTTTTCAACCACTCCTTTCGAGTCTCATTCCTGGAACATGCTGCAGTTTGTTCATGAAATAGATGGACTGGGCGCTGATGTACATATCGTCTGCGGCCAGAATGGTCTGCATTACCCGGGCTTCAGCCAAAGTGAATTCTAAGAGGAATACATCCTCCTCACCATGGTTGATCTTCAACACTAGCGTAGTTACCTCTGGCGGCGGATGGATGGATAAATTTCCAAAAACAATCGTCACTCATCCTCCATGAGGGTACTTCAACAACTAGTGGAGAATGGAGAAGATAACCTTCACATGGTGTAACCAGGGCCTCCTTAATAGAAAATTGAAGGCAGTGGGCACATCTAAGACATAAAACTCAACCTCTTGCTTAGCTGGGCCCACCTTGACTCTAACTTGCACTGTGCCCATGACCTCTCTACTCGTGTTATCATACGCTCGTATTACTTGGGCTATGAGAACAAAGTCCACTGGTTTGAGGCCAATTGCATAGGTAGTGCAAGAAGAATAGACATTGATTGCTGAACCGGTATCTACCAACACCACCGACATCCATTTCTCCTTACACTCCACAGATATGTACAACGGTTTGTTGTGAGCTGAGCCTTCCGGCGGCAGCTCTTTGTCAGAGAAGATAAGAGTTGGCCTAGCACCACTTGGAAAGACCAATCTCATAAGCTGTTCGGGCGTGGTTTCAATGGACAATTTAGCCTTGTCCATTGCCGACAACACTGCCTGTCGGTGTACCCAGGAGGGCATGAGAAGACCCTAGATGGAGATGTCAACTTGGATTTTCTTGAGTTATTTCAACACTGACTCCTCTTCTAGTTGTTTCTCTTTCTGTTTCTCGACCTCTTTGTCTTTTCCAGATGCCTCTGCTTGATCTAGGTGCAGCGGCTTAAAATACCACCCACTTCTTGTCAGATAGTCTATTTCCTCGACATACCACATATTGTCCGGAAGGCATTCGCCCCAGTCTTCATCGATGTGGGTGAGATGCAGATCATTGTCGTCCCACCATTCACCCTTGGTGACTGACAAACAATTGTTCGGCTCTACTTGTATCACTTTCACATCATAGGTACCCCCTGCAGGGTGTTGTGAATTCACAGTTTCCCAACTGTCTTCAACCCTTTCTCGTTCAAACTGCCTCAGTGCAGCTTCCTGTTCAGTATCCACAGTGCTCATAACGCCCACTTCTAGGGTTGGGTTTTCCACACCAGTGCTCTCCAGCAGCTTTCCTTTTTCATCAACCCTTCCAGCTACTGTAGCTATCTCTACTTCTTTTCCCTCAGATTTCATTCCAGTTTCTTCCTCTTTGTCTAGCTCATCACTTAGCCATCCGGTGTGGTCAATTGATCCATTCAGGTCGAACTGCTCATCAAAGAACTGCAAGTTGTCCAAATCCTCATCGACTTCTACTAAATCATACAACCCCTGGCTCGAGCCATCTTCTCTGACCACATTGATGTCTACCAAGGTTGGCAGCACCAATTCAGGCTTGATTTGACCAGTTGACAAAATGTAGCAACTTGGATCATACACTCTATTAGGTAGGTCCTCAAGGCACTCTGGCACCGGACTAGTACCTTCCTCCAAGGTCGACTCTCCTTCTAGTATAAGTCTCATCACCACAGGCTTGGGTTGAACGTTGGACATGTCCATCATGCACATATCTACGCTTTTCGGAATGAACAACGTCAGTTTTGGTAGGTGGGAGGAAGTAATATATACGCTGGGGTCATAAGGGGTGGCCAGTATATGGATCGGGTTGAGATTTTGAGGTGGGTGGACTTGGTTACGAGCTGGGAATGGATTTGTGGTCACGTTTAGTTTCTAAGGTAGAGCGATCACCTTGTTGTCAATGAGATCCTGAATCTCATGACGCAGTCGAAAGCACTGGTCGGTGTTATGACTATGCTGTTAGTGAAATGCACAGTATTTTACGGGGTTGTATTTGGGTAGGAGAGGATCAGGAAGTGGGCAGGGTTCTAAAGGTTTGAGGTGCCCTTTCTTGACTAGCACCTTCATGGCTTGAGAGAAAGTCATGTAAAGTTGGTTGAAAGTTCTCTGAGATCGGGTAGGGTTGGACGGTGTTTGTGAGCTTAAGTTGGCAAAGGGGTCGGCAGTCTTGGTTGTGGTGACAACACTCACATTTGATGACCTCGCAGTTGTGCTACCACTGGCAACATTAGAATTGTGAATAAACGACCTTTTTGCCGGCTCCTTCTCATCTGTAATAAGCCCCTGTTTCATAGCGTCTTCGACTTGCACTCCTATTTCATGAAGTTCTGTAAATGTGAACAGAGGTAGGACAATCGTCTTTTGCAGCAACTTTCGTGTAGATTCCAGACAACCATTCTGATTTGGTCCTTCTCAGAAGGCCTCGTAGTCATTATCGAGGCTTTAGCCTCTCCACCTTGTCACAAATTCTGATAAACCCTCCTTCGGCTCTTGGCGTGTTGCCTCAAGATCATGGGCTGTGACCTCGATTTGAGTATTGTACGAATACTACGTAATGAAGGCCTCGGTCATCTCTTCCCAATTCTATTTGACAGAGTATTCCAACTTAGCATACCATATGGCCGTTATACCAAACATGGTACGACCAAAAAAAGACATCTTCTGTAGTCTAGTCAAGCCTATCGGTCGTAAGATATCTGAAAATAGTCGTAGGTGAACCATCGGATCTCCAAAACCGTCAAAACAGTCAATGTGCGGCATTTTAAACCGATCTGGCAATGTAACTGCAGAATCAGTGTACCCGTCCTCTATGTCCGGGATGAAGTTAACCCCTTGTGCCCTCTTGAATAACTTTTCTAGTTTGTTGACCTTGAGTACAGTTGGGTCAACCTCAAACTCGAACGAAGCCTTAGTCTGATAAACAGGGGTTTTGGAGGCTTGTGCTGGGATTGGCTTTGTTGGATTGCCCTGGTTTTCTTGGACATTGGCAATATGAGCGGTGGCTCCGAGTGCTGGTATACCCGTGGTAGGTGCATAAGATACAGAGGCCGCAGCCGGCCAAGGTTGCTGTTGTTGTAGCCTGGTTATAACCTCGGCCTGACGGGCCGTGACCTAAACCTGGCGGGCAGCATCTTACTGTAAAGTCTTAACTATCTGCTGCAGATGATGTATCAATTCTTCCATACTGACTGGGGGATACTGTGTCATTGGAATAGGCGATTGATCTCGTACTGGGCTAAAAATAGATGACTGTCCCTAAACCGGATTGGACACAGGTGAGTTGATGGGTGACCGCTGTAAAAACTGAATTGGTGAACTCTGTCTATGTCGCGCCCAGTATTTTATTACTCGGATAACATTACCAAAATTCATTAATTAAGTTCATTTACAATAGACAATTCATCATTGGATGAAATGATGAATAATTAAATATACAAATTCCCTCTCATGATACAACAATGACATTTACATACAAATAAAAGAAATACCCTGAAGCTTGCAATAAAATAGAGGAAACTACTCTTTACAAAAAAATAGCACTCAGCCAAACAAACAAATTAAGTAGTACAATCTATCACTACATTACACTTATGAAATGGTAAAGCCCATTGTTTGATCTTCAAATTCGAAAAGTATTCCATGTACACATGTACAGGTAAGGGGTGAGCAACCACTAGCTCACCAAACAATCTCATACTATAACATTAGAATATATGCGGGTACAAAAATACTCATACATGTACAGGAAATCATATCATAACAAACCATAGGATTTTATTACATAATCTCTTAAATCCAATTTATTTAATTAACCACAACTAGTTAACTTAAATAAATAAGCATGCCTCAAATGCAACACGACATCCTTTTAAATTCATTCAATTATCCATTTGTCAATTGAATCAAATAATTAAACAATTCATAATCATATCTAACAAAGCATTAAATACATTTTATGCAGTCTTATGAGATGAATGCATATGCCAAGTCATGCTCAAATATTTTTCTCATCTTTTGAAAATCTTATGCACAATGCTCATTTGAAAATACATTAATCCAACAATTTCAATAAAATTCCAAGGTGGTAAATACGACTTTGATAATCCCTAGGCTGGTGTCTGCAAGTAAGCATATCGAGCACTACCAAATCCCCACTTTACTGGTCTCTCACCGGAAGGGCAGTGGCACTTCCTCCGCGTGTGTTTTCGGTCTTTCACCCTAGACACTCAGGCCAACTTAACCAATATCAAACTAGACCCCCTATCCAGACTTACCAACATATTTACCTAAACCAAATCAAAATGATCTTGTTTCACCAAAAATAATTTCTTTCTCAAAACAATAGTTTTCAATTGCAATTTGAAATCCATGACAACAATGAAATGGAATGGCAATGCAATATGTAACAATGCATTAGAATAGTTCCAATTTCAATTCCACCACACAATGCTCCATTGTGATCAATTTCCACATCTCTATCAATGTAATACCATGAGACAATTCTAAGAAATAATATAATAATATCAATGTTCATGTATTTATCACATATAAATCAACAATTTCTAACTTAGTCTTTTCAAGACAATTCAACAATATTCTTTATAAAAAAACAAACTTCCAAAATCAAACATTTTCTTACTTTTCCAATAATCTCATTTAAATACCAACATGGTAATCCTCTACCGGTTACCAAAACTTCTAAACAATAAGTTCATCAATAGCAATAACATATGACACCAAAGTGGGTTCAAGTTTTCATCAATTTCTAACTCACATACTTTATCAGTGAAATACAATTACAATCTTTCTAAAACTCATCCCCATCCCAAATATTAAATAGAATCAAATTCCCATTTTTTTTCTCATGCAAGTGAAATACCGAGATCTTCAAGTTCAATCATAATTCCCACTAAGCATAAGTGAATATTCCAACACTTAATCAATTATATCAAAATCTCCTCTTGACTATAATTATAAAATATAACACGAGTGTTTACTTTCTAATTATCAACATTAACCCTATCAAATTAAACCAAGGGAAAATAAATAAAGAAATAAACAAAAGTTTTAACAACTCATTTTTGTTTTAATCCAATTCATACATTTGCTCCAAACGAGTTAAAATCACATTCTTTTCTTTTCTTTTCTTTTCAAAGGCCGCCAAAACCATTCAAATATCTCATAAAAATTTTGAAGTATGAAATTATTATTATAACATTACTAAACTAGTATAACTAGGAACCCAATACCATACCACATCAACTTAATCTCGCTTATTTCTCCAAATCTCATACTTGGTCAACTTCGTCACTTTTAATCTCATAATATTAAAGTTATGAACTAAACCAATAACACCCCTTTAATTACGAAGGATTTAAAATATTAATCAAACTAATTTAATTCATCAAATTAGTAAGTCCGTTATTTTCACCATCTTCCAAATTAATAACACCCAACTTAACCTTACATGCCTCATCCCTCAAATATAACCATATTTCAACATAACCATTTTCATGACAACTTAAAAAGGTAATATTTTTCCCAAATTCTCTACCAATAATAATTTCACCACTTTTTCTAAAATTACCTGACCAACATGATATTTATATTAAAAATTATGAAATATGCCCAAGAGTAACATTTTCAAGGTTATGAGTTCAAAAATCCACATTTCACATTTTTCATGCCTGATTCTCTTCCGTCTTGTAATCGGTGGAAGTGAGGTAAACACGGGTTGTCCCCAAACAAGATCCCCAGCTTTACAACGTCTTCTGACTCGGGTCCAGAGTACTTGGGGGATGTGTGAACCTTTTGAAGCTATGGTGTTACCCAAAAGACAACCTAAGAGCGGGGTGAATTAGGTTTTTACAATTAAAATTAATAATACCCTAATAAAAATTATGCCTAGTACAATAGATAAATATAATTAATGAAATAAAAATAATTAAAACAAGTGTCTTAACAACTATGTCAGTTAATGATTTTAGCACAGTAAAAATGTGAAATATAGCTATGGCAATTTAAAATAAAATAAAGAGATAAGGGAGAGAGAGACAAACAAATTTATAGTGGTTCGGTTTCAACTCAGCCTACGTCTACTCCTTAAGCTTCACTTGAGATTTTCCACCATCTTCTAGCTTCACAAGGGTGCTAGCAACCTCTTTACAAATGGAGCAATCCTCCATGGATTTTACACAGATTTCACAAGCCCAAACCCTTGCAAATCTTAGGTGATTCACAATCACTCTCAAGATTTCAAAAACACAGTGTTTGCAACACTTTTACAAGATGAAATGGTATTTTTGCTTTCAAATAAAGCTTACAATAAATATATCTCAAAGATAGATATATAAAATGAAGTTTTGATTTTTCTGTAAATCTCACACAAGAAAGATGGGCCTAAAACTATAAGGCTTAGTGTATAATTTCTGAGAAAAAATATGAGTGATTATAGATCAAAGAATATTTTTAGGTTTTTTGTAACTTGTTTACATTAGAGGCTTTGGTATATATAATGAAAATTATAGCCGTTTATAGCCGTTGTATTCATTTGAATTTATAGTCGTTTATAGCTGTTGTAGTCATTTGAATTTATAGCCGTTTATAGCTGTTGTACTTCCATCATTACCAATTTGAATATCTTCCACTCCATCATTACAAATTTGAATATCTTCCATTTGAACCTTTTGAACGTTTTGGCCTTCTGAACCTTTATAGCCCTTTATAGCCGTTGTACTTCCATCATTACTAATTTGAATATCTTCACTTGAACCTTTTGAACCTTTTGACCTGCTACTGTGCTAGGCTATTTGAACCTTTGTTTTGGGCTGTTTGAACTCCTGATTTAATCAAATATTAAATACATTCTAACAACATTTAGGATACAGGTTTAGGTGAGAAATAATGGGACAAAATAATTTTTGATTATATTTTTCTCTTTCAAATAAATCATCAAAATAAATTTTGGATTCTATTTTTCTCTTTTAAATAAATTAAAACATAATTAAATAAATCATCAAAATAAATAAGTCTGACAATCTCCCTCTTTTTGATGATGGCACACAATGATGTTTTGATTTGATTTGGGAGTAAGAAAAGCTCTCTCTCAAGTGATACTCCCTGAATTCATTTCTAAATACATAGGTTAGCACATGTGTAATAAATAAGTTTTAATTAGAGACATGATATGAGACTAAGATAACATCATATTAGTTTGAAAATAATACCATAATACATAACATCATAACATCATAAGTTTTCTCCTCCTGTGACATTATCAAAAGAAAATCATGAGTCAGAATCTAGAGGAGGAGAAGGAGGAGGAAAATGATAGTGATAAATGGCATCAAAAAATAGATAATCAAAACATATATATAGATATAGGATTCGCCCGCGTGTCACGACCCAAACCCGCCCCAAAAAGTTTGGCATCGTAACCGGCCAGTAATCCTAGATTACCACAGGCCTTCCTAAACAAAACATAACCAAACGGGGCTCGCGGAAGCGAAAACAAAACACTATAGTCCAAAGAGCCGTGCATTTATATGAACATACATTTACATGCCAAAAATGTTAATTTACCCACTATCTTTACATAACATGTAACAAAAGATCATATATAAAACATAGGCACTTGCCACTAATACAACTGAAACAAAACTCGCTAACGGCCTTCCAGGCCTAGCTCCAGCTCGGAGGCACACAAAACATCTGGTTGGCTTTCAAAACGGCGGCTCGACACGGACTCCGCCTAGGCTTGGCTCCCAGAATGTTCACCTATAAATACATATATACAGGGGTGAGCTAAAGCCCAGCAAGTAACATTAACGTAAAGGGTTAGTGAACGAATTCCTCATAACATATATCCGTAAATAAAATCATTCATAAGCATAATCATCTTATATCAGAACATACATAATGGCATACTCCATAGAACATAACATGTACTGTCTTCCGACTAGAGTAACCGGTCCCGGACACCGATTAAACAAACTGTCACAATGAAGTGACTAACGAGATCTCGTAAACTGGTCCACTTAGGACTATCTATGGATGCCATACTAGATTCGCAAATCAGGATATTCGTTCACAGAAACATTATCATTTCAGAAAACATAACATAACGTAGCATTTTGAAACATACATTATAATAACATAACTTTACAGAAATGTTACTCACAGTGGGTTTCCAAAATCGGTTGCACGGTCTTCACTTCTTGACCTGCAATTAATAACATTATAGCATGATTCTTACACATAAAGCACACACACATACTTGTAATCTCATTATCATAACTTAATTAAGCCTTAGGAATGCCAAAAATGTCGTGAGGATGCCCAAAACATGCATTGAAACACTTTGCAAAATTTCTGGAAAACAGGTCCCCGCTCGAGCGGCAAAACCCACGCTCGAGCGGACTGCAACTGTGACAAAAATACTGGATGTGCGAAATCTCCGCTCGAGCGGCCAAACCCCCGCTCGAGCGGACTGCGAAAATCTGAATGAAAACCAATCCCATTTTCTGCTAAACCGTAGCCTCCATTTTTGCAAAATCACTTTCAAAATCAATGAAAACAAGGCCCAAAATAATTGAAACACAATTTGAATTAAACATCAAACTCTTTAATAAAACTCACATGAACCACATAAAAGATCAAGCTTTGAATCAAGTTGGAAAATTATAACTATGTTCATAAAAGCTTCACTTTTCATATTCATGGAGGTTTTCCCTCAAATGTGGAAATCATGCAGGAAAACTATATTTTAAAACATAAATTCATGATATAATGCCATATATGTTCATAGATGTTCCATAGATCAAAACACAACATAATACTTTCCATTATTCACGATTTTCCTTTCATTCCATTTCTTTGCCATGAGATCATGAAGAAATCAACCTTATTTCAAGAAATAGAAGAGGAATTCTTACCTTAAGCACTTAGTTGGAGAGAATTAAACTTGATTCCCCTTTTTCCTCTTCTTTTCCCTTGTTTCCCTTTCTTCTCCACGAATCTCTCTTCTCTCTCCCTTCCAGATTTTTCTTCTCTTGTGTTTTGAGTCAAAGAGGGTCAACAATCCTTATCTTATATCATATATATAATATTGTGCCATAAACTCAAGCCAAACAAGACTTAGCGATTCAGACAAAATTCAGTCCTCAATTAAATTTCCCAAATGGTTCTAAAAATTCTCGGTATCACATAGGCGTATCCAATTTCGTTTTCCGAACCTATTATGGTTGTCAATTTCAGTCCCGAAGTTGTAGGCTCAACAGATATTTTCCAATCCCCACAGATAATTCCCAATGAATTCATATAAATACGTAACTAATTACGGATAATTATGATATGCATTTCGGGGTCATTACACCGCGTCTCTCTTTTTTGTCGAAAATCACGTCAGACACGCGTCCTCGCTTTTGCGTCATCTGACCGACAAAAGCGACTCTCCTCGATTGCCGCTTGCCTTGGCTATCTCTCCCTCCTTGTCTTCTTCTCTTCAGCCTTCTTCTTAATCACACTCGTTTGCTTTTTCTTCTTCACATCACTCTCTTCTATCTCTTCTTCTATCACTCTCAATCTGTTCTCTTCTATTTCTCTGCAACTCATTGCTTTTACACCTATCACCTCTAAACCATGGCTTCCTCATCCCGTCCCCTCACTCTATTTCCGGACCTGAACGATCCCGTAAGCGCTGCTGGGCCGAGTGCCCCAGCTCCTACGCTTCTCAACCTTCATATGATGTCGATTGAGCAAATAATGGCAGCTCAATCAGACATTGAAGCCAATCATTTCACACTGACGTCCTGTATGGAGACGGTGACTGCAGTCACAAAATTAGCGCATCGACTGCAGAACAGAACGAGTGAGCTCCACTAGGTCAACGCCCAACTCTCTCTGCTTCAACGCATGTACAAGGATGCGCGAGCAGAGATTTGCACACTGAAAGCTGAAAATAAGGAGCTTAAACGGAAGACCACTTTCATGGCCCGATTTGGAGCAACGTCGTTCTTGGCCTTTGATAGTCAGCGGGGAGTAGTCGCTCTCGATGAAAGCACAGGGGCAGGGGCGTCAAGGGTCGCCCAAGGTGATAAAAAGAAAAAGAGAGCGGTGGAAGAGGCAAGTAAGTAAGATCGGCATATGGCCGTAAAAAAAATAAAGGGTTTTTTTTTTTTTTAATGAAAATATGTGTATTTTGATCGGCGTATGGCCGTAAAAAAATGAAGGGCGTTTTTTTTGTTTTGTTTTTTTTTTTTTATGTAAATATTTGTATTTTGATTGGTTGTTGTTGTTTTTATGTTTAAGTACTAAAAAATGAAATTAAAAAGCAGAGAAAAAAATAAGAAAATTAAACCCAAACAAAAAATAATAATGAAAAAAAATAAAACTAAAAGAAATTAAGCCTAATAGCAAAATAATAAAAAATAATAATACCAGCAGAAATTAAACTTAATGGGACGTTGGTGTTACTGGAATGGTAATGCAAAAAAAATACCATGAGGGTTTTAAAAAAATCAATGTATGCAAAATTAATTTTACCTCAAGATGCAGAACCTAAAAAAAAAAATTGCAAAGTTGAGAATAGAAAACTGTTAAGGAGAATAAATGTATGCAGGACTTGAGAGTATTCAACTGATATAAATGTTTCCATATCAATGTAGCAATACACATATATCATTTTAACAAAAATTCAAGTTTCATAGTCATAACAAAACTTTTTAAGTAGAAATCGACATTCCAAGCTTGCCATGAATAAAATTGAAGCGATCCTCGCTTAGGGGTTTTGTGAAAATATCCGCCAATTGCTTGTCGGTGTTTACAAATTCAAGTACAATATCCCATTTTTGAACATGATCTCTTAAAAAATAATGTCAAATTTCAATATGTTTTGTTCGTGAGTGTTGAACCGGATTTTTGCTTAAATTGATGGCACTAGTATTATCACATTTAATAAGGATATGATCATAATACAAATCAAAGTCTTCAAATTGTTGTTTCATCCAAAGTATTTGGGCACAACAGCTTCCGGAAGCTATATATTCAGCTTCGGCCATTGATAAAGCAACAGAATTTTGTTTTTTGCTAAACCAAGATACTAATGAGTTACCAAGAAAGTGACAAGTGCCACTGGTGCTTTTTCTATCAAGTTTGCATCCGGCAAAGTCGGCATCCGAGTAACTAATTAAATCAAATGCAACACCTCTAGGATAAAACAGTCCCAAATTTTGAGTGCCAACAAGATATCTAAAAATTCTTTTATCAGCACTGAGATGTGATTTCTTAGGATTTGATTGATATCTAGCACACATGCAAACACTAAACATAATATCGGGTCTACTTGCAGTTAAATAAAGAAGTGAGCTGATCATACCTCGATATTTTGTTTGATCAATGGACTTACCTTTTTCATTCTTGTCTAGCTTAATGGATGTGCTCATAGGTGTTCCAGCTATTTTTGAGTCATACATACCAAACTTTTTGAGTAGTTCTTTTGTGTACTTAGCTTAGTTGATAAAAATTCCTTTCTTACATTGTTTGATTTGAAGCCCAATGAAATAATTTAGCACTCCTAGCATGCTCATTTCAAACTCACATTGCATACACTTAGCAAACCGTGTCTGGCCTATCATTGGAGTCACTTTGATAAATACGTGGTCCCTGACTTCATATTCCCTGTCTCTTCTTCAGACATCGGCATAGCTCTTCTGGCGTCTTTGTGCAGGTTTCAGTCTTTGCCGAATCAATTTCACATTTTCAGTCGTCTCTTGCATAAGTTCTAGTCCCAACAAGGGTCGATCACCTACTTCGGCCCAAAAAATCGCAGAACGACATTTCCTACCATACAAAGCTACATATGGGGCCATACCAATACTTGAATGGTAGCTATTATTGTACACAAATTCGGCCAGAGGAAGGTAAATCTCCCAATTGCCTTGAAAGTCTAATACACATCTGTAACAAGTCCTCCAATGTTTGAATGGTTCGTTCTAATTGGCCATCTATCTGTGGGTGATAAGCACTGCTTAATCTCAATTCAGTCCCTAAAGCTTGTTGTAAGCTCTACCAAAATCTCAAAGTAAACTTGGGGTCTCTGTCAGACACTATGGATACTGGAACTCCATGTAATTTCATAATCTCATTGACATATAAATTAGCCAACTTATCCGCATCATACAAAGATTTGACAAGTAAAAAATAAGTAGACTTAGTTAAACGATCAACAATAACCTAGATAGAATCCATACCTCGAGAAGAGTGAGGCAATTCCACGATGAAGTCCATGGTAATGTGCTCCCATTTCCATTCCGGTACTGGAAGCGGCTGTAATAAACCAGCGGGTCGTTGATGTTCAGCTTTGACTTGTTAGTAATACAAACATCGGGCTACAAAATCTACAATGCTCTTTTTCATTCCAGGCCACTAGAAATTCTGTTTCAAATCACGATACATTTTTGTGTTTCCTGGATGCATGGAAAATTTGGAGTTGTGAGCTTCTGTCATGATTCGTTTCCTTAAATCAGAACAATCTAGCACACAAAGATGATTCTGAAATTTCAACACATTGTTTTTAAATACAAACTCGGGCCTTGGTTTTGAGTCAATTTCATTCACAATCTTTTTCAGGAACTCATTTTGCAGTTGTTTCTCTTTAATTTCTTCGATGATTGCAGGCTGGGCAGAGATAGTAGCTAAGATCTCACCTTATTCTCGCAATACAACTTCAATCTCATTCTTTTCCAAGTTGGAAAGTAATTCTTTCTGACTAGTAAGCAAACATGACAAATTTCCTATTGACTTTTGGCTCAAGGCATTTGTCACAGTATTAGCTTTTACCAGATAATATAAAATCTGTAGATCATAGTCTTTGATCAATTCCAGCCATCTTCTCTATCTCATGTTCAGTTCTTTTTGGGTAATTATGTATTTCAAACTTTTATGGTCAGTGTATACCTTGCAAGTCACCCCATACAAATAATGTCACCAATTTTCAAAGCAAACACCACAATTGCCAGTTCAAGATCATGAGTCGGGTAATTCTTTTCATGTGGTCGGAGTTGCCGAGAAACATAAGAAATTACCTTTCTATTTTGCATTAATACACAACCCAAACCTTGGCAGGATGCATCACTATAAATCTGAAACCCATCAGTACCATTAGGCAAAGTCAAAATCGGTGCAGTTACTAATCTAGTCTTCAACTCTTGAAAGATAGATTCCCTTTGGTCATTCCAATCAAATGATACATTTTTCTGGGTTAACTGGGTCAATGGCATAGCAAGTTTTGAAAGTCTTTCACAAATCTGCGATAATAGCCTGCAAATCCCAGAAAACTTCTAACTTCTAACACATTCGTCGGTTTAGGCCAGCCTACAATAGCTTCAATTTTTTGTGGGTCTACCAATATGTCATCCCTGTTGATTACATAGCCTAGAAAGGCCACGCTGTCAAGAAAAAATTCACATTTGGAAAATTTTGCATATAACTTCTTTTCGCTCAGAATTTGTAAGGTAGTTCTCAAATGATTCGCATGTTCTTCCCTGCTTTTGGAGTAAATCAATATATCATCAATAAAGACAACAATAAATTCATCTAGAAATTGTTTGAACACTCTATTCATTAAATCCATGAACGTTGTTGGTGCATTAGCTACCCTAAATGGCATTACCAAAAATTCATAGTGTCCATATCTAGTTCTGAATGCAGTTTTCTGTATGTCTTCTGCCTTGACCTTTAACTGGTGATATTTGGATCTAAGGTCAATTTTAGAAAACACTTGGGCTCCCTGAAGTTGGTCAAACAGGTCATCTATTCGGGGTAATGGATATTTGTTCTTTACAGTTACTTTATTCAATTCACGGTAATCGATACATACCCTCAAAGATCCTTCTTTCTTTTTAACAAACAACACTGGGGCTTCCCAAGGTGAGGTACTCGGATGGATGAATTTCTTGTCTAACAGTTCTTGGAGTTGAGCTTTTAATACTTTCAGTTTAGAAGTCAACATTCTATACGGAGTTTTAGAGATAGGTTGTGTTCCAGGTACTACATCAATGGTAAACTCAATTTCCCTATCAATTAGATTTCCAGGTAGGTCATTAGAAAACACGTCTAGAAATTCACAAACCACAAGAATAGCGTCCACATTGGTACTATCAGAAGATATAGGCATTATACTGCACAAGTAACCTCGACAACCTTTTCTCAACATTTTTCTGGCTTTCATAAATGAAATTAAGTATGGTGGAGAAACTACCCCATTTCCAGTAAAAACAAATTTAGGCATACCAGGTGGTCTAAACATGATGATTTTATTCACACAATCAATAGTGGCACAATATTCGACAACCAATCCATGCCCAATATACAATCAAAGTGGTCAATGCTCAAAGGCAGCAAATCAACGTACAATGTCATATCACCAATCAAAACGTCACATGTAGGATATACATGGGTGCACATCATGGAACTTCCCAATGGTGTAGACACAGATAATATGCAATTCATAGGTTCTAATGATCTAGCCAACTTCCGAGAAAAAGTGATACAAATGAATGCTTAGAACTTGAATCAATCAATACATAGGAATTCTGTGCACAGATAAAAATTATACTTGACACTACTAGCTCAGTATTCTGTACATCCCCGGGTACTAGAGCAAAGACTCTCCCTTGCCTTAGTGTTTCATTCTCGGTGTTATTCCTGACATTAGTTCTTGCATTGGACCTCGTTATAGGAGTAGATCTGGCTGAACTTGCTGTTGGATGATTTGCCCTGTCAAACCTCATTGGATAGTCCTTAATTATGCGATTAGTTTTGCCACACCGAAAACACGCGCCTGATGCATGATGACACATGCCTTTATGTTTCCTTCCACATTCTGAACAGATTGGCATATACCCACTACTTTGGCTTGAGCAGCTTGAAGATCCAGTATTTTGCTTTTTGTTTGCGAAGAAGGAATGACCCTTTCGAAAATTAGACCCAGATCTTTTGCTTCTTTATTCTGTTGTTGGTGCTTTGGCTTGTTTTATTGCTGCTATTGTGGCTTCTGCCATTATCGCTCTGTCTAAAATTTCTACATAGGTAGTCAATTTCAAGACGCCTACTCGATCAAACACTTCTAGATCCAGTCAGCCTTTAAATTTCTATGCCTTCTTGTAATCAGTATCCACTGTATGTGGAGCAAATCGAGCCATCTCAGTAAATTTGGCCTCATACTCAGCCACGAACATCCTGTCTTGTTTAAGTTCTTAGAATTCAAAAACTTTCCGATCCTGGAAACATTGAGGGAAGTACTTATCATAAAAGATTGCATTAAATTATGTCCACATCATTGTAGACACCCCATTTTTGACCACCTTTAAGACTTGGACGCGACTGATGGTTTTGGAAGATGTGCAGGGCAAAAGTTCAATTTCTTCGGCAAAGAGAGAGAGTCAAAGCTCAACTTCATACCCCCTTTTGGACCAAAACGATCTTGATCAAAAGATTTTAGTCTTAAAACCCTCTCTTTCAAAACGTTTTTGAAATAAAGTTTTTACGATGTTCCGAGACTCGTATTTTGTCAAAAGTTGCGTTTTTCGGTAAACCGAGCAAGGACAAAGTGGAAATGAATGAAAGAGAGATGAAATCTTTGAAAAATCTTTCAAAACACCTTACTTAGGGGTTTGGAGTTGAAGAAAAGAGGAGAAGAGAGAAGAAAACTGGTTCGGGAGAAGTTCGGCATGAATCTGGGTAGGGCCAAATCTGCGTGGCTTCACGGAAACTGGCGTAACTTTTTCCACAGGAGAATTTTAATGCGAGGTTGGCGCCATTGGAAAGCTAACTTCAAGGGCTTCAAAGTGGCCACATGGGAGGCAAGCAATTGTTCTGGCCGGCCACCTTTCTTTGGTCAAAAGTGATTCAGCATGAATCTGGGAAGGAGAGAAAATCTGCGCGGCTTCACCAAAATGGGTGTAACTCTTTGCACAAGAGGAATTAAGATATGAGGCCACCACCATTGGAAATCTTACTTCCGGGACTTCATTTTTCACTCAAGAATCTCCTAAGTCCAAGTCCGGGGGGAGGAGATATGGTTGGTTGAAGTCCGGTTGGACTGAATCTGCGCGGCTTCACGGAAACTGGCATAACTTTTTCCACAGGAGGAATTTTGATGTAAGGTTTGCGGCATTGGAAAGCTAACTTCTGGGGCTTCATCCTAGGGGGTGGCCGGCCACTTTACCCCTTTGACCTGGCCGGCCAGCCACTTTCCTGGTGGATGACTTTTTTTGCCCTAAAAAACTGGCCGGCCATTTTTGCCCCTGTGAGTGTGTTCCAGCCATGTATTTTGTTTTGCACTTCACCCATGTCCGAGGGTTTGGCACTTTTGGGGGGAAACTTGAATTTGTTTCCCCTCCATTTTTCCCCCCTTTTCTCCCCCACTTTTGCCTATATAAACAGCCTCCCAGCTGTGTTTTAAGGGTTAGAAAAATTACCTTGGAGCCTTGTATACACACATCCTCCATCTCTCTCTCTCAAGCATCAAAACCTCCCAAATCCTATACCCATTTCTACACCACCACCTAGCACCACACCACCACCTCCATTCCATCCACTTGGAGCTGCTTTCCAGAGCTGAGGAGCACCATTTCTTGTGCCAAGAGGTTGTCAAAGATTGGTCTACAAGGGTGAGTCATTTTCCCCCTCTTTTGAGTTCATTTTTACATGCTTTCTTAGCCATTCTTGCTTACACTTTTGGGCTCTGACCCTAACTGAAAATAGCATTTTTTTGAGCTCTTTTTCATGTTTGTTTAAGGGCCTCTCACTGTTCGAGGCTTCCTTTTTGCACTTGCTTCTTTACCCCTCTTGTATGCCTATTTCTTGTGTAGTATTTTTGGCCTATGTATAAACTGTTTTGAGCTCTGTCATAAACTGTAAAGTGGCTTATTTTGAGCCCTTATTCAATATTGTTGAAGGGATCATCACTGTTTGAGGCTTTCATTTGCCACTTGCCTTTATATCCCTCTTTTGGCTTTATTTTTGCATGATTTGTTAGCCTCTTGTGCTTCTGTTTTTGGGCTCTGGTCCAAACTATAAATGGCCTTATTTTGACCCCCTATTCATGTTTTATTAAGGGTCTTTTACTGTTTGATGCATCCTTTTTGTACTTTGTGTTTAAACATTTTTTTAGGCCTTATTTTGCATAGTATTTTGGGCATGCTTGTGCACTGTTTTGGGTTTTATCATAAGCTGTAAAAGGTCATATTTTGGGCCCCTCTTCAACATCGTTGAAGGGCCCTCATCTGTTTGGGGCCGGAAGCCATCACTTCCTTCTTTGTCTCCCTTTTGGCCCATTTCTTGCATGAGAGCTTAGCCATACTTGTGTTTGTTTTTGTGGTTTATTGTAAACTGTGAAATACCATATTTTGGGCCCCTCTTCAAAATTTTAGAAGGGCCCTTCTCTGTTTGAGGTCAGCAGCTGCTACTTGCTCCATTATCCCGCTTTCGGGGCCATTTTTGCATGCTAGCTTAGCCCCATTTGTGTTCACTGTTTGGCCTTGATTAAAACTGTAAATATGCTTGTTTCGGGATTTTCTTGATTCTGTCTTCACACTTCATGTTCAAACAATGCATGCTTTGCATAGCCATAGGTCATTCCATGTACCTAATTTCATGTTTCGGGTCTCATTCCATGCATCGGGTGCCATGTTTCTATGTTTCGGGGCTGTTTTGCATCACATTTTGGTGCTGAAACTTGCATGCTTGTATGCCATATTCCATGCTTTGCCATGCCCGTGTTAGAGTGGCATTCGTGCCCTAGGTTCGGTCCTCGGTTTGCGTACACGCGTGCACGCATCTCGAGTGTCTCATTTTCATTTATTGGCCTCCTATGTGAGTGTGGCTGAGGTCCACTTGTGTTGGTGTAAGTCTATTATGCATTGTGTATGCCATTTCATTTCATAGCATTGTGTATGCTAGGTTGTATGTTAGCGTATTGTGTATGCCATGTTACCTCTTGCATCGTGTATGCCATTTCATAGCATTGTGCATGTTAGGTTGTATCTTAGTTGCATTCATGCATGTCATGCATATTGCATTGTGTTTGGGATAGGAGTTAGCCCAGGCACGGGAAACGAGGTACGTTCCGTACTCCGAGTGACGGAACGTGCCTCAATTCCCTAGTCACCGACACTCCGGATTGTCCATGATGGAGTTAGGTCTTAATTGTATTTTCATGTGCATTCATTCCATATTGAGTGGTGCAATTCGACTCCTCGGCCATCATGCATCGAGATGCGTGATTGGTGGCACAAGGATCGAGGCATGCATATATTTGTGAAAATACATTGTCATGCCCCTTTCCTGCTCTCTGTTGCAGCAAATCAAGAATCAGCAGTCTTCCGGGGCTTGGCACGCTTTCCAAAAATTATCGCACAATAGAGGCTAATTGGGGCATCACAGTGGATTTCCGCGCAAAGACAACCCGAATATGCATCATTCATCATCTGAAGAAGAGTCAAGGCAGTCCCTGGCTTGCATGCCAGTTTATAGTTTTCCTAGTTAATTTTGTTAATTAATTAGGAATTTGTACATATTTTGGACTGTATTATTTATTTGGACTGTACTATTCGGGACTGTATATTATTTATTCGGACCCTCCGAGCGAGGGCAATGTTGTAATAAGTGTGCGTGCGTGTGATGTATGTCTTCCAACCCCACGTCTTTCTCCCTTTTATTTACCTGCTTATGATGGTTAGATTAGGGCATGTTTCAATTAGCATACAGTATGATAGCATGTTTGCATTCATTCATCTGTTTTGCATGCACCGGGCTCGGCGCATCATACTAACTGCATTGTATTTCAATTTCAAGTTGAATACTTGTTAGCTGTAGCATTCCATATGCCATGTTTAGAATAGCCGAGCCTATCGTAGTTGCATTATTGCATGTGTTGCATTAGGCATTTCTGTATACTTAGGATCATGCATGGATTTCTAATCAGTTTCTTTTTTGGCTTGGAGTGCTCGGTGAGTTTTTATGCTTTAGCATCCTTGCATGTGTGTGAGTGACTGCCATGAATAGCATGCTTACCATGAGGCTATTTGCTTATGTGATATACCTGCTTGAATGCCTGTGGGTGAAGGTTGGGTTACTTAGATTGGAACAAATCATTGACTGTGAGTTTTAAGCCCACTAGATAGTGGCAAAACCATGTTTTCTAAGCCCACCCGAGGGTGGCAAAATCTGCATTTTAAGCCTACTTACGAGTAGCAAACCATCTTTTCAAACAAACATGAAATGTTTTGTTCCAATTCAGGCAACCCGGTCTATACTTGTATGCTGTGCGCATCACATAGTAAATCTAGGCTAATAACCGGAATAAGAACGCATAATGTTTTCAAAACTAGATATCATGGTTAGTAGAGGCCGATCTTTGATCGGGCGAGCGGGGGAGCTCACGAAGTGACCTTCCCCCATCGTACCCAAGTTCCCGAGCCAAGGCAACTTTGGTGATGACGGACACGTGGCCTTAGGCAACGAGTCAGGGTTTCCTAAATTTCCCAAAATAAAATATTTAGGTGGCGACTCTGTATCTGGCAAAGCAGTCCATGTTTGGCACTTCTTTCAAAAATCTATTTTCTCAAAACGATTTGCCGGATTTGGACTCTTTGGTTCAAGATTAAGAACCGTGACACAAATCGAGTCCGAGCTGTAGCGAGGTCCCCCGCGGCCCTGTCTACAGTCATATTCCCATTACTGTTTTGGATTAGTAACCACCACCCCCGAGCTTCATCTTTCAGAGTGTAGATGGCCATTCAGAGCAAGGGAATGCTTCAAACAGTTTCTCTATTTCAAGCAACCATGTTTCTTCTTTTAACGGTTCAATGCCACCCAAAAAGGTCGGCGGTTTCATTTTCAGGAACTTCTGAGTTAAATTTATGAGATCATTATTATCTAACTCAACTTGGACCGGTGGGGGAGGTAAGGGTTGTTGCCTCTGTTGTTGTTGAGTTATTGCCTTAGTTAAAGCTGCAAGCATTTGTTCCATGCGGCTCATTCAAGCCTCAGATGATTCAGTTGTTCCATCACTTCTTGTATTTTCTATTTGCTGCAGGTAAACGGAACATCATAAACATAGACAAATAGTCCTTTTACAATATTCAGATTATTTGGTTCCATATCATGTGATCATAATCAAATTTATGCTTTCACTTTCAAAAACACACTTACACATGCAGATGAAATGCCCTTACTTCTTACTAGGACATCCTAAGCTCGTATGGACTCGTGTGTGTGGTAGAACACGTACTCTGATACCATTCTGTCACGACCCAAACCCGTCCCTACAAGTTTAGCATCATAACCGGACAATAAATTTTGGATTACCAAAGGCCTCTTAACATAATAGTGAATAATTAGGGGCTGTGGAAGCAAATACATAAAATATACATAGTCCATTGAGCTGTGAAGACATACATAGGACTGATAATCTTAAACTTTTATAAACATACGAGTGACGTCAAAAGATACAGTATTTATATGTCACTTCATGTATATAAAAAAATAGAGAAACTTGTTCATGGAGCAAAAGGAACAAAGTCTCATACAGTCATAATAACACAGCCACTAGACTTGACTTAATCCGGAACCTCCTTGGGAGGCACAAAGGTTGGTTGAAAAAAACTGAAATGCCACGTCCTCAACTCTAAGCCTGGTCATGTACCTGATCACCTACATACATAATATAAATAGTGAGTGGGAGCCGAGTGAATAATAACAGAGTAAAGGGTTAAATAAGTGATGTCCCATGACTAAGCTTGTACATAGAATAAATTCATATTCGTATTCTTATTCAATGCGTATATAGAATTTAGAATTTATGCTTGATCATACATAGTTCATCCATTAGCGCTAATAGATCATTTATAGAGCATCATAGATCATACTTGTTAGTTCCATAGAGGAACCTCCGGTCGGGTATGAATAACTTGTTAGTTCCATAAAGGAACCTCCAGGCTGGGAATGGATAACTTGTCAGTTCCATAAGGCACCTCAAGCCGGGTACATATAGCTTGTCAGTTCCATAAAGGAACCTCTAGTCCGGGTACAGATAGCATACTTGAATCATTGCGTAAATACCACAAACATTTGTCAGAGTTAGACAATCATTCATAGTATTAAACATGGCATTTCATAGAACAAATCTTATTCCATATATAGAAAATAATTTAATAGCTAATCAATTGACATTATTTATCTAATTTAGGCTCCACTACAAAGACTTCATTAATAGCTAGTCAGTTAACATTATTTATCTAATTTAATTGTTCCGAATCAAGTTTCAATTGAACCTACCATAATGTTCTAAAAATTCAAATAATAGATATACCAAGCCAATTTCGTGATCGAATTTGCAAACCGAACAGATCTTCCTATGTTAAACAGATATAAACACAAATAATGCAATGCACATGTAATTAACTCAGGATTTCTTCTTAATTACTTGTTAGGCATACTTAAGCATGGATTAACGTTAATCATGGGTTGGGGTTGTTACAGTAACCCTATCCTCTCATAGGGGTGTTTTGACTTTTACTTAATTGGTATGTGCTTTACAGTGGAACTGTATAGGAATGTGCACATTAGTTACGAGTTTAGTATCTGTTTTGGGGGCGGAATTTAGTGTTAAGTGCAATCCTACAGCTTTGATTACATATGTGTTGGTAACATCATTAGCTGAGGTGCTACGGTTTCTGATTACTACTTTCTTTTTGCTTTATTTCTGTTTGCTAGGTAGTTTAACACCATAGCTTTAAAAGTTCAGATATCCCCTAAGTATACTGGACTCGAGTCAGAAGGCTTTGCAAAGCCGGGGATCTTGTTCGGGGATATCTCGTATTTACTTCACTCCCACCGGTTACAAGACGGAGGAGAGTCAGACAGAGTTCACCGGTCCAGTTCTTATAGTAGTCATCCCTCAATTCACCTGTATCCAGTCAGGTTTGGGGACAATCATCCACTTCTAGCCCAACACGAGATCACTCGCCTATTCTGATGACACATTATCCCCCCGTCAGTGTGGAGGAATTGATATATCATCTTTAGCAAACAGTTGAAACCCTACAGCAAGATGCTGCCCTTCAGGCCGAGGTCATAGCCCATTAGGCCGAGATAATAAACAAGCTACAACAACAGCAACCACAGCCGACAGCGGCCTCTTCATCCCATGCACCTTCCACAAGTATCCCAGCACCTAGAGCCACTACCCATGTTGCTAATGTCCAAGAGAATCAAGGCAATCTGGCAGAGCCGATCCCAGCACAAGCCTTTAAAGCACATGTGTATCAAACTGAGGCTCCATTTGAGTTTGAGGGGGACCCGACTACACTTAAGGTCAATAAATTGGAGAAGCTATTCAAGAGAGCACATGGTGTTAACTCTATCCCGGACATAGAGAACGGGTATACTGACTCTGTAATGACATTGCCAGATCAGTTCAAAATGCCGCAAATCCATCGATTTGACGGCTTCGGAGATCCCATGGTTCATCTTCGACTGTTTTCGTACATCTTGCGGCCGATAGGCCTAACTAGATTACAGAAGCTTTCTCTTTTTGGCCATACCATGTCTGGTATAGCGGCTATTTGGTATGCGAAGTTGGAAGATTATGTCAAGCAGAGTTGGGAGGAGATGGCCAAGGCCTTCATCGCACAGTATTCGTATAATACGCAGATCAAGGTCACAACTAGTGATCTCAAAGCAATATGCCAAGAGCTGAAAGAGGGCTTTTCTGAATTTGTGACAAGGTGGAGAGCTAAGGCCTCGATGATGATCACAAGACCTTCCGAGAAAGATCAGATGAGGATAATAGTCTGCAATCTGCATGGGAAGTTGTTACAGAAGATGATTGTCCTACCTTTGTTCACATTCATCGAACTCCATGAGATGGGGGTGCAAATGGAAGACGCCATGAAATAGGGATTGATTACAAATGAGAAGGAGCCGGCAAAAAGGCCTTTTGTGCGTAGTTCTAATGTTACCACCAGCGGTGATGCTATCAGATGTGAGCGTTGTTACCACCACAACCAAGACTACGAATCCCTTTGCCAACACAACTCCACAAACTTCAGCCAACCCTGTCTGATCCCAGAGGACTTTTACCCAACTCTACATGACCTTATCTCAAGCTATGAAGTTGCTAGTCAAAAAGGGGCACCTCAAACCATTAGAACCCCGCTCATTACCTGATCCTTTTCCTCCCAAACACAACCCTGCGAAATACTGCGCATTTCACCAACAACATGGTCATGATACCGACCAATGCTTCCAACTGCGTCATGCGATTTAAGACCTCATTGATAACAAGGTGAGCGCACCACCCCCATAAACCAAATGCAACTACAAACCCACTCCCAGCACACAATCAAGTTCCTCCACCTCAAAATCTAAACATGATCCATACACCGGCCATTTCCTACGATCCCAGTGTATATATTGCCCATTCCTACCTACCAAGACCGACGTTGTTCATTCTCGAAAGCATAGATCTGTGCATGATGGACACGTCCACACTTCAACCTAAGCCTATGGTGGTGATAGTTATAGTAAGAGGGAGGTTGACCTTGGAGGAAGGTATGAGTCCGTTACTGGGGAGCTCTGAGGATTTGTCTAATGGGGTGTACGGTCCAAGCTGCTACATTGTGCTAACTGGTCAAATTAAGCCTGAATTGGTGTTGCCAACTGTAGTAGAGGTTAATATGGTTAGGGAAGAGGCCTGAGCCACGGGTTGGATGATTTGGCAAAACTTGAGGAGGATTTAGACAACTTGTAATTCTTTGATGAGCAGGATCAAGGGGATGTGCAGATTGGCTAGTTTGATTTGAACGGATCAACTGATAACTCTAGGTGATTGAGTGATGAGCCGGATAAGAAGGAACTAAAATGAAACCAGAGAAAAAGGAAGCAGGGATTATTGTAGTGGCCGGAAGGGCCAATGAGAAAGAAAAGCTACTGGAGAACGCTGGCATGGAAAATTCAGCTCAGGAACTGGGCGATGTGAGCACTGCAGACACAGAACATGAAGCTGCATTGAAGCAGTTTGAACAAGAGAGGGTTGAAGATAACCAGAAAACAGTACTAGCCCAACACCCTGTGGAGGATACCTGTGATGCGAGGGTAATACAAATGGAGCTGGACAACTATTTGTCGACTGTTGAAAGTGTATGATGGGATGATGATGATCTGCATCTGGCCCACACCGACGAAGATTGGGGTGAGTGCCTTTTAGACAACACGTGGTACGTTGAAGAAATAGATCACATGAAAAGAAGTAGGCGGTATTTTATGCCACCGCACTTAGATCAAGTTGAGGCATCTAGAAAAGACAGAGAGGTCGAGAAACAGAAAGAGAAGCAGCTGGAAGAAGAGGCAGTGTTGAAATAGCTTAAGAAAATTCAAGCTGACATCTCAATCTGGGGTCTTGTTATGGACAAGGCTAAATTGTCTATTGGCACCATGCCTGAACATCTTGTGGGATTGGTCTTCCCAGTTGGTACCAAGCCGACCCTTACCTTCTCTGATAAGGAACTGGCGCCGGAAGGCTTGGCTCATAACAAACCCTTGTACATATCTATGGAGTGTAGGGAGAAATGGGTACCAGTGGTGTTGTTAGATACCAGTTCAGCCATCAATGTCTATCCTTCTCGCACAGCCTATGCAATTGGTCTTAAACCAGCAGACTTTGTTCCCACAGCCCAAGTAATTCAGGCATATGATAATACGAATAGAGAGGTCATAGGCACAGTGCAAATTAGAGTCCAGGTGGGCCTAGCTTGGCAAGAGGTTGAGTTTCATGTCCTGGATGTGCCGCCTACCTTCAATTTGTTGTTAGAGAGGCCCTGGTTGCATCATGTGAAAACTGTCTCCTCATCTCTCCATCAAGTATTGAAGTACCCTTATGGTGGAGGAGTGGCGATTATTTTTGGGAATTCATCCATTCACCCGCTGCTGGAGGTAACTACGCCAGTGTTGGAGATCACCCATGGTGAGGAGGATGCATTCCTCTCAGGCTTCACTCTGGCTGAAGCCCAGGTAGTACAGACCATTCTGGTCGTAGATGAGGGCATGTATGTCAGCACCCAGTCTATCTATTTTATGAATAAACTGCAGCATGTGCCAGGAATGAGACTCGGGAGAAGCGGTCGGAAAGGTGTTGCTGCACTGACAGATGTGCCGCACAACCCACATGCCTTTGGTCTGGGCTATGTACCCACTAAAAAGGACTGGATCAGGAAAGGAGAAGAAATCAGAGGCAGAGCTAAGGCCAAGCAAGCTGGGAAACACTATGAGCTCATCCACAGACCAATCCAGGAAACGTTGAATGGCCGCTTTGCTCGGGAGGGAGAAGATTTTCCCTTTTGCGATTTTCTCGAGCCTTGGGTGAATTCCATGAAACAATGTGTCCTTGGATTCGAGATCTTTTTTGATCTACATCTGCAAGATAGTGACATCGAGAAAAGGGCTAAACCAAGTACTGAAGCTGAACAGAGCATGGAAAGTGACTTAGACAGCAGCGAACTTGAAGTAGGGGCAGCATTGGCTTGTCTCCTGACAGATCCTGCTGTTGACCCAGAGAACTTGGGGGATAACCTTACCATCTCCATGATCGGGGAAGAACCGGGTGTGAACCCAACCAACAGCATTTTGGATGCATTAGAGACACCATCTCTTATCTGACGGTTGGAGGAAGGCTATCTGTCCAGTTCTGAGTCGGGTGATGAGCTAGAATCTGATTCTACTGAGTCTGTGGAGTCAAAATTAGGTTCAAGTTCTTTTGAGTCTGGGTTTGGTATTTCTAGGGGTGGTAACTCGGATACCAAAGTCCTATCTAGGTCTACATTCAGCTTTTCTTTTGAGTTTGTAATCGAAGATCTGGACCTTTTGAATGAGAACTCTACGAATTTTGTGTATTTCTCTGTGCCGTTGGTTTATTGTATTGACCAAGATTTTTAGAATTTTAATAAAAATGAAGAGGAAAGAATTCCTCTGGTTTTGAAAAACTTGATTAATCCAGAGGAGGAGAGGTTTGCTAAACCCTGTGTTGATGAAATCATTGCCATTAATGTGGGTACTGAGAAGGATCCACATCTGGTCCAGATCGGGTCCATGTTGTCTTTGGAGGAGCGCGAGCACTTAGTCGCTTTGTTAAAAGATTTGAAAGATGTTTTTAGTGGTCCTACGAAGACATGCCTAGAATCGATCCAAAGATTATACAACATCGGATCCCTCTTGACCCCAAGGCCCCACCAATCAAGCAGAAGTTGTGTAGAATCCATTCGGATTGGGCGTTGAAAATCGAGGAAGAGGTCATTAAGCAAATCGAGGCAAGTTTCTTGTTAGTATCTGAGTATCCGACTTGGTTAGCCAACATCGTCCCAGTGCTAAAAAAGAATGGTAGAATCTGGGTATGTGTGGACTTCCGAGACTTGAACAGAGCCAGTCCGAAGGATGACTTTCCTCTACGGCACATTGATGAGTTAGTGGAATTCACTGCGGGCCATGCATTGCTATTCTTTCTGGATGGGTTTTCTGGGTATAACTAGATTCTAATGGCGCCTAAGGACAAGGAGAAGACCCCATTCACTACGCTGTGGGGTACCTACTACTACCGAGTTATGCCGTTTGGTTTGAAAAACATTGGAGCTACCTATCAGAGGGCTATGGCTACCATTTTGCATGACATGATCCACTAAGAGGTCAAGCTGTACGTGGACGACATGATTGTCAAGTCCAAAGAAAGAGAGGGCCACTACACTGCCTTGAGGAAATTCTTTCAACGGATTAGAGAATATAGATTGAGGTTAAACCTGCAGAAATGCACCTTCGGCATAATGGCAAGGAAAATGCTGGGCTTTTTGATCACACAGAGGGACATCGAAGTAGATCCTTCCAAAATCAAGGCCATCCTAGAAATGCCACCACCAAGGACTGAAAAGGAGGTGCGAGGCTTTCTGGGTAAAGTGCAATTCATAAGACGGTTCATTTTCAAATTAACCCTGACTTGTGAACCACTATTTGGTCTCCTGAAGAAAGGGAAGAAATTTCGATGGGATGATCGATGTCAATTCACCTTTGAGCAGGTAAAGCAGTATCTCTAGAATCCACCTGTGTTGTCGCCACTAGAGCCGGGGAAGCCTTTGATTCTGTACTTGTCAGTAACAGACATGACCATGGGTGGGGAAAGCCATCTACTAGTTGAGCAAGAAAATTTTGGATTACGAGACTCGCTATACTCCGTTGGAGAAAGCTTGCCTTGCCTTGGTATAGGCTACCAGGAAGTTGAGGCACTAATTGTTAGCTCACTCTGTAATCTTGGTTTCGAGATTAGATCCCCTCAAATATTTCTTTGAGAAACCAGCGCTTACGGGTAGGCTAGCCCATTGGTTGCTTCTTCTCTCCGCATTTGATCTCAAATATGTCACCCGTAAGTTGGTCAAGGGAAGAGCTATAGCGGAGTTCTTGGCAGACCACTCGGTAGAAGGAGATGAGGCAGTGGAATACTTATTCCCAGATGAAGCCATTTTGCAAGTTGAGGAGGAAACTTGGACGATGTACTTTGACGGAGCGTCCAATCAGCACGGTTATGGGATAGATGTGTTGTTGATAGCACCAGACGACTCCTATATACCTTTAGCCTTCAAACTCTAGTTCAAGGTGTCCAATAATGAAGCAGAATCTAAAGCGTATATTGCTAGTTTAGAAGCCGCCCTGGAACTAGGGGCAAAAAGGTTGGACATCATCGAGGACTTAAACTTAGTTATTTCTCAAAAGAAATGGAGACTGGAAAGTCAAAAAAGAAAAGATGAAAGTTTACCACCAGACCTTGGATGTTCTGATTCCTAGATTTGAAAAGCTGACTTTCACGCATCTACTAAGAGAGAGCAACAGGTTCGCTAATGCTTTAGCAACTTTATCTTCTATAGTAGAATCCCACTTGGAGTCCGGATGTATCCGATTATCATCGAGCATAAATACATAACGGCTTATGAAACTATTGCCGCGATAGATGAAGTACAAGACAAAAACCCCTGGTACTACAATATTTGGAATTTCTTAGAAAATCACCAAGGGTAAATGCCAAGGACAAAAGGGGAATACGATGAATGGCTGTCCAATTTATCATCTACGGAGGTAAACTATATAAAAGCGGTCATCTGGGAATGCATAAGTTGTGTGTTGAAGAAGAGGAATCAAAGTGCCTGATAGAGGCCATCTATGGAGAAGAGTGCGGAGCGCATATGAATGGAGTGATGCTAGTCCGGAAGATTCTCAGACAAGGTTACTACTAGTTCACCATAGAGGAGGATTGTATTGGTTTTGTTCGGCGATGCCACAAATGCCAAATTCATGAAAAATCGCATGAATATCCCGCCGTCAAAATTGTACAACATGACTTCGCCATGGCCTTTCTCAATCCGGGAAATCGACGTTATCGATGCAGTCATGCCAAAAGGATCGAATGGGCATGAATATATCTTGGTGGCGATTGATATTTTACAAAGTGGGTGGAAGCTTAGTCCTATGCAGTGTTGAAAGCATCGCATGTAGCCAAATTCATCAGAAACAATATCATTTGCTAGTACAGAGTCCCAAATGAGATCATATCAGATAATGGCTCCCACTTCAAGAAAGAGGTGATAGACTTGTTGGAGAAATATAATGTGGCTTTCCATAAGTCATCTATATACAGGCCGCAAACTAATGGAGCTGTTGAAGCTGCCAACAAGAACATCAAAAATGTCTTGCAAAAGATGGTTGAGACCTACAGGGACTGGCCAGATAAATTACCATTCGCACTCTGGGGCTACAGAACTTCAATCCAGACGTCTACAAGGGCAACTCCTTATTCTCTCGTCTACGGGATGGAAGCCATTTTGCCAATTGAAATAGAAGTTCTATCGCTGCGAGTTATGGCTGATTGTCAGATAACAGAGGCGGATTGGCAACAGAGCAGATTCGAAGAGTTAATAATATTTGATGAGAGAGGGATGAAAGCATTGTATCATGTTTAGGGGTACCAACGCAGAATTGCTAGGGCTTTTAACAAGAAAGTTAAGTCTTGGAATCTCAAAGAGGGGGACATGGTCTTGAAAGACAATCGAACTCTCATTCATGACCCTAGGGGCAAGTTCAGACCCAATTGAACTGGTCCTTACATCATCAAAGCTATTTGGTCAGGTGGAGAGGTTATTCTCATGGACTTAGATGGCCTGGAATTTTCATAACCGATCAAAATGGACAAGTTGAAGAAATACTATCCCTGAGAGGCTTGCTAGGCCGAAAACTCAAAAGGGCGGCCTAGGCAAAAGTTTGAGCATGAAAAATTAGAAGTAAATAAAAACTGAGCTCGCAAGGTTGAAATCCTAAAGGGCGACTTTGGCAAAAGTTACAGCGCAAAAGAAGAGAGTTAATACCTGAGTGAACTTGAACTGAACTACATAAGGCCTGATTCCCATCTTGGGATATGTAGGCAATTTCATCCTGAAGTTCGGCCGTAATCACCTTCAACTCAACTGTCCTGTCCATGTGTGAGATCAAGTCATCTCTGTCCGTTATCTAAAAGTTCGGTTGTGATCTTCATTCTGGGAAGAAAAGCTGGTCATAATGCAGAGCAACAGTGGTATTCAAGAAGGGGCAATCATGATCTTTTGATTCAGGGTTGCACATCTTGAGGATTGATTCTATGCATATCAGGTGGTGATTACTTTTGAAAATGGTTTTGGAAAGTTTTAATAAAAGTTGATTTTGTTCAAAATTTTAGTGCTCACAACTTTAATTCCATTGATTTAAACATAAAGTTCTCCAACTCTTCGATACAAATTGAAGTTGCTTTTATTACATCATAAAACTTGAAAAGAAAGGTCAAAGCAATAAACTAGGGACATAGGTGGGTCAGGTGCTCCTACGTCATCTGCTTGTGTTTGTGGAAGGTTCAGAAGCCAAAGTAGGCCCGACTTGTGCCTCATCCTTGAACCAAGCCAAGCACTCGCCAGAAAGGGCATAACTGAAACTAGGGCAGGGGCCAAAAGTTCCCTCGTCCTATAGGCAGTGAGGTACCTAGCCAAGTGTGAAGCACGAATTGGGAATGAAGCTAGACATTCTATCCTTTCATCTGGACGGGTTTGATCATGCCCGAACTAGCGTCTGAACTGAAAAGAAAAGTAGAACACGCAATGCGTGAGGCCAATCAATTATATGCCAAGCTGCCGAGCGATGCTGTAACTCATCTTGATCAGATTAAGCCAGGGGCAATGGCAAGCTATGTCGGTTGCAGACTTGTTGCACATCTAGTTGCACCACCATTCCTCGTTGGGAAAATTGACTAGCTGGTGGCGGAAGAAATAAGCTCGAGTTGAGTTTTTGGGACAAGAGTCCACTACCTTCAGCTTGTCCATAAGCCATACCTGGGAAAGGACGAAAAATAAGAGAGATTAAAGAATAGAGAGGCGTATGTTGAGAGAAAAGTAAGAAAAGGGCTTTGAGAGAAAAATAGAGCATAAGTGCTGAGTGATATGAAAAATGCATATGAGAAAGGGTGGGAAACAATACCTGAAGAAGTAGTGGACTCCCTGCGAATCTGGTAGTCTCTCATCGATGAAAAGCATCTAAGCTCATCAGGGTCTCGGCCGGCGCCAAACCAATGTAACTCTTACCTTCTTTCAGATATTGGGCCACTTTGATCAACGAAATGTTGGATCTGCCGAAACTAGAGGCAAAAAGGAAATGAGCAAGCATACATAAGCAGAGGGCATGTTGCTGAAAACCTAGCAAGAGAAGGTCTCCTTTGTCACCGATGTCAAAAAATTGATGAATCAAGCTAGGCATGTCTAGCTCTCCATTGTGGGCCAAAGATCGAGCCTCGTGCAAAGTGAGCCCACACATCCGTCCCAAAGCTTGGGCGTGGCTAAAACAGGGCTGAGGCATGATTTTCTCATCACGCCGGGTTTCCATCAGTGCCCAAAATCCTTCAAGAGTTGGGCACATTTTCTGTGTTCCAAAGCGAAATACATGTGTAATTGGGTCCCAGCATCGGGCCGCGACATGGAGGAATGGAAAACAAAGTGGAGTATGACTCAACGGAAAAAGTGCATTTATGTTGAAACCCCAGAAATTTACTTTTTCTGTGCCGTCTAAAGTAGCTATCCAATCCGTAAGCTTCTCGGTAAGGAATATCTCCATTTGCGGAAGAAATAGTAGCTGAAATGAGGTTCTGGAGAAGAAATCACAAAGCAGAACCTTTTGTAGAAGATAAGGCTGTAGTGGAGGTCAACTGTCAACAATCTGGAGGTTCTTCACACTTGTGGCCGGCAGGCCAGGCCACCTCCTTTGGCCGGCAACTCCCATCTCTGGACGGTAGCTCTCCTTTCTGGCCTGTCGTGCACCTGTGTACGGGGCAGTGTTGGCAATATGTGTTTTGTCTTGATCTTTGTGGGTTTTAAGGTCTTGTTTTGAGTCTTTTGTTTTAGCAAGTGTGTTTATTTGTTTTTGAGTTGTTTTACTTTGTTTATTGAGTTGTATTTTGTATTTTGGTTGTTGGTCGGCTCATTACCAGATTAAGAACATCGTGCCAATACAAGTGTTCAATATTCATTTGATTCCATGTCCATTTCAATACAAATATGGTTCTCACGATGCAAAAATAACGGCACATTTCATAAAAACTGCGAGGTTTTTTTATTCTGATCATGGTTTTTTACAAAAAAGAAGTACAAGTTTCAAAAGCAAAAATAAAACCTATTTGAAGCTATACATGTGCTAATGCTACCAAACAAGAAAGAAACTAAGCAAAAAGTGCAAAAACATTAGCTCCGGTCATCTCAAGCTCGAGAGGCCCTCTTCGTCATCTTCTTTGGAGGGGACTCGAGAACACTGTCTCCATCGGCACCGTTGTCAGAATCAGACTCTGAACCAGAGGCGGTATCCTCTCTACTCCCTGCCTCAGAGCCTACCTCGACATCACCTCCGCTCTCGGACCCCGAGCCAGCATCATTATCTCCACTCTCGGATGACTCAGAATGCCGACTCAATGCCTCATCGGAGTCACTAGTCTCAGCATCATCGTCGCTCAAGATGGGCTTTGAGGGACTGCTCTGACCTCGCGTGCCCCTATCCCTGTCTTGACCGTGGTGCGTATCTCGGCCTCATGCTAGGGCCTGTCTCTTTCTCCTCCCTGCTACTGGAGGAGGTGCTACCGGTATTGGTGCTGCTGTTGCCGCTGGTGCCCTCTATGTAGATGGAATCTGAAAGAAAAACAGTTGTCAACATATCAGCTACAACATGTGTATCAGATACAGGCCTAGTATGCAAAATAAGTGTCATGCAAAAATCAGCTATAGTATGAGTACAGTGTGCCAATACAGCGTATCAGAACAGTTTGGGAAAGACTACAGTTGAAGTGTCGATGTATCAGTGGAAATATGATAGCATAATGCACAACAGAGATAGCAATGGAATGCATGCTAAACTGAAAGATATTACCTGGATATCGTGGAGACCAAGCAGTATCTCCCTCCTCTACACCATACTCATCAGAGAAGCGACCAGCTCGAGGAGGCTCCCTATATACTCTATAGGTACCTGCAGGTGCATTTGGATGATCAATGTCTGGGATAAACACATCTAAAATAGAAGTGTGCGGTGCAAATTGTAAAATGTGGTCCATACCTGAGATGTGCCTTAAACTCCGACATACTCATGCCTTGCCTCTACCGGCTCGATCGGAATCTAGTAAGCAGTCCTAGTCGGCTGCCAGCATGTGAGCGCAATGAGAAACTCCGGCCAATGGGTAGTCTGCTTAACGGGGGCAGCCCCTCTAGTATGGGCCCTGGTCGCCGAGTGGCCTTGCCTCGCTAGCCACGGAAGCCCCTGCTCCTTCACCTGTGTGAGCGCCCATTAGAGGAGGCATAAGGTGAGTTTGAATGAATGTCATGTAATTTCCCTCTCCTATGAAGAAGTTAGCATTTAGGCCTATTATGAACCGTATGACTACGTCAACGGGTAGGCTATTCGTTGTTGGGGGTGGCATCAGAACGATTGGATCAGGCGAGCCCACAGTCTGGCGAACGAATCTCTCATTTAGAATCCAAGCCCGACAGATTGGACCCTCCAACAGAATCTAGAAGCGCGATGTGCCCCAAGCTCCAGCATACTAGTCTCTCACCCCAGCTGGCATCATTGTCTAGGGCTGCCAAGTGATCTGCAAATAGCGAATGTACAGAT
Source organism: Camellia granthamiana (assembly GCA_036172215.1). Lineage (NCBI taxonomy): Eukaryota > Viridiplantae > Streptophyta > Magnoliopsida > Ericales > Theaceae > Camellia > Camellia granthamiana. The sequence continues at coordinate 45,187,930 of CM069914.1, forward strand.
TGTTAGTCATCGCCAGTTGCCAAAGTATGACTCAAAGTAGTATTAAAGCAAAAATAGCTGTGAGTTTTGAGTTACCTCATCGGCAACCACTGCATCGAAGTAATGACGGAAAAAGGCGAAGGTCTCACGACTTCGGTGCCGAGACCGACAGGAAGGATTTCCTCTATAGGCTTTGGAACGAGGGCTGGAAAATATGCGTAAACCCATAATTGCAAGGAAAGGGTAGCGATGTTATCGACAACATTACCAGATATAGAAAGTGCAAAGCAGAAAGCATAGGGCATGAATAGATATAGAAAGTGCAAAGCAAAAAGCATAGAACATGAACAGATATAGAAAGTGCAAAGCAAAAAGCGCAAAGCATGAACAGATACAGAAAGTGCAAAGCAGAAAGCACAGAGCATAAACAGATATAGAATGTGTAAAGTAGAAAGCATAGGGCATGAACATATACAGAAAGTGCAAAACAAAAGCACATGTGTTGAATAGATATAAAGCGGAAGATGTGAAGTAGAAGTATAAGTGCAAAGAGGGAACTGAAATGCATACCTCCTAGGCTCGCTAATGGACTTCAATCCACTCTTCCCTTATGTGGGAGGTGGAGTTCATGTAGCCATAGAGGGTGGCGAAGCCAGCTTCGCCCCAGTCATAAAATCGAACCCAGGGCAGGGTCACTAGGGCGCTCAGCAGGTATAAACCCACGATGTTTCACTTGTTCAAAAATAAGGTGGTATCGAGGACAAACATCAGCAAACCCCGGGCATACTACTCCATCTCCTCTGGTGTCTCAAGCTCGCTCCTGCGGAACTGCTCGGTGAACCAACTGTATCTCACCGTGGCCGGTCGGTATAGTGGTGGGCGCGCCCTCAGTAGGTAGATCCAAGCGGCCTCCCACTCGCCCAAATCTGTGTCGAAGGGGATTGGACCACCCTCTACTCCCAAGCCTATGATTATGGCAAAGGCATAGGGAGGCATCGTCATCTCTCTAGTAGTGGAGAGGTGGAAAGAATTGGTGGTGTCCCACCAGCTCTCCACCTACGCTCCTAGAAGGGGGTGGCTCACTATGATGCGTGACAATCCGGAGCAGAAAAAGACAAAACCAGCCTCATCGACGATATCTCAAACCTCGATAGGGAGCTTATTATACTAGTCCCTCGCCGTCGTCGCTCTGTACCCCCTGTAGGCACGGGAGTCTCCATGTGGCAAAGAAAAAGAGTGAATCAGGCAGTGATGAAAGAGTAAGCAGATGAAAGGCAATACAAGAAATGCAGTTAAAGGAAAGGCAGGAATGCAAGAAAGCAGAGTTCATACCTCAATAGCGCTGGAAGAAAGGTGGGAGTCCGGCTCTCTCAGCAGAAGGTCCTTTGGTATGCCACGAGCAAAATTGCTGAAACGCCTGATGCCTCTAGGAGGTAATATGTGTGTGCGGGTGTAGACGCCCCATTTTGACTACCGGCAAGACTTAGGTGCATGGTTCGATACATTCGATGATGAAAGTTGAATTGTGTGCTTTGAATTCACAGCAATTCGGATTCAGTCAGGCTTTTGAAATAACCTCAAATCTTCAATATTTACCTTGTTTGAACTTTTAACCCTCATTTTTGGACCTTTTACCATCCTAAGCTAAGTTTGAACCAAAAAACAGGGGAGGGCATCAAGGCCCAACCATGCATCAGTGATGGCCAGCCGTGGCTATGAATGGCCGGCCGGCCCTTGGTGGCAAGAAACACTGTTTTGGGCGGGAGGCTGCCAGTCGTCCATTTTCGAAGATATTTATCACCTTTTGAGCTCAAATTCTATAAAAATGAAGCTGTGTTATTGTTTTTGGGGTTGAACAAAATTTAGAAAGCCTATATACACCTTGAGAGCTTCTCCCTCCTCCTTGTTCCATAGGAAGCAACCTTTGAGCTAACCTAGCTTCCTTGTGTCATCTCCATACACCATACACAACGTTGTCTCACCATCTTAGAGCCTTGGTTGATCTTTGAGAAGCATAATTCCAGATTGAGAGTGGGTTGAGACTAAGCTTGGATCATAATCAAAAGCAAACTTATTTGCAAGGTATAAGCTTTTTATCTTCCTTCTTACTTTCATATCTTTCATTTCCTATTGAGTTCTTATTGTTTTGTGTTGCTTTGACTCTATTCTAAGTGTTTGAGATGGATTTGAAGAGCTACCAAAAGGGCAGAGATAATTTACACTCTTTCTATATCTTTACCTATAGCTCAAACCTTTCTTTTACACTCCTTTTCTTTGCTCCTTGCACTGATTTTTAGATGTAAAAAAAGGGCTAAAAATCATGTTTTGAGGTTTCAAAAGTGGAGGGGTTAGCCACCCCTCCTTGTTCTTGCTTCTTAGCCTTGTTTCATCTCTTTCTTGTTTAGCCTTTTTAGGCTCTTTTCATGCTTTTTAACCTCTGTTTTTCATGTATTAAGGGCTGTTTTGGGGTTGTCCAAGCCTTTTAAATTGATTCATGCTTTGGTTAGTTTAGCTATTGTCTCATAAGTTGGCATACATAACTTGTTGCATGTTGTTCGAAGCATTTCTTTACTTACTTTTCATGTTAAGAGTCTAATTTTAACAATCAATCCATTATCCATCTCTTTTATTCTTTTAGAATGATTTCAACCAATTGAGGTTGCTCAAAACATGTAAGAAAGACTCTTACTTAATGGCTTAATCTTTTCGGAGATTCGTTGCCAACGGTATAGTCTCTCTCTCATGTTTTAGAAAAACCTCTCGTTTGACATTACTTCTTGTTTAGAGGACTTAAACATCACTTTAGGACAAATGGACTAAAGAATGGCAAGGTTTCATAAAATTGGTTTAAAACTTGGAACAACCCATATAAAGAAAATGATTAGAATCGCTTGAACTTGGCCGAACGTTATGTCAAGCTCCTTGTGTCAAGATTCGTCACATGCTAATTCATGGCATTTTGATGATTCTTGAAGCGTTGCAACCTCCCTTTTTGAGCTCACTCGATGACAAGAGGGAGGGGTGGTCTTATTTATTGCATTCATTGATTTTTGTCCAAACCTGTGTCTGGAATCATCAAGCAATCAACTTGCTCGTTGATGGTTTTTGGACCAACTTCGTCCTTCTCTCGACCCTCTCTACGACAGGGAAGGAAAGATGGGACAAATAGAACTTGAGAACACTCTGTCTGCACTGGTTCACCTCAGAACACAAAAACAGAGTTTTGTACCAAATTGAGGCACGACCGGCCATCTGTAAGTCTGGTTGGTCCTCAATGTGTGGCCAGCAGTGCAGTTTTGTAGGAAACAGAGGCAGTGGCTGAAGGTGAAACAGAGTTGGCTTGGATAGACAAAGTAGCTCTCAGGCGCTGTGCATGCAACCCTCATCCATATTCACTTACACCTTCGTTGAACACGATTAGTTGTTTCATTGGTGTTATAATTATCATAGTTGTAAATTAATCTTTATTTTACTTAGTATTGTTGTAATAAAGTAGTTAATTAATTATTATTCATTCGCTTGGTTTTGTAATAGTTAGTTTAATTCGGACTTTTGGACATTGATTCGCACCCTCCTGCGTGAGGGATCAAATGTTGTAGTAATATGTATATCTTCTAACCCCACGTTTTTCTCCCTTTTATTTAATCACTTAGGATGGTTAGTTTAGAACATCATGTTTCATTAGCATTCTCATGTTTTGCATCCATTTGTCTTTCATGCATCTAAAGTTCAACTCATTATACTAACCAAATGTTCAAATTCATTTATTGAAATATGTGATTTCTCGCATGTCTTGAATGAAGTCATATGCCATGCTCATAGTCGAGCCTTTAAAATATATAATGTGTGTGTTGCATTAGTCATATTGCATTTAATTAGGAGCATGCATATTTTTCTAATTATTTTGCTTTGTTTTGGCTTGGAGTACTAGGTAAGCCTTTAATCGCTTTAGCATATCGCATACGTGTGATTATTGCCATGTCTAGCATATTTACCATGAGGCTAAGTGCTTAAATGATAAACTACTTGAATGCCTGTGGATGAAGGCTAATTGCTTGAATTGGGATAGTTTGATTAATGTCCATTTTAGCCCACTTTTTCAAGTGGCAAATTCATAAAACAATTTTAAAACAAAACATGAGATCAAATGTTCTAAATCTTGCAAAATTAGCCTATACCTTATGTGAGCATCACATAGTAAAGAATAGCTAATAAATCGGAACAAGAGTATATAATGTAAATAAGAAACATATCATGATTAGTAGAGGCCGATCTTTGATCGGGTGAGAGAGGTGCTCAATTCATGACCTTCCCCTCTCGTACCTAAGTTCCCGAGCCGAAACACTTTGGTGATGACGGACTAATGGCCTTTGGCACGAGTGTTGGGTTTCTTAAATTTCTCAAAAATATTAAGGTGGCGATCTGAAATCTAGCAAAGCAGTCCATTTTTTGCATTTGATTCAAACATCGATTTTCCAAAAAGAATTGCCAGATTTGGACTCTTTTTGTGTTTTTCACTGTTTCACATTGTACTTGTAAAATCAAATTTAGAACCACAAGTAGAGTCCAAACTGTAGGACTATTCGTCTTCCGAAAGGAGCACGAAAAGTTGAGCTATAGTTTTTGGCGACTCTACTGGGGAAATTAGAGAACTTGATTTGAAACTCATGCTGTGATTTTTTATTTACACTTATATGTTTCTTTACATTTGCATTTGCATTGGTGTGTTTAAAATCACTGTGTTTGCTGATTGCTATTCCTAGACAGTTTGCTGCAAAAGGATGACCGGTCATGGGCTCTGCCATGTTGGGAACACAACCCTTGGATTTGGACTACCGCTGTATCGTTTGATCCTCCTTTTATTTCTCGGTGTTAGGTGTGAGAGGTCTATTAGGTAATCTTGCCAAGGTACCCTTTTAACCATTCGACCTAGTTGCATATAGTGAAACTATAGTGACAATTCTAATTTAGGATAGGATGCCACCCTATATTAGGTAACCCTATATTAGCGACAATTCTAATTTAGCATATAGTGCAGGCTAGGATAGGATGTTGTGAAACTTGTTGTTTGAAATAGTGCAACCTAGATCATGCCAAAAATCTAGGACAGGGTAACCCTATTCCTTCATAGGGGTGTTTTGGTTCCTTTACCTGATATGTGTTTTTATAGTGAGACTGTACATGATGGTTCATATCAATGAGGTTTGAAAACAGAGTTCAATAGGGATTACAGTTTAGCTATGTATCTTGACTGTTGTGGATTAGGGCCGGAGTGCTGTCCGATTTTGATTTTGTTTTTTTTTTTTCTTTTTCTTTTTTGCAAGGTAGTTTACCATCATAGCTTTAGAAAGACCCAATATTCCCCAAGTTGTATGGACTCATTTCGGCAGGCTGTGTAAAGCCCGAGACCTCGTTGGTGGTTAGCCCGTGCTAGTCTTGTTTCCTCCAGTCACTCGATGGAGAAAGAACAGACAATTAGTAGATTCAGTACAAAGCACTCCACAAACACCTACTCGTTCTCAGTCAATCAACTCACCAGCATCTAGTTCATCCGGATCAGCAATGTCATGGAACACAACACCAAACACAAAGGAATTTGCTGCCATGATGATTGTCGTCCAAAGAACTATGGATACTATAAATCAAAGGATGACTGCACAAGATGAAGTCATTGCCGATCTATGGCGTACATCTAGGGCATCAGCATCAACCGTGCATCCGGTCCCTACTGCTCAGCCAAACTTGGATCCACCCCCACCAGTAGAAAATCTACCAGTCCCAGATTCTCAGGATGTATTTCCCTTAGCTCCAGCTTATTGTCCTCCGGTTCAACCTCCTGCAGGGATTTTTCCTTTCGATGTCAATGAAATTGATCCAGCCTTAGTTAATATCGCCAAATTAGAGAAAGCATTGAAGAAATCCCAAGGCTTTAACTCTTTTCCAGATATTGAAGATGGGTACATTGAGGCTTCGGTCAGACTACCGAAGAAATTTAAGATGCCCCACATCGACAGATTTGATGGGAGTGGGGATTTGATTGTGCATGTCTGACTGTTTTCAGATGTATTGAGACCTATGGGTTTGTCTCGGGCGCAGAAGTTTTCGTTGTTTGGAAGGACCCTTTCTGATGTGATGGCCATCTGGTATGCTAAATTGGAGGATTCTACAAAACAGAATTGAGAGGAGTTATTTGAGGCATTTGTCAATTAGTACTCATATCACACTCAAATAAAAGTAACCATTAGTGAGCTGGAAGCTACTACCCAGAACCCCAAAGAATTCTTCATTGATTTTGTCGCTCGATGGAGAGCCAAAGCAGCCAGAATGACAAATAGGCCTACTGAAAGAGAACAAGTCCGTCTAGTGGTCCAAAACCTTGAGCCAGACATGTTGTAAAGAATGATAGTGGCGTCGTTGTCCACATTTGCTTGAGAGTGCATTAAAAAAGGGTATCATCCACAGAACCAGTGAACCCGCGAGAAGGCCGTTCTCTCGGATTACCAATGCTAGCAGTAGCACTATTTTGCGGCCTGCGAATGTTAGTAATGTCATCACAACGGCCAAGATAGCTGATCTCTTTGCTACTACCACAACCTCACAACCTTCACAAAATACCGGTCCACCCCAAAATTGTAGAGTCTTTACTCTTTTCCATATGAGCCCAACTCAAGCCTTCAAGTTATTAATGCAAAAGGGGCATCTCAAGCCTCTCGATCCTCGTCCACTTCCAGACCCATTGCCACCAAAACATGACCCTACCCAGTACTGTATCTTCCATCAATAACATGACCATCCCATAGACATGTGCTACTGCCAACGTCATGAGATTCAAGATTTCATCGACAACAAAGTCATTGCCCCACCTGCAAAACCAAACGTGACAACCAATCCACTTCCTACACATAACCAAGTGCCCTCGCCCGGAAACATTAACCACATCCATACGTTACCACCCACCTTCAACCCCAACATATACATTACTTCATCCCACCTACCAAAGCCGGAGGTGGTCATTCCAGAAGGCACAGACATGTGCATGATGGATTTAACACCACAAACCCCACCCAGGCCCATGGCAGTAGAAGTAGAGAAAGAGAAGAATTCACAGAAGACAGGGTCGCCTGATACCCGTGTCATAGAGAAGAGGGTCTCGCTTGTGGAGGAGTATGATCCTAGCTTATACATTGTGGCCATTGATCAGCCAAAGCCAGTTGTCCTATTGCCGGACTTTCTTAGCATCAGTGCTATCGGGGAAGACCAAATGGCACAGAATCAAAATGAGTTGCCCAAGTAAGGCTTGCAGGACTTAGCAAACCTAAAGGAGGATCTGGTAGAATTATAAGAGGATTTGGAGGATCTTTACTTCTTCGAGGAAGAAGACACAAGCTATGTACAGATGGGGTGGTGGGACCCAAGTCAGCCAGAAACTAGCAATGGGTGGTTGAGTGAAGAAGAGTCCGATGTGAAGGAATAGATAGGAGAGATTGGTGGAGAAGAAGAAGTTGCTGTTAAGGGTAAGGTTGAGGCTGCACCTCCTACAAAGAAGGAACAGACACTGGAACAGTTTCAAAAGGAAATGATAGAGAAAATCCAATCGAAGATAGCTCTGGAACAAAGAAAAGGAAAAGGGAAAGAAGAACCTGAAACAACGGTAGGTGATGCCTAGATAGCCAGAAATGTCAAATGGTATCCCAATGGCCGAAAGAGGATGTTGAGAAAACTCAGAAAGTACCGGGATGTTGAAACCCAAGCTGTGCCAGAAGAAGAATGGTACGATGACGGGGCACGTAATGTCAATATGCTCTAGATGGAACCTGATGCAAGCCCAGCCGTGACTGTAGAAAAAGTAGTGGGAAGACAACAACTTAAGTCATGTATGCACTGACGAAGGTTAGAAAGCTGATACCCCAAATGACACTTGGTGTACTGATGAGATCAATCACATGACCCGGAGCGGTCGGTACTTCAAACCCACAGAGTTAGACCACCCAGAGACCTCTGGAAAGGAGGCTGAGAAAGCAAAAGAGGGAGATGTGGAGGAGAACATGGTCTTGAAACAGCTCAAGAAGATTCAGGCCGACATATCCATTTGGAGACTGATAATGGCATCTTGGGAGCATAGGCAAGCCCTGCTTGAAGCAATGAACTGAACCAAACTGCCCATTAACACCACCGCTGACCAATTGGTGTCGATGGTCACTTCTAGGAATGTTATACCAGTGATATCCTTTGAGATAAAGAATTGCCTCCCGAGGGTGCCAACTTCAACAGGCTTTTGTATGTAACCTTGGAGAGCCGAAAAAAGTGGATTATGAGGGTACTAGTAGATACTGGGTCGACGATCAATGTATGCCTAGTTAGAACTGCCTATGCCATTAGTTTGAGGCTGATTGACGTTACACCTACGATCCAAACTATCCAGGCTTATGATAATACAAGCCGGAATGTCATGAGAACGTTCAAGAGCAGTATCGTGATCGGCCCGTCTGAACATGAGGTAGAATTCCATGTCATGGATGTTCCAACCACATTCATCCTATTACTGGGAAGACCCTGGCTTTATCAGATAAAGGCTGTGTCATCAACAGTCCATTAGTTAGTGAAGTATCCCTTTAAAGGCATGATTACCACTGTGTACAGTAACTCTGCAATCCATCCTCCTTAAGGAACTACTGCACCACTACTTGAGATCATATATGGGGAAGAGGATGTGTTCCTTTCCGGCTTCTCTCTGGCGGAAGCCCGGTTGGTCGAAAACATCATGGCAGAAGACGAGGGAAATTATGTGAGTGCGCAATCCATATACATGATGAACAAACAAGAGCATATGCCCGGGTCAAGACTAGGCCGAAGTGGCAGACAGTGAGGTACTATTGCTAAGAAGCTGAGTCATAACCCCCATGCTTTCAGGCTGGGATACAAACCTACCGCTGCAAATTGGCAGAGAAAAGGGCAGGAGTTGAGAGAAAGGTTGAAGGCAAAGAGGATTCGGAAGCAGTATGAGTTAGTCCGCAAAGTTATATAGGGACCTTGAATGGACGCTTTGTTCGCCATGGGGAAGATTTCCCATTCTGTGGATTTCCAGAGCCCTGGTATGACTAGGAAACAAAAACAAGGTATCCAGGGTTTGAGATCTCTTTCAGGCACTAGTTACCAGAAGAGGAAGATGAACATGCAAACTAAGCATTGGTGCGGATCAAGGAAGGACTGCAAACCTGGGCATTGAAGAAGAGAAGCTGTTAGGAAAAGCATTAGCTGACTTACTGATGAGTTCCACTACTAGAGCTGAGACCACCAACCTAGGGAATAGTTTTACAATCTCAATGATCGGGGATAACCCAACAACGGATTTCTCTAATCTTATCCTAGATGCATTTGAGGCTCCACGCTTGGTCTGGAAGTTTAAGCAAGGCATCATCAATAGTTCTGAATCGGATAGTGAGTCCAGATTTGATTCCACTGAGTCTGTGGAGTCAGAGTCAAATTCGGGTTCCTCTGAGTCTAGTACTTCTGGGAGTGGTAACTCGGATGCCAAAGTCCTATCCATGTCGTCTTCTAGCTTTTCCTTTGAGTCCACTGTAACTGAAGATCCAAACTTTTTGAATGGGAATACTGTAAATGTTGCTTACTTCTCTGTGCCTTTAATTTGTTGTACTGATCTTAATTTTCAAAATTTTGATATAAACGAAGAGGAAGAAATTCCTCGGGTTTTGAAAAATTTGGTTGATCATGAGGAGAAGAGGCGTGCTAAGCCTTGTACAGATGAAATCGTATCAATTAATGTGGGTACAAAGGAAGATCCTCACATGATCCAAATCCAGTCTATGCTGTCTTCGGAAGAACGCGGGCGTTTAATTTCTTTATTAAAAAATTTCAAAGATGTTTTCACGTGGTCCTACGAAGACATGCCTGGAATCGATCCTGAGATTGTACAGCACTGGGTCCCTCTTGACCCTGAGGCCTGGCCAGTTAAGCAAAAGCTGCGTAGAGTTTGCCCAGATTAGGCTTTGAAGATTAAGAAAGAAGTTACCAAACAGATTGAGGTAGGGTTTCTGCTTGTATCTGAATATCCGACGTGGTTGGCCAATATTGTTCCTGTTCTGAAGAAGGATGGCAGAATTAGAGTCTGTGTCGACTTTAGGGATCTGAATAAGGCTTGTCCAAAGGATGATTTTCCACTGCCGCATATTGATGAGTTAGTAGACTTCACCGCGGGCTATGCATTGCTCTCGTTTATGGACGGATTTTTTGGGTATAACCAGATTTTGATGGCACCTGAAGGTAGGGAGAAGGCCGCTTTCACCACTCCGTGGGGCACCTATTGTTACCGAGTCATGCCGTTTGGGTTAAAGAATGTTGGGGCCACTTATCAGAGGGCTGTAACTACCATTTTGCATGACCTGATCCACAAAAGAGGTTGAGGTGTATGTGGACGATATGATTGTTTGGTCTAAAGATCGAGAGGGCCACTACATCGCCTTGGAAAAATTCTTTCAGCGGATTAGAGAGTATATATTGAGGTTGAACCCGCAAAAATGCATTTTCGGTGTAACAACGAGAAAAATGTTGGGATTCTTAATCACAGAGAGAGGAATTGAGGTAGATCCTTCTAAAATCAAGGCCATCTTAGAAACGCCACCACCAAGGACTGAAAAGGAGGTGCGCGGCTTTCTAGGTAAAGTCCAATTCATAAGGCAGTTTATTTCAAAACTAACCTTGACTTGTAAATCACTATTTGGTCTCCTGAAGAAAGGAAAGAAGTTCTACTGGGATGATCGCTGTCAGTTCGCTTTTGAACAAGTGAAGTAGTACCTGCAGAATCCACTTGTGTTATCACCGCCAAAACCGGGAAAATCGTTGATCTTGTACATGTTAGTGACAAACTCAACCATGGGGTGTATGTTAGCTTAAGAGTCAGAGGCCAGAGTGGAGAAAGTCATTTACTACTTGAGCAAGAAAATGGTGGACTACGAGACCCGTTACACTCCGCTTGAGAAATCTTGTCTAGCTTTGGTATAGGTTACCCGAAAGTTGAGGCACTACCTGTTAGCTCACTTCGTAATCCTGGTTTCGAGATTAGATCCCATCAAATATCTCTTTGAGAAACCAGCGCTTACGGGTAGGCTAGCCCATTGGTTGCTTCTTCTCTCCAAATTTGATCCTACATATATTATAAGCAAGTCTGTTAAAGGGAAAGTTGTAGCAGAATTTCTGGTTGACTACCCAGTAGAGGGGGATGAAGCAGTGGAGTACCTTTTCCTAGATGAAGATATTCTACAAATAGAAGAAAGAACGTGGACAATGTACTTTGACGGAGCAGCCAATCAATACGGTTATGGGATCGGTGTGTTGCTAATAGCACCTGATGACTCCTATATACCCTTAGCCTTCAAACTTCGGTTCAAAGTATCCAACAACGAAGTAGAGTATGAGGCGTGTATCGCTGGTTTAGAAGCTGCCCTGAAATTAGGGACAAAAAGGTTGGACGTTATTTGGGATTCGAACTTGGTTGTGTCTCAAGCCAACAGAGATTGGCGGGTTAAAGAGGAGAAAATGAAGGTTTATCATCAGGTCTTGGACATGCTAATTTCGAGGTTTGAAAAGTTAACGTTTACCCACTTGCTAAGAGACAATAATCGATTCACTAATGCACTAGCAACTCTATCTTCCATGGTAGACATTCCATTGGGAGTCAGGATGCATCCAATCATTATTGAACAGAAGTACACGCCGGCCTATGAAACCATTGCCGAGATAGATGAGGCTTCAGACAAGAACCCCTGGTATTATGATATCTGGAATTTCCTAGAAAAGGAGGTGTATCCGCGAGGAGCAAATGCCAAGGATAAGAGGGAAATATGGCATCTAGCCGTCCAATTTATCATCTATAGAGGCAAACTATACAAAAGAGGCCATCTGGGAATGTATAAGCTATGTGTTGAAGAAGAAGAATCAAAGCGCCTTATGGAGGCCATTCACGGAGGAGAGTGTGGAGCCCACATGAATGGTGTAATGCTTGCCCGAAAAATCCTTAGACAAGGTTACTACTAGTCAACCATGGAAGAGGATTGTATTAGTTTTGTTCGGCACTGTCACAAATGCCAGATTCATGCTAATCGTATGAACATTCCACCGTCGAAGCTCTACAACATGACTTCACCATGGCCATTCTCTGTTTGGGGGATAGATGTTATCGGTGCAGTTATGCCAAAAGGGTCAAACGGTCATGAATTCATTCTGGTAGCAATTACTTCACGAAATGGGTGGAAGCCCAATCTTACTTTGTACTGAAAGCATCACATGTGGCTAAGTTCATCAAAAACAACATCATATGCTGGTATGGAGTTCCGAATGAAATTACCTTCGATAGTGGAACGCACTTTAAGAAAGAGGTGATAGATTTGCTCAAAAAATATAATGTGGCTTTCCATAAATCGTCAACCTACAGGAAGCAGACTAATGGGGCTGTTGAAGCTGCTAACAAGAATATCAAGAGAATTCTGCAGAAGATGGTGGAAACCTATAAAGATTGGCTAGATAAATTACCATTTGCGCTCTGGGGCTACAGAACCTCAATCCAAACATCTACAGGGGCAGTCCCCCATTCTCTTGTCTATGGGATGGAGAATGTTCTGCCGATCGAAATTGAAGTGCCCTCGCTACGAATTATGGCTGAGTGTCAGGTAGTAGAGGCAGATTGGCAGCAAAGTAGGTTTGAGGAGTTGATGTTATTTGATAAGAGAAGACTAAGAGCATTGTATCATGTCCAGGGCTACTAACATCGAATTGCTAGGGCTTTTAACAAGAAGGTTAAGTCCCGAAATCTCAAGGAAGGGGACATGGTGCTGAAAGACAACCAAGCTCCCATTCATGACCCTAGGGGCAAGTTCAAACCTAACTGGACTAGTCCTTACATCATCAAGTCAATCTAGTCAGGAGGGGTGGTTATTCTTATGGACTTGGATGGATTGGAGTTCTTATAATCGATCAACATGGACAAGTTGAAGAAATATTACCCCTAAGAGGCTCGCTAGGCCGAAAACCCAAAAGGGCGACCTAGGCAAAAATTAGAGCATGAAAAAATATTAGAAATAATGAAAAATTGAGCTCGCAAAGTTGAAAACCCTCAAGGGCGGCTTTGGCAAGAGTTAGAGCGTAAAAGGAGAGTTAATACTATTTTTGGGATACGTAGGCAACTTCAACTTGAAGTTCGGCCATAGCTATCTCTAATTCAACTGTCCTATCCATTTCCCTAATCAAGTCATCTTTGTTCATCATCTATTAGTTCGGTTGTGCTCCATATTTCGGGCAGAAAAGCTGAGTACAAAACAGTAGTAATGATACGCAGTCAGGGACAGTTATGATTTCTTTTAAATTTGGGATTGTACATCTTGAGGATCGATTCTATGTGTGTCAGGTGATGATCATTTTTGAAATTTTTTTTGAAAAGTTTCAATAAAAGTTGATTTTTTTCAAAATTTTATCCTTTTACAACTTGGACCATTTTTCGGACCAAAGGGAAAATTTTCAGTACTCGCAACTTTAATTTTATTGATTTCAACATAAGTATATTATCCCCTTTTGATTTAGATCAAAAGCTGCTTTTTATGTTTTAAACTTGAAAAGAAAAGATCATAGTAGTAAAACTAGGGGCACAGTTAAGTCAGGTGGCTCTATGCCAAAGATGGTCCAACCTCTGCCTCCTCTTCAAGCCAAGCCAAACACTCCTTAGACAGGGTGTAACTGAAACTAATGGCAGGGGCCAGAATTTCTCTCATTCTCCAGGTCGCAAGATACCGGGGTAGGTGCGAGGTGCGAATTGGAAATGAAGCAGTGTATTCCATCCCCTTATCTGGACATATTTGATCATGCCCAAACTGGGGTCGGAACCGGAGAGGAAAATAGAACACACAATGTGTAAGGCCAATTAACTCTACACCCGATTGTTAGGACATGCTGTAGCTCATCTAGGCTAAGTTAAACCAGGGCAATGCCAAGATATATCGGCTGCGGATCGGTTGCACATCTAATCACACCATAAACCCTCTAAAAGGAAATCTATTAGCTGTTGGTGAAAGAAGTAAGCCCTGGCCGAGCATTCAAGGCAAGGGCCCACTACCTGCAGTTTATCCATTAACACTGGGGAGGGATGGAAAATAAGAGAGATTAAAGAATAGAGAGGCGTGCGTTGAGGGAAAAGTAAGAAAAGGGTTTTGAGAGAAAAATAGAGAATGAGTGATGAGTGATGTGGGAATCATAAATTAGAAGGGTGAAAAATAATACCTGGAGAAGTAGTGGGCTTCCTGAGAAACGGGTAGTCTCTCCCTAATGAAAAGTATCCAAACCCATCAAAGTTTCGGCCAGTGCTAAACCTATGCAGCTTTTGCCCTCCTTCAAGCCTTGGGTCACCTCAATCAACCGGATACTAGCTCCGCCAAAACTAGGGGCAAGGAGGAGTTGCACAAGTAAGCATAAACAGAGAGCATGTTGTCGGTGGTTGCGCCAGAGATGCTCGCTCCTATCTCCAATAGCGGAAAACTGATGAACTAAACCGAGGATGTCTAGCTCTCCATCATGAGCCAAAGACCGAGCCTTGTGCAATGATAATCCACACATTTGTTCTAAAGCCGGGGCATGGCTAAAACGGGGCTGAGGCATGATTTCTTCGTCGTGTCGGGATTCCATCAGTGCTCGAAATTCTTCGAGTGTTGGACACATTTCTTGAGATCCAAATTGAAATACATGTGTGACCGGGTTCCAACATTGAGCTGCAGTATGGAGGAATGGAAAGCAAAGAGAAGTGCAGCTTAAAGGAAAAAGGGCATTTAGGTCGAAATCGCAAAAATTCACCTTTTCTGAGCCATTCAAAGTGGTTATCCAATCTCGAAGCCTATTAACAAGTAACATCTCCATCTTGAGAGCAAAATATCAAAGGCTTGTGATTCTGCCAGAAAAATAGCATGGGAGCACTATTTATAGAGTTTAAGAAGGAGCTGTGCATGACATTTGGACAGCACTATGGCCGGCCGTGCATTGGTGATGGTCGGCCGTGCATCAGTGAAGCTCGGCTGGGCCTTAATGCTGGTCCAGTTCAATGCACTTGCAGTAAAAGCTGGCCTTTGTTCGGGTGGACCACGACTATACTTTTGAGTTTTGTTTTTTTTGTACCTAGTGTCTTTTAGCATTTTCGAGTTGTTTTCATTTCGTTTTTCTGTTATCGAGTTGTATTTTATGTTTTGACTGGTTGTAAGTCATTATCCGATTCATGAATCAATTCAAGAACAAGCATTCACAGTTCTAATGGTTACAATGCAAGAATTATGCCATTCATTGCATGTAAATGCCAATTCATATTGTGCAAAGAGATCAATCAAAAAAATTTGTCTTTTATAAACTAGCCGGTCCAACCCCGATCATTGTTTTACAAAACAAAAACAAAAACAAAAGAAAAGTCTTCAAAAACAAAAAGGGTCTATCTAAAGCTAGTCTTTAACTACAAAGCAAAAGTAAAACAAAAACAAAATAGCAAGTCATTATCATCATCATCAGTAACCCATCTTCGCCCCCTTTTTCCTCAGCTGCGGAGGAGGTGCATCACTGTCATCGCTGGGGCTATTGGACTATAAGTCAACCTTCTCTCCCTCATCCTCAGGGGTTGTGGACCCATCAAAAGATTCCTTCGAAGGTGAGTGTTGCCTCGCTCAACCTCTCCCCTGGTTAGCTTCTCCTTAGCCTCTCACTGGGCCCCATCTCCTTCTCCTCCTGGCTGAAGGAGGTCCTACAAGTGCAACTGGTACAGGCTCAAGCTGAAAAGAAAAGAAGAGAAAGAAAGAAAATGCAGAAGAGATCAACGCAGTTGGGAGCAATATTTTACTAATTGTAAATTTGGGGCAAAGCGTGCCTCAATCCCATGTGATGCTAGAATAGTCTGTCTCCTTTGCACCATGAGGATCAACTAGTCAATCGTCTGGAGGAGATCATCAGCAAACACCTGGGGTATCTGTAAAAGAGAATGCGACTTTGAGCAAGGTAGACAAAATAACGGATAACAGGGAACAAAAATAACGGATAACAAACAGAATAAAGTGTAGTAGGTAAAAGCATAAAGAAGTGTGTACCTATTCGATGCCAGGAGCGAAAGCCAGCCTGCGGTCCTTCTCCTCAATCGGATCAAGAGGGAGCTACTCGATCACCCTGTTTAGGCGTAAGTACATGACCTCGGTGGGAATCATAGGAAACCTAGGAATAGGAGCATCAGCAGGGGCACCTCCAGCAGGCGTATCACCAGCAGTAGCGGCAACAGCAACAATAGTAACCTCTGGCATAGTTCGAGCCACGCCTGGGGTAAGAGGCATCATCACCCGGGTGTGTAAGAAGGTAGTGAAGTCACCAGGCTCAGAATGATGATCGCCATCCTTGCTTATCATCAAAAAGTTGAGCTCAGGACCGTTCTGTAGATCATCCACTACCCTCATGCTGGGAGGAGGAGGATGTGGAATGTCGAGGTCAGCAACACCCTACATCTGGCAGATGAACCTCTCTCCTAGGTAGTATGCTCGGCTAAAGGGGCCTTCGAACAGAATCCTCATCGTAGAGGCATGTCATGCAGCGGTGTAGGTCGTCCTCAACACCTGGTGATTGCCCGCCCAAGGGTGCCAGTCAACCTACAAAAAATCAGTGTAGTATGAGAAAATCAGTGCAGTATGAGAAAACAAATGTTAGTGCAGTGTTAGTATGAGAATGGCAGTGCGGTGTCAGAAGTCAGTACAATATGGGAATGGTAATATGGTACAAATGCAACAGCATGAGAGTGATCGTGCAGTGTGGGAAACAGTGTAATATGCTTATATTAGGTAACAGCTAAAGACTGGTATTTTCTTACTTGGTTTGCCATGATCGTGTCAAATAAGTGATGGAAGTATAGGAAGGTTCGGTCTACAAGGTGGCGTCACTCGAACAGCGAGTTGTAGTATCGGGAGCGGGGTACTGACTACTCGATCGGCCTCATTGAGACTGGAGCCAGGGAAGTGAAATATGTGTAGACCCAAAGCTGCAAACAAAAGACATGAAGAAAATAGATTAGATAAACAAGAAATGCAACAGTGAATAGAATGTAAAGCATATCAGAAAAGTGAGTGTAGGGTATACCTCCCAAACTCTCCAGTAGCCACCAAGTGAATCCGTCTTGTGGCGAGAGACTGAGCTCATGTAGCCTTATAAGGTGGTCAGGCCAGCATGACCCCAGTCGTACTCCACTACTCGAGGAAGGTGGACCAGTGCTCCTAGAAGGTATAACCCCACGGTATTTTCCTTATTCACAAATAAGGTAGTACCGAGAAGATACATGAGGAAGCCACGGGTGTACTGGGCAATCTCATCTGCAGTAGCTGGCTGAGTGCTGAAAAACTGCTCCAAGAACTAGTTGTAACGCACCATCCTGTGGCTAGTGGTGTCTGGGATCGCCCCAAGAAGCTAGAGCTTTGCAACTCTCCACTAGGTCATATCTGGATCAAAGAGGACCGGGCCGCCAACCCCAACTTGAAAACCAATTAGCATTGAGAAGTCGTATGGGTCAGCGTCATCTCTCCAGTTGAGGAGAAGTGGAATGAGTCGGTGGTATCCCATGACTCGGCCCTCATCTGTATGAGCTCAGAACAGAAGGGCCCAAAGGCAACAGCATCAACTAAGGTACGTACCTCTATGGGAAGCCGCTCGCACTAACGCCGAGGGCCAGATATGGAGCCATAGCCGCCTATCCTCCTGGCTATCACTTGTCAATTGGGAGTTTTATCAGTATATGTACAGTAGAGACGAGTGATTTGTTCATCAGTTTCAACATGTGTGCAAAGTAAAATAAAGGCAAGAGTTGTGTACCGTGGAGGCGTCGATAGATACATCCTCTATGGGCTCTCGCAATATAGTTCTCTCATCCAACCTTGGAATGAAACCCTAAAATCTCAAGATGCCGCCTGGGGGTGGCACATGCGTACGCGATTGGTATGTAGCCGCATCAAAGGGCCTTTCGGCAAGGGGAAGCAATGCAACAGCCTCCTTCGCCTCCATATCCACACCAAGGGTAGCACCAATACCTGCGGCAGGGTTAGGAATGGGTACTTCGTCACGAGCCATAGAGAGGAGATGAAAAGTGAAGAAAAAGTGAGGGGATGAGTGAAAATGGGTAGAAAAACCTCAAAATACAAACCCTAGGAGAGAGAATGTAAAGAGGGGATAGAAAATCAAAGGCAAAACAAGACAAGTGTGGGAAAATGTGAGAGAAAAGAAGAGGAATGCCAAAACTCCACCAAATCAAATTTTGTTCAGTTCAAAGTGTAGAGGAGGGAAAGGGTTTCAAGAGAAAAATTGCAAGGGTTGTTGGGTAACTCAAGAAAAGGGGAAATTTAGAGAGAGGGGAGCCCTAGAGAGAGATAAGGAGAGTTTTTCGACCTTATGTGGGTGTAAAATGAGGGTTGGGTCGTGTCTATAAAGCCACTAATGTGGGTTTTACCGATCTGCCCCTGCACCGTTATCGAGGTCCGACCGGCTGTATCGAAGCCCGGCCGTGCTTCATTGATGCTCGGCTGGCTCTCAGTGTGGAGTTAGCGTTGTTTTCTTTATTTCTGCTATTATTTGATCTTTAATCTGAGTATATAAAAATAATAATAAAAAGAAAAGGAAGGAAAAAACAGTGAAAGAGAAAAATCAAGGAAAAAAGAAAAGAGAAAAAACAACAATGAGGGGAAAAAAAGGAATGAAGAAGAAAAAGGAAAAAATCAAGGAAGAAGGAAGATGGAAAAATAAAGAGAGCGAGTAAAAAATTATAGAAAAAGAGAAGGAAAGGAAAAGAAAAGAAGTTTGTCCATTTTGTTGTGTTCCATTGTGTGAATTGATGATTTGTTGCTTTAATTCGTTCCGTCATTTCGTAACACATGATATTGTATGTACGGTTCGTACAGAGGAGTTCCAGATAAAATCATTCGTGCCAAATTAAAAACATTATCCATTTTACAACCGGATTGAAACATTGGACGTTGAGCCCATTGTTTTAACACATTGGTATTGTTTTGATTTCACGTGTCTTTGAGTAGAATCCTTGTTTTGACTCCTACTTATGCGATTTGTTTGTTCATCAATTCCTAATCTTTTCTCCTCTCGCGTGTGACGCGTTAGGATTATACCTTCGGTTAAAAACAATCGAGTGCGCCCGATGTTCACACCACTTTTCCTCCTCTCGTGTGTGACGCGTTAGGATTGCAAATTGGTTAAAAACATTCGGGTGAGCCCGATGTTCACACCACCCTTCCTCCTCTCGCGTGTGACGCGTTAGGATTGCAAATCAGTTAAAAACATTCGGGTGTGCCCGATGTTCAAACCACCTTTCCTCCTCTCGCATGTCACTCATTAGGATTGCAAATCAGTTAAAAACAATTGGTGCGCCCGATGTTCACACCACCCTTCCTCCTTTCGCGTGTGATGCGTTAGGACTGCAAATCAGTTAAAAACATTCAGGTGCGCCCGATGTTCACACCACCCTTCCTCATCTCATGTGTGACGCGTTAGGATTGCAAATCGGTTAAAAACATTCGGGGGCGCCCGATGTTCACACCACCATTCCTCCTCTCAGATTTGACATGTTAGGATTGCAAATCGGTTAAAAACATTCAGGTGCGCCCAATATTCACACCACATTTCCTTCTCTCGCGTGTGACGCGTTAGGATTGCAAATCAATTAAAAACATTCGGGTGCGCCCTATGTTCACACCACTCTTTCTCTTCTCGCGTGTGATGCGTTAGGATTGCAAATAGGAAACATCCGGTGTGCCCGATGTTCATGCCACCTTTCCTCCTCTCGCGCAATATGTTAGGATCTCGGTTAAGACCTTAGGTGCACTTGATGGTTACGTCGCCCTTCGCCTTTCCTGCGCGATGCGTAGCTAGGCTGGCTTGCATAATTTTCTTACATCATTTCTACATGAAATGTAGTTTGGCTCGTGTTTCCCACGCGAGGCGTGTTTATTTACTTACTTCTTTTCATGGTTGGAATTGCAGTACCTTGTTTCAATTTGTTTAAATGTGGCATATTCTTTGCATTGCATTGCATTTGCATTCAAGTGTTTCATTGCATGGCCTCATTGCATGATCATAAGTTATGTTCTTGCATCTTATGTTTACATTTTGCCCCTGAACTACGCTGGCTTGATTCCTTGCAAAGGGATATGTATAAAGCTTGCAAGCACAACCAATTTAATTTATGTCTGGTTTTCTTACCCAAGTCTTGCGGCCTTGTCAAATGAGTTGTCTCTGGTCTTTGACATTCACTCACGTCATTTCATGACTTCTCGAGCTCTGCCAAAGAGGGGCAACTATAGACACCACATTTTGACTGCCCGCAAGACTTAAGCGCTTGGTTCGATACACTCAATGATGAAAGTTGAATTGTGTGCTTTGAATTTACTGCGATTCGGATTCAGTTAGGCTCTCAAAACAACCTCAAATCTTCAAAATTTACCTTGTTTGAACATTTGAGTCTCATTTTTGGACCTTTTACCACCCCAAGCTGAGTTTGAACCAAAAAACAGGGGAGGGCATCAGGGCCCAACCATGCATCAGTGATGGCCGGCCGTGGCTATGAATGGCCAGTTGGCCCTTGGTGGCAAAAAATACTGTTTTGGGCAAGAGGCCGCCAGCTGTCCATTTTCTAAGATATTTATCACCTTTTGAGCTCAAATTCTATAAAAACAAAGATGTGTTATTATTTTGGGGGTTGAACAAAATTTAGAAAGCCTATATACGCCTTGAGAGTTCCTCCCTCCTCTTTATTCCATAGCAAGCAACCTTTAAGCTAACCTAGCTTCTTTGTGTCATCTCCATACACCATACACAACCTTGTCTCACCATCTTAGAGCCTTGGTAGATCTTTGAGAAGCATAATTCAAGCTTGAGAGTGGGTTGAGACTAAGGTTGGATCATAATCAAAAGCTAACTTATTTGCAAGGTATAAGCTTTTTATCTTCCTTCTTACTTTCATATCTTTCATTTCCTACTGAGTTCTTATTGTTTTGTGTTGCTTTGACTCCATTCTAAGTGTTTAAGACTGGGTTTGAAGAGCTACCAAAAGAGTAAAGAGAGTTTACACTCTTTCTATATCTTTACCTATAGCTCAAACCTTTCTTTTACACTCATTTTCTTTGCTCCTTGCACTGATTTTCAGAGGTAAAAAAAGGCTAAAAATCATGTTTTGAGGTTTCAAAAGTGGAGGGGTGGAGGGGTTAGCCACCCTTCCTTGTTCTTGCTTCCTAGCCTTGTTTCATCTTTTTCTTTTTTAGCCTTTTTAGACTTTTTTCATGCATTTTTAACCTCTCTTTTTCATGTATTAA
This sequence comes from Camellia granthamiana, assembly GCA_036172215.1. NCBI lineage: Eukaryota > Viridiplantae > Streptophyta > Magnoliopsida > Ericales > Theaceae > Camellia > Camellia granthamiana. The sequence continues at coordinate 45,209,283 of CM069914.1, forward strand.
GGGTTGTTTTGGGGCTATCCAAGCCTTTTAAATTGATTCATGCTTTGGTTAGTTTAGTTATTGTCTCATAAGTTGGCATACATAACTTGTTGCATGTTGTTCTAAGCATTTCTTTACTTACTTTTCATGTTAAGAGTCTAATTTTAACAATCAATCCACCATCTATCTCTTTCATTCTTTTAGAATGATTTCAACCGATTGAGGTTGCTCAAAACATGTAAGATAGACTCCTACTTAATGCTTTTTCTTTTCAGAGATTCTTTGCCAATGGTATAGTCTCTCTCTCATGTTTTTGAAGAACTTCTCGTTTGACATTACTTCTTGTTTAGAGGACTTAAACATCAGTTTGGGACAAATGGACTAAAGAATGGCAAGGTTTCATAAAATTGGTTTAAAATTTGGAACAACCCATATAAAGAAAATGGTTAGAATCGCTTGAATTTGGCCGGACGTTATGCCAAGCTCCTTGTGTCAAGAGTCCTCACATGCTAATTCATGGCATTTTGATGATTCTTGAAGCGTTGTAACCTCCCTTTTTTAGCTCACTCTATGACATGAGGGAGGGGTGGTCTTTTTCATTACATTCATTAATTTTTGTCCAAACTTGTGTCTGGAATCATCAAGAAATCAACTTGCTTGTTGATGGTTTTGGGACCAACTTCATACTTCTCTTGACCCTCTCCATGACAGAGAAGGAAAGATAGGACAGACAAAGCTTGAGAACACTCTGTCTACACTGGTTCACATCAGAACACAAAAACAGAGTTTTGTACCAAATTGAGGCACGACTGGCCATCTGTAAGACCAGTCAGCCCTTAGTGTGTGGCCAGCAGTGCAGTTTACAAGAAACAGAGGCAGTGGTTGAATGTAAAACAGAGTTGGCTTAGATAGACAGAGTGGCTCTTAGGCGCTGTGCATGCAACCCTCATCCATATTCCCTTACGCCTTTGTTGAGTGCGATTAATTGTTTCATTGGTGTTATAATTATCATAGTTATAAATTAATCTTATTGTGCTTACTATTGTTGTAATAAAGTAGTTAATTAGCTTAGTTAAGTTAATTATTATTTATTTGCTCGGTTTTGTAATAGTTAGTTTAATTCAGATTTTCGGACATTGATTCGCACCCTCTTGCGTGAGGGATCAAATGTTGTAATAATGTGTATGTCTTCCAATCCCACGTCTTTCTCCCTTTTATTTAATTGCTTACGATGGTTAGTTTAGAACATCACGTTTCATTAGCATTCTCATGTTTTGCATCTATTTGTCTTGCATGCATCCAAGCTCATCATACTAACCAAATGTTCAAATTCATTTATTGAAATATGTGATTTCTCGCATGTCTTGAATGAAGTCATATGCCATGCTCATAGTTGAGCCTTTAAAATATATAATGTGTGCGTTGCATTAGTCATATTGCATTTAATTAGGAGCATGCATATTTTTCTAATTATTTTGCTTTGTTTTGACTTGGAGTACTAGATAAGCCTTCACTCACTTTAGCATATCGCATTCGTGTGATTATTGCCATGTCTAGCATATTTACCATGAGGCTAAGTGCTTAAATCATAAACTGCTTGAATGCTTGTGGATGAAGGTTAATTGCTTGAACTGGGATAGTTTGATTAATGTCCATTTTAGCCCACTTTTTCAAGTGGCAAATTCACAAAACAATTTCAAAAGAAAACATGAGATCAAATGTTCCAAATCTTGCAACATTAGTCTATACCTTGTGTGCGCATCACATAGTAAAGAATAGATAATAAATCGGAGCAAGAGCATATAATGCAAATAAGAAACATATCATGATTAGTAGAGGCCGATCTTTGATCGGGTGAGGGGAGTGCTCGATTCATGACCTTCCCCTCTCGTACCTAAGTTCCCAAGCTGAGACACTTTGGTGATGACAGACTAATGGCCTTTGGCTTAGGTTTCCTAAATTTTTCAAAAATATTAAGGTGGTGACTCTGAAATCTGGCAAAGCAGTCCATTTTTGGCATTTGATTCAAACATTGATTTTCGAAAAAGAATTGCCGGATTTGGACTCTTTTTGTGTTTTTCATTGTTTCACAATGCACTTGTGAAATCAGATTCAGAACCACAAGTGGAGTCCGAACTATAGGGCTATTTGTCTTTTGAAATGAGTGCGAAAAGTCGAGCTACAGCGGGGATGATATGTCACTAGATTGAAAGGCTGCACTCTCAATGGTAACGGCTCTGGCTCGAACACTGGCGCGAACTATGCCTCAAGGTCAGCCTCAATATCCTCTGCCGCCCCGTCGGCCTTAGCAATTGCTGGCTCCTCTACTTTGGCTATAGGTGGAAACACAAGTGGAACCTCGGAAGGAGCTCCGTCGTGAGGCATATTATTCGTCATTTGCAAAATGGGTGAAAAGTTGGTGAAAAGTGAAGAAAAATGGACAAAAAGAGGGAAAACTTGAAAAAAGTCAACCCTAGAAGAGAGAAAATGGGGAAAAAAGAAAAAACCCGAGAAAGTTCACAAACCCAAGAGAAACTCGGGGGAACAAGCCTAAAGTGGTTAAAATGCAAAAAAAGTGACAAAATCAAAATCTGATCGGTTCAAAATGTAGAGAATCAAGAGAGTTTTATGAAAAAAGTTTGCGTGGGGCGTTAGAAAATGCCTATAAAGCACAAATCTAGAGAGAGGAAGCACTTAGAGAGAGGGTGAAGGTTTTCAGAGGTGTGGGTGTGTGCAAATGATGTGTAGAGATGTATACTTAAAGACTCAAGGCCAAAAAGACTATTTTGTCCTGAAATTGCCACGGGTGGCCGGCAAGCCACATCCGTGGTCGGCAGGTCTAGATGGAGGTCGGTAGGTAGCCGGTGGCTTCTTCTGGTGGCCGGCAGGTGGCCGGTGGCTCTCAGTTGGGTCCTGGTGCTATTCTATGCTTCTTCTTCCTGAGTAGCATATGGAAGGTTCTGTTTTGGGAGCTTGCAATTGCGTTCCAGTGTGTGAACGTGTCCCATTTACCACTATGAACGAGGTGTATCCTTTTTGGGCATGTCGCAATGCCTTTGAGAGGTAAATTGGAGGTTGCCACCAAATATCGCTTTTATTTGTTTCGTCAAATTACATCTTTGTTCTCTTCTGTTGCATAGAACATGCATTTTCATATACATTTATATCACATCTGTGCCTTGCATCGCTCATGATTCATGCATAAAATGTGTATTCGTATATGCTTTCTAGTCTTGCATAGAACATGCTTTCAATAGCCGCATTTGTTGGTTTTCTATCACTGTAGTGATTTGTAATCTTGTTCACTTTGTGCATGTATCGCACACATTCACTTTGTGTATCTATCGCACTTGTTCACTTCATGCATCTATCACACTCATTCTTTTTGTGCATCTATGGTGCACATTCAGTCCTCTGTGTTTTATCTCAGTACGCGTGAAGCGTGAGCCCGAGCGGTTTCTCTTGTATCTCAGGACACGTGAAGCGTAGCCCTGGGCGTGTTTTATCTCAGGACGCGTAAAACGCGAGCCTGAGCAGTTTCTCTTTTATCTTAGGACGCGTGAAACACGGCCGTAGGTGTGTTTTATCTCGGGACGTGTGAAGCGCGAGCCCGAGCAGTTTCTCTTTTATCTCAAGACGTGTTTTATCTTGGGACGTGTGAAACGCAAGCCCGAGAGGTTTCTCTTGTATCTCAAGATGGGTGAAGCGCAACCCTGGGCGTGTTTTATCTCGAGACGCATGAACCACAAGCCTGAGCGGTTTATCTTGTATCACAGGATATATGAAACACGACCCTAGGTGTGTTTTATCTCAAGAGGCGTAAAGCGCGAGCCTAAGCGGTTTCTCTTTTATCTTAGAAAGCGTGAAGCACTGCCCTGGGCGCGTTTTATCTCGGGACACGCGAAACGCGAGCCCGAGCGATTTCTCTTTTATCTCAGGACATGTGAATTGCAGTCCTGGGCGGGTTTTATCTTAGGATACATGAAACGCGACCTTAAGCGGTTTTCATCTCGGGACGTGTGAAGCGCGAGCCCGAGTGGTTTCTTTTTCATCTCAGGATGGGGTGAAGCGCTGCCCCAGGCATGTTTTGTCTTGGAATGCGTAAAACGCAAGCCCGAGCAGTTTTTCTTGTATCTCAGGACACGTGAAGCGTGGCCCTGGGTGTGTTTTATCTTCGGATGCATGAACCGCGAGCCCCAGTGGTTTCTTTTTTATCTCAGGACACGTGAACAGCGGCCCTAGGCATGTTTTATGTCGAGATACGTGAACCGCGTGCCCGAGCAGTTTCTCTTGTATCTCAAGATGCGTGAAGGGCGGCCCTGGGCGTGTTTTATCTCGGGACGTGTGACCCGCGAGTCCGAGTGGTTTCTCTTTTATCTCAGGACTCGTGAAGCACGGCGCTGGGCTTGTTTTATCTCAGGACACGTGAAGCGTGAGCTTAAGAGGTTTCTTTTTTATCTCAGGACACGTGAATCACGGCCCTAGGCATGTTTTATCTCAGGATGCATGAAGCGCGAGCCCAAGTGGTTTCTCTTTTATCTTAGGACGTGTGAAGTGTGGTCCTGGGTGGGTTTTATCTTGGGACGCGTAAAGCACAACCCTGAGCTATTTTCATCTTGAAACGCGACCCCGAGCGGTTTTCATTTCTTAGTTTCTCAGGACGCGTGAAACGCAACCCTAAGCGGTGTTTTCTTTCGTTGTCTCACATTTTGGCATGGTTGGAGTGTGTTTTAGATCTTTTTACATAGAACCTGTGTGGGTTTTAAGCCTAAAGCTGCTCATTCTTATGTGCTTATGTTGTTATTGCTTATCGCATCTGTTATTGGCATTTGTTATTGCTTATTGCAACACCTTGCAAGATCATAAGTTTTCAAAATAGGCGGCTTCATGAAGCTTGTGAGTCCAGCTTTCAAAGTTTTTGTGCATATCATTTGCATCTGGCCCCAGAACTATGCTGGTTTGATTCCTTACAAAGGGATATGTAGGCAGCTTGTGGGCACAACCATTTATTTCTTTCTTGATTGTTTGTCCAAGTCTTACGGCCTTGTCAATATGGGTCATCTTTGGGCTTTGACGTTCACTCACATCATTTCATGATTCTGAGTTCTGTCAAAGAGGGGCAACTATAGACACCCCATTTTTGACCGCCCTTACGACTTGGATGTCATTGCTTGCACACCTAATGATGAGTGTATATGTTTGTTAAGTGCTCGAAGTCCTCAGCAGAATGCCACAGCTTTGAGCCTTCAAACCTTACACACCTATTGCCTTATTTTTGGACCAAAACCAGAGATTTCAAGCCTGCAACCTTTTGTGGCTTGCCGGCCCCTTCTATTCGCTGCCGACCATTACTTTTGGTTGCTGGCCATTGATGTGGCCTACGGACCACAAGTGTATTTTGCAGATATTTTTCTACCAGCTGTGCCAATTGTTGGCACAGATGCATGCACATTTTTACACGTGTATGTATTGATATTTCTGAGGGAGTTACATGGTTTTCTATATATGGGGGACTTCTCATTCCATTTTAAAGGTTAGAATTTTTAGAGAAAAAATTCTCTCTTTCTCTTGCAATTTTTTAGCTTTTTGCAAGATTTTGCCTATACACTCTTAACCAAACCTCTCAATCTTTGAGCTAAGGTACCTTTGAGCCTATTTTGAGCTCTTGAGGATGTATAAGTGTGATTTTGTTGTCTAGAATTGGTTCTCCTCTTCAAGAGGTATAAGGCTTTGCTTCTCTTCTTGCTTTATTTACTCTTTTTCTTATTATTTTCCCACTGTTTTTGGGCTATATAAACTCTATATTTTTGGGCTAAAACTTGTGGTTTAAGGCTAATAAGGGTTGAGGGGTGGTTCACCCTTCTTTACACCTTGCTTTCGAGGCCTTTACCCTTGTGTTTCCCACCTTTACACTATCTTTTTTTGAGCTTTTAAACACTAATTTTCAGAGTTATTTCAGTGGCTGAAATGTTGTTTTGAAGTGCAAAATTGGAGGGATTAGCCTTCCTTGTGTTTTGCTTACTAGCCTAGCATGATCTATGTTTTAGCTTATTGTTCTAGCTATTTTTGTCTTAATTCTATCATGTTTTAGGACTTATTTAGCACTATTTTAGGACTATTTTTAAGTGTTCATTGGATTTGAGCCTTGTATTACATGCTTGTAGTGCAATTGTCCTCATAGGTTTGATGGTTTAGGCCTTACCCACCATCCTATTTGAGTTGATAGCATTTATTTCATGCTTTCCTTACTTGTGATCACCTTTAATCACCTCTGCAACCTTTTTCCTTTCTTGGTTTTTGCTTTGCTTTGAGAGTTGTTTCAAACCTATTGTTCTTTTAAGCTTGAGATCAAGGTTGTCATGCTTAATGGTTTAATCCCTTTTAGGGGTTCATTATCAACGGCATGACATCTCTTTCATGCCTTAAGCCAACTCTTGGTTTGACACTTCTCTCTTTTTGAGGACTTAAACTCACCTTTTGGACTTAATCGATTAAAGAATGGATGGTAACTAAAATGGAGTAATAAAATTGGTGACTAAAAAAGGGCAAGATAATAATTTGGTTTGGGTTCAATCGGACGTTAATTGAAACCTTGAGTCTTGAGTCATTTTATACTCATAAATGATGCAAACGGCTCAAGATTTATTGTCAACTACTTCCCTTGATCATTCATAATGCGGAGGTGGTTTTGAGAGTTTTGTTTTGTTGCATTCATTGAACTTGCACACTTGGTTCATAAGCCATCATGCAATGAAATTGCATCCATTGATGGTTTGTGAATCAAATTTTGTCACTCTTTTGAGCTGTTTGATGATAAGGAGGGGTGAGTTGTGCAAACAACCCTTAAGAATAACATGCTCTTGCTCTGTTTGCTCTCTGTTACAATAGGAAGAACCAGGCAATAATGGCCGACAGACCACCATTAATGGACGGAAGGCCATCACTTCTAGCCTGCCGGCCACCTGTGCGAAATCCAAAAGTGTACTTTTGGAGCAGAACAAAATTGGTATTGAGTTGGAAAACAGTGCAAGTGTTTTTCCGTGCAACGGGGGCATTTGGCAACAGAAATAGTGGCTTTTTCGGGTGGGAAGTCCGCGCATGTATAAGCATTGGAGGAGTAATTAGAGTAGTCGATTTGGTTACTTCATGTTGTAATTAATTAGTTAGCTAAACTAGTTATTTAATTTTGTCTTGTAATAATTAGTTAAGTAGTTTAGCTAAATTATTCATTTGGGTTTGTAATAGTTAAGTAATTAGCTTAGCTTTAATTAGTTTACTAGTTTATTCATTTAGACCCTCCTGTGTGAGGGCACCATGTTGTAATAATGTGTATGTCTTCCAACCCCACGTCTTTCTCCATTTCATTTACATGCTTATGATGGTTAGATTAGAGCATCATGTTTTATTTAGCGTTCTCCATGTTTGCATCCACTCGTTTTGCATGCACCGAGGCTTGGTTCATCATTCTAACTTACATTGTTAGTTAAACATTCTTTGAATACGTGCTTAAACCGCATTCTATCAAATTGATTCATATGCTATATTAGTAACCAAGCCTAGTAATTGCATATCGCATATGTTGCATTAGTCATATTGCATAAGTTAGGATCATGCATTGTTCTAACTCTTTCATCTTTTTGGCTTGGAGTACTAGGTGAGCCTTTACTCGCTTTAGCACTTCGCATGCGTGTGATTGTTGCCATGTCTAGCATGCTTGCCATGAGGCTAGATGCTTAAGTGATAAACTGCTTGAATGCTTGTGGATGAAGGCTAGTTGCTTGAATTGGAATGATAAACATTCAAGCAGTTGTGAGATTAGATTAGCTTTCATAGAAATGCTTCAAAAAATGAACATGAGCCAAATGTTCTAATTCTTGCAAATTTAGTCTATACTTATGTGCGCATCACATAGAAATGCTAGCCTAAATAATCAGAACAAGAGCATATAATGTAAATAAGATTCATATCATGATTAGTAGAGGCTGATCTTTGATTGAGCGAGCCGGGGTGCTCAATTCATGACCTTCCCATCTTGTACGTAAGTTCCTGAGTCGAGACAATCTTGGTGATGACGGACACGTGGCCTTTGGCACGAGTCATGGGTTTCCTAAATTTTTCAAAAATATTTAGGTGGCGACTCCGTATCTGGAAAAGTAGTTCATTTTTGGCAATTTGATTCAAAATCGATTTTCCAAAAGATTTGCCGGATTTGGACTCTTTCGTGTTTATCTATTTCACATTGCACTTGTGAGATCAAATTCCGAACCACGGGAATCCGATACTGTAGGGCTTATTTGTCTTTCGAAAGGGGACATGAAAGGTTGAGCTACAATATATTTTTGATGTGAGAAGGCTTTTTTCTATAAATACATGACCGCCCCTCATGGTTTGGGGTTAGAAAATTTTCCAAGTGCCAAAACTTATCCAACACACTGTCTCTCTCTCTCTTTTGCGAAATACATACACTATCTATACACTTCCTAAACCAAAAACTTGAGACCTCTTGCTAAGATTATTGACCCTAAATTTCATCTCTTGAGAGTGTTCACCTTATGGTTTGCTTAACCAAACGTATCTTCTCTTCAAGAGGTATAACCTTTGCCATATTTTTCCTTGTTTACACTACTTTTCTCTTCTCTTTTTCTTGTTGTTTATACACTGTTTTGGATTGGTTTTAAGTGCTGAAACTTGTGATTTAAAAGCTACCAAAGGTAGAGGGGTTAACCACCATTTCTTGAACCTTATCCCATAGCTTATATCCTTGTTCTTCCCACTTGTTTCTTTGCTTTTAGTTACTATTTTTCAAAGTTTTCATAGGCTAAAATATGTGATTTAAAAGTCCAAAAAGTGAAGGAGTTAGCTACCCTTCTTTAGGCTTGCTTCCTAGCTTTGTTCTTTTTTATTTTCGTCTATATTTTCCACATTTTTAAAAATGATTCCAGTGCTAATTTTTAGTTTTTGGGGTTGTTTTAGTGTGTTTATTTAATTTATTCTTTGAATACTATGTTTGTATTGTTGTAAGTCCTCATAGATTTGGTTGTTGAGGCTATAGACATCAATCTATTTGAGTTGATAGCTTTTTTTACATAGTTTTCATGCAAATAATCTCACTTGAAAGTACTCACACTTGTAATAATCATCTCTGCAAGCTCCATCCTTTCTTTGATTTCTTTGATTAAGAGTCGTATCCAAGACTAGGTTGCTGCTCAAAGCATAAGGAAGAGACTTTCCATGCTTAATGGTTTAATCTCTTCGGAGGTTCATTACCAAGGCATTACATCTCTCTCATACTAAGCATGACCTCTTGTTTGACACTATTCTTTATTGCTTTTTGCACTTAGTGGACGTAATTATCATTCTTGGACAAAATGAAGAAAAGATAAGAAAATGGCAAGGTAATGTAAAGAGGCTAATAAAAATGGAGTAAAAGAGGTAAAAAAATTTTATAAAATTGAGTTGGGTTCAATCGGACATTATATTGAACCCATTGAGTCTTGAATCATTACATACTTTGTAGTTATGTTTAGTGATTCAAGAAGCAATGTCTACCCCTTCCCTTGGGGTAAGTCCATGATAGGGAGGAGGTGTTGTTGGTCTTTCATTTCCTTTTATTGAGTTTTTGTCATAGATCATCATGCAACAAACTTGTGACAATTGATGATTTGTGGATCGAATCTACTCCTCCTTTGATCATCTTTATCATAGGGAAGTGCAGAGAGGATAAACATCTTCTGGAAATACTCTATTTTTGCTCTGTTTTGATTCTGTGGCAGCGGGGCAGTTCCCAAAAGCAGTGGCCAGCTGGCCACCTTTCTTTGTATAGGTAGTGGCATTTTTGTGGCAGAACAGAGCAGAACTTGAGGCCAAAACAGAATTATTTTTTGATTGCAAACATAACAGAATCTAGCAGCAAATAGAGAGGTTTTCGGGCGGATGTTCTCGGTTACGTGCATGTGGTTCCTCGCCTCCTGTCCTTTAAATTAGTGCTTTAATAATTAGTATGTTGTAAATTAATTAGTTAATAATTAGTTTAAAATAGGAAATTCATTTGGACCCTCTTGTATGAGGGCACACTTGTAATATTGTGTATGTCTTCTAACCCCCATTCTTTCTCTCTTTTATTTACTTGCTTACAATGGTTGCTAGTAGTATCATATTTTGGTTTCATATCATTACAATGTGCAAATATCCATTTTTTTTATGCATCGGGTTCGGTTCATCATTCTAACATCATTGTCATTTTTTACTTACTTGAATAAGTGCGCTATTGCATGTTTGAGTTGAGCCATATGTCATGTTAATAAACCGAACCTAGTAGTTGCATTTTGTATGTGTTGCATTAGTCACTTGCATATTAGGACATAGCATTTTTCTAACTATTATCTTCTATTTTGGCTTTCTTTGGTTGAGTACTAGGTGAGTAGTTCTTGCTTTAGCATATTGCACGTATATTTGTGTTGGCATATAAAAGCATATTTACCATGAGGCTAAGTGCTTATTTGATATATCTTTTTGAATGTCGGTGGATGAAGGTTATTTTGCTTAAATTGGGATGACTTTGATTAATGGACATATGAGTTTACTTTTTCAAGTGGCATATATTCAAAACGCTTTGTAAACAAACATGAAATCAAAGCATTCCAAAGTGGGTGACTTAGTCTATACTTGTGTGCCTCACATGGTAAGTTATCATTAATAATCAGAACAAGATTATATAATGTCCATAAAAATCACATCATGATTAGTAGAGGCCGATCTTTGATCGGGTGAGTGGGGTGCTCCATTCATGACCTTCCTCTCTCATACCTAAGTTCCCGAGCTGAAACACTTTTGGCACGAGTCACAGGTTTCCTAAATTTTCCAAAAATATTTAGTTAGCGACTCTGAAATTTAGTAATGCAGTCCATTTTTGGCATTTCTGATTGCAAATCGATTTTTCAAAGATTTGTTGAATTTGGACTCTCATTTGTTTAAACTATTTCACATTGCACTTGTGAAACTAGATTGAGAGCCACGGGAGTCCGAACTGTAGGGCTATCATATCCGAGGAGACTAAACCCCTCTAAGGAGCACAAAAAGCAAGCTATAGTTGGTAATGGTTCATCCTTGCCTATTCAACACATTGGTAATGGTCTTTTACCCACTCCACAATTTTCTTTTCATCTTAAAAATCTTCTTCATGTTCTTTCCATTTCAACTAATTTGCTTTCTGTACATTAATTGACAAAGGATCATAACCGTGTTGTTATATTTGATGTTGACACATTCATTATTCAGGACAAACACATGAGCTAGGTCCTGCATAAAGGCACTCATGTCAATGATCTCTATTAGTTTACTACTTCATCTTCTCTGTCATCATCTCTTACTTTTGCACAGGCTAATCAGCCTACTACTACTTCAGTCTCTGACTTGCTTTGGCACTAAAGACTTGGTCATCATTCAACAAAGAAATTGCATCATTTAGCTGTGCACTTACCTAATAAACTTTTTGTAAATAAAGTGATATCTTGTACTAATTGTCAGGTGTCTAAGATGCATAGATTACCTTTCAAATTATCCAGTACTTAAGTTGATTGTCCTTTTTCATTAATTCATAATGATGTTTGGGATCCATTTCATTCTGCTAATGCTTCTTGCAAATTTTATGTGTTATTTGTGGATGATTTTAGTAGATTTACTTGGATTTACCCCTTCCATTACAAAAGTGAAGTCTTTGATAAGTTTTTATCATTTAAGGCCTATGTTGAAACTCAATTTAATGTTACTCTCAAAATTCTTAGGACTGACTGTGGCACTGAATTTGTTAATAAGAAGTTTGATTCTCTTTTGTAATCTCAAGGAATTATTCATCAAACTAGTTGTCCATATACTCAGGCTCAAAATGGAATTTCCGAAAGAAAACACAGGCACATTATTGATACTGCTATCACTTTGCTCTATCATTCTTCTGTTCCTTTACTCTATTGGTTTGATGCAGTGGCTGCCGTTGTTTTTCTTATCAATCACATGCCTAGTAGTGTCTTTCATAATAAATCTCCTTATGAAATTTTGTTTCATTCCATTCCAAATTTTTCCTACTTCGGGGTATTTAGCTACCAATGTTTTCCATGGCTCAAGCCATACACTTCTCACAAACTTCAGCCAAAGTCTGTGGCTTGCGTTTTCTTGGGCTATCATCCTATTTTGAAAGGATATCGATGTCTTGATCCTATCACTGGCAAAATCTATGTTTCTAGACATGTTCTCTTTAATGAACATTGTTTTCCTTTTTCCTAAATTTTTTATGCTGCTCCTTCTTATCCTATCCCTACTTTTTTTTTTCTTTTTTTCTTTTTTTTTCCTGGGGTTCTTCATCTGTTTCCTCTTCTTCATAATTGTTCCTCTCAGACCTCTTCTTCATCTTAGTTTTCTTCTTCTTCTCAATCCTCTTTGCCCTCAGTCACTTTGTGTTCTCCTCTTACCTCTACTGTTATTCCCATTACTTCCCTCATTGTTGATTTACCTATTCCACCTCCCACTGCTTCTCTACCTGCTCCAATCTCTCATCCCATGGTGACTAGATCTAAATCTCGACATCCTCTTTGCCTTACTGCCTTCTCTTTTCTTTTTCAAACTAAGCCTCTATCTATTAAAGAAGCTCTTCAGTCCTCTGTTTGGGTTGCTACCATGCAAGAAGAATTTCAAACCCTTCAGAATCAAGGTACTTGGGATTTGGTTACTCTTCATTCTCATAAAGTAGTCATTAGCTGCAAATGAGTTTTTCGAATTAAAAGGAATTTCGATGGATATAAAGCAAGGTTAGTTGTAAAAAGATTTTTGCAACAAGAAGGAGTTGATTTCCAAGAAACGTTCAGTTCTGTGGCCAAACAACCAAATATCCCCATTCTTTTATGTTTGGCTCTCCATTTTCATTGGCCTATCAGGCAATTAGACATCTCCAATGCCTTCCTTCATGGCAAATTAGAAAATGAGGTTTATATGCTGTAGCCTCTTGGCTTTGTTCAAAATTCTACTCAAGTTTGTAAGCTCAAAAAGGCTCTTTATGGCCTTAAACAAGCCCCTTGGGCTTGGTACTCCACTTTCTCCTCCCTTTTGGTTATTCATGGCTTTTATAACAGTCATTTTGATTCATCTCTATTTATCAAGCATACACCTAACAGTCTTACCATTCTTTTGGTTTATGTTGATGATATTTTATTGACTGGAAGTGATCCTGCTCTCATTACTCAACTTCTTACTCAAATGCATTATACATTTTCTATGAAAAAGCTAGGTTATGTGTCCTACTTTTTGGGTATTCCTATTCATACTCAAGATCATGGCTATTTTTTGTCTCAAGAAAAGTATGCAGCTGATCTTTTGCTTAAAGTTGGTCTAGTTGACTGCAAACCTTGTTCTACCCCCTTAGCTATCAAAACTTCTAATTCTCTCACTAATTCTCTACCTTTTTCTCAGCTATCTTTCTACAAAACTATTATGGGTGCTCTACAGTGCCTTACCATCACTCGACCTGATTTGGCCTTAGGTATTAATATGGCCTGTCAACATATTATACACTCTCCCACAAATGCTCATTTTCAAGCTGTCAAAAGATTGCTTCGGTATGTCAAAGCAACTATTACTCATGGTCTGCATTTTACTTTAGGTCCTTTTTCTTTTCATGCTTTCTCTGATTCCAATTGGGTAGGTGACTCTGTGGATAGAAGATCTACCTCTGGGTATTATATCTACCTTGGTCCCAATTTAATTTCCTGGTCTGCTAAGAAACAAGCCATTGTTTCCAGGTCCTCCACAGAGGCTGAGTACAGGGCATTAGCTTATACTGCTGCTAAGCTCACTTGGTTGCTGCAGTTGTTAAAAGACATGTGTTTTCCTACTCTTTCGATTCCCATTTTGTGGTGAGACAATCTATTTACTATGGCCCTTGCTTCTAATCTTGTGTTTCAGTCCGGATCTAAGCACATTGAAATTGATAATCATTTCATTAGAGAAAAGGTGGTGGCTAAACAAATTGATCTTGGCTATGTGCCCTTTGCTGACCAAATTGCTGATGTGTTTACTAAGCCTTTATCCATTTCTAGATTTCACTATCTCAAAGATAAGCTATTGGTGCTCCCAAGCCCCAATCCAAGCCTCTACTATGGCCCTTGTTTCTAATCCTGTGTTTCACTCCTGATCCAAGCACATAGAAATTGATTGTCATTTCATTAGAGAACAGGTGGTGGCTGAACAAATTGATCTTCGCTATGTGCCTTCTGCTGACCAAATTGCTGATGTGTTTAATAAGCCTCTATCCACTTCTAGATTTCACTGTCTCAAGGACAAGCTATTAGTGCTTCCAAGCCCCAATAGCTTGAGTGGGGTTGATAAGGTAGCTCATCTAGCTCATCTGCAGCCTCAGAAATGGGTTGTGACACTAACTACCTAACAAGCATGTATAGATAGAAGATTACGCAAGAACAGCTGTACAAGTTCCGGTAGTTAGGTTCTGGAGTTAGTTAGAATATTGTTAGAATAACTGTTAGGGTGATGTATACATATATGTAAGTGATCTATTAGGAAACAATATAAATATCTTCTAAACAGTTGATTAAGAATGATGAAAATATGATGATTCAATCTTTCTACAATATAAAATTTAAATTAATATAAATTTTTCCTAATAAACAACTTCATGTTAAATAGGAAATTCAATATAAATTAATAATAAAATATAATAAGACTGACATATATATATATATTTAATTTTAATATAAAAATTGAATACTTGAATAAAAGTGAAAAAAGTAGAAGAAAATTAATTTGTAAAGTATTTTTTATTACATATAATTATTTTAAATTTTATTTATAAATAGTTTAGATTAAGTAGAAATATTTTAAATATTAGATTTTTGAAATAACTAAGTATGAGGGTATGTTACGTGACACTTTTTCTTTTCAAAAAAAAAAAAAAAAAAAAACAAAACAAAAACAAAAACAGAAGAGAGATGCCACATAGGAGAGAAAATTTTTTAGGGTAAACACTACTTTTATATATATATATATATATTGTGGACACCCCATTTTTTACTGCCCGCAAGGCTTGAGCGCTTTACTTGGAACACTCGATGATGAAAGGGGTATTGTGCGTGGTTCGAGGTATCAACGAATGACCCTTGTTTAAGCTTCAAAACAACTCCAAACCTTCTATATTCCCACTGATCATACCCAATAAATCCATTTTTACACCTTGTGCAATCATGTGTTGAGGCTGAAACAGAAAAACAGGGGAATTCATTGAGGCCATGTCGTGCCTCATTGATGGTCGGCAGGGGCTTCAGTAGTGAGAAACACTGTTCTGGGCGGGAGGCCGCCAACTAGCCATTTTTGAAGATATTTATGATGTTTTTTGCTCAAATTCTATAAATACAACCATATACCTCTGTTTTGGGGGTTGAACAATTGAGGGAAAGCCTATACACATAGAGAGAGCTCATTCTTCCATTGCAAGCTACCTTTGAGTTAACCTAACCTTCCTTGCATCATCTATATATACCATACATAACCTTGACTCATCATCTTAAAGCCTTGGTTGACCATTGAGAAGCATAATTCAAGCTTGAGAGTACGTCAAGAGTGAGTTTGATCATCAACCAAAGCTTACTCCATTTTGAGAGGTATAAGCTTATAACTTTGTTCTTGCCTTTGCTTACTTCATTTCTACTTATTTCTTCTACTCTTGGGCTGTTTTGCACCCATTTTAAGTGTTGGAACTTAGGTTTGTATAAGCTACCAAAGGTGGTAAGGATAACACCCTTAGGTGCACTTATTTTTGTAGCTCAACCCTTGGTTCCTTTACACTCTTTCCCTTTGATTTTTGAACTAATTTTCAGAGTTGAACTAAGGCCAAAAAACATGGTTTGAAATCTTGAAATTGGAGGGTTGGCCACCTCTCCTTGTTTTTGCTTACATGGCTTTAGTATCTTGTAGCTCACCTTTTTTCACACCCCCTCTCGAAAGTTTGAAAGAAAGCCCTACAGTTCGAACTCCCACGGTTCTGAATCTAATCTCATAAGTGCAATGTGAAATTGACACACACCAAAGAGTCCAAACCCGGCAAATCGTTTGGAAAATTGATTTTGAATCAAATTGCCAAAATGGACTGCTTTGCCAAATACAGAGCCGCCACCTAAATATTTTATTTTGGGAAAATTTAGGAAACCCAAGACTCATGCCAAAGGCCACGTATCTATCATCACCAAAGTTGCCTCGGCTCGGGAACTTAGGTACGAGAGGGGAAGGTCATTAATTGAGCACCCTCGCTCACCCGATCAAAGATTGGCCTCTACTAATCATGATATGATTTTTAATCAACACTATATGCTTTTGTTTCCGATTTATTAGGCTAGCATTTACTATGTGATGTGCACAAGCAAGTATAGACTAGTTTGCTCAAATTGGAACAATTCAATTTCATGTTGGTTTTTTGAAAAGGGTTTGAATTTGCCACTTCAAGTGGGCTGAAAGTTTGTGAATTTACCAGTCAACAAAGTGGGCTTAAATGTACATTCATTGAATTATTCCAATTCAAGCAACAAGCGTTCATCCACAGGCATTCAAACAATTATAGCAAGTAAGCGTTTAGCCTCATGGAAAGCATGCTAGTCATGGCAATCACTCACACATGCAAGTATGCTAAAGCACTAAAAACTCACCTAGTACTCCAAGCTAATATAAAACAAAAGAGTTAGAAAAATATGCATGGTTCCTGACTATGCGATATGACTAATGCAACACATATGAAGAATGTAATTGATAAGCTTGGCTACTAATATGACATATGAATCGATTTGATAACATGCAATATAAGCACGTATTCAACTAAGTATTTAAACAACCAATGCAGTTAGAATGATGAACCGTGCCTCGGTACATGCAATACAAGATGAATGGATGCAAGCATAAGGTATGCTAATTGAAACATGTCCCTAAACTAAGCATCGTAAGCAGTTAAATAAAAGGGAGAAAGACGTGGGGTTGGAAGGCATACGCATTTGTAACAAGCCCGCGGGGGACCTCGCTACAGCTCGGACTCGATTTGTGTCACGGTTCTTAATCTGAACCAAAGAGTCCAAATCCGGCAAATCGTTTTGAGAAAACAGATTTTTTAGAAAGAAGTGCCAAACATGGACTGCTTTGCCAAATACAGAGTCGCCACCTAAATATTTTATTTTGGGAAATTTAGGAAACCCTGACTCGTGCCTAAGGCCACGTGTCCGTCATCACCAAAGTTGCCTCGGCTCGGGAACTTGGGTACGATTGGGGAAGGTCACTTCATGAGCACCCCCGCTCGTCCGATCAAAGATCGGCCTCTACTAACCATGATATCTAGTCTTGAAGACATTATGTGTTCTTATTCCGGTTATTAGCCTAGATTTACTATGTGATGCGCACAGCATACAAGTATAGACTGGATTGCCTGAATTGGAACAAAACATTTCATGTTTATTTTTGAAAGTGGTTTGCTACTCGCAAGTAGGCTTAAAATGCAGATTTTGCCACCCTCGGGTGGGCTTAGAAAATAGATGGTTTTGCCACTATCTAGTGGGCTTAAAACTCACAGTCGATGATTTGTTCCAATCCAAATAACCTAACCTTCACCCACAGGCATTCAGGCAGTTATATCACATAAGCACATAGCCTCATGGTAAGCATGCTATCATGGCAGTCACTCACAAGCATGCAAGGATGCTAAAGCATAAAACTTACCGAGTACTCCAAGCCAAAACAGAAGCTAATTAGAAATCCATGCATGATCCTAAATATACAGAAGTGCCTAATGCAACACATGCAAAAATGCAACTAAGATAGGCTCGGCTATTCTAAACATGGCATGTGAAATGCTACAACTAACAAGTATTCAACTTGGAATTGAAATACAAATGCAGTTAGTATGATGTGCTGAGCGTGGTGCATGCAAGACAGATGAATGAATGCAAACATGCTATCATACTGTATGCTAATTGAAACATGCCCTAATCTAACCATCATAAGCTGGTAAATAAAAAGGAGAAAGACGTGGGGTTGGAAGACATACATCACACGCACGCACACTTATTACAACATTGCCCTCACTCGGAGGGTCCGAATAAATAATACAGTCCGAATAAGTACAAAATCCTAATTAATTAACAAATTAACTAAGGAAAGCGGTAAACTAGCATGCAAGCTAGGGACTGCCTCGACTCTGCTCTGGGTGATGGATGATGCATGTTCGGGCTGCCTTTGTGCGGAAATCCACTGCGATGCCCCAATTAGCCTCTGTTTGCAGTTGTTCTTGAAATGCGTGCCAAGCTCCGGAAGGCTGTTGATTCTTGATTTGCTGCAACAGAGAGCAGAAAAGGGGCATGCTAATGTATTTTTACATATGTATGCTTAACTACTCTTCAGGGAGTGTAGTCCTCGATCCTCGTGCCACCAGTCACGCATCTCGATGCATGATGGCCGAAGAGTCAAATTGCACTACTCAATATGAAATGAATGCACGTATAAACACAACAAGACCGAGACTCCGTCATGGATAATCTGGAGTGTCGGTGATTGGGAATTGAGACACGTTCCATCACTCAAAGTACGAAACGTCCCTCGTTTCCCGTGCTCGGGCTAACTCCTACCCCAAACACAATGCGATATGCATGACATGCATGAATGCAACTAAGATACAACCTAACATGCACAATGCTATGAAATGGCATGCACGATGCACGAGGTAACATGGCATACACAATGCATAATGGGCTTACACCAATACAAGTGGACCTCAGCCACACTCACATAGGAGGCCATAAGGTGAAAATGAGACACTCGAGATGCGTGCACGCATGCACGCAAATCGAGGACCGAACCTAAGGCACGAATGCCACTCTACCAAAGCATGGTAAGGCATGGGATATGGCATACAAACAAGCAAATTTCAGCACTAAAACATGATGCTAAACAGCCCCGAAGCATGGAAAAATGACACCCGATGCATGGAATGGTCCCGAAACACAAAATTAGGCACATGGAATGACCTATGGCTATACAAAGCATGCATTATTTGAACATGAAATGTAAAGACAGAGTCAAGACAATCCCAAAACATGCATTTTTCCAGTTTAGAACAAGGCCAAAAGGTGCTAGCAAGATGGACTACGATAGCATGCAATTTTGACGGGCAAACATGGTTTACATGGCAAGTGTATGAAGCAAGTAAGAACTCATCAAACTAGCAAAAATTAATGAACAAAACATGCCAAAATATGCCCAAATAACCATGGAAATGCAGCCAATACATGCACAAATGAGGACTTCCCTTAGAGGGCATACGAGGGGATTATTAAGCATATGCAAGATGGACATGTGGCAGCTCCACACCCACTTCGAAAATCAAATATGGTAGTCTCAAAACTCACCAAATTGACCCCAAAATCAATCCACAAAGTATGCAAGATAGGGTCTCTTTGAAAGGCCAAGATGGCCATCAAACAAGCCAAGGTGAGAGGGGGTCATCCCCCTCTGATTTGGAAGCTCAAAACAGTGGCCAAACCACTGGAAATCCACTGGATTCCAGTGGCTAGAGGGCCGAACAAGGCATGCAACAATAGCTAGGATATAAAGCCCAAAATAGGAGGCAACCAAGCATACAAGATAGCATATGACCCCAAATAAGGAAATGCCCTTAATCAAACATGGAGAGGACCCCAGAAAAAACTTTTCTCAGTTAATAACAAACCTCAAAAACAAACACAAATAGGGCTAATCTATCATGCAAAAATGGCCCTAAAAGAGAGAATAGAGGAAGGGGGCATCAACTGGTCCCAAATGGCCAAGAGCCCTTCAACAAAGTTGAAGAGGGGCTTAAAACATGGCATTTTACAGTTTACATCAAGCCACAAAAACAATCACAAGTAGGGCTAAACAAGCATGCAAGAAAAAGGCCAAAAGAGGGATAAAGAAGCAAGTGACAGCAAATGGCCTCAAACAGAAGAGAGCCCTTAAACAATGTTGAAGAGGGGCTCAACACAAGCCACTTTATAGCTTATGGAAAAGTCCAAAACAGTTCACAAATAGGCCTAAAATACTATGCAAAAATAGGCCTAAAAGAGGGTTTAAACACAAAGGGCAAGAAGGAGGCCTCAAACAGAGAAAGGCCTTAATCAAACATGAAAAAAAGCTCAAAATAAGACTATTTTTAGTTAGGGTTGGAGCCCAAAAATGTAAGCACAAGGAGCCAAGATATAGGCCAAAAAAATGCACAAAAGAGGGAAATTGTAACTCACCCTTGTAGCCTTTGTCTCCAACAATTTTTGGTCCAAGAAATGGAGCTCCTAGCCTCTGGAAATGGCCCCCAAGCTGCTGGAATTGAGTGAGGGGGTGTGGTGCTATGGGTTGGTGTAGAAAGGGTGTAGGACTCAAGGGTTTGAAGGTTGGAAGAGAGGGAGAGAGGGGGGATGTATGCAAGAGCTCCAAAGGGTTTTTTGTAACCCTCAAAATTGAAGGGGAGGGGCTGGTTATATAGGCACAAGAGTGGAGAAAAGGGGGGGAGATTCAAATTTAAGTTTCCCCCCCAAAAGTTCCCCCCCTCGGATACAGAATCTGGGGGAAAAATGAGGGTATATTTGTACTGTACCTGATGTAAGGATTCTGGCCGGCCAGTTATCTAGGGTTTAGGTGGCCGACCGGCCTTCCCCATGGCCGGTCGGCTAAGGGTCAAAAGGTCAATGAAGATTTCTGGCCGGCTATCTCAAATTGGTGGCCTCCCATGTGTGCATAACACAACTATGTAGTCAAAAAACTGGAAGAAAGTGAACCAAGAGAGAGAAAAACCCATTTTTTAGAGGGGTTCAAAAGGGTCAGAAGCAATTACTGGCCGGCCATATCATATTGGTGGCCTCCCAGGTGTGCACAACACAAATATGGGGTTTAGGGCTAGAAAAAGTGGCCCAAAGGGTGGTCAACATTGGCTTTCTAGTGAGAAAAACGGGTGACGGAGGGTGATGAAGGAATAAAAACTGGTTGCCAGAAACAATTACTGGCCTCCCCACCCCTTCTACGACCTTCACAATAATGAAAATGAAGGTCCCTGCCAAAAATGAACCCAAACCGATGCAAAACGAAGGTTCGGGGGCCAAAATACGCAGCCCGGGGCCCCGAAAATTGACTGTTAGGCACCGGAAGTGGCGTTTGACCACGAAGTTGGTCTTCTCGGACCACAGTGTCCCTCAAAAGGGAAAGAAATAAGATGTATGCCAAAAACTGGAGCAAACGGAGGTGGTTAAGCGGGGTCCCGAACCGAGGCACACGGCCAACAGCTCCGAAAAAACTCGGGAAACAGGCTCCAAACGGAAAAAATGGGCTACGACCACAAAACGTAGCCTACGGCCACTGAGAGATGATCTACGAGACCTCTCCCTCCCTTCGGGAAGAGAAAACAGGGAAAACAGAGCCTGGTTCGCAAACCGAGGCTAGGCACAAAAGAGTCTGAAAGTCCGGAGGCAAGGCTCGCAGCCGTGACTCTGAAACCTCTGAACGAGCACAATATGCAACATCACCAAGCGCTCAATCGGTGACGACGGACTGAGTCTTAAGGTCGGTCAAAAATGGGGTGTCTACAGTTGCTCCTCTTTGACAGAACTCGGGAAGTCACAAGTGACGGGGATGTGAATGTCAAAGAGCCCAGAGACGACCCATTTTTGACAAGGCCGAAGACTTAGGCAAACATACTAGATAAACAGGAAGATGTGCCCGCAGGCATGCCCGCAGGCAAGGGGCAAAAATGCAACTGGCAATGCGAGATGCCGAAGGTGACTCAATGATCACACAAATGCAGCAAGCTGTAATGAAGCACATATTCACAATAGATGCAATAGTTTTAAGCAAGAAGCAAAGCAACAACTACATTTCATGCAGTTAAGAACACGTCTCACACGGAGAAGGTACAATACCTGCGTGGTTCGTCTGGTCGCACCAGCCTCAAATGAACCGTACATACAATATCGTGCCTGCAAAAAAAGAAACTTAACAAGCACAGAATGGTTAGCAACATATGTTCAGTGTGACATCAAGCGCAAACACACGCCGGTGTTGGTAAGTGAGTGCATCGCAATGCGAGAAGCAATCGTGCCGTGACAACGCAAGTTTAAGCATGAAGGCATGACAATATCAAGGAGACGTGCATGACAATGCAAGTATATGCATAAGAATGCAAGTTGTGTGCATAACAATGCAGGACGAGCGCAAACTAGAATGCGAGTTCGTTGCAGATCGACGAGCAAAGTAATGCGCGTTTCGGCGAGGGCAACTCAAATCGCGGCCGCCCGATTCACCCTCTCGGAGGGGTCACGACATATTTAAAAAGGATACACTTTCACTTTTGACGAATGACGACGAAAGACGCACTGAAAGTTGGAGTCGACGTTTCCGGCGGTGCGATTTTGCGACGGAAAGTGCACTTCTCTTGTACCTTTTCAGATCCCGGAGACTCCAATCATCACCAAAATTTGCAGGGACCTTGGAGGCCACCTAGGGAACACCACCGGCCAGTTTTATGGCAAGGGGGAGGCCACCGGCCAGTTTTTTGAAAAGGAATGGCCGGCCTGCCAGAAAAGGTGGCCGGTCGGCCACCTAGCCTAGATTTGGGGCATTTTTGTCTTTTCACCCTCTTTTCTTTAAATCTACTCATCCAAACACTTTGTGCTCACAAGTGCAGCTCCGAAAACAACTCCCCCACCTTCCCAAACCATTTTCTCTCTCAGATCTGTGCTCTATACACATTTTCCAACGCCCCACGCAAGTTGTTTTCGCGAAAACTTTCAGTTCTCTTCACTTTGAACCGATTAAATTTTGATTTCGGGGCTTCTTTTCTCATTTTCGCCACTTGAGGTGAGTATGTCTCAATATTTGGAAGATTTTCTTGGGAGTTGACTTTTGTTGACTTTTTCATTTCCCGAGAGTTGACTTTTGTTGACTTTTTCCAATTTCGGCTCATTTTGCTCATTTTTGCTTCTTTTTGCAGATTTTTCGGGATGGCTGGTCATTTCCCTCATGGTGGAGGTCCTTCGGGCGGCGGAGGTGATCCCGATATCATGGCTCTACCCCCGAGGGTTCGACCCTTCATACCCGAGAGGTACGACCCTCCAGTGCATATTCTCCCGCGAGCGGTTTTCTACCATTTTACTAACTTTGATGATCGAGCGCCTACAGATCTACTACTGCGGGAGCCAGAGTCTCACCTCTCTCATGAGGCATCTGAGGTATTTACTCCACTTTTACATTTTCTGCAATGTATTCTGCATTTTCCGTGCATTTCGTGCCTTTGTTATGTTTATCGGTCGACTCGAGCCCATAGCTTGTTTTGAATGTTTAGTTTATAGCACCGTATTCCGTTTGCATCTTGAACACACAGTCCAAACATTCCGACTTTCTGAACACGCAGCCCCTATGTTGATTATGAACACACAGCACACACTTGTTGAGAATTGAACACACAGCCCAATACTTGAATTCTGAAATGAACACACAGCCCATTCTTTGATGTCGAACACACAGCTCGTTGAGAGTTGAACGCGCAGCCCAAACATTTAAGATGAACACACGGCCTATACTTTGATGTCGAACACACAGCTCGTTGTTGAGGTGAACACACAACACACACTTATTGAGACTAGAACACACAGCCCAAACTCTAATTTTCTGGACACACAGCCCGTGGTTGAGGCGAACACGCAGCACACACTGATTGAGAGTAGAACACGCAGCCCAAAACTCTGATTTTCTGGACACACAGCCCATTATTGAGGTGAACACGCAACACACACTGATTGAGAGTAGAACACGCAGCCCAAAACTCTGATTTTCTGGACACACAGCCCATTGTTGAGGTGAGCACGCAGCACACACTGATTGAGAGTAGAACACGCAGCCCAAACTCTGATCTTCTGAACACACAGTCCGAATTGAAGGTGAACACGCAGCATACACTGATTGAGAGTAGAATACGTAGCCCAAACTCTGATTTTCTGAACGCACAGCCCAAATTCTGTATCTGATTTGATTTTGCACACAGCTCATACATTTTGTTTGCACGCAGCTCATTCGTTTCATTTGCACGCAGTTTATTCATTTTATTCTAAAATGCTGAAACATGTATTCATTCTGAATACAGGTGACTTCTCGCACTATGCGGGGATATGGCTCTACCGCGGCGAGAGACTGGTATGCCGAGCTCCCGGAGGTTGTCCGGGATTTGGTTGACTTGACAGGGTTTGGGCCCTTTTGTACTGGACTATCTCGTTGTCCTGCCAGGAGGACGTTGATGGGCACCTTGGTGGAGAGATGGTGGGACACCACCAACTCCTTCCATTTCTCTGCCGCGAGGGACCTAACTATGACCCCTTTTGACTTTGCCGTACTGACCGGCCTTGACGTGGGAGGTTGGGCCATCCTTTACGACGAGGATATGGGCCAGTGGGAGGCTGCTTGGATATATTTATTGGGGGCTCGGCCGCCTGTTGATAGATCTTCGGGCAGGGTCTGATACACTTGGTTCTCTTCTCATTTCCGGAGGGTAGAGATGGAGCCTGAGACTCCTGCGGAGGCAGCACAGTATGCTCGCGGCTTTCTGATGTTCCTCTTCGGGACCACTTTGTTTGCCGATAGGGGGAACACTGTCGAGCTGTATCTGTTGAGCGCTTTGGTGGACCTATCACAGGTTAGACGGTATGACCAGAGTGGCGCCGGCTTGGCTACCCTTTATTGCTACATGAGCGCGACCTCCCGCGAACGGGGGGACTTACTTGGCGGCTATTGGAGAGCCTGGGAGGTACTTTCTGCCCTCTTGATTTACATTTCTGCTTCTCATTACTTGCACATTGCACACATGGCGCACTTTACACTCTGCATTTTGTACTTTGCCCTCAACATTTGGTACTTACATTCTGCACTGTTTTCCACAGTTATGGGTCTATGTGTACTTTCCGACATTAGCCCCAGAGTTGGTGGTGGAGGGGCCCCTCATGACCCCGTATTCATTCGTATTTGAGGGTTAGCACCGGCCGCAGCCTCGGGAGTCTCTCCTTTATCTTCGACAATACTTTGATACGGTGGGTTGACGGAGGTATTTTAGAACTCTCAGTCCTTTCTGTTTCCACTCTTCAAGTTACCTTGCACATTCCCGATTTCTGATTGGTTTATGTGTTGGTTATCCGCAGATCACATGGCAGCCCTGGGCGCCTCTGGGTGAAGACTTCCGGTTCCAGTTTGCTGGAGCATGGGGGGCCTCCCAATATAGGATCTTGTTCGAGGGGCCAGTTGGTAGGGCCTGGTTTTTGGGGGACCGCTTCTTGCGTCAGGTATGGGGTTACACTTCTCAGGACCCTCCTTCAGCACCCCCACTCGATATGCGGATTGCTGATAGGGTCCCTTTCCCGGGATGTTACTAGTGCCATGCTGGGTACTGATGCTTTACTACATCTTGTGGAGGGGGATTACACGACCTACCGTCACACCTACTTGATGCCTTCATTGACGGGAGTCCGTGCCCCGGTGATGAGGCCTGCCAGTATGCCATCTTCGAGCCGGGCCCAGGCTCGGGCTACAGACGCCCCTTCCACCAGCAGGGCTGGTACATCTAGAGGTGGGGGTGGATTAATTCCCCCGATTCCTCCGACTCATCATTATGCTGGGTGGCCAGACATGCCAACCGAGTTGACAGGATGGCGATTCGGGACTCCCTACCCGATCCCGATAGAGCCTCCCCTTCCTGACCACAGATACGTCAGAGATCCCGATTCACCACCGGTATGCTATACAGTTTTGATTTATCAGTCGGATACTTGGACATTCATTCCTTTACTGATAGTTTTGCATTTGTATTTATAGCCTCCTGTCGAGTACATGGATGAGATGCTCGGGATGATGGCCGTACTCGAGGGCATGGTCTTACGGAGAGAGGCACAGTTGGCCATTATGGGTGTCCAGGTACTGTTCAGTTTTCTTGTATTTATCATATTCCCGATGACATGCTGATCTTGAACATTCTATTGTACTGATAAACTGCATGTGTAGAGCATATCTGACACACACCCCACTTACATACTGTATTTACATGCACCCACTCCATGTAATCTTCTTGTATCTGCATCTGATATACATGTTTGAGCTGATGTATTCAAATTGAACTCTTTGTTTTCAGATGCCTCCGGTATATGCTCATCCGCAAGCCGGGCCACCTGGGCCTTCTCGGGGAGGTGGACCATCTGGGCCTTTTCGAGGAGCTCGGGGAGGGGGGTCGTCTCGTAGACGCAGAGCACACATCATAGAGGAGGAGCCCGGTGAGGATGAGGAGGAGGAGGCTGCAGATTGTCAGTCAGAGACATCTGCTGACAGAGAGGAGGGCTCCGGTCCTGGTTCCGGGAGTGGAGGCGAGGCTGAGGGGGATCCCGAGGATAGTAGCTCCGACTCGGATGGTGGTGGTGGTGCAGAGGCTGCTTCGCAGAAGAGGATGAAGAGGGCCTCTTATTCCTGCTCTTGAGAGCATTGATGCTGCAGTTCCCTGTTTTATTTACCTTTTTGCTAGTAGTTATAGCACATTGTACATTATTAGGCAGTTTTATTTTCTGTAAAACTTGCACCCTTGTTTGTAAAATGTGTTGTAACAAAGGAAGCATGATGGGATGAAACGGCTTTTTGAAAAAGTGTTGTATTTTATGTTCTCCGCGTCGCATCGCATCATTTTGCACAAAAATGAGATTCGAATGGAAATGTGCATTGTGTATTTACCAGGTCAGGTAGTGAACCGACACAACAAACCAAACAACTTAACTTACTAAGAAGCAACAAAACCTTAGCAAGTTTACAACTCGATAAGCAAAATAAAACGAAATTGATAAGTAAAGAGTAACAACTCAAATACACAAAACCTGACAACTCGATAAACAAAACTCGACAAACAAAACAGCTTGACCAACAAAGCAACAACACGATAAGCAACACAACAACAACTCGATAAGCAAGACTAAACAACAACTCAATAAACAAAGTGTAGTTCGGACGATCTGGGTGACGGAAAGCATCCGAAACTGAGGGAAATTGAGGCCTTCGACACTCCCGATGCATGGAAATGCTAGGAACTTCCTTCCAGAGGGTAAAACAGGACCAATGGCACATATGGGAGCATGGCCGGCCACTTTTGGGAATTGGCCGGCCAGTTTTTTGCATCTGAGGAGAGAAAGGTGGCTGGCCTGCTAGAAAAGGTGCCTGACCGGCCACTTAGCCCAGCAACCATCAAATTTTTGACACGTGTCCCCCGAATAGTGTCTTATCCTCTTTAAAAGCCCCAACCTCGTGGTTGATTCATTTCATCTTAGTTTTACACCAAAATGGAGGCATTCCTCGCCGAAAATCTCACAGTTTGGATGGCTTCTTTAGATGGCTCGGAAAAGTTGAATTTTCGGGGTTTCGGCTTGAATGCACTATTTACGTTGAGCCGTACTCCGCTGCACTTTCCCTTCCTCTATGCCGCGGCAAGGTTTTGGAACCCGGTAACACATGTTTTCAGCTTCGGCGGGCAAGAGATATGTCCAACTTTCGAAGATTTTCAAGTTCTGATGGAATCTGAGCGCTGTGAAGAAATTTTGCCTCAGTTTCGCTTTGGCCATGCCCAAGCTTTAGGGGAGATGTGTGGGCTCGCCATACATGATGCTCGATCTCTGATCTGCAATGGGGAACTGGACATCCTCGGCTTAATCCATCGCTTTTCTGATGCTGGTGACCGCGGCAACCATTATTGGCAAGGTTTTCGGCAACACGCCCTTTGCTTGTGTATGCTAGCTCACTTTTTGCTTGCCCCAGGCTTTAGTGGATCTAGCATTCGTCTGATTGAAGTTGCTCAAGGCTTGAAGGAAGGAAAGAGCTGCATCACCATGACACTGGCCGAGACGCTGATGGGCTTGGATGCTTTCTATCGCCGGGAGACGACTAGATTTGCAGGGAGTCCACTACTGCTGCAGGTAAGGTTTCCCACCCAACCTCACATATATATTGCTCACATCACTCGGCCCTCGGTCTCAGTTTTTCTCACAAAACCCTTTTCTCGCTTTTCTCTCATCGTACATCTCTCTATTCTTTATTCTCTCATTTTTCATCCCTCCCCAGGTATGGTTAATGGATAAATTGCGGGTTGTGGACTCTTGCCCAGCCTATTCAGCTCGCGGCTACTTCTTTCGCCAACGCCTAGTCGATGCACTTGATGAGGGGTGGTGGTTCGACTGGATGTGCAATTTGTCTGCAGATCACATTGCTTGGCGTTGTCCTTGGCTTAATCTTCCGGCGATGAGCTATAGCCTGTCTCGGCTGATCGGGATCCAGTTGATTAGTCTGACCCACTGTGTGTTCTACTTTCCGTTCCGATTCTAGCGCCAGTTTGGTCATGATCAGACTTGCTCGCCAGAGGGGATAGAATACCCGGCTGCATTCCCGGTCCGAGGCGCACAGCTTGCCCGTTATGCCACAGCATGGAGGACTCGAGAGCTCCTGGCCCCCGCTCCCACTTTCAGTTGCGCTTTGTCTGACGAGTGCTGGGATTGGCTTAATGAGGAGGCACAGATTAGGCCCAGCTTGGCATCAGAGGCTTCGACTAGCTCTGGGAGGGGGCGCAGGGACACCTGACTTATCCGTGCCCCAAACTTATTGCTTTACTAGTACTTTCAAGTTTTCCTTATGAATGTAATAAAAAGCAACTTCAATTGTATGCAAGAGTAGGAGAACTCTGTTTTGAAATCAATGAAATTAAAGGTTGTGGGTACTGAAAATTTTCCGCTTTGGTCCAAAAATGGTCTTAGTTGTAAAAAGATTAATTTGAACAAAGTCAACTTTTATTAAAACTTTTCAAAACTATTTTCGGTATGGATCAGAACTGGACACGCTTGAGATCTGTCACTGAGATTCACAACCTCGGATTCCAGCAACTGGAAAGTTGCCCCTAGTCCGCATAGCACCGCGACACTGCATAGCAACGGAAAGTTGCCCCTAGTCTGAAAAGCACTGCACCGGAGATCACGATGAATGCTGATGGACAAAGATGACTGAGATGATCAAATGGACAAAGTTGATCGGGAAAAGTTTATGGCTGAACTTCAGGATGAAGTTGCCTACGTATCCCAAAGATGGGAATCAAGCCTTACGTAGTTCAGGCTCAGGTTCGCTCGGGTATTTTCACTCTCCTTTTACGCTCTAACTTTTGCCAAGGCCGCCCTTTGCTGGTTTTCAACCTTGCGAGCTCAGTTTTTATAATTTCAAATTTTCTGTGCTCTGAGTTTTGCCTAGGTCGCCCTTTCGGGTTTTCGGCCTAGCGAGCCTCTCAAGGGTAATATTTCTTCAACTTGTCCATATTGATCGGCTGTGAGAACTCTAAGCCATCCAGGTCCATCAGAACCACAGCTCCACCTGACCAGATTGACTTGATGATGTAGGGACCAGTCCAATTAGGTCTGAACTTGCCCCTTGGGTCGTGGATGCGAGCTCGGTTGTCCTTGAGCACCAAATCTCCTTCCTTTAAATTCCTGGACTTAACATTCTTGTTGAAAGCCCGGGCAATTCTGCGTTGATAACCTTGAACGTGGTACAGTGCTTTCAGTCTTCTCTCATCGAAGAGCATGAGTTCCTCGAATCTGCTCTGCTGCCAATTTGCCTCGGCTATTTGACACTCAGCCAATACTCGCAATGACGGAACCTCAATCTCAATAGGTAGAACGGCCTCCATCCTATAAACCAATGAATACGGAGTTGCCCCAGTAGAAGTTCTGATCGAAGTCCAGTAGCCCCACAGAGCAAACGGCAGCTTATCTGGCCAGTCCCGGTAGGTTTCCACCATCTTCTGCAATATGTGCTTGATATTCTTGTTGGCGGCCTCAACCGCTCCATTGGTTTGTGGCCGGTATGTGGATGACTTATGAAAAGTCACGTTGTATTTTTCCAACAAGTCTATCACTTCTTTCTTGAAGTGGGAACCGTTATCTGAAATTATCTCGTTTGGGACCCCGTAGCGACAGATGATGTTGTTTCTGATAAACTTTGCGACGTGTGAAGCCTTCAACACCGCATAAGATTGGGCCTCGACCCACTTTGTAAAATAATCTATCGCGACCAGGATGAACTCATGCCCATTCGACCCCTTCGGAGTGACAGCCCCGATCACATCAATTCCCCAAACTGAAAACGGCCATGGTGAAGTCATGTTGTACAGCTTCGATGGTGGGATGTTCATGCGATTTGCATGAATTTGACACTTGTGGCATCGCCGGACAAAACCGATACAATCCTCCTCCATGGTGGACCAGTAGTAACCCTGCCTGAGGATCTTCTGTGCTAGCATTACTCCATTCATGTGTGCACCACATTCCCCCCCATGGATGGCTTCCATTAGACGCTTTGACTCTTCTGCATCGACACACAGCTTATGCATTCCCAGATGACCTCTCTTATACAACTTACCCCCACAGATGACGAACTGAACGGCCATTCTTCTGATTGCCCTTTTATCCTTGGCATTTACCCCTGGTGGGTATGCTTCCTTCTCCAGGAAATTCCAAATATCGTAGTACCAGGGGTTTTCGTCCTGAACCTCATCTATAGTAGCAATCGACTCGTAGGCTGGTGCAAATTTCTGGTCAATGATGACTAGACGCATCCGGACTCCGTATGTCTATCATGGAAGATAGAGTTGCTAAAGAATCTGCGAACCTGTTGTTCTCTCTTAGTAGATGAGCAAAGTTTAGCTTCTCAAACCGAGGAATTAACAAATCCAAGGTCTGGTGATACATCATCATCTTTTCTTCTTTGACTTTCCAGTCTCCTTTTGCTTGAGACATAACAAGGTTCGAGTCCCCGATGACGTCCAACTGTCTTGCCCCTAGTTCCAGGGCTGCTTCCAGACCGGCAATGCATGCCTCATATTCTGTTTCATTGTTCGAGACTTTGAATTGGAGTTTGAAGGCTAGAGGGATACGAGAATTGTCGGGTGCTATCAGCAACACCCCTATCCCATACCCGTGTTGATTTGACGCTCCGTCAAAGTACATTGTCCAAGTTTCATCGTCGATGTGCAAAATGGCTTCATCTGGGAATAAGTACTCGACTGCTTCACCTCCTTCCACTGGGTGGTCGGCTAAGAATTCTGCCACTGCTCTTCCTTTGACCGACTTGCGCGTCACATATTTCAAATCAAATTTGGAGAGCAACAGCAACCAACGAGCTAGCCTACCTGTAAGTGCTGGTTTCTCGAAAAGATATTTGATGGGATCGAGTCGTGAAACCAACATTACGGAGTGAGCTAACAGGTAGTGCCGCAGCTTCCTAGTAGCCCATACCAAAGCTAAGCAAGCCTTCTCCAACGGTGTGTAGCGAGTCTCATAGTCTAGCATCTTCTTACTCAGATAGTAGATAGCCTTCTCCACTTTATCTTCAGATTCTTGTGCGAGCATGCAGCCCATTGTGGTCTCAGTCACTGACAGGTACAATATCAATGGTCTCCCCGGCTCTGGTGGTGACAACACGGGTGGGTTCTGCAAGTATTCCTTGATCTGTTCAAAAGCAGCTTGGCATCGGCCGTCCCATTGGAACTTCTTGCCTTTCTTCAGGAGACCAAAAAGTGGTTCACAAGTCAAGGTTAATTTTGAGATAAACCGTCTTATGAATTGCACTTTACCCAGAAAGCCTCGCACCTCCTTTTCAGTCCTTAGTGGTGGTATTTCTAAGATGGCCTTGATTTTGGAAGGGTCGACCTCGATACCTCTCTGCGTAATCAGAAACCCCAGCATTTTTCTCGCTGTAACACCAAACGAACATTTCTGAGGGTTCAGCCGCAACCGAAACTCTCTGATCCTTTGAAAGAACTTTTGTAAGGCGGTGTAGTGGCCCTCTTTATCTTTGGACTTGACAATCATGTCATCCACGTACACCTCAACCTCCTTGTGGATCATATCATGTAATATTGTGGTCGCGGCCCATTGATAAGTAGCTCCAGCATTCTTTAACCCAAACGGCATGACTCTATAGCAGTATGTTCCCCACGGGGTGGTGAATGTAGTCTTTTCCCGGTCTTCTGGTGCCATTACTATCTAATTGTAGCCGGAGAAGCCATCCATGAATGAAAGCAACGCGTGCCCTGCTGTGAAATCCACCAACTCATCAATATGAGGTAAGGGAAAGTCGTCCTTCGAACTAGCTCTGTTCAAATCCCTGAAATCCACGCATACTCGGATCCTGCCATCCTTCTTCGGCATCAGAACTATGTTGGCCAACCAAGTCGGGTATTCGGATACCAGCAGGAAGCCTGCGTCGATTTGCTTGGTGACCTCTTCCTTAATCTTGAGAGCCCAGTCCGGACGGATCCTCCTGAGTTTCTGCTTGACGGGTCGGGCCTCGGGGTCAAGAGGGATCTGATGCTATACAATCTCAGGATCGATTCCAGGCATGTCTTCGTAGGACCACGCGAAAACATCTTTGAAATCTTTTAATAAAGCGACTAAGCGCTCGCGTTCCTCCGAAGACAACGTGGACCCGATCTGGACCAGCCGCGGGTCCTCCTCAGTACCAACATTCACGGTAGTGATTTCATCCATTAGAGGTTTGACAAATCTCTCCTGCTCTTGTTCAATTAAGCGTTGCAAAACCGGAGGAATTTCTTCCTCGTTGTTTTCATCAAAATTTTGAAAGTTTGAGTTTATGCAATAAATTAAGGGCACAGAAAAGTACTCAGAAACCACAGCTACTTGATTCTCATTAAGTTCATCCAAATCGTCCGATCCCTCGGTTACAACAGACTCAAATGAGAAAGAAAAAGACGACCTGGACAAGACTGTGGCATCTGGGTTATCATTCCCAGGATCACCAGACTCAGACTCAGTCGAGCTGGAACCTGATTCCGACTCACAAGACTCGGTGGAATCAGATTCCGGCTCACTACCTGACCTGGTGCTGCTGGACAAAAATCCCTCCTCGTATTGCCAAGTGAGAGAGGGTGCGATAGATGCATCCAAGATAGCTGCTGGTAGGCCCACAGCCGTTTCATCCCCAATCATGGAAACCGAGAAGCTATCCCCCAAGCACATTTGGTCGATCGGAGGATCTAAAAGTAGACATGCCAGTGCTACCCCCATTTCAATTTCAGTGCCCTCGGAGTCCACTGCCTTACACTGCTCAACCTCAGCTGATGGGTCCGTCTGCTCTTCGGCAATATCCTCCCCGGGTAATTGCAGGTCGAAGAAGATCTCGAAACCTGGTACGCGCTTCCTTTCCCCGTTCAGCCATGGCTCTGGGAAGCCACAAAACGGAAAGTCCTCCCCCTCTCGGACGAAGCGTCCATTTAGGGTACCCTGAATGGGCCTATGCATCAGCTCAAAAGGCTTCCCAGCCTACTTTGCTTTGGCTCTTCCAGCCATTTCCTTTCCCTTCCTTACCCAGTCCTCTTTGGTGGGCAGATAACCCAAGCCAAAGGTATGAGGGTTGTGTGGCACTTCGGCCAATGCTGCGACGCCCTTTCGGCCGCTCCTTCCGAATCCCATCCCGGGGATGTGCTGTAGCTTGTTCATGAGGTAAACAGATTGAGCACTGACGTACACTCCCTCATTAACAGCCATGATATTCTGCACAACTCGAGCCTCAGCCAGAGTAAATCTTGATAAGAACACATCCTCCATGCCGTGCTCGATTTCCAAGACTGGTGTAGACACTTCTGGCGGTGGATGGATTGATGAATTCCCGAAAACAATGGCCACCCCCTTCCCGTGAGGGTACTTCAGCATTTGATGCAAAGTGGAAGAGACTGCCTTCACTTGGTGCAACCATGGCCGCCCCAAGAGTAGATTAAAGGTCGCAGGAACGTCCAAGACGTGGAATTCAATGTTGTGTTGTCCTGGACCAACCTGGGTCTGAATTTTGACGGTCCCCATCACCTCTCTGCTGGTGTTATCATAAGCTCTGATCACCTGAGTAGTTGGCACGAAGTCTGCGGGCTTCAACCCGATCGCATATGCTGTCCTTGACGGGCACACATTAATGGCGGATCCCGTGTCGACAAGAACCACTGGCACCCACTTATCTCTACATTCCATAGAGATGTAAAGGGGTTTGTTATGATTTGTGCCCTCAAGCGGCAGTTCTTTGTCTGAAAAGGATAACGTCGGGGAACCTCCTCCCGGAAAAACTAGTCCAACCAGCTGCTCTGGTGTGGTATCTATAGAGAGTTTGGCCTTGTCCATAGCAGATAGGACAGCCTGTCTGTGTACTCGTGAAGCCATAAGCAGTCCCCAGATGGAGATGTCTGCTTGTATTTTCTTTAATTGTTTCAGCACCGCTTCCTCTTCGATTTGTTTCTCCTTTTGTTTCTCAGCTTCCTTGTCCTTCCCGGACGCCTCCGGCTGGTCTAGGTGCGGGGGCTTGAAATACCGCCCGCTTCTTGTCATGTGGTCAGCCTCATCGAGATACCAGGTGTCATCTGGTTGATTGCTTCCCCAATCCTCATCTGTGTGGGCAAGACATAAATCATCGTCTTCCCACCACATCCCGTGAGTGGCCAACAAACATCTGTCTGGCTCCGGCATGATTGTACCCGCAGTACTTTCAGCCCACATGCTCGCAGCATCTTCTGTCTTCGTGCCCACAGCACTTTCAATCCCTTCATGGGCTTTGGCTTTCCGGATCTTCTCAGAATCCCAAAACTTTTCTCGTTCTGTCGGCGTTAGCGCAGTTTGTTGTTCAGCTTTCCCTGTACTCACACTATCCCAGTTCTGAGCGAAATTCTTCGTACCGGCGCTATCCGGCAATGTATTTTGACTTTCGGCGCTCCCGGCCACAACTAATACCTTTGCCCCTGCCGGGCCCTGTTCTAGTTGGAACTCTTCCTCAACATCTGGTTGATCATCCAGCCATCCAGTGGCCTCTGCCGATTCCTCATAATTAAACCAGTTGACTGTCGTGTCCCTTGGATTCTGGTCATGGAAAAACTGTAGGTTGGCAAAGTCCTCTTCCACAGTCGTCAAATCATCTGTCCCCTGCCCAAATCCATCCCCCCGGATCACACATAGCTCTGCCTTCTCTAGTAATTCTATACTTGGCTCAGACTGGCCCACTGACAGGATATACTCACTCGGATCATAGGCTTCCCCAACAAAATTCTCAGATTGCTCAATCCCAGACTCAACAACTCCACTCTCTTCTGATTTCTACCCTGTCCCATCTTCGATGGTCACCACCACCAGCTCTGGTTGGGTTGTAGAGATGTCCAT
The DNA here is from genome assembly GCA_036172215.1 of Camellia granthamiana. Taxonomy (NCBI): domain Eukaryota; kingdom Viridiplantae; phylum Streptophyta; class Magnoliopsida; order Ericales; family Theaceae; genus Camellia; species Camellia granthamiana. Next base: position 45,244,568 of record CM069914.1, read on the forward strand.
CATGCACAAAGAGTCAGTGCAGTCGGGAAGGAACACCTCCGGTTTAGGTAGGTGGGATGGGGTGATATAGATACTAGGATCATAAGACGCAACCCCAGTTTGGATGAAATTGATTCTGTTGGGAGGGGGAGCTTGGTTATGTGGTGGGAGAGGATTTGTTGTGACATTGGGTTTGTCGGGAGGCGCGATCACCTACTTGTCAATAAGATCTTGGATCTCGTGACGCAATCTAAAACAAGGGTCGGTGTCGTGACCGTGCTGTTGGTGATATGCGCAGTATTTTGCCGGGTCATGAGAGGGAGGGAGTGGATTCGGTAGTGGCCTCGGCTCCAGGGGCTTCAAATGCTTTTTCCTAATTAATACCCCCAGAGCTTTGGACAGGGGCATATATAGGGGTGTGAAGGTTCTTTGGCCTCTGGGTTGGTATTTGGTGGTCTGGGTATTGCTTCCGGATGCACCGGAGAAAGGAGTGGCTGCCATGGGTCTTGGAAGGGGAGAGGGAATGGTGGTGACCATGCTCACCTCTGAAGCTCGTGCGGTTGCAGCGCCACTCGGGCCTGCATTGTTGTTACGGTTGAAAGTCCTCCTAGGGTGCTCCCTATCTTGGTCAATCAGACCTTGTTTCATTGCATCTTCAATTTGTACCCCCATCTCGTGCAGATCTGAGAAAGTGGGGAAGGGGAGTACAATCATCTTCTGCATCAATTTTGGCTGGAGATTGTGCACAATCATCCGAATCTGGTCCTTATTGGTAGGCCTTAAAGTCATCATCGAGGCCTTTGCCTTCCACCGGGTCACGAAATCCGAGAAACTCTCTTTGGGCTCATGCCTCGTTGTTTCGAGATCACGGGTTGTAATCTCAATCTGGGTGTTGTAAGAGTATTGCGCAACAAAGGCTTCAGCCATTTCATCCCAACTTCGCTTGACATCATCCTCCAACTTAGCATACCAGATGGCGGCCACACCTAACAGGGTCCGGCCGAATAGTGAAAGCTTCTGGGGTCTGGTGAGGCCCATTGGCCGTAATATATCTGAGAATAGTCGGAGGTGGACCATGGGATCACCAGATCCGTCGAAGCGATCGATCTGCGGCATCTTGAATCTATCTGGCAATGTCACGGCCACATCGGTATATCCGTCCTCGATATCCGGAATAGCCTTTACCCCTTGGGATTTCTTAAAAAGCTTCTCGAGCTTGCTCAATTTTAGTGCTGTGGGGTCTATTTCGAACTCGAAGGGAGAGTCCGGGTGGTTGATGGGTGTAGGTGCTTTGGACAGTTGAGGCGGAAGTGGGGGCGGAGCCGGCCTCGTTGGAAGGTCCGTGTCCTCCCGGATGTTTTGGACATTTGGCAAGGTGTTCTGGGTGTTCGGCAAGGCATTCTGAACAGTGGGTGCCTGCTCGGGTAACGGGACCCCCGGCGGAGGAGGAGCTAGGTGCGAGGTTGATGTTCCGGCTTGCTGCTGGAGTCTAGTGATGAGTTCGGCCTGCTGGGCCATGATTGTGGCCTGCTGTTTAGAGAACTCCGCTTGGCGGACAGCGTCCTCCTGCATTTATCTCATGCTCTCCTGCATTTGGCGCATCATTTCTTCCATCCCGGCCATATTCTGTTGGTCTTGCCGACTGACTGGTATGTGTATTTCTATGGCGGAAACTGAAACCTCAACCTGGCTGTTCACTGCTAGGGTAGACCACTGTTCTGGTAACCTCTGCTCAGACACACTGCGCTTTCTTGGCCTTCTTCTAACAACCGGGGGTAGAGAATGGAACTCTGGCTGTTCGTCAACCAGATCCTCAGATCGATTAAGCCGACGACCTCTTGTCCAAAGTGCTTGGGGAATATCTACTAGGTCGGAAGCAATTGTGCTAAAACTGTCCTAGCAAAAAGATATATAAAGCAATAAAGAAATAAATAACCAGATAAACGAACAGCATAACAGCTTAAAATAAACACACAACACACAGCTGGGCATAACAACACATGGTCGATAAGCTGAATACACACTGTCCTCAAACACTGATCATTATCCCTGAATCACTGTTCCCCAATACTGAATCTGATACCCGCAGATAGCTGATTCCCCAAAGAACTGAACTGATGCCCGCAGGCCTGATGCCCAAACTTATAAACTGATACATGCATTCCTGTAGAGACGCACTCTAAAAGCACATAGCAGATAAGTGAGAGCCAAAACACCCCTACGTTGGGGTAGGGTTTCCCTGTCCTATTTTGTCAGGAGCTAGGGTTTCACTATGCACGCAGCGGTTTCAAACAACCTATGTCGGGTAAGCAACCTGCCCTAGTTTGGAATGGTCACTACGGATCCGAATATGCACTAGGTCGAATGGTCAAAAAGGGTGCCCCGGTAAAATCGGGGTTTGTGTTCCCATACTGGCAGAGCCCACATCCGGTCAGCCTTATGGTCATGCCTTGACAAGACAAGCCTCCGGCAAACCGTTCAGGAATAGCAGATGGCAAACATGGTGTCCTAGGCGCACCAATGCAAATGCAATGCAAAGAAACACATAAGTGTAGTCAAAACAAGATATCATGAGTTCGAGTTAAGTTCTCTAATTCCCCAGCAGAGTCGCCAGAAACTGTAACAAGCCCGCGGGGGACCTCGCTACAGCTCGGACTCGATTTGTGTCACGGTTCTTAATCTGAACCAAAGAGTCCAAATCCGGCAAATTGTTTTGAGAAAACAGATTTTTTAGAAAGAAGTGCCAAACATGGACTGCTTTGCCAGATACAGAGTCGCCACCTAAATATTTTATTTTGGGAAATTTAGGAAACCCTGACTCGTGCCTAAGGCCACGTGTCCGTCATCACCAAAGTTGCCTCGGCTCGGGAACTTGGGTACGATTGGGGAAGGTCACTTCGTGAGCACCCCCGCTCGCCCGATCAAAGATCGACCTCTACTAACCATGATATCTAGTCTTGAAGACATTATATGTTCTTATTCCGGTTATTAGCCTAGATTTACTATGTGATGCGCACAGCATACAAGTATAGACTGGATTGCCTGAATTGGAACAAAACATTTCATGTTTATTTTTTAAAGTGGTTTGCTACTCGCAAGTAGGCTTAAAATGCAGATTTTGCCACCCTCGGGTGGGCTTAGAAAACAGATGGTTTTGCCACTATCTAGTGGGCTTAAAACTCACAGTCGATGATTTGTTCCAATCCAAATAACCCAACCTTCACCCACAGGCATTCAGTCAGTTATATCACATAAGCACATAGCCTCATGGTAAGCATGCTATCATGGCAGTCACTCACACGCATGCAAGGATGCTAAAGCATAAAACTTACCGAGTACTCCAAGCCAAAACAGAAGCTAATTAGAAATCCATGCATGATCCTAAATATACAGAAGTGCCTAATGCAACACATGCAAAAATGCAACTAAGATAGGCTCGGCTATTCTAAACATGGCATGTGAAATGCTACAACTAACAAGTATTCAACTTGGAATTGAAATACAAATGCAGTTAGTATGATGCGCTGAGCCTGGTGCATGCAAGACAGATGAATGAATGCAAACATGCTATCATACTGTATGCTAATTGAAACATGCCCTAATCTAACCATCATAAGCTGGTAAATAAAAAGGAGAAAGACGTGGGGTTGGAAGACATACATCACACGCACGCACACTTATTACAACATTGCCCTCACTCGGAGGGTCCGAATAAATAATACAGTCCGAATAAGTACAAAATCCTAATTAATTAACAAATTAACTAAGGAAAGCGGTAAACTAGCATGCAAGCTAGGGACTGCCTCGACTCTGCTCCGGGTGATGGATGATGCATGTTCGGGCTGCCTTTGTGCGGAAATCCACTGCGATGCCCCAATTAGCCTCTGTTTGCAGTTGTTCTTGAAATGCGTGCCAAGCTCCGGAAGGCTGTTGATTCTTGATTTGCTGCAACAGAGAGCAGAAAAGGGGCATGCTAATGTATTTTTACATATGTATGCTTGACTACTCTTCAGGGAGTGTTGTCCTCGATCCTCGTGCCACCAGTCACGCATCTCGATGCATGATGGCCGAAGAGTCGAATTGCACTACTCAATATGAAATGAATGCACGTATAAACACAACAAGACCGAGACTCCGTCATGGATAATCCGGAGTGTCGGTGATTAGGAATTGAGACACGTTCCGTCACTCAAAGTACGAAACGTCCCTCGTTTCCCGTGCTCGGGCTAACTCCTACCCCAAACACAATGCGATATGCATGACATGCATGAATGCAACTAAGATACAACCTAACATGCACAATGCTATGAAATGGCATGCACGATGCACGAGGTAACATGGCATACACAATGCTATGAATTGAAATGGCATACACAATGCATAATGGGCTTACACCAATACAAGTGGACCTCAGCCACACTCACATAGGAGGCCATAAGGTGAAAATGAGACACTCGAGATGCTTGCATGCATGCACGCAAACCGAGGACCGAACCTAAGGCACGAATGCCACTCTACCAAAGCATGGTAAGGCATGGGATATGGCATACAAACAAGCAAATTTCAGCACTAAAACATGATGCTAAACAGCCCCGAAGCATGGAAAAATGACACCCGATGCATGGAATGGTCCCGAAACACAAAATTAGGCACATGGAATGACCTATGGCTATACAAAGCATGCATTATTTGAACATGAAATGTAAAGACAGAGTCAAGACAATCCCAAAACATGCATTTTTCCAGTTTAGAACAAGGCCAAAAGGTGCTAGCAAGATGGACTACGATAGCATGCAATTTTGACGGGCAAACATGGTTTACATGGCAAGTGTATGAAGCAAGTAAGAACTCATCAAACCAGAAAAAATTAATGAACAAAACATGCCAAAATATGCCAAAATAACCATGGAAAATGCAGCCAATACATGCACAAATGAGGACTTCCCTTAGAGGGCATACGAGGGGATTATTAAGCATATGCAAGATGGACATGTGGCAGCTCCACACCCACTTCGAAAATCAAATATGGTAGTCTCAAAACTCACCAAATTGACCCCAAAATCAATGCACAAAGTATGCAAGTTAGGGTCTCTTTGAAAGGCCAAGATGGCCATCAAACAAGCCAAGGTGAGAGGGGGTCACCCCCCTCTGATTTGGAAGCTCAAAATAGTGGCCAAACCACTGGAAATCCACTGGATTCCAGTGGCTAGAGGGCCACGAACAAGGCATGCAACAATAGCTAGGATATAAAGCCCAAAATAGGAGGCAACCAAGCATACAAGATAGCATATGACCCCAAATAAGGAAATGCCCTTAATCAAACATGGAGAGGACCCCAAAAAAAAACTTTTCTCATTTAATAAAAAACCTCAAAAACAAACACAAATAGGGCTAATCTATCATGCAAAAATGGCCCTAAAAGAAAGAATAGAGGAAGGGGGCATCAGCTGGTCCCAAATCGCCAAGAGCCCTTCAACAAAATTGAAGAGCGGCTCAAAACATGGCATTTTACAGTTTACATCAAGCCACGAAAACAATCACAAGTAGGGCTAAACAAGCATGCAAGAAAAAGACCAAAAGAGGGATAAAGAAGCAAGTGACAGAAGATGGCCTCAAACAGAAGAGAGCCCTTAAACAATGTTGAAGAGGGGCTCAAAAAAAGCCACTTTACAGTTTATGGCAAAGTCCAAAACAGTTCACAAATAGGCCTAAAATACTATGCAAAAATAGGCCTAAAAGAGGGTTTAAACACAAAGGGCAAGAAGGAGGCCTCAAACAGAGAAAGGCCCTTAATCAAACATGAAAAAGAGCTCAAAATAAGACAATTTTTAGTTAGGGTTGGAGCCCAAAAATGTAAGCACAAGGAGCCAAGACATAGGCCAAAAAAATGCACAAAAGAGGGAAAATGTAACTCACCCTTGTAGCCTTTGTCTCCAACAATCTTTGGTCCAAGAAATGGAGCTGGTTATATAGGCACAAGAGTGGAGAAAAGGGGGGGAGATTCAAATTTAAGTTTCCCCCCCAAAAGTTCCCCCCCTCGGATACAGAATTTGGGGGAAAAATGAGGGTATATTTGTACTGTACCTAATGTAAGGATTCTGGCCGGCCAGTTATCTAGGGTTTAGGTGGCCGGCCGGCCTTCCCCATGGCCGGTCGGCTAAGGGTCAAAAGGGTCAATGAAGATTGCTAGCCAGCTACCTCAAATTGGTGGCCTCCCATGTGTGCACAACACAACTATGTAGTCAAAAACTGGAAGAAGTGAACCAAGAGAGAGAAAAACCCATTTTTTAGAGGGGTTCAAAAGGGTTAGAAGCAATTACTGGCTGGCCATATCATATTGGTGGCCTCCCAGGTGTGCACAACACAAATATGGGGTTTTAGGGCTAGAAAAAGTGGCCCAAGGGTGGTCAACATTGGCTTTCTAGTGAGAAAAACGGGCGACGGAGGGCGATAAAGGAATAAAACTGGTTGCCAGAACAATTACTGGCCTCCCACCCTTCTACGACCTTCACAATAATGAAAATGAGGTCCCCTGCCAAAAAATGAACCCAAACCGATGCAAAACGAAGGTTCGGGGGGCCAAAACACGCAGCCCGGGGCTCCGAAAACTGACTGTTAGGCACCGAAGTGGCGTTTGACCACGAAGTTGGTCTCTCGGACCACAGTGTCCCTCAAAAGGGAGGAAATAAGATGTATGCCAAAAACCGGAGCAAACGGAGGTGGTTAAGCGGTCCCGAACCGAGGCACACGGCCAACGACTCCGAAAAACCGGGAAACGGGCTCCAAACGGGAAAAATGGCCTACGACCACAAAACGTAGCCTACGGCCACTGAGAGATGATCTACGAGACCTCTCCCTCCCTTCGGGAAGAGAAAACAGGGAAAACGGAGCCTGGTTCGCAAACCGAGGCTAGGCACAAAAGAGTCCGGAAGTCCGGAGGCAAGGCTCGCAGCCGTGACTCTGAAACCTCTGAACGAGCACAATATGCAACATCACCAAGCGCTCAATCGGTGACGTTTGAGTCTTAAGGTCGGTCAAAAATGGGGTGGTCTACAGCATTATTACATTGCACTCTCACAAAGGAGAGTCCAAATGAATAAAGCTAACTAGCTAACTAAGCTAAGCTAATTAAGTTAATTATTACAAACCAAAATGAATAACTAGCTAAACTAATTAACTAATTATTACAACAACAAATAAATTAATTATCTCACTAAATAATTACAATATAAATGTAAGTAAACTAAGTATTTAAACTAAGCATCTAACTACTCTACCTCGGGAAAAGAAGGATGTGCATTCGCATGCTCAAATTCCACCTAAAAAGACCACCGTTTTGCTCTCGAATACCTCTGTTTGCACAGTTGAACATTTCCAAAACAATTTTGCTCCATCTTACCAACACTTTGCTGAGATTTGCATTAGTGGCCAACCGACCACTGGTAAAGTTTGCCGGCCACCTGCCGGCCATGGAAAGTGGCTTGCCGGCCACTGATGCACAGGTTCATCTTGCTGCAACAGAGGACAAACAGAGCATACAAAGGGTATTTCTAGGGTTTGTTTGCACAACTCACCCCTCCTTTTCATGAGCAAATCCAAGAAGTGGTGAACTTAAACCACAAACCACCAACTCAAGCAATTTCATTTTGTTCTGATGGCTTGTGACTCAAGATGTGCAAGCTCAATAAATGCAAAACAAGACACAAATCTGTAGACGCGCTCCCGGGAACTCTCTGATATCCGCGCGCAAATCTCGTTTTGTTCTGAGCTACTACAGTTTGGACTCAATGTCACGGTTCTTAATCTGACCTTGTAAAGTGCAATGCAAGATTGATAAATCACCAAAGAGTCCAAATCCGGCAAATCGTTTTGGAAAATTGATTTTATAAAGAAGTGCCAAACATGGACTACTTTGCCAGATACAGAATCGCCACCTAAATATTTTATTTTGGGGGAATTTAGGAAACCCTGACTCGTGCCTAAGGCCACGCGTCCGTCATCACTAAAGTTGCCTCGGCTCGGGAACTTGGGTACGATAGGGGAAGGTCATGCAATGAGCACCCTCGCTCACTCGATCAAAGATCGGCCTGTACTAAGCATGATATTTTGTTTTTGAAAACACATGTGTTCTTATTCCGGTTAATTAGCTAGAATTACTATGTGATGCGCATAGCATACAAGTATAGACTAGATCGTCTAATTTGGAACAAAACATTGCTTGTTCGTTTGAAAATGGTTTGAAGTTTGCTACTCGCAAGTAGGCTAAATCAGGGATTTTGATAAATTGTTCCAATTCAAGTAATCCAACCTTCACCCACAGGCATTTAGGCAGTTATTTCACATAAGCAGTTAGCCTCATGGCAAGCATGCTTTCATGGCAACATTAACACACATGCAGTATGCTAAAGCGTAAACACTCACAGTGTACTCCGAGCCAAAACAGAGAACTAGTTAGAAATCATGCATGATCCTAGTTCATGTTAAGATGGCTAATGCAACACATGCAAAAATGTAGCTAAGATAGGCTCGGCTATCCTAAGATGTCATGTGAAATGCAACTTGGTACATGTATTCAAATAGGTATTGAAATACAATGCAGTTAGTATGATGCGCCGAGCCCGGTGCATGCAAAATAGATGAATGATGCACGCATGCAAGCATAAGGTATGCTAATCGAAATATGCCCTAAAACTAACTATTGTAAGCGGTTTAAGTAGAAGAGAGAAAGAAATGGGGGTTGGAAGACATGTATCACACACACGCACGCTTATTACAACAATGGGCCCTCTCGACGGAGGGTCCGAATAAGAAGCTAACTAGCTAATCTAAGCTAATCAAGCTAATTATTACATCACAAAACTAATTAACTAATCATAGTTAACTAATTAAGCTATTACAACACAAATGAGTAGTTAAACGCATTAACTAATTAAGGTACAAACCAAAGCGTAAACTAGCTAAGCAAATTAGCTAAGTAAAGCAATAAAACAAGGCCCTCAGAGGGAGAAGAGTGCATGCATGCCCGGTCGCCTCGTTCAGAAATCCGTCGCAATGCCCCAATTTGCCTCTGTTTGCAACTGCTCTCAGAAACTTGCACCAAGCTCGAGAAAGCTTCAACTCCACCTTGGGAACTTGTGGGAAGGTGGCCGACCAATTGTTGCTCTCTCCAGAAACCTGCCGACCACTTTTTGCCACTGCAAACTAGAAAAAGTGGTCGGCCAACTAGTTTTTCTAGCTGGCCGACCAGTTGTTGCTGCAATCTTCCAATTTGCTGCAATAGAGAGCAAGAAAGGGCATGGCAATGTATTTGCAAGGTATCTGTGCACAACCACCCTCCCTATCATTTCATAAGCTCAAGGGAGTGTGGTTCTCGACCCTCGGGCTACCAATCGCGCATTTTAATGCATGATGGCGGAGAGGCGAAGTTGCACAATTCATAAGTGCCTAGAACTCTATCATGTGTGATCAAGAGTGTCGGCGACCGAGATTTAAGGCATGTTTTATCACTTTAAGTATGAAACGTCCCTCATTTCCCGTGTTTGGACTAACACCTATTCCAAACAAAATGCAACACATAACATGGCATGCACAATACGACTCAAGCAACTCAATGTAATGTAACATTAGCATGTAAACATGCAATGCAAATGGCATGCAAATATGCGAGGGACAAGCATGCAAACATGCAATTAACATACTAGCATACACAATGCGAATGAACTACATGGCATACACAATGCTCATGACAACTAGCATACACAATGCAAATGGCAACTAGCATACACAATGCAATAGCTAACATGGCATACTCAATGCAATATGATCATGGCATACACAATGCAAATCAAGAGCATGGCATGCGCAATGCAAACAACAACATAACATGCACGATGCCATGTGACATGGCATATACAATGCTCAATGGGCTTAAACCGAATGTGGGTAGACCTCAGCCATGCCAAAACAGAGGCCATAACACCAAAACAAAGGCAGGAAATACAAAGCATGCATGAACAATGCATTGGCCATACAAGTAGGCCTAAGAACACAACCCTCAAGAAGGCTCCAGGAGTAACAAATGTGGAAGTGTAACAACACTAAGTGCACTGAAATGAGGTAAGAAATGATGCCAAATCATTCAAACAAAATAAGCATAGCATGCAAAGGTCCTTAAAGCATGAAGCTAGCAAAGAGGACTACAAAGGAGACATGCAATACATGGCACATATGTATGAAACAACCATGGACAGAGCTGAAATAGGTCAAGACAATGACCAAAACATGCTAAGATGGAGGCCCAAAGGTCAAGGCGAGATGGCACACATGCTAGGCCACAAGTAAGGCAACAATGCACAACATTTAAAGGCATTCAAAGCATGAAAGAAGTGGGAACATGGCAATGCTATAAGCTCTAAAATGAAGTATTAAATGATGCCAACTCATCTAAATAGCTCAAAGATAGCATACATGAGTCATCAAAACACAAAGCTAGCAAGGCCAATTGCACTACAGCTATACAAAGCATGAAGGATATGGCAAAGGCAACCCAAAATAGTCCTAGAACATGTCAAAATAATACTAAAACATGTATGGAAGGAAGCCAAAACAAGCTAGCATGAAGGGCATAAGGCATCATGCATACAAGGCAAATAAGGTGGATTACACTACACCTATTAAGATCAAGCATGGGATGACTTAACCAACAAAAATCAAAGTTATATCATGGCAAAATAACCCCAAAAACACATTGAAATGATGGCTCACGAGCTTAGGCATGAAGGCATACACAATGATTCATGTTAAGGCATAAAGGGGGAAACCCTCTAATGCATTGAATAAGTGAAAGATGCAAGTGCATGACCATGAAACATGGACTAAAATCACATTATAAATGATGCCAAATCATTCAAATAGTCCAAGTAAAGCATGCTAGTGGACTTGGTGCACAAAGCTAACAAGCTAGATTGAACCATGGCTATACAAAGCAAGTCATGCATGGCCAAAACAACACAAATCAGAGCTAAAGTATGTTAAAACATGGACGAAAGCTTCTTGAAGTTAAGCCAAAAGCATGCTAGAATGACATGTTAAAGCATGATGCATGTTAGGCTATTTCATGGAAATGCACTACAAGTGCATGGAGCATGCAAGGGCCAACCAAACCCACCCAAAACAGAGTCATGGGATGCTAAAAAAACATGAAAAACCTACTGAAATGGAGTCAACATAAGCTAGAAAGACATGCTATTTCATAAAGCATACAAGACTAGTTTATGAAATTTACACTACAAGTGTATTATGCATGCATGGGGTGATCAAGACAACCAAAAACAGTGGATGCCAACTCAAAATAACCCCAAATACAAGCTAAGAACAAGCTAACACAAGCTTAACAAACATGCTCAAACAAGAGGCATATGAAGGCAAGTATTGAAGACACAAGGGGAGGGGATGACCCTCTCCTTTTTGGGACCTTAAATTACCATTCCCACCACTGAAATCCCTCTGGATTTCAGTGGTGAGAAGGCCAAAAGAAGGTGGTCCCAAAGGCTCACAAAGAAGGCACAAAAACAAGGCCAAACAAGATATAAGAGGGGGTAAACAACCCCAAACACAAAAGTGACCTTAAACAGAGATCTTAATCATGCAAAAATAGAACTTTTTGTAGTTAGGAGTTAAGCTTAAAACAATATGAAAATAGGGCTAAAAGCTTAAGCAAGAATGAGAGATTTAAGGGTTAGAAACTCACCCCTGAAGACCACCTTTAAAGCTGTAACTCCAGCATGTTTTTCAAGCTCAAACCAATCCAAGAACACCAAAACCAGCTCCTAAGCACCTCAGCAACAAAAGGATGGTGTTTGAGTGTGTGTTTGTGTGCAAAAGTGAGACAAAATGACACTATAAGGCACAAAACAAGAGCAAAAGAGAGATATAGATACAAGTGTGTATGTATAACTCAAACCACAAATTTTTGAACCTAAAGGAGGGAGAGGGAGCCTCCCTCTTATAGAAAACAAAAGCACAAGCTTCTTGAAGAAGCTAAGGCTCAAGGCCATCCCTCCATGGTTCAAATGCCTTCCAACTGTGCCAGCTAGAAGAAAATATCTCCAAAAAGGTGACAAAAAACAGCCGACCACTTGAAGTGGTCGTCCAGCTACTTAAAGTGGTCGGGCGACCACTTTAAGTGGTCTGCCATGACAACAATTGGTCGGCCAGGGGTAGGAGAAGTCTACACACTGAAAACAAGCAAGTGGTGTGGTGACCGACCAGAAAAGGTGGCCCAAAGACCAAGAAAGCCAGTTATCCGACCAGAAAACTAGCTAGCAGGAGGAAAAGTGGTCTCCAAGGGGAAAAACTGGTCTCCCACCCTTGTACCACCTTCCAAACAAGGAAAACAAGGTTTGTACCAAAAATAAACCAAAACGGATGCAAGACGAGAGATTGAGAGGCAAAGCACGCAGCTGAAAGCCTCGAAAACTAGTCTACTAGCATCAAAAGTGGTATACGACCACAAAAGTGGTCTCCCAGACCACAGTGTTCCTCTAGGCAGAGGCAACAAGGCATGGTTCAAAAATCACGCCAAACGGAGAACGTTAATCGGTCCCGAGACAAGGAGCGCAGCTGAAGGCTCCAAAAATTTAAAACTAGTCTCCAAATGGGAAAAGTGGCCTACGACCACAAAATGTGGTCTACGACCACAAAGAGATGGTCTACAAGACTTCTCCCTCCCTCCGGGAAGAGAAAACAAGATTCAGTCCACAAACTAAGCCAAAGCACAAAGAGTTCAGAGGCCCGGAGGTAAGGTTCTCAGCCAAAAACTCTGAAACCTCAGAACGAGCACGACATACACAATCACCAAGCGCTCAATTGATGACGTCTGAGTCTTAAGGTCGGTCAAAAATGGGGTGTCTACAAAATCTCCTCCTTTTCATAAAAGATCAAAGGAAGAAGGTGACTTTGGAGACTTGGATCACTTCATCACTAGCAAGTATGAAATGGTCCAAGTTCCATGTGTTCAATTAACGTCCAACTGAACACACAAAGTTATTATCTTGCTCACTTTTAGTCCCAAGTTTTAGTTACTCATTTTAACTTATCGACCATTCTTTAATCCAATTAAGTCCATTGGGTGTATTAAAGTCCTCTAATGGAAAGAGGGCTCAAAACACAAGTTGCTTTGGGTATAAAAAAAAAGCATCATACCGTTGGTAATGAACCCCCTAAAGGATTAAACCATTAAGTATGAAACCTCAATTTAACACTTAGGCAAGCAAGTGACTTGAAACCACTTTCAAAGAAAAATTAAAAGCCAAGAAAGAAGGGAGGTTACAGAGATTATTAGTGCTAAAATGAGGTGAAAAAAACACTAAAACAATGTAATGAACTCAAACAAGTGGCGTCTAAAGGCCTAAAACACCAAGCTTCTGAGGACTATTACACTAAAAGCATGCAAAACAAGACTCAAATGGCTTAACCAACCCAAAACAGAGTTAAAATAGTCCAAATCAAAGACTAAAACATGCTGGAATTAAGCTAAAACAAGCTAGAAAAATAAGCTAACACATGGCACCAACTAGGCTAGCAAACAAGACACAAGGAAGGAATGCTAACCCTTCCAAATTTGGACTTCAAAACATGATTTTCACCACTAAAAAAGCTCTGAAAATCAGTGTTTAAAAACTTGGAAAAAGATAGTTTGAAAGTGGGAAACACAAGTGGAAAGGCCTTACAAACAAGGTACAAAGAAGGGTGAACTACCCCCTGCCTTAAATGGCCTAAAACCACAAATTTCAGCCCACAAAGACAGAGTTTTTATAGCCCCAAAACAACCCAAAAACAGTGGGAAAAAGATGAAAGAACAAGTATGCAAAGCAAACTAATAAAGAAAATATTATACCTCTTGAAGAGAAGAGCAATTCCACACTACAAAACCAAACAAGTACACCCTCTAGAGCTCAAACCAAGCTCAAGAACACCTCAGCTCAAAGATGAAAAGATTTGGTTAAGGGTGTATAGGCAAAGCTAATGAATCGGAGGCTAAAGTGTAGAGAAATTGTAGAGAGAGAGAATTATAGAGAGAGAGAGAGAGAGGAAAATTTTTGATTTCAAAATTTTCTAACCTTCATACAAGAGAGAGGGGGTCTCTATATATAGAAAACATGAAATTCCCTCAAGGAGATCCAGCCCTCCACGTGTAGAAATATGCATGCATCTGTGCAAACAGCTGGCACAGCTGGCATAAAATATATGCAGAAAACACTGGTGGTTGGCCGGCAGCCACTGGTGGCCGGTCGATCGTTAGTGGTGGCCGGTAAGCTACATCAATGGCCGGCAACCTAAAAGTGATGGCCGGCAGCCTTTAGGGATGGCCAGCAGGCCATCAGAGGTTGCGGGTTGGAAAGACCAAGGCATGGTCCAAAAATAAGACAAAAAGGGTAGGGTTTGAAAGGCTGAAAGTTATGGCATTCCGCTAAGGACTCCGAGCACTTGGTGAGCAAACAGACTCATCATCGGGTGTATATGTGAGGACGTCCAAGTCGTAAGGGCCGTCAAAAATGGGGTGTCTACAGTTGCCCCTCTTTGATAAAACTCGAAGTTATAAAATGATGTGAGTGAATGTCAAAGCCCAGAGATGACCCATTTTGACAAGGCCGTAAGACTTAGACAAACAATCAAGACAGAAATAAATGGTTACGCCCGTAGGCTAACTACGTATACCTTTGCAAGGAATCAAACCAGCGTAGTTCTGGGGCAAAATGCAAACAATATGCATAATGCAAGAACATAACTTATGATCATGCAATGAGGCTGTGCAATGAAGCATTTGAATGCAAATGCAATGTAAAGAAAATACCACTGTTAAACAATCTGAAACAAGGTACAGTAATTCCAATCATGAAAAGAAGTAAGTAAATAAACACGCCTCGCGTGGAAAACACGAGCCAAACCACAATTCATGCAGAAAGGATGGGAAAAAATTATGCAAGCTTAACTACGCGTCACGCAGGAAAGGCGAAGGGCAACGTAACCATCGGGTGCACCCGAGGTCTCAACCGAGATCCTAACGCATTGCACGTGTGAGGAGAAAAAGGTGGTGCGAACACCAGGTGCACCCGAATGTTTTTAACCTATTTGCAATCCTAACGCGTCACATGCGAGAAGAGGAAGGGCGGTGTGAACAGTGGGCACACCCAAATGTTTTTAACCGATTTGCAATCCTAACGCATCACACGTGAGAGGAGGAATGGCGGTGTGAACACTAGGCGCACTTGAATATTTTTAACCGATTGGAAATCCTAACGCTTCACACGCGAGAGGAGGAAGGGTGGTGTGAACATCGGGCGCACACGAATGCTTTCAACCGAATTTACAATCCTAACGCGTTGCACGCGAGAGGAGGAAGGGTGGTGTGAACATCAGGCGCACTCGAATGTTTTTAACCGATTGGAAATCCTAATGCATTACACGCGAGAAAAGGAAGGGTGGTGTGAACATTAGGCGCACCCAAATGTTTTTAACTGATTGGAAATCTTAACGCGTCACACGCGAGAGGAGGAAGGGTGGTGTGAACACCTGGCACACCTGAATGTTTTTAACCGATTGGAAATCATAACACGTCACACACAAGAAGAGGAAGGGTGGTGTGAACACCGGGCACACCCAAATGTTTTTAACCGATTGGAAATCCTAACGCATTGCACACAAGAAGAGGAAGGGTGGTGTGAACACCGACGCACCCGAATGTTTTTAACTGATTGGAAATCCTAGCGCATCGCACGCGAGAGGAGGAAGGGTGGTGTGAACGCCGGGTGCACCCGAATGTTTTTAACCAACTGGAAAAAAAGATGCGATCCAAATGCGGCACGAATGATTTTATCTGGAACTCTTCTGAATGAACCGTACATACAATATCATTTGCATGTATAAGAAAGAAAATTAACAAGTGCGATACAGTAAGAATGCATGTTCTATGCAAGACAAACAACCGAGATACAATGTTAATGGCATATTCTATACAAGAAACAAAAGCAGAAGCATATTCTACGTGTGATTCATAAAAGATACAAAATGTGCATGCAACTTATATGTGAAATGCATATTTTATGTAACAACATATACGAAACGCACAATTTGACAACAAAAAAAAATTTAATGGCAACTTTCGATTTACCTCTCGGAAGAGTTACAATATGTTTAAAGGATACACCTCGTTCATGTTGACAAGTGATGAACATTGTGCACCGAAAACACAGTTTTGAGCTTCTATAGAGCCAACTTGGACCCAATAGTGAACCACCCCTATTCTTTTTGGAAACCAAGGACACAAAACAGCATCAGGACCCCAAGGGTGGCCACCGGCTGGCCACAAAAGGAGGCTGCCGGCCAGGTGTTGGCCACTGGTGAACCTTACGGGCCACTAGTGAGCCTTGCCGGCCACCTACGGGCCAACAATGGCAGATTTGGGACTTTTTGGTCTTTTAGCCTCGGGTCTTTATGTATAAGCAACTAGGGCTCATTTCCTTATAGCCTCATGTCTGAAAAACTTCTCCCTCTCTCTCTAGACACTCCTCTCTAGATTTGCACTTTCTAGTCGTTTTCCAATGCCCCACGCGAAGTTGATTCGCTAAACCCTCTTCATTTCCTTCACTTTGAACCGATTGAAATTTGATTTCGGTGCTTTTTGTTGGAGTTTCACCATTCTAGGCTTGTTTCCCTCGAGTTTCCCTCGAGTTCTGTGCACTTTTCCCGGCTTTGACTTTTTCTTCCATTTTCTCTCTCCTAAGGTTGACTTTTTCCAAGTTTACCATCTTTTCGACATTTTTCTTCACTTTTTCACCTACTTCGCACCTTTTTCTAGATGGCAGATGATCTACAACACGACGGGGCTTTTTCAGAGGCTCTCTTGGTATTTCCACCAGTTCCTGAGGTAGTAGAGCTAGTATCTGACATTGAGGCCAACCTTGAGGTAGAGTTCGAGCCTGAGGCCGAGCTAGAGCTGCTACCGCTGAGGATACGGCCTTTCGATCCAGAAAGATACCATCCTCAGACACATATATTGCCTACTGCCGGAGGCATCAAACGTTTCACTGAGTTTGCTCGGCGCACCAGAGGACCTCCTATTGAGGGAGCCGGCTTCTCACCTATTAGCCATTGCCGTTGAGGTATGAACACTATTTTCATGCATTTCTGTGTTTCTTTACTTGCATTTCTTGCACTACTTTTTATTCAAATATACAATCATCACTACTTTATCCGACTATACTTTCATCACTATTTACTACATTTCTTGCACTGCTTTTCATCTGACTTAACTTTCATCACTACCTGATCTGATTCATCTGTTCTTTGCCACAGGGCGAGTCCCATGCCTTCAGAGGGTATGGTGCTACAACTGCCCGAGACTGGTACGATGAACTCCCTGCTGAAGGTCGCTACATCATTGACGAGGCTGGCTTTGGCCTTTTCTACTCTGGCTTGACACGGGTGATCGCGAGCCGTCCTCTTCTGGGAGCGCTTGTGGAGAGGTGGTGGGACACTACCAACTTCTTCTACTTTTCCACCATAGGGGAGATGACGATGACTCCCTACGACTTTGTCATGATCACTAGCTTAGATGCAAGGGGCGATCTGATCCCTCTTGATACAGATATGGAGGAGTGGAAGGTGGCCTAGTTCAAGTTGTTGGGGGCACATCCACCCATATATCGGACAAGCATGGTCAGATACACCTAGTTTGCCGAGCAATTCAGAGGGAGTGAGCTCGAGACGATAGAGGAGATAGAGCAGTATACCAGGGGCTTCTTGATGTTCGTCTTTGATACCACCTTGTTTTCGAACAGGTGGAGCACCATAGGCCTGCATTTGTTGAGTGCCCTAATGACCCTTCCTTGGGTTCGTTTTTATTACTAGGGCGGAACCGGCCTCGCCACCTCATATGGCTACATGAGCTCGACCTCCTGTCTGAGAGAAGACTTGATCGAAGGCTACTGGCGAGCCTAGGAGGTACATATCTCAGTTCCCTCTTAGCACTTTATAGTTTCTTTATAGTTTTTACTTTACATCTGTTCAACACCTATGCTTTATGCTTTGCACTTTCTGCATCTGTTCAATACTATGCTTTCTGCTTTGCGCTTTCTGCATCTGCTCATACTGTATTGATCACATATCACTACACTTTTCCTGCAGCTATGGGTGTACGCATATTTTTCAATCCTCGCCCCAGAGCTTGTAGAGGAGCTTTCATTAGCAATCCACTACTCACGGAGATATAACGGCATGCTTCATCGTAGGACCCGTAAGCCCTTCACATTTTTCCGCCAGTACTTCGATACGGTAGCTGCCCATGAGGTAGCCCAAAGTACAGTCATTTTCACTTTAACACTGTTCTGATTCACATTTAGCAACTGACAACAACAAATAATCTGTACAACTTCTATTTGTAAATCACGTGGCAGCCATAGGCCACAATGCCAGCGGGGATTCGTGACCAGTTTGCTGGAGCCTAAGTCACTTCTCGCTACCACATTCTACTCGAGGGCCCAGTCTGCCAGGCCTGGTTCCTAGGTGAGCGCTTCGTGTGCCAGATTATGGGCCTGCTTGACCCGATCATCTCGATGGCTCCGCCAGAGTCCATGTGATCTGTAGACGACTTATCCATTGAGAAGGTCATTCAGTTTATAGTAGGCTTGGATACCGACTACTTCTGAGTAGAGGGTGACTATGCGGCCTTGTGGGCTTGCATTTTTCTTGCGCCTCGCCTTTCAGAAAGGGTTAAAAGGAAGTCCTCACAGTTCGGACTCACATGGTTTTGAATCTAGTCTCACAAGTGCAATGTGAAACCGATAAACACCAAAGAGTCCGAATCCGAAAAATCATTTTGAAAAATTGATTTTGAATCAAAAAGTGCCAAAATTGGACTACTTTGCCAGATACAAAGTCGCCACCTAAATATTTTATTTTTGGAAAAATTTAAGAAACCCTGACTCGTGCCAAAGGCCACGTGTCCGTCATCACCAAAGTTGCCTCGGCTCAGGAACTTAGGTACGAGAGGGGAAGGTCCTGAAATAAGCACCCCTGCTCGCCCGATCAAAGATCGGTCTCTACTAATCATGATATGAGTTTTTATAAATTCTATGTGTTCTTGTTCCGATTATTAGCTAACATTACTATGTGATGTGCACAAGCAAGAATAGACTATTTTGCAAGACTTGGAACAATTCAACTCATGTTTGTTTGCGAAAATGGTTTGAATTTACCACCTCAAGTGGGCTTAAAGATTGCGGATTTGCCACCAAACATAATGGGCTTAAAACATGATTTGCCACAACAAAGTGGGCTTAAAACTTACATTTGTTGAATTGTTCCAATTCAAATAACAAGCCTTCATCGGCAGGCATTCAAACAGTTTAACATTTAAGCATATAGCCTCATAGAAAAGCATGTGAAACATACCAGTATGGCAATCACACTCATGCAAGTATGCTAAAGCGTAAAAGCTTACCTAGTACTCCAAGCCAAAACAGAAACTAGTTAGAAAGATGCATGATCCTAACTATACAAGATGCCTAATGCAATACATGCAATAATGCAATTAATAGGCTCAACTACTAATATGGCATATGAATCAATTTGAACAACATGCAGTTAAACACGTATTCAAAGAAGTATTGAAATGACAATGTAGTTTGAATGATGCGATGGGCCTTGGTGCATGCAAGACAAGATGAATGGATGCAAACATGCAAGCATAATGTCACGCCCCAAACACCTAGAAGTTTGGGCATGACCACTTCAGAAACGGACACTTAACCTGTTATATATATATATATGGGGCCTGAACGGAAGCACTAAATATCAAAATTTGACAATGGAAACAAACTCCATCGAGCTACTACTATCATGCCAAGATCACAAACTTTTAACAGACAAATAAAATCTAAAATATACACCTGAACATCGGTTATATACATACATATATACAGACCCAGCCCTATCATTGGGCATATACAAAAACATGAAAGCTATATACATCAAACTTAGATAGACATTCAAAAAGCAAGCCAACATCTTATCAGTTTAACAAAATCAATGGCTGTGTATAGTGCCTGGACACATGGAGGTTGACAAAAGAAAGCGGCGTCATGGCTAGGACTGACCATCTGATTGGTGACCTATAGAAATAGACATAATAGAGAGTGAGCCGGGCTCAGTGAATAGTAATACATAAATAAAATGATGCTTAACTTGAAACATAACACATAGCAATGCATATAAAGATGTAAAGTTCACATAGTTAGTCTGATTCTGTGCTAAGTACATAACGGCCTTAGGTTCAATCTTGCAAAATAAACATGGTGGCTATAAGCCCTTGAAACATGGTGGCATGTGGCTATAAGCCCTTGAAACATGGTGGCTATAAGCCCTTGAAACTTGTGGCATGAAGCCCTTGTAACATATGGCACTAAGGCCCTTGTAACATATGGCACTAAGGCCCTTGAAACATGTGGCATAAAGCCCTTGTAACATATGGCACTAAGGCCCTTGAAAGATTGGCATAAAGCCCTTGAAAGATATTTGACCTTGTAGCATATTTAAACTTGTAACATATACTTGAAACATACCTGAACATACTTGAACTTGTAACATACTGGAAACATGCTTGAAACATACTTGAACATCATTCATTAATTCAAATGGAATATATCATAACTAGAGCATTTCTTGTTGTATCATGTCATTATCGTACGCTTAACAATGAGAGACTAATTCACATTCTCATGAGGGTCACACAATGATGCTAAACTTTGCATTTATATCGTAGATTCTGGATAACTTCTAATTTATAAGCAACATAGCAAAATAACTTCACTTCATATGGATACACATAGCTACTCTTATATTTACTCAAAATCCATTCTTCAAGAATGAACATAAATTCTTTTGGGTAAATGACTTACTTTACGTGCTCTATTAATCAATAGCATACACCTTTGTTTAATCATTCTTATATGTTAACATAATTGCCTTGCCTTGTAATTAACAGAGTCCTAATGGTAACCGTTACATCATTCCCATGAGTTGACATATTAACGTAAAGTTAACAGGACATTCCTGATAATTAGTAACGAAAAGTAAGCACATTTTCATTAGATTACAGATGACTTTATTGGTTTCACAATTTCACAGTTCGGCCCTTGGCCAGAGGGGTTCACACATTCATAATAGCCTTTGGGTTTCATAGATTCACAACTTATCACATCGGCCTTCGGCCCTTTGGATTCACAAGTTCACAAGTTTGGCCCTTGGCCTCATAGCTTCATAAGTCACAAGTCAGCCCTTGGCCACATAGGTTTGATCTTCACAAGTTCTTTTGATGTTTTCATAATTTCATAATGTTTCTCATATAACATACATAACTTCACAAACTCTTTTGAAGTTTCCATAATGTCACAGCGTTTCTCACATAGCATACATAACATATATGTCAACATAATTCTTACGACGAAGATTTAACATTAATAACGATAAACGGTTAAAGGTACATCAAAGTACTACTACTCACAGCGTTCAGATGCTTGATCCGCCCCTGTAGCTGACCCTACACAATTCACATAATTCAAACATAATTTATCATAGTACAACACCAATCAATTCACTATGAGTCAACACAACATAATCCAACAAAGTCAATATCACTTAGTTCATCAACACCATTTGTAATTTAACATAATTCAAAAGAAATCCTTGAATTCCATTTCAACATTCCAAAACCGAGTTCAAATCATCCATATCATTAATAGATTATTTCCCCAATTTTCCCTTCACATTACAACATAAATTACAATGTTTATAACATAGTTCATTCGCAAATTTTAAACATAATTTTCAAACATTTCCAAATTCCAATTAAACTTGAACACATATAATTCCATACCTCAATTTCATTATTCTACCTTCAATTTGGGCCAATTCATTGGTTATCATCATTAATCAACCTAGGGTTTCAACAAAATATTGAAATTTCAAGAAAAATTCAAACTTATTAACCTATTACTTTTTATTCCAATTTTCCCAATGATTATACATCTAGGAGTCACAATCCATCATTTTAACCCACCAATTAACTTCCAACATCTCCAACTCTAAACCCCCAATTCTCAAGTTGGACATAATATGCTCAAAACTATAGCTTTTGTTTGTATATACACAAAATTCCACAAATCCATCCATGAATGCGAATATTGAAAGGGAATAAGGACCCCTACCTCAAGAATCAAGCAAAGGAGTAAAGATTGAGAAGAATCCTCCAAAAATTCGAATTTCAATCGGTTGGAAATGTTGACCCTTTCTTGTTCTCCATTGATGCAAGATCCATGGTGGATTTGTTGATAAAAGTGGAGGAAATCAAGGTTTTGGGAGCTAGGGTTTCGGACATGGAAGAGGGGAGAAGAAGAGAGGAAAAGAAAATGTAAGAAATGGGCCAAAAATCTCGTTTTTGAGCTGCTGTCCCGCACAGCCCGCACGTGCGGCGCTATTCCCCGCACGTGCGGCTCTGCTTCCAGCATAGATGTGAAAACTTCAAACGGGTATAACTCTCTCATCGAGACTCCGTTCTAGGTCGTTCTTGTGACCAAATTGAAGCCCCGGAAATAAGCTTTCCAATGGTTCTAACCTCACATTCAAATTCAAAGTGTAGAAAAAGAAAAGGGCAAATGAGTGACGGCTGATCATAGAATAACTATCCGGATTATATTCTTTGGTCCAATCTTACTTTACCAACATACCACCACCTCAATCAATACCCCAAAATAAGACAAAAACATTCTCAATCCCAATAGATATAGTTGAATTAAAACACATTAACCCCTAATTAAATAAGGCTGACTTTTGGGGTCATTACACATAAGGTATGCAAATTGAAAATGTCCCTAATTTAAGCATCGAAAGCGATTAAATAAAAGGGAGAAAGACGTGGGGTTAGAAGACATACACACACGCACGCACACTTGTTACAATATTACGCCCTCGCGACGGAGGGTCCAAATGAATAAGCTAACTAACTAGCTACGCTAATTAAGCTAGCTATTACAAACCGAAACTAATTAACTATTCTAGTTAACTAATTATTACAAACCAAAATCAAATAACTAGCTAAACTAACTAATTATTTACACCACTTAATTAGCTACAACTAATTAATTATAATATGCATCTAAACTAGATATTTAAACGATAAGAAAGCTTGAAAATGCAAGGGAGGCTCATGCACATGCTCGGTTTTCACCCGAAAAGGGACTGTCTTGCTATTGCATATCTCTATTTTCACATTTGAACACCAAAGAAGCTGTTCACTTCTAGAATACCTCTACTCCACCTCAGGAACACACTGTGCAAATTTCATTAGTGGCCGACAGGAGGCTGATCGACTACCAATGGTGGCCGATTGGCTACCATTGGTGGCCGGTCGGCCACTGATGATCTAAGCTTCCTTGCTGCAACTGACAGCAAAACAGAGCAAAACAGTGTATTCTCATAGGTCGTCTGTACTGTTTACCCTCTTTATCATCACACAAACTCAAAGGAGAGAAACTCTTGGCCATCAAACCATCAATCAAGCAATTTCCACGATTTATGGCTAAGGGATCAAGTTTGTACAAGTTCAATAAATGCACAAACAAGGCCAAAATGGCCACCACCCTATCATGCATGATCAAGGGCAATGGAGACCTAAGAAAATGACACATTTCATCACTTTGAGTATGAAATGTCTTATTTTTCTTATGTTCAAATTAATGTCTGATTTGAACACATGCAATGCAACACAAAGAATGCTTATTTTGCACACTTTTACTTACCAATTTTGTTTACTCATTTTAATTACCAAATCATTCATTAATCAATTTGTCCATTGGTGAATGTCTTCTAAAGCGAAAGAAGTGTCAACCAAGGGGTAGTTTAAAGCATGAGAGAAACTTCATGTTGTTGGTAATGAACCCTCAAAAGAGGATTAAACCATTAAGCACGAGCCTCAACCTCAAGCTTAAACAACCCTAAGGTTGAAACAACCCTCAAAACAAATGAAAAAGTGAAGAAATGAGGGAGGTTGCAGAGATTGTATGTGCTAAAATTGAGTGATAAAAGTACTAAAAACATGCAACCAACTCTCACCAATAATGGTTAAAGCCTTAAAACACTAAACTAGTGAAGGAATTAACACTACAACTATGCAAAACAAGACTCAAACAAGCTAACCAGCCCAAAACAGAGCTCAAACAGGTTATTTCAGAAGCAAAAACATGCTGGACATGAGCTAAGTTAAGCTAGAAAAACATGCTAACATGTGAAGCTAACTAAGTATGCAAACAAGGCATAAGGAGCGGAGGCTAACCCCTCCAATTTTGGACTTCAAAACAAGCTTTTAGCCACTGAAATAGCTCTGAAAAATAGTGTTTAAAATCTCTGAAAAAAATGATGCAAGGGTGGGAAACACAAGGGCAAAGGCCTCCAAAACAAGGTACAAAAAAGGGCTATCAATCTCTCAACCTTTAATGGCCTTAGGACCCAAGCTTCAGCCCAAAAACACAGAGTTTTTATAGCCCAAAATTAGTTGGAAAACATGCTGAAATGAAGACAAAAGTAGCTAAAACAATAAGCTAAAACATGGAGCTTTTGAGCTAGTAAACAGGCATAAAGAGGGGTGGATAACCCCTTTATTTTTGGGACCTTAAAACAAAATTTTTAGCCTTTAAAAACCTCTAAAAATTAGTGGTAAAAAGGCCCAAAAAAGTTGATTTGAAAGTGATGAACAAAGGCACAAAAACTTTACAAGCAAAGGAGCAAGAAAGGTGAACCACCCCCTAACTGAAAATGGCCTCAAACCACCATTTTTAGGTCATAAAAAAAAGTTTTTTACAGTTCAAAACCAGGCTAAAAACAGTTTGAAAAGATGGCAAAACAAGTGTACAAAACAAGCTTAAAGGACAAGTGTTATACCTCTTGAAGTAAAGGACAATTCTAAGCACAAATGAGGCACTAAATCAAGCCAAGACCACCTTCTAGAGCTCAAAAAGGGTCCCAAGTAACCTCAGCCCAAAGATAAGCAACTTTGGTTAAGGGTTGATGGGCAAACTAGAAGTATATCTCTACTTGTATACACAAAAGTTCAAGAGAGAGAGAATTATAGAGAGAGAGGCTCCCAAAATTTTTCCAACTTTGCAATATGAGAGATAGGTCATCTATATATAGAAATATATGGGCCTTGGTCAAAAATATCTCAAAATGGACAGCTGGAACTTTGTGCAAACAGCTGAAGGAAAATAACTACACAAAAAACTGACTTTTTTGCACCAGTGGCCGACCGGCCATCACTGGTGGCCGACGGCCACCATTGATGGCCAAAAAATTGCACCCCTGGACGACACATGGCTGAAAAAGCTCAATCATGGCCGACACATGGCTGACAAAGCCCACCCATGGCCAGCAAACTCCACCAGTGGCCGGCCAGAAAAATCTGCTCTTCGGGTCCAACTTCAAGTGGGCATATCTTCTTCATCCGGACACCTTTGCAGGTCACTCTTGAGTCTAAATTGAAGCCCTGGAAATCTTATTTCCAATGGTGGCAGCCTCACATCAAAATTCCAAGTGTGAAAAAAGATATGATTATTTTAGTGAAGACTGCTCAGTTTTGGTCCTAACCGGATTCATGCCTAACTTTTCCTCAGCTAGTTTTCTTCCCTCCCCTCCTATTTTCTTCAACTCCAAACCCCTAAATAAGATGTTTTGAAAAAAATTTCAAAGAGTTCACCTCTCTTTCATTTATTTCTACTTTGTCCTTGCTTAGTTTACCAAAAAGCGCAACATTTAACGAAATGCAAGCCTCGGATCATCGTAGAAACTTTTTTCAAAAATATTTTGAAAGAGAGGGTTTTAAGGTCTAAAAAAGTTTTGATCAAAATAGTTTTGGTCCAAAAATGGGGTGTAAGGTTGGGATTTGAAGCTCCTCTTGCCGAAGAAATCGAATCTTTGCACAACGTAGCCTTCAGCACCGAGTGATCAACCTGTGGCGCCCAAGTCTTAAGGGCGGGCAAAAATGGGGCATCTACAGGCCTTCATCCAGATGCATCTAATGCCACCTCTGAGTGGTGCTCGTGGAGGTGAGGAGGCGAGAGCTCCTGCTGCGCGAGAGGTGCCCAGAGTGACCCGACGACTAGGGCCCTTAGTAAAAGGGCTTCCCAGGTGAGGCAAACGACCGATTGGCTAGAGCTTCCGACCACGTTGACATGCTAGCGGCATACCAGAGATGCTTACTAAATTTCGATTGAGCCTATAGTGGCTGGTCATGAGCTTGTCGGGGTTCGAGGCCCGACTCAGGTATGGACCATTCTTTATGTTTACACCCCACATTTCATTTCAGATATGCTTACTGCAGATACTAATCGCCCAAACGCATTTGCAGGCTTCCACAGAGTACACGGGAAGGGCTTTTGAGCTAATAGCCTCCCTGATAGGCATGGTACAGATGAGAGAGGTGTTGCTCGGCCTCTACAGTATTCGAGTAATTTCTTCAGTTTACATTCCAGGCATCAAATTTCCACTAACACACTGACACTGACATTTCAACTGAAAACTTCCTAAACTGCACTGATATATTACATCTGACATACTGCACTCACACACTGTATTCATACACAATATTTGCTTTCTGCATACACTCATTCTGCATACTATGCTTGTATCTAATACACATACTGTGGCTGATATGTGACAGCTATCTTTTTAGATACCACCCATATCGATGGCACCAATGGCAGCTGCAGCACCTGCACTAGCAGTACCTCCTCCAGCAGCAGGTAGGAGAGATAATGATGCTAAGACGAGTGACTCCGAAGAGGCAGTGAGTTAGTATTCGGAGTCATTTGAGAGTGGAGACGATGCTAGCTCGGGTTCCGAGAGTGGAGGCGACGCCGAGACGGGTTCTGAGGCGGAGAGCAAAGATAACACCAGCTCGGGTTTCGGTTCAGGTTCAGACAGTGGTGCTGACGGAGATAGTGTCTCAGAGTCTTCTCCTCCGAGGAAGAGGACGAAGAGGGCCTCTCAAGCCTGAGGCGACCAGCGCTAATTTTTTTGAATTTTTTCTTAGTTTCTTTTTGTTTATAGTTTAGTACATTGTATAGCTTTAGACAAGTTCTATTTTGTTAAAACTTATACTCCTCTTTTGTAAAACTATGATCGGAATAAAAACCAGTTTTTATAAAACAAAAAAAAATAAAAAAAGTGTTGTATTTTGCATCATGAGCACCATATATGCATGAAATGGACATGGAATCGACATGGCCAAGATAACACTCCTGATTGAAACAAAATCTTAATCGAGTAACGAACCGACCAACGACTGAAATACAAAAAGCAATATACAACTCGATAAACAACACAACAACAACTCGATAAGCAAAATAACTCAAATACAACTCAAAAAAACTTACAACTCGATAAACAAAACAACTCACATACAACTCAATAAACTTGCTAAAGTCGAAAAGACTCAAAACAAGACCTTAAAACACTTGAAGATCAAAACAAAACACATGCTTCCAGCATTGCCCAACACACAGGTGGTCAGCAGGTCAAAGTGAGAGACTGCCAACCACAAGTAGGGGTTTCCGGCCACATGTCGACCATGAGAGGTGGCCACTTACCGACCACCAATGCAGCTTGCCAGCTACCTGCCGGCCATCAATGTGAAGGACCTCTAGATTGTTAACACCTGGCATCCACTCACTGCCTTATCTTCTATAAAAGGTTGAGTCTCATGATTTCTTCATTTCAGCTGCAAATTCTACACAAATGGAGCCATTTTTCGCTGAAAAACTCTCGAATTGGATTGTGACTTTAGACGGCTCGGAAAAGATGAATTTCTGGGGTTTCGGCATAAATGCACTTTTCCCGCTGAGTTGTTCTCCACTTTGTTTTCCGTTCCTTCATGCCGCGGCATGATGCTGGAACCCGATTACACATGTATTTAGCTTCAGGGGACAAGAGATATGCCTTACAATTGAAGAATTTCAGGTGCCAATGGAATCCCAGCGCAACGAGGAAATCATACCTCAGACCCATTTTGGCCACATCCAAGCTTTGGGACGGATATGTGGGCTCACTCTACACGAGGCTCAATCTTTGGTTCACAATGGAGAGCTTGATATTCCCAACCTGATTCATCGATTTTCTGAGGTCGATGACCGAGGTAACCTTCTTTAGCGAGGTTTTAGGCAGTATGCCCTTTGCTTGTATATGTTAGCTCATTTCCTTCTTACCCCTAGTTTCGGTGGATCTAGCATTCGACTAGTCGAAGTGGCCCAAGGTTTGAAAGAGGGCAAGAGTTGTATTGGCTTGGTGTTAACCGAGACTTTGACGGGCTTAGACCTTCCATCAACGAGAGACTACCAAATTCGCAGGGAGTCCACTACTTCTTCAAGTAATGTTTCCCGCCCTTTCTCATATGTGTTTCTCATATCACCCGACACTCATGCTCTATTTTGCTTTCAAAGCCCTTTTCTGACTTTTCTCTCAACATACATCTTTCTATTCTTTAATCCCTCTTTTCTTTCATCCCTCTCCAGGTGTGGCTAATGGACAAGCTGAAGGTAGTGGACTCTTGTCCTGCATACTCAGCTTGAGCGTACTTCTTTCGCCTACAGCTAGTGGATTTCCCCAACGAGGGGTGGTGGTGCCACTAGATGTGCAACAGGTCTGCTGTTGACATTGCTTGGCATTGCCCTTGGCTTAATTTGACCGAAATGAGCTACAGCATGACTCGACAGCTTAGTATACAGTTGGTTGGCCTTACACACTGTGTATTCTACTTCCCTTTCCAGTTCAGGCATCAATTTGAACATGATTAGACTCGCCCAGTGGAAGGGGTAGAGTACCCGGTTTCATTCCAGATTCGAGGTTCATATTTGGCTAGGTACCTCACTGCTTGGAGGACGAGAGAGCTTCTGGCCCCTGCCCCTAGTTTCAGCTACGCCCTTTTTGGCGAGTGCTTGGCTTGGCTTGAGGATAAGGCACAAGCCGAGCCCACTTTGGCATCAGAAGCTTCTACCAACACGAGCAGGGGACGCAGGAGCACCTAACTCATCTATGCCCCTAGTTTATTGCTTTGATCTTTACTTTTCGAGTCTTATGATGTAATACAAGCAACTTTGATTTGTATCGAGAGTTGGAGAACTTTGTATTGAAATCAATGAAATTAAAGTTGTGAGCACTGAAAAATTTTCTTTTGGTCCAAAAATGATCTAAGTTGTAAAAGGCAAAATTTGAGCAAAATCAACTTTTATTAAAACTTTTCAAAACCATTTTCAAAAAGGTTCACCACCAAACACGAATGGAATCTATCCTCAAGATGTACAACCCCGAATCTAAAGATCAAAAAAATCACCCCTTGACTAAATAACACTGCCCAGCACTATAACCAGTTCTCAGAATAAAGATCACAATCGAACCCTCAGGTAAAGAACAGACAAAGATGAGCTGATCAAACACATGGACAAGACAGTTGATTTGGAGGTGTTTATGGTCGGACTTCAGGATGAAGTTGCCTACTAATCCCAAACATGGGAATCAGGCCTTACGTAGTTCGGTTTAGGTTCACTCGAGTATTAACACTCTCCTTTTGCACTCTAACTTTTGCCAAGGCCGCCCTTTAGGGTTTTTAACCTTGCGAGCTCAGTTTTTCTTTATTTCTAATTTTTTTGTGTTCTAACTTTTGCCTAGGTCGCCCTTTCTGGTTTTCAGCCTAGCGAGCCTCTCAAAGATAGTATTTCATCAACTTGTCTATGTTGATCATTTGGGAAAATTCTAGGCCATCTAGGTCCATGAGAATAACAGCTCCACCCGATTAGATAGTTTTGATGATGTAAGGACCAGTCCAATTGGGTCTGAACTTGCCCCTAGGGTCATGGATGGGAGCTCGATTGTCTTTCAGCACCAAATCCCCTTCTTTGAGATTTCGAGACTTAACCTTCTTATTAAAAGCCTTAGCAATCGTACATTGATAACCCTAAACATGGTACAATGCTTTCAATCTTCTCTCAAAGACAACAAAGTCATCGCCCCTCCTTCCAACCCAATGTAACAACCAACCCACTTCTTGCACACAACCAAGCCCCCTTGCCTAGAAATATTAACCACATCCATACACTACCACCCACCTTTAACCCTAGCACATACATTACCTCATGCCACCTACCAAAACCAGAGGTGGTCATTCCGGAAGGCATAGACATGTGCATGATAGATCTGACACAACAAACCCAACCTAGGCCTGTGGCAGTAGAAACGGAGGAAGAGAAGAATGCACTAAAGACAGGGTCGTCTGATACTTGTGTCATAGAAAAGGGGGTCTCACTCGCAGAGGAGTACGATCCCAGTTTATACATTGTGGCCATCGATCAGCCAAAGCCAGTGGTTATACTACCAAACTTTCTTAGCATCAATGCTATTAAGGAAAACCAAATGGTGCATAATCAAAATGAGTGGCCCGAACAAGGCCTAAATGACTTAGCAAACCTAGAGGAGGATTTGGCCAAATTAGAAGAGGTTCTGGAGGATCTTTATTTCTTCAAGGACGAAGATACAAGCTATGTATAGATAGGATGGTGGGACCCGAGTTAGCTAGAAATTAGCAATGGATGGTTAAGTGAGGAAGATTCAGATGTGGAGGAACAGACGAGAGAGATAGGGATAGAAAAGAAAATTGCCATTAAGGGTAAGGTTGAGGCTGTACCTCTTACTGAGAAGGAACAGGCACTGGAACAATTTCAAAAGGAAAGGATAGATGAGATCCAAGCGAAGATAGCTCTAGAACAAGGCAAAGGAAAATGGAAAGAAGAACCTAAAGCAACGGTGGGTGATGCCCAAATAACCAGAAAATTCGAATGGGATCCCAATGACCAAAAGAAGATGTTGAGGAAACTCAGAAAGTACCAGGATATTGAAACCTGAGTCGTAGTGGAAGAAGAATGGTATGATGATGGGGCGTGTGATGTTAATATGCTTCGAATGGAACCTGATGCTAGCCCGACCATAACTATGGGAGAGTGGTGGGAAGACAGCGACCTAAGTCATGCATACACTGACGAAGGTTAGAAAGTTGATACCTCGAATGACACTTGGTATACTGATGAGATCAATCACATAACCCGGAGCGGTCGGTACTTCAAACCCGTAGTGGTAGACCAGCCAAGAACCTCTAACAAGGAGGTTGAGAGATCAAAAGAGAAGGATGTCGGGGAAAACATGGTCCAAAAACAGCTCAAGAAGATCCAAACTGACATATCTATCTGGGGACTGATAATGGCATCTCGGGAACATAGGCAAGCCCTGCTCGAGGCAATGAACCGAACTAACCTACCCATTGACACCACCACTGAGCAATTGGTGTCGTTGGTCACCTCTGGAGACTTTATGCCGGTAATATCCTTTAGGGATAAAGAATTACCTTCCGAGGGCGCTAACCACAACAAGCCTTTGTATGTAACCTTGGAAAGTTGAAAAAGTGGATTCCGGTAGTGTTAATAGATACTGGATCGGTGATCAATGTGTGCCCAGTGAGAACTGCCTATGCCGTCGGCTCGATTGACTTTACACCCATGACCCAAGCTATCCGAGCTTATGACAATACAAGCTGGGACGTCATGGGAACATTCAAAAGCAATATCCTAATCAGCCCATCCGAACATGAGGTGGAATTCCATGTCATGGATGTTCTGGCCATATTCAACTTACTACTAGGAAGACCCTGGCTGCATCAGATGAAGGCTGCATCATCAATAGTCCATCAGTTAGTGAAGTACCCCTTCAAATACGAGATTGCCACTGTGTGCGGTAACTCTGCAATCCATCCTTCCCAAGGAGCCACTACACCATCATTGTAAATTACACATGGGGAAGAAGACGTATTCCTTTTTGGCTTCTATCTGGCAGAAGCCCAGTTAGTCCAAACTATCGTGGCAGAGGGTGATGGGGATTATGTGAGTGTGCAATCCATATACATGATGAACAAACAGGGGCATATGCCTAGGTCAAGACTAAGCCGAAGTGGTAGACATGGAGGTACATTTGCTAAGAAGCTGAGGTATAACCTCCATGCTTTCAGGCAAGGATACAAACCTACCGCTGCAGATTGGCAAAGGAAATGGCAGGAGTTGAAAGAAAGGCTGAAGGCAAAGAGGACTGGGAAACAGTATGAGTTAGTCCACATACCTATACAGGGAACCTTGAACGGATGCTTTGTTCGCCAACGGAAAGATTTCCCATTCTGTGGATTCCTGAAACCTTGGTATAATTGAGAGACAAATACTAGGTATCCTGGGTTCGAGATCTTTTTCGGGCACCAATTACTAGAAGAGAGGGATGAGTAGGTAAACCTGAGCACTGATACAAGTCAAGAAAAGATTGCAAACCTGGACATCGAAGAGAATGAGCTATTGGGAAAAACACTGGCTGACTTATTGATGAGTTCCACTGCTAGAGCTGAGACCACCAACTTGGGGGATAGTTTTACTTTATCAATGATTGGGGATACCCCAGCAGCGGATTTCTCCAATCTTATCGTGGATGTGTCTGAGGCCCCATGCCTGGTCTGGAAGTTTAAGCAAGACGTCATCAACAGTTCCGAATCAGATAGTGAGTCCAGATCTGATTCCACTAAGTCTGTGGAGTCGAAGTCAGATTCAAGTTCCTCTAAGTCTGATACTTCTGGAAGTGGTAACCCGGATGCCAAAGTCCTATCTATGTCATCTTTTAGCTTTTCTTTTGAATCCACTGTAATTGAGGATCTAGACTTTTTGAATAGGAATGCTGTGAATGTTGCCTACTTCTCTGTGCCTTTGGTTTGTTGTGCTGATCTTAATTTTCAAAATTTTGACATAAACGAAGAGGAAGAAATTCCTCGGGTTTGAAAAATTTGATTGATCATGAGGAGGAGAGGCGTGTTAAGCCTTGTACAGATGAAATCATATCAATTAACGTGGGTATTGAGGAAGGTCCTCACTTGGTCCAGATCAGGTCCATGCTGTCTTTGGAGGAACGTGAGTGTTTAATTGCTTTATTAAGAAATTTCAAAAATGTTTTCGTGTGGTTGTACGAAGACATGCCTGGGATTGATCCTAAGATTGTACAGCACCGGATCCCTCTTGACCCCGAGGCCTAGCCAGTTAAGCAAAAGCTACATAGAGTTCACCCAGATTGGGCTTTGAAGATCAAGGAAGAAGCTACCAAACAAATTGAGGCAGGGTTCTTGCTTGTATCTGAGTATCCGATGTGGTTGGCCAATATTGTTCCAGTCCCAAAGAAGGATAGCAGAATCAGAGTCTATGTTGACTTCAGGGATCTGAGTAAGGCTAGTCCGAAGGATGATTTTCCACTGCCGTATATTGATGAGTTGGTAGACTTCACTGCGGGCCATGCATTGCTCTCGTTCATGAATGGGTTTTCCGGGTATAACTAGATTCTGATGGCAGTCGAGGATAGGGAGAAGACCGCTTTCACTACTTCGTAGGGCACCTATTGTTATTGCATCATGTCGTTTGGGTTGAAGAATGCTGGGGCCACTTATCAAAAGGCTGCAACTACCATTCTGCACGACATGATCCACAAAGAGGTTGAGGTGTACATAGACGATATGATTGTCAAGTCCAAAGATCAAGAGAGCTACTCCACCACCTTGGAGAAATTCTTTTAACAGATCAAAGAGTATAGATTGAGGTTGAACTTGCAAAAATGTACCTTCGGTGTAACAACAGGAAAAATGCTGGGATTCTTAATTACACAGAGAGGAATTGAGGTAGATCCTTCCAAAATCAAAGCCATCTTAGAAATACCACCACCAATGACTGAAAATGAGGTGTGCGGCTTTCTAGGTAAAGTGCAATTCATAAGGTGGTTTAGTTTGAAACTAACCTTGGCTTTCTAATGGGATAATCGCTATCAGTTTGCTTTTGAACAGGTCAAGCAGTACTTGCAGAATCTGCCTGTGTTATCACTGCCACAACTGGGAAAACCGCTGATCTTGTACTTGTTAGTGACAAACTCAACCATTGGATATATGCTAGCTCAGGAGTTGGAGGCCAAGGTGGAGAAAGCCGTTTACTACTTGAACAAGAAGATGTTGGATTATGAGACCCGTTACACTCCCCTTGAGAAATCTTGTCTAGCCTTGGTATAGGCTACCTGGAAATCGAGACACTACCTGTTAACTCACTCCATAATCCTGGTTTCAAGATTAGATCCCATCAAATATCTCTTTGAGAAACTAGTGCTTACGGGTAGGCTAGCCCGTTGGTTGCTCATTCTCTCCGAATTTGATCTTACATATGTTACAGGCAAGTTTATTAAAAGGAGAGCTATAGTGGAATTCCTGGCAGATCACCCAGTAGAGAGGGATGAAGCAGTGGAGTACTTGTTCCCAGATGAAGATATTCTGCAAATAGGGCAAAAAATGTGAACGATGTACTTTGATGAAGCAGCCAATCAGTACGATTATGGGATCAATGTATTGCTGATAGCACCTGATGACTTCCATATGCCCTTAGCCTTCAAACTCCGGTTCAAAGTATCCAACAATGAAGCAAAATATGAGGTGTGTATTGCTGGTTTAGAAGCTGCCCTATAACTAGGGGTAAAAATGTTGGATGTCATCGGAGATTCGAACTTGGTTGTGTCTCAAGCCAACGAAGATTGGCAGGTTAAGTAAGAGAAAATGAAGGTTTACCATCAGGTCTTGAATATGCTAATTCCGAAATTTGAAAAGTTAACGTTTACCCATCTACTAAGAGAGAACAACTAATTCGATGATGCACTAGCAACTCTATCTTCTATGGTAGACATTCCATTAGGAGTTAGGATGTATCCGATCATTATTGAACAGAAGTACACGTCCGCCTATGAAACCATTGCCGTGATAGATGAGGCTTTAAACAAGAGCCACTGGTATTATGATATCTGGAATTTCCTAGAAAAGGAGGTGTATCTGCCAGGAGCAAATGCCAAGGACAAAATGGAATACGGTGTCAGGCCGTTCAATTTATCATCTATGGAGGCAAACTGTATAAAAGAGGCCATCTAAGAATGCATAAACTATACGTAGAGTAAGAGGAATCAAAGCGCCTTATGGAGGCCATCCATGGAGGAGATTGTGGAGCCCACATGAACAGCGTGATGCTCGCTCAGAAAATCCTTAGACAAGGCTCCTACTGGTCAACATGGAAGAGAATTGTATTAGTTTTGTTCGGCGATGTCACAAATGCCAGATTCATGCTAATCGCATGAATATTCCGCCGTCAAAACTCTACAACATGACTTCACCATTGCCATTCTCTATTCGGGGAGTAGATGTTCTCGGTGCAATTACGCCAAAAGGGTCAAACGAGCATGAATTCATTTTGGTTGCAATCGACTACTTCACAAAATGGGTAGAGGCCTAATCCTACTCTGTGCTGAAAGTATCACATGTGGCTTAGTTCATCAAAAACAACATCATATGCCAGTATGGGGTGCCCAATGAGATTATCTAGGATAATGGGTCGCACTTCAAGAAGAAGGTGATAGATTTGCTTGAGAAATATAACGTAGCTTTCCATAAGTCGTTGACCTACAAGCCATAGACCAATGGGGCTATCGAGGCTGCAAACAAAAGAGAATTCTGTAAAAAAATGGTGGAAACCTACACGGACTGGCCAGATAAATTGCCATTTGTGCTCTGGGGCTACAGAACCTCAATCCGAACATCTACAGGGGCGACCCCTTATTCTCTTGTCTATGGGACAGAGGCTGTTTTGCCAATCGAAATTGAAGTGCCCTTGCTACGAATTATGGCTGAGTATCAGATAGCAAAGGAAGATTGGCAACAAAGTAGGTTTCAGGAGTTAATGTTGTTTGATGAGAGAAGACTAAGAGCGTTGTATTATGTTTAGGGCTACCAACGCTGGATTGCCAAGGCTTTTAACAAGAAAGTGAAGTCCAAAAATCTTCAAGATGAGGACATGGTATTAAAAGAATGAAGGGCGACCTAGGCCGAAGGGGACATGGTATTGCAACCATGTCCCCTTCTTTCAATACCATGTCCTCTAGGCCGCAAGATACCAGGGCAGGTGCGAGGCGTGAATTGGAAATGAAGCTGTGTATTTTACTCCCTCCTCTAAACGTGTCTGATTATGCCCAAACTGGCGTCGAAACTGGAAAGGAAAATAGAATACGCAATGTGTGAGGCTAATCAACTCCACACCCGACTGTCGAGAGATACTGTGGTTCATCTTTGCCAAATTAAACTAGGGGCAGCACCAAGTTATGTCAGCTGCGGACCGGCTACACATCCAATCACACCATAAACCCTCTTAGGGGAAGTCTACTAGCCATTGACGAAAGAAATAAGCTCGGGCCGAATACTCAGGACAAGGAGCAGCTACTTGCAGTTTATCCATGAGCCATACCTAGGAAGGGATAAAAATAAGAGAAATTAAAGAATAGAGAGGTGTACGATGAGAGAAAAGTAAGGAAGAGGTTATGAAAGAAAAACAGAAAATGAGTGTTGAGTGATGCAAGAATCATAAATTAGAATGGTGGAAAATAATACCTAGAGAAGTAGCGGACTCCTTGCTAGCCGAGTGGTCTCTCCTCGGCGGAAAACATCTAAACCCATCAAGGTTTCGGCCAGTACCAAACCCATGCAACTCTTACCCTCTTTCAGGCGTTGAGCTACTTCGATCAACCGAATGCTAACTCCACCGAAACTTGGGGCAATGAGGAATTGCGCAAGAAGGCATAAACAGAGAGCATGTTGCCGGTGGCCTCACCAAAGAAGGTCACTCCTATCTCTAATGGCGGAAAATCGATAAACTAAATCAGGGATGTCTAGCTCTCCATCATGTGCCAAAGACCGAGCCTCATGTAATGACAACCCACACGTCCGTCCCAAAGGTTGGGCATGGCCAAAACAGGGTTGCGGTATGATTTCTTCATCGCGTCGAGACTCTATTAAGGCTTGAAATTCCTCGAGTGTCGGACACACCTCCTGTTCTCCGAATTGAAACACATATGTGATTGGGTTCTAACATCGAACAACGGCATGTAGGAATGGAAAACAAAGAGAAGTGCAAGTCAGGGAAAAAAAGGGCATTTAGGCCAAAATCACGAAAATTCACCTTTTTCGAGTCGTCCAAGTGGCTACCCAGTCTCAGAGCCTATTGTTACACAATGTCTCCATTTTGAGAGCAAAACATCAAAGACTTGTTATTCTGCGAGAAAAATAGCATGGGAGCCTTATTTATAGAGGATAAGAAGAAGCAGTGCATGACAGCTGGGCAGCACTGACCGACCTCACATTGAGGCTCGGTCATGCCTCAGTGAAGCCCGGCCGTGCATATTTAGGCCCAGCCAGGTCTAAATGGTGTTTTAGAATCAATGCAGTAGCAGGAAATGCCAACCTTTTCCTTGACATACCACAGTTGTATTTTGAGTCTTGTTTTGTTTGTACCAAATGTTTTTTAGTATTTTCGAGTTGTTTTTATTTTGTTTTCCTATTATCGAGTTGTATTTTACATTTTGTTCGGTTGTAGGTTGTTATCCGATTCAAGAATGAACGCAAGAGCACATATTCATTGTTTCAAGTCTTATGTGAAGTTACCATGAAAGGGTTATGCCATTCATTACATGCAAATACCACTCATCACACTATGAAAAAAGAAATCATTCAACAAAGATTTGTCTTTTATAATTAGCAGGTCCAACCCCGATTATTGTTTTATAGGGAAAAAAAAAAAAAAAAAAAAATCTTTCAAACAAAAACAAAAGGATCTATCTGAAGCTCGTCTTTAACTACAAAGCAAAAACAACAAAAGCAAAAACTAAAACAAAAATCATCGCCCTCATCAATAGCCCATCCGTGCCCTCTTCCTCCTCGGCTGCGGAGGAGGTGCATCATTGTCATCGCTAGGGCTACTGGACTGTAAGTCAACCTCCTCTCTCTCGTCCTCGGGGGTCATAGACTCGTCAAAAGACTCCCCGAAAGGTAAGTGTTGCCTCACTCGGCATGTCCCTCAATCGGCTCCCCCTTGGCCCCTCACTGGGCCTCGTCTCTGTCTATTGGATGCAGAAGGTCCTGCAGGCACTGTTGGCGTCGGCTCAAGCTGAAAAGAGGACAAGTATCGGTATGAATTAATAGAAGTGTACAGTATGGCAACAATAGTAAACTGCAGATAGAATGTAACTCGATCCCATGGGTGACTAAGGCGGTCTGCCTCCTCCGTACCATGAGGAGCAATCGGTCAATCATATGAACGAGGTCATCAGGATACGCCTAGGGTACTTGCAAAAGGAACAGAATTTGAGAAAGGCAGACAGAGGTAATAGAGAACAATGAACAGAAATGGTAGAAAACAAGCTAAAGTGCAATAAGTAGAAGCATAATAAATGTGTACCTGCTCGATGCTGGGAGCAAACACTAGCCTGCAATCTCTCTCCTCGATGTGCTTAAGCGCGATATGCTCGATCATTCCATCCGGACACATGTACATGATCTCAGTGGGGATCACAGGAAATCCAGGAATGGAAGCAACGGCAGAGGCACCCCCAGTAGGTGCATCGCTAGCTGTAGCAATAGCAGCAACCTCCGGCACAGCTCGAGCCACTCCTAAGATAAGAGGTGCCATCACCCGGGTGTGTAAAAAGATAGTGAAGTTGCCATGCTCATGATGATGATCGCCGTCCTCGCCTAACATTAGAAGGTCGATCTGAGAACTGTCATGCAACTCATCAACTACCCTCATAATCGGAGGAGGTGGATGTGGGATGTCAGGGTTAGTGATGCCCCACGTCTAACGGATGAACCTCTTTACCAAGTGGTACTGTCGAATAAAATCCGCATGGTGGAGAAATGCCATGCAGCGGTGTAGGTCATCCTTAACACCTAGGGAATGCCCGCCCAAGGATGCCAGTCAATCTACAGAAATCAGTGCCGTGGCAAAAATCAATGCCGTGTTAGAAATCGGTACAGTGTGAGAAATCAGTGCAGTGTGAGAAATCAATGCAGTATGAGAATGACAGTGTGGTATAGAAGCAACAGTATTAGAATGACTGTGTAATGTAGGAAACAGTGTAGTTTGCTTACAGTATGTAACGGTTAAAGGCTGGTATTTTGTTACCTGGTCCGCAGTGATCGTATCAAAAAAGCAGCGAAAGTAAGGAAAATCTCAGTCTACACGATGACGGTGCTCAAATTGGGAGTTGTAGTACCATGAGCGGGGTATTGACAACTCTTGTGATGGCCCGGTGTGTTATCCGTCTTGTTTCTTTTGTTTAGCATCGATTTTGCCCTCGTTAGTGTGTCAAGTTTCACTTAGAGTCTTGTTAATCTTTTGGGTTTGTGGCGATTCGGAAACTCTCCTTGAAATTTCTATCCTTGTTTGTTCCGATGATGGGTTTCACTTGGGTCAAAGGGTGTGAAGTCGGTCCGCTGTGTCGAGAGTTGAACAAAGAAAAATTTCTGGACTGGTTGGCTAGCCGCACATGCGGGGGCCTTGGGCCGCATGTGTGGGAGAGGGTCGCACGTACGAGAGGCTAGGCCACACTGGCGGAATTCAGGGGAGGTTTGGGCTCAGCACACTGCAATATATGCAGGTGTGGAACCAAGTGCGGAAGTGGATGGCGACAAGTGCGGAGTTAAAGGCCGCACGTGCGAGAAGGAGGCTCTGCACGTGCAGGGGCACATGTCGCACGTGCGGGATAGAGACAGTTCAAAAACTCTATTTTTTCTCTTCATTTGGGCTGTTTGTATATCATTTTGTTACATCTCTCTCTCTCAAAAAAATACCTTTCACTCCCTTCTCTCTACATTTCTACCTCAAAACAAGATCAAAACCCTTGATCTTCTTTCATCCATTTGAGATTCAACCTTAGCTCCTTCATCAAAGATTGAAAACTCCTCAAGAACTTCATTGTGTACGATGGAGATTGAGTTTGGGCATCTTGGATTTCTAAGGTTTCCTCTCTTTTCTTCATCAATCCTTGAGGTAGGGATTTCTTGAGTTATATATACATGTTTTGCAATGATGATGTTGATTTAAAGGTTTTCTTCAAGTTATTGTGTTGATTTTAAATTTTGTGATCCAAAGTGTAGGGAGTTTTAAAAAGGGGGTTTGAATCTTAATCTTTTTATAAATTCTAGAGGATTTCCTTTATTTAAACTTAAGGAAAATGGTTTGATAGGGTTTCACTAAGGAGATAGGAAATGTTTGGTTTTTGATGAAAAACCCTAGAAAATTGGAGGTTTTGAAAATGTAGAAGGGCCTATGGAGTTTTTTTTTTCTTCTCTTTCCTTGTGTTAAAAGAGTGAATGAGTATTGATTTCATGATGTGGTTTTGCAATGGTAACTTCTTGACATATATAAAAATGGAGATTTTATTTTTAAATCTATTGATAAATGCATGAATATGTAGAGTTGTAAAATGGCAAGTTGTTGTGTGCCATGGATTATGTGAAATATGGAAAGAGAAACTTGTAATTGAAATTGGGGATAAAGTAGTGGAGAAAAAGAAGGATGGTTTAACATGAAATGTGAAAAAGTGTTTAATGTTATTGAATTGGAAACGAAATGAAAGGTAACATGCTAGACATTCTGAAAGGTTTGGTTATAATGAATCAATGTGGAGAAATGCTATCTAATGATCATGATTGCTACGTTGCATTTTCATCTAATTAATCATTACAAGATTTGTATTTAACTTTGTCATGTTGTATAGGCATTCTAGCATTTTATTGTTGTAAGCCTTGAGCTAAGATTTGAAATCTTTTGCATCGAGAATATGAAAATGCGAAATAAAATTTTGGAATTGTTTGGGGTAAATACGTTGGTAAGTCCGGTTAGGAGGTGTAGATAAATTTGATAAGTTGGCTTGAGTGTCCGGGTGAAAGACCAAAAATACGTGTGGAGGAGGTACCACTTCCCTTCCGGTTAGCAACCGGTAAAGTGGGGTATTGGTAGTGCTCGTTGAGCCTACTTGCAAACATCAACCTAGGGATTACTTGAGTCGTATTTACCGTCCTTATTGATTAAAATTGGAAGTTTCGGAAATTGTTGAGATTGCAAACTTTTATTGAAACATGATGATCATCAAGAAGGACATGAAATGAAATTTTCTATAAAATATCACTGCATGACACTGACATTTGCATTTTACATTGAGAGTTTGCATAACTATATATACTTTGGAAGAATTCTCTACTGGGCTTTATGCTCACCCCTATGGGATTTTGGTGCAGAAAAGGACGTGGTAATCCCGCCAAGTTGAGGGCGTGGATAATTAGTGAAGAGTATCTAGCTCTATTTTGTTGTGAATTAATTGCTGGCCAAGGGCTATTTTTGCATGAGTCCGAGAGGCCACTTTTGTGTAACCAGGCTTAAGCCTTGGAAGTTGTGGCCCATATGGGCAATTTATTTATTTTGAAACTATATGCTTCACATGCTATAGATTCATGCGTTTTCTTACCAATGAATGAATAATTCGCATGTGAAACTTCTGTATAAACTCGTTTATTAACCATGTAAAAATGGATGGATTATTATCATTGAATTAATGAATGTGGCTTGTTGTATTATTTATGTTGGATTATTTCAGGGTGTTACAACCTAGTATCAAAGCTACCAAGTTTGAATACTTGGGGTTCATGGGAAGTGGTTGTTTTACTATAATGGGTTCATTTCGCATGATTAGGAAATGCTTTGTTTATTTATGATTATGTGATAGCATGCTTATGTGACTATATGCATATGGGATTGGACTTTTGGGATATTATTTGCGCCTATTAGAATCCTTGAGGTCTTATTAAAAGAGTACTTGATCAATACTCATTCTACTAAGAATTCTTGGTTTTTCATGAGACGAATCTCATCACTATTCGTATGTGTTTATGTGACTAAGTGCTTATGTAGAGAGAATTGAATTGTTTGTGTGGTAGAATATAGGTGATTGATGTTGTTTAACGTGTGAGACAAATTGCGAGCACATTTGGAATTATGTGCTAAGTTGTTTATCTTGTTCCTTAATTAGGATGTCAGGAAGGGTTCAAAGTCGTGGTGATAGAGGTGGAAGACGTAGTAGGGATCACTGGGGTGTGCATGGGGTACCGGTCCATGAGGTTCCACTGCAAGAAGAGGGGTTGGGCTAAGCTAACATGGCTAAGCAAGTGGGCAAGCTGAGATACCGGGACAAGTGGGCCAAGCCGCAATAGGGGCCCTAGCTCAAGAAATGGCACGGGCATTAAGGGAGTCAATGAACATACTTAGGGCAGAGACCCAAGCTACGAAGGACGTCGTGGAGACAAGGGCGAGCTTCCTCACGAGGGAGTTTTTGCGGGCCAAGCTGGATGAATTCCATGGTGGCCCCGAGCGAAAGAAAGCTGATGAATGGCTCGAACAAACAGTGAAGACATTCGAGATGCTTCACATAGAAGACAGTAAGCTTAGAGTGACTCTTGCGAGTTACTACCTCAAGGGGGACGCGGGCAAATGGTAGAAGTATGCCAAGGGCCGAATAGAACCGACATGGGAGGCGTTTGTGGTAGCCTTCCAAGACAAGTACCTACCGCCCACTGCTAGGGAGA
The DNA here is from genome assembly GCA_036172215.1 of Camellia granthamiana. Lineage (NCBI taxonomy): Eukaryota > Viridiplantae > Streptophyta > Magnoliopsida > Ericales > Theaceae > Camellia > Camellia granthamiana. The sequence goes on from CM069914.1 coordinate 45,287,199, forward strand.
GGTTGAGACAGGAGTTCCAAGACCTTAAACAACTTAACATGTTTGTGGCCGAGTTTGAAGCGGCCTTCTCTAGTTTGTCCCGGTTTGCACCGGAGTTGGTAGCAACAGAAGAGCGCCGTTGCATTGAGTTTGAGAAGAAGCTTAGAACCAAGATTTTGTTCAAGGTTGCCGGGAACATGATCCAAAACTATGACCGTCTAGTGGAGGCGGCCACACATGTGGAGATTACCGTGGAGGCCGAGGAGAAGAGACTTCAGAATTCAAGGTCTAGGGGCCAAGGGTTACAAGGGGACTATAGGCCCAACAAGAAGAGTAGAAACACCTTTTAATCCCAGTCTCAACCGCAACAGTCTAGATCTACTTTCTCCTTGCCTAGTGCGGGTCCGGGGAGGAGTGCGCCAAGTGGGTTTTCTTGCTTCAAGTGTGGCCAACCGGGTCACAAGGCCTTTGCATGTCCACAAAAGGGAGGAGGACAACGGATGTTGCCACCACCATCACCACCACCTAACTGATCTCAAAGTCAGTCTGAAAGTAGAGGGTAGGGGCCTACCTGCTATTAGTGTGGTCAGACAGGGCATATGAAGAGAGCTTGCCCATAATTGGGAGGCGTATCTGGTGCATCAAGGTTGAGGCAGACTCATAGCCACCAACAGGCTCACTCAGCTCAGACTTCACGAATTCATTAGGGAGCCACATCGGCTTAGTCAGTACAGCAGGCCTATGCTCTGAGAGATAAGCAGGTTGATCAAAGGCCGCAGGGGCACGTGTACACTATTACCGTGGCAGAGCAGTTGCCAGGATCCTCAGTTATGACAGGTATTTTTATTGTGTGTAATTCTTTGGCTAGTGTGTTGATAAATACGGGTGCATCTCATTCATTCATATCTGCTGCATTCGCATCTACATTGGGGTTAGAGGTGGCACAGTTAGCGTCTCCACTCAGAGTAGAGTCACCAGTTGAGGGTACAGTTGACTTAGATCAGGGATGTCGTGTTGTGAGATAGAGGTTGCAGGACGTAGACTCTCGTTTGTTTTTGTGTTACTAGGCATGTCGAATTTTGATGTCATTTTAGGCATGGATTGGCTATCTTCGTATCGGGCAGTGATTGATTATTTTCATTAGAGGGTCACAGTGTGCACCTTGAGTGGTGATTGTTTTTACTTTCTGGGAGACAGGGTTGATCGGGTCTTATCGCCAGTATTTGATCCTCGTAGTAAGAACGAGCTTAATGGTCTTTTTGCTACTCTCCTGGATAGTGAGAGCGACGGGACTCGAGTTAAGTTGCCAAGGGTAGTTTGTGAATACCTGGACGTGTTTCCCGAAGATCTTAATAGTTTGTGACCCCACCGAGAGATTGAGTTCACCATCGACTTAGTGCCTGGAATAGCACCAATTTCTATGGCCCCGTATAGATTTGCACATGCAGAGTTACATGAGTTGAAGATTCAACTCCAAGAGCTTTTAGGCAAGGGCTTCATTCGCCCTAGTACGTCACCTTGGAGAGCGCCGGCTCTCTTTGCAAAGAAGAAGGATGGGTCATTGCAGTTGTATATCGATTATTGTAAGTTGAACTGAGTTACCGTTAAGAACAAATACCCTTTACCCAAGATAGATGATTTCTTTGATCAACTTAAAGGGTCTTGTCGCTTCTCCAAAATAGACTTAAGGTCGGGGTACCATCAGTTGAGAGTCTAGGAGGAAGACATCCAGAAAACGGCCTTTCGTACGCGTTAGGGCCACTATGAGTTCCTTGTAATGCCATTTAGGTTGACAAATGCACCGACTTCCTTTATGGATTTGATGAATCGAATTTTTAGGGAGTATTTGGATCATTTTGTGGTTGTCTTTGTAAACGACATCCTAATTTATTCAACTTCCGAGGAAGAACACGAGGCTCACTTGAGGGTAGTGCTTGAATTGCTTAGGAAACATCAATTGTATGCCAAATTTGAGAAGTACGAGTTTTGGCTCACCGAGGTGAAGTTTTTGGGTCATATAGTGTCAAGAGAAGGAGTAACTGTAGATTCCTCAAAGATAGACTCTATACAAGATTGGGAGCAACCTAAAAATGTTTTTGAAATCCGGAGTTTCTTGGGATTGGCGAGGTATTATCGGCGTTTTGTGAGGGATTTCTCTAGACTAGCTGTGCCTTTGACTAGGTGGACTAGAAAGGGGGTTAAGTTTGTGTGGAGTGAGGCTTGTGAAAAGTTCTTCCAAGAGCTTAAAACTAGATTGACTACGGCACCAATGTTGATCATTCCGGAGAAAGGTTTGGGTTACACCGTTTATTGTGATGTGTCTGGTTGTGTTTTGATGCAAAAGGGAAAGGCTGTAGCTTACGGTTCACGGCAATTGAAAACTCATGAGAAGAATTACCCTACCCACGACTTGGAGCTAGCAGCAGTAGTGTTCACCTTGAAGATTTGGAGGCATTATTTGTATGGCGAGAAGTTTGAGGTTTTCTCCGATCATAAGAGCCTAAAGTATTTGTTTTCCTAAAAAGACTTGAATTTATGCCAACGGAGGTGGATGGAATTTTTAGAAGATTATGATTTCAAGTTACACTATCACCCGGGAAAGGCCAATGTAGTGGCCAACGCCTTAAGTCAAAAATTCGTGAGTAGTTTGGCGAGTGTGGTCATTCGGGAGTGGGTTATGTTGGGTGAAGTCGGCAAGTTTGAATTGCAATTGGGCGAGTCTGAAAAGGGTGCAACATTGTTTACCTTGAGTGCTCAACGTATCTTGATTAGCAAAATTGTAGAGGCACAACAAGGAGATCGTGAAGTAGAGTTAATTCATGTTAGAATCTCCAACGAGAAGGAAAAGAAGGGTTTGAACATTCACTCGGATCAGAGTGTACGTTGCCAAGACCGTTTGTTTGTACCTGAATCTTGTAGAGAGGAAGTGCTTCAGAAGTTCCATCACTCACGCCTTACGGTACATCTGGAAGGCACCAAAATGTATTGTGATCTTAGCCATCAGTTTTGGTAGAAGGATATGAAGAGGGATGTCGCATCCTTTGTGTCCAAGTGCCTTACTTGTCAACAAATGAAGGTCGAACACCAAAGACTAGTGGGTTTGTTTCAACCCTTACCAATGACCGAGTGGAAGTGGGAGCACGTTACCATAGATTTCGTAGTTGGACTTCCTAGAACACAGCGGGGCAATGACGCCATTTGGGTGATTGTTGATAGGTTGACCAAGTCTATACATTTTGTTCCGATGCGTACCGGCAATTTAATTAAGCACTTGGCAGAGTTGTACGTTAGAGAGATAGTTCAACTCCACGGAGTTCCTGTAACCATCGTGTCGGATAGGGATCGTCGTTTTACCGCCCGGTTGTGGCAAAGCCTTCAAGAGGCATTGGGAACTAAGTTAACTTTTAGCACTGCTTACCACCCTCAAACCAATGGGCAGTCAGAATGCACCATTCAGATTTTGGAGGACATGCTTAGAGCTTGCGTCCTACATTTCAAGGGGTCTTGGGAGAGGCATTTACCATTGATTAAATTCACCTACAACAATAGTTATCAGGCTAGTATCGAGATGGCACCGTTTGAGGCCTTGTATGGCCGACCTTATAGATCATCAGTTTGTTAGGCCGAAGTGGGGGATGCACCGTTGTTGGGTCTGGAAATTGTTAGAGAGACAACTGAGAAAGTTGCTCTCATTCAGAAAAGGTTAGTTACGGCCCAAAGCCGACAGAAACATTATGCCGATAAGAGGAGACGACCTTTGTTCTTTGAAGTGGGTGATCATGTGTTTCTTAAGATCTCATCTAGGCGGGGTTTAATGAGGTTTGGTAAGAGTGGTAAGTTGTCTCCGAGGTTCATTGGGCCTTTTGAGATATTGGAGAGAATTGGGGAAGTGGCATATCGGTTAGCTTTATTGCCACAACTTTCGGGGGTCCACAACGTGTTTCATGTGTCAATGCTTAGAAAGTACGGACCTGACCCTTCTCATGTGTTAGATTCAGTTAATTTGGAGGTAGATGAGGATGCCTTCTACGAAGAGTGGCTGGTTCAAATCCTAGATACCCAGGAACAAGTGCTACGGGGTAAAACTATACCGTTAGTAAAGGTGTTGTGGAGACACCACGGGGTTGAAGAGGCAACATGGGAAATGGAGGCGGAAGTCCGCACTAAGTATCCGGATTTATTTGAAAATGCTTAGTTTATTTTGATTTGTAATGTTCCCTAGTGTTGAAGGGAAAGAGTGTTAAATTGTTGATCACATGTTGTTGTGTGTATTGTTAATCTAAGCATGGTATTGTGAAGAAAATATATTTTGCTACAAATGTTTTGTTTCTTATGTCTTGTATAAATGATTGTTGTTTTGATGAAATAATGATGAAAAGAATGGTAAATGTTGGTTGAACATTGATGTTGCGACTTAATAATGTGGTTAAAATGATCATAGTTGCTAGAGCACTTTTGTTTGGAGAGTTTGTTCAAATTTCGAGGACAAAATTTCTTATGGTGAGGAGGTTGTGATGGCCCGGTGTGTTATCCGTCTTGTTCCTTTTGTTTAACTTCGATTTTGCCTCGTTAGTATGTCAAGTTTCACTTAGAGTCTTGTTAATCTTTTGGGTTTGTGGCGATTCAGAAACTCTCCTTTAAATTTTTATCCTTGTTTGTTCCGGTGATGGGCTTCACTTGGGTCGGAGGATGTGAAGTTGGTCCGGTGTGTCGGGAGTCGAACAAAGAAAATTTTCTGGACTGGTTGGCTAGCTGCACATGCGAGAGAGGGCTGCACGTGCGGGAGGCTAGGCCACACGTGAGGAATTCAGGGGAGGTTTGGGCTCAGCACACTGCAATATATGCAGGTGCGGAAGTGGATGGCCGCACGTGCAGGATTGAAGGCCGCACATGCAGGAAGGAGGCTCCGCACGTGCGGGGGGCACATGTCGCACGTGCGGGATAGAGACAGTCTGAAAACTCTATTTTTTCTCTTCATTTGGGCTGTTTGTATATCATTTTGTTATATCTCTCTTTCTCTTTAAAAAAAATACCTTTCTCTCCCTTCTCTCTACATTTCTACCTCAAAGCAAGATCAAAACCCTTGATCTTCTTTCATCCATTTGAGATTCAACCTTAACTCCTTCATCAAAGATTGAAAACTCCTCAAAAACTTCATTGTGTACGGTAGAGATTGAGTTTGGGCATCTTGGATTTCTAGGGTTTCCTCTATTTTCTTCATCAATCCTTGAGGTAGGGATTTCTTGAGTTATATATACATGTTTTGCAATGATGATGTTGATTTAAAGGTTTTCTTAAAGTGTGAAGCATATCTCCCAAACCCTCCAATAGCCACACAGTGAATCTGCCTTATGGCGGAGGACAGAACTCATGTAGCAGTATAAGGTCGCCAGGCTAATGCCATCCCAATTGTACTCTGCCACCTGGGGGAGGTGCACCAGTGCCCCCAAAAGATATAACCCCACGATAGTTTCCCTATTCACAAATAGGGTAGTATCGATGAGATACATAAGGAAGCCACGGGTGTACTGGGCGACCTTATCTAGAGTGGTGGGCTGAAAATTGAAGAAGTACTCAAAGAACCAGCTGTACCTCACCATCCAGTGGTTGGTAGCATTTGGGATCGCTCCAAGAAACTAATGCTGTGTGGCTATCCACTGCATCATGTCAGGATCGCATGGGATTAAGCCGCCAACTCCAACTCGCAAGCCAAAAAGCGTCGCAAAGTCGTACGGGGTCAGGGTCATCTCTCCGATCGATGAGAAGTGGAATAAGTCTGTGGTGTCCTACCATCTCTCGACTAGGGCCCCGTACAATAGTGACTCGGCTCTCATCTGTATAAGCCCTGAGCAGAAAGGTCCAAAGCCAGCTGTGTCAACTAATGTACGGACCTCCGCGGGAAGTCTCTCATACCAATGCCGAGGGCTGGATATGGATCCGTATCTGCTAATCCTTCTGGCTATCACCTGCAAATGGGAAATGTATCTCATTTAACTAATGGTCTATTTGTGAGTTTTAACAATGCATCAAAACAATAGGGAAGTTGCTTACCGTAGAGGCATCGGCGGACACGTGCTACATGAGCTCTCATAGCAAGATATCCTCGTCTATCCCGAGGATAAGGCCCTCGAATCTCAAAATCCCACCTAGGGGTAGAGTGTGTGTGCATGGTCGGTATGTGGGCGCATCAAATGGCTTGTCAATGAGGGGAGGCAACGCGGGAGCGTCCTCGGCCTCCATGTCTACACCTAAGGCAGCCCCAATACCGATGACGGGATTCGAAATGGGAACTTCGTCACTAGCCATGGAGAAGAATGGAGGAAATGAAGAGAAAGTAAGAAAATATAAAAGGATAAACCCTTGGAGAAAGAAAATTAAAGGGGAAGGTGAAAACACGAGAGTGAGTCTCCAAAAAACCAAGAAAACTCATGAGAAATAAAGCCAAAACAATGAGAAATCTAAAAACTTCACCGAATCAAAATCCAATTGGTTCAAAATGAAGAAGAGAGGAAGGGTTTCGAAGAAAAAACGGTGAGGTTTGTTAGGAAACACAAGGAAAAGAGGAAATCTAGAGAGAAAAGAAAGCTATAGAGAGAGAGAGAGGGGGGGGAAAGGATTTCGGATGAAGAAGGGTAAGGAAATAGGGTTTGGATTTGTTTTAAACACATAAATCGCGAGGAAAGGCCGAAACTGCCCCTGCCGCTATTAAGGCTCGGCCGGCTATTACAATGCCCGGCCATGCTTTATTGAGGCCCAACCGGCTCTCAATGACAACACAGTACAACTTTGTTCTTTCCCTCTTTCTCTTCCTTTCTGTTATTTATTTCTTGTTTTTTGGAGTTGAAAATAAGAGGGTCAAAAAAAAAAAAAAAAAAAAAAAATACAGTGAGACAGCAAAAAAGAAGAAAGAAGAAAAAACCAAAATAAGAAAGTTGAAAAAGAAAACAATAAAGAAAATATAAGAGAGTGAAAAAGAAAAGAAAGGATTTTCGTTCGTTTTTTTTTTTTTTACTTTTATTGTGTGAACGTATTAGTTTGATTCTTGATTAAATTTGTTTAAAGTTTGCTTGTTTAAACTCGTTTGTTCAAAACTTTTAATTTGTTTAAACTATTCCGAGTAATTTATAATTTTCTTTGTTTAAAAACATATTTCATTCTATTATTATGTTCTGTAACCAGACGATATTGTATGTACGGTTCATTCAGAGGAGTCCCAGATGAAATCATTCGTCCCATAGTTAAATCATCATTCATTTCACAACCCACATTGAAACACGGTGCACTATGTTCATTGTTTGAACACATTGGCAAATTGGCTTTCACTTTACTACATCACTTTGATTGTTTTAATTTTATGTATCTCTGTGTAGAATCCATGTTTCTAATTCACGCCTAGGCATTTTGTTTGTTCTTTCATCAACATCTTTCCTCCTCTCGCGTGTGACACGTTAGGATGGTACCTTCGGTTAAAAATATCGGGTGCGCGTGCAACGCATTAGGATTGTACCTTCGGTCAAAAACATCGGGTGCGCCCAGTGTTCACACCACCTTTCCTCCTCTCACGTGTGACACATTAGGATTGTACCTTCGGTTAAAAACATTAGGTGTGCCTAGTGTTCACACCACTTTTCCTCCTCTCGCGTGTAACGCGTTAGGATTGTACCCCCAGTTAAAAACATCAAGTGCGCCCGGTGTTCACATCATCTTTCCTCATCTCGTGTACAACGCGTTAGGATTGTACCTTCAGTTAAAAACATCGGGTGTGCTCGGTGTTCACACCACCTTTTCTCCTCTCACGGGCAACGTGTTAGCATTGTACCTTCGGTTAAAAACATCAGGTGTGCCCGGTGTTCACACCACCTTTCCTTCTCTTACGTATGACACGTTAGGATTATACGTTCGATTAAAAACATCGAGTGCATCTGGTGTTCACACCACCTTTCCTCCTCTTGCGTGCAACGCATTAGGATTGTACCTTCAGTTGCAAACATCGGGTGCGCCCGATGTTCACACCACCTTTCCTCCTCTCGCGTGCATTGTGTTAGGATTGTACCTTCGGTTAAAAACATCAGGTGCACTCGACGGTTACACCACATTTCCTTCTCTCGCGTGTGACGCGTTAGGATTATACCTTCAGTTAAAAACACTTGGTGCGCCCGGTGTTCACACCATCTTTTCTCCTCTCACGTGTGACGCATTAGGATTGTTTAGCTCGGTTAAAAATAGCAGGTGCGCTTGTTGTTCACACCATCTTTCCTCCTCTCGCGTGTAATGTGTGAGGATTGTTTACTTTGGTGGAAAACATCTGGTGTGCTTGTTTGTTTACACCACCCTTCCTCTTATCGCGTTAGGATCTCGATTGAGACCTTGGGTGCGCTCGATGGTTACGTCGCCCTTCTCCCTTCCTACGCGAGGCATAGTTAGGTCTGCATCTTCTTACATCCTTTCTACGTGAGACGTCGGTTGATTTGTGCTTTCTTTGTGCTTTTCACGCAAGGCGTGCCTGTTTATTCACTTCATTCCATGTGAAACACGACAAGGTTTATTTTGCTTTATTTTGTATTGTCATTCGAATGTTGCATTCTTGTCTAGCATTGTTTCATTACTTCATTTACATTATGTTTCATTGCATTACTTCATTGCATGATCATAAGTTATTTGTTGCACTTTGTTTTTGCATTTTCCCCCCGAGTTCAATTTTATTTTTTTTGCATTTACGTCTTGATTTCTTGCACGAGCCTTGCGGCCTTGTCAAATGGGTCATCTCTGGGCTTTGGCGTTCACTCACGTCACTTTATGACTTCGAGCTCTGTCAAAGAGGGGAAACTGTGGACACCCCATTTTTGACTGCCCACAAGGCTCGAGCGCTTTACTCAGAACACTCGATGATGAAAGTGGTATTGTGTGTGCTTCGAGGTCTCAACGAAGGAGCCTTGTTTAAGCTTCGAAAAAACCCCAAACCTTCCATATTTCCACTGATCATACCCAAGAAATCCTTTTTTACACCTTGTGCAATCATGTGTTGACGCTGAAACAAAAAAATAGGGGAATTCATTGAAGCCCGGCTGTGCCTCATTGAGGGTCAGCCGTGGCTATTGAGGGCCGGCCAAGCTTCAGTAACGAGAAGCACTATTCTGGGCGGGAGGCCGCCAGCTGGCCATTTTTGAAGATATTTATGATTTTTCTTGCTCAAATTCTATAAATACAACCATATACCTCTGTTTTAGGGGTTGAACAATTGAGGAAAAACCTATACACATAGAAAGAGCTCTTTCTTCCTCCTTCCATTGCAAGCTACCTTTGAGTTAACCTACCTTCCTTGCATCATCTATATACGCCATACACAACCTTAACTCATCATCTTAGAGCCTTAGTTGACCCTTGAGAAGCATAATTCAAGCTTGAGAGTGTGTCAAGAGTGATTTTGATCATCATCCAAAGCTTACTCCATTTTGAGAGGTATAAGCTTATAACTTTTGTTCTTGCCTTTGCTTACTTCATTTCTACTTATTTATTGTGCTCTTGGGCTGTTTTGCACCCATTTTAAGTGTTGGAACTTGGGTTTGGATAAGCTACCAAAGGTGGTAAGGCTAACACCCTTACTTGCACCTATTTTTATAGCTCAACCCTTGGTTCCTTTACACTTTTTTCCTTTAATTTTTGAACTATTTTTCAGAGTTGAACTAAGGCCAAAAAACATGGTTTGAAGTCTTGAAATTAGAGTGGTTGGCCACCCCTCCTTGTTTTTGCTTACATAGCTTTAGTATCTTTGCCTTTTGTTTAGCTTTTTGAGTTCTTTTCTTGCATTTTCAGCCACTATTTTAGCTTATTAGAGGCTGCTTTAGGGCTGCCCTAATCTATTTAATTGATTTAAGCTTTGATTAGTTCCTTTGTTATAGCATTGGTCTTTGTACATAGCTTGTATTATGTTGTTCTTAGCATTTCTTTATCTAACTTTCATGGTAATAACCTCATTTGAAGAATCAACTTGCCACTCCTTTCTTTTATTTGAGATTCGTTTCAACGGTTGATGGTCATTCAACACATGAACTAGAGATTCATGCCTAATGGCTTAATCTTTACGGAGATTCATTATCAACGGCATAATCTCTCTTTCATGTTGAGAATTACTTCCCGTTTGACGCTTCTCTCTTTTTAGAGGACTTAATCATCACTTCGAACAAATGGACTAAAGAATGGAAATGACTAAAAGAATTGGTTTAAAAGCAACCAACACACATAAAGAAAATGAGTCATCTTGCTTGGGCTTGGCCAGACGTTATGCCAAGTTTATTGAGTCAAGGGTGGTCATACGCTAATTCATGGAGTTTTGATAATTCTTAAAGCGTCTTTACTTCCCTTTTTTGAGCTAATTCCATGATAAAGAGGGAGGAGTGGTCTTGTTCATTACATTCATTGATTTTTGTCTGAAATTGTATCCGAAATCATCAAGCAATCAATTTGCTCATTGATGGTTTTGGAAACAATTCTAACCTTCTCTCGAGGCTTTTCCATGACAGAGAATGAAAGAAGGGACAAACAAAGCTTGAACAACTCTGTCTGCACTGTTTTCACTTCAGAACACAAAACAAAATTTTGCACAAAATTGAGGCATGACCGGCCTTTTTTAGGCCCAGCCGGGCTTCATTGAGGGCCGACTGGTCCTCAATGTTTGGTCAACAGTGTATTTTTGCAGAAAACATAGGGCAGTGGCTGAGGTGAAACAGAGCAAGCCTGGGGCAAACAGAGTTGTTCTTGAACATTGTGCATGTGCATGTATGCAATTCTTGCGCATCCTCACTTACATTATGATCGTTGTTGTAATTAATTAATTTAATATTGTTTATTGTAATTAGTCTCGTTAATTATTTAGTGTTGTAATTATTATTATTGTCCCTTTGTAAATGTTGTAGTTACTTAGCTTAAAGAGCTAGTTTACTTATCATAGTTATCTTTGTTGTAATAGCATAGTTAGCTAGTTAATTAGCCTCGCTTATCTATTCATTCGGTTTGTAAAAATTTGTTTAATTCGGACTTTCAAACTTTGATTCACACCATCTTGCACGAGGGCAATGTTGTAATAAATAGTATATCTTCCAACCCCACATCTTTCTCCCTTTTACTTACTCGCTTACGATGGGTAGTATAGGACATCACGTTTCATTGGCATTCTTATGCTTTGTATCCATTATCTTGCATGCATCCAAGGTTCGGCTCATCATGCTAACCCAATATCAAATTGTTCAAATTCATTACTTGAATACGTGCTCTCTCGCATGTCTTGAACGCAATCATATGCCATGCTCATAGCCAAGCCTATAAAAATACATAATGTGTGCGTTATATTTAGTCATATTGCATTGATTAGGAGCATGCATATTTTTCTAATTATTTTGCTTTGTTTTGGCTCAAAGTACTAGGTGAGCTTTTTATTGCTTTAGTATCTTGCATCAAATTTTTGTGTTGCCATATCCAAAGCATGAATACCATGAGATTAATTGCTTAAATGATACAATTGTTTGAATGCCTGTGGATGAAGGCTAGTTGCTTGAACTGGGATGGTTTGATCAAATGTCCATTTTAGCCCACTTTTTCAAGTGGCAAATTCACAAAACAATTTCGAACCAAAACATGAGATCAAGTGTTCCAATTCTTGCAAACTAGTATATACCTTGTGTGCACATCACATAGTAATATAGCTAATAAATTGGAATAAGAGCGCATAATGTAAATAAGAAATACATTATGATTAGTAGAGCCCAATCTTTGAACGGGCGAGGAGGGTGCTCAATTCATGACCTTCCCCTCTCATACCTAAGTTCCCGAGCCGAGACACTTTGGTGATGACGGACTAATGGCCTTTGGCACAAGTCTCGGGTTTCCTAAATTTTCCAAAAATATTTAGGTAGCGACTCTGTAATCTGGTAAAGCAGTTTATTTTTTGCACTTTTTCAAACATTGATTTTGCAAAAAGAATTGTCAGATTTGGACTCTTTTTTGTATTTTCACCATTTCACATTGCATTTGTGAAATCAGATTCAGAACCACAAGTGGAATCCGAACTATAGAGCTATTCACCTTTCGAAAGGCGCGTAAAAAGTCGAGCTACATATATATATATATATATTAAATATAAATTAATATTAAGATATCAATGAGATAGGCAAAAAATTAAAAAAAAAATGCCATACAAAATTGGTTATTATAATTGAGATTGAGTTTGTATAAAACTTTATATGGAAATAGAAAAGTCATACTAATGTGGCTCTCTTAGAAAAAAAGAAAAAAGAAAAGGAAGCCTTTAGAATATGCAACCTAAGCAAGAGAAAAACACTACTTTTAATAATATATATACTAGTAAGTGACTCATGTGATGCACGGAAATTTATTTTTAAAATGAAAATTTAATTTTAAGTTATAATACTTTATGTGCAAAAAAATTTTAACAATTGAAAGTCAAATAAAAGAGATTTGTTAATGGCTGATGAAATTTTTTGTCATTATGTGTGATGTTATGTAAAAGGCTCACAAAAAATAATTTCATTCAAAGTTATAATAAAAAAAAATGTATTATCAACCTGAAATCAAGTACTCAATTGTGTTAATCAAATTTATCAAAAATCATGAGTTTTACTTATATCAAAATATTTTATTCTGAAAAAATAAAAATAAAAACAACGAAAAATTCTATAATATAAAAATTATGATTTGGTTATAACTCATGGTGTATTATATATGATATGTGTTACAAAAGAATAATATTAATTTTAATTTTAATTATTTACTTTAATAATCTTAGCCTTATCATTCTATGAATACTTATGTATAATAAAATTTAGTAAAATTATTTGTTTATTTTGATAATTTGAGTTTTATTGTGCTATAAAAGTTTAATTATTATATAATGATTTTATATGACATATATTAAATTATAAGATAGTAAAATAAACACTCATTTTGATATTAAAAATAATAGTTAAATTAGAAAGAGAATTAAAACTAAAAGTTATTATAATTATTTAATTTTAATTTTTATATTTATTTACAAATTTTGTTTAAAAGATTAAATACAAATATGTTGTGGTTGGATAAAGAAAAAAATACAAAAATTAATAATGTAGAGCATTGATTTTTTTCTTTAATATTTTTTTTTTTTTTGAATTATTCATGCATATTGTATATAGGTATATAAAATTTAAATTAAACATAAATGTTTCGTAATAAATAATTTCATGTTAAATAAAAAATTAAATATAAATTAATATTAAGACATCAATAATATAGACAAAAAACAAGAAATATAAAAGAAAATTAATTTGATTAGTGCAATGTACATAATTAAGCACATTTTGTCTTATTTATTTATTTGTATATTGAGATAATTTTTTTTAAATGTCATAATAATTAAATTAAAATATCAACTATATAAAAAAAAATCTGATAATGATAAAACTGAATACACAATGAAAAATATATGTACAATAAGTATTTCTCAAATAGAATCTATATAAAATTGGTTATTATACTTTTAGTTAATAGTGAAACTTTTTAACATGATACGTTGGTACGACATGAACCGGACATGGATCGAAAATGACACGATATGATAATACGAAATAATAAAAATATAACACAAAAATATAAATTAAAAAGGAAAGAAAGAAAGAAAGAAAGAAAGAAAGAAACATTCATTTGATAATAACCTTCGTGCTAATTATAATACCGATCGAAAATCATATGACACGATAACACCAAATAATAAATATATAAAGATATAACACAAAAATATAAATTATATATATATAATAATTTTAAATTATATTAAATTATAACACAAAAAAGAAACATTTATTTGATAATTTTAACCTTTCATGCTACAAAAATATAACTTAAATATATATATATATAACAAATTTATATGAAATTAAATTATAGGTTTGAGCCCCAAACAGAAGTAACGGAATTCATAGAGAAAAGTAGAAACCCAACACTTTATATAGAATATATATTTTTCTTTTTTTTTTTATTGCTTTAAAAAAACATATTAAAAAAATCAACCAAGAAGCAAATAGAGAGAGAGAGAGAGAGAGAGAGAGGACTTATGAGGAAGAGAGACTCTGTCTATGTTTGAATAAAAAATTCAAAAATCTAACAATACAAATCTTCGAGAGATTGGTGATAGAGATGTGTTTCGGAGAGAGAGACGAAGAGGAGTTTGGGCTGTGGTGGAGGAAGTGAGAGAGGGAATCCAACAATTTGTGCAGGTTTTCTGATTGTATAAAATGATATAGTGAAGATTTTCAAAATATAATCGGTGAGTTGTGATTGTATAGGGAAGATTTTTTAAAGTATAATCCATATAGGTTTTGTAGTTAGATTTTATGTAAAACTTGAATTGAGTTTTTGAGTTTGTTAGGGTTTGTGAAAAGAGAGAAGTATTGTATAATTGAAATTGGGATTTGTGTGGGAAAAACACTACTTTTAATAATATATATATATATGTGGTGGTGTTTGGGAAGAACTTTAGTTGGGTTTTTTCTCATTTTTTCCACTAAAAGACAAAAATTTTGCAAAACCAAAAAAAAATGCATCCAAACAAAATATCACATCCAATCCTATAATTATTTCACTTTTTCTCTCACAAACATCACATCTAACTACAAAAAAAAACCCAACTATCTTCCCAAACACAAAAAAAAAATTTCTTCAATAATATCCTACATCTAAAAAAACTTACATAAAAACCCACTTCCCAAACACCATCATGATATGATGATTAGTAGATTAAATCTATGAATCATGTAAAAGATCTTATTATATAAAATGTGAGTTTGTTTGTTCGTTTTTGTAAAAGGGAAAAATAGTCTTTTTACCTACAATTTCATGAGATTTGATTTCTATATCACCTCTCCAGTCCCATAAGACTTTAATCGTATTTCAAAACAAAATAGGAGTTTTGTAGGGGAACTTACTTAACAGTTGGACAGAGAAAAAGAAAATACACAAACATGAAGGGTGCAAGTGAGACTTGTACCCCCGCAGCTTTTCACTTGCATCCCACCACAGATGCACTTGTGTGATGCCTGAAATTTATGACGACAAATCATCCCACAATATTTAATAAACAACAATACACCCTAAATGATAACCTTCCATTAATATGATTTCATTTTATGAAAGATGACACATGCGACTATACATTC
Source organism: Camellia granthamiana (assembly GCA_036172215.1). Classification (NCBI taxonomy): domain Eukaryota; kingdom Viridiplantae; phylum Streptophyta; class Magnoliopsida; order Ericales; family Theaceae; genus Camellia; species Camellia granthamiana. The sequence continues at coordinate 45,302,381 of CM069914.1, forward strand.
ATAAGCCCTAACCCTGAATGTATAGCATATGCCACATGCAAACAATATGGAATAAAAGTTAAACAGATAAATTAATGCCTTAATGGCTACAACTTTCCAAGACAATACTTGGGTACAATAAAAGTGAGTTTAACTCAATACAATTAAAGCCCTAGGTGTGTACAAAATAATTACATCAAATAAACGAAAAGGAAGCCTTCGGCTCCAAGTCCTCCCAAGCTATGTCCTTAGTGAAGGCATGTCATCAGCACCTAAAAGTTGTTTTCCACATAGGATGAGCCAAAGCCAAGTAGAGATACTCTAACACAGTGTATGAATCTTAATAAAGTTATAAAGTGAATGCACATGCATGCCATTTGTCAAACGTTCCACATTTCCTTTTCAAAACGATGCAATGTCAAATTAAAATTCAATTCATGAAAATAACTTTTAATATTAGAAAATAGGGCAGTTGATACAAGCATTGAGAATCTTTAAGTACTTGTCTACCAGTAGGCTATACAAGCACTACGAAAGCCATTTTATCGATACTAACCAGAAGGATCAACACTTATCCGCACGGGTTTCTGGACTTTCACCAAGGACACACAAGCCAACATAATAACTACAACCACACCCCATACCCAGATTCACCCAAGTATTCATCCATTTTTCTCAAAATAATACATTTTCAATGTTTAAGTATGCAGTAATACTCAATGCAATATGTATGAGAAATTAGTTTCAATTTACCTAATCCTCATGCAATTTCTACAACAATCATAGTTATCCTTTATCGATAGTCCAAAACAGATATCTCTATTCAAACAAATAATTCTCAAAGATGGATATAACATCATCATTTTCAAATGAGAGTGATATTGCATATCCAACTCCATCATTCTCATCAACATCCACATTCGTTCCATTTACAAATCCAACACCAATTTCCATTTCCTTTTACAAAACCAAATATCCATGGTTTTATAACAAAAACCTTTTTCTTTCCAAAATCGATTTTGAGTGATAATTTCCACCATTTCGACATAGCTCAACTATAAACACATTCCCACAACCATTTCCAAAAGCTCATTTGAAAACCCCCCTTTTTAATTTCAAAAATCAAACCCTAGGTTTTGTTCAAAATTTCAAAATTAATAGATTCTTAAAATAGACAAATAACTAAGTTAAAAACCATACCAAAGGTTGAACAAATCCCTATCTCAAAGTTAGAAGACAAGAAAGAGCAAGGGTTGAAGTTGAACAGAGTCGAAAATGAACTTTGCTCTAATTAGAACGAGGCCCTTGACATACTCTATCTTTTTCTTCAAAGGACAAAGGTGGAGAGATCAATGGATGATGGAGTATTTGGGGCTTAAAGACAAGTTCTAGAGAGAGAGAGAGAGAGCGTGAAGAACTAAGGTTTTGAAATGTTTAAAGAGAGAGAAAGAAATGAAAAAGTGATCCAAAAAGTGACTTTTACGAACTGATATATGCGCAGACCGCTCGAGCGACCACACACAATAAATGACACCGCTCGAGCGAATAAAGTGACCGCTTGAGCAGACAATGACACCCTCTTAGAAGTTTTGTAAACACAAGTTGACCGCTCGAGCGCAAGAAACACCGGTCGAGAGAAGAACACCACACTTCCAGAAGTTTTGCAGACCTACAAAAATAGTAAGAGATCTCAAAGACCGCTCAAGCACAAGAAAAACCGCTCGAGTGAACAGGCCAAAATCTGAGCATCAACTCTTTTGAAAAAAACTAACTCCCAACCTGTTCCAAACGCAACCACAATAACCAAACATGAACAACCATTCAAGACAAAGAATCTCAGATTCAAAACAATAAATGGGTCGGGTCTAAACCAGAATCGTTATAACCTTCCCCCCTTAAGGAATTTCGTTCCTGAAATTTTAAATCAATTTAATAACCACAGTATTTAAATGAATTACTATAATGGCAACTAATTCAACTCATACCATGATTCATCCACCAGTTATCCATTCTCATAACAATGATGAACAAAGTTTTTCAATATCACAATTCACTTCTCAAAACATATACAATGTTTACTTATTCTAACATGAATAAGATTTTTATTACAAGTTTCAAACATTAATGAAAAGGATCGGATACTTCTCACGAATTTTTGCCTCACGTTCCCATGTCGCTTCTTCAACCCCATGGTATCTCCACAACACCTTAACCAACGGAATAGTTTTACCTCACAAATACAAGGCATCCTTATCTACTTCTAACTCAATCCAATCCAACACGTGTGAAGGATCAGGCTCGTACTTTCGAAGCATATAGATATGAAACACGTCATGAACGCCGAGAAGTTGAGGGGGCAAGGCCAGACGATAAGCTATCTCTCTAACGAGCTCTAGGATCTCAAAAGGCTCAATAAATCTAGGAGACAACTTCCCGCTCTTCCCAAACCTCATTAAACCCATCTCAGTAATATTTTCAAGAAAACATGATCTCCTTCCTCAAAAGATAAATGTGACAACCCCGCCTTGTAAAATATTTTACATTTATTAATCAAGGTGATTTAGATTTTAATTAATTATTATCCCGATTTAATTGTGGAATTGATGAACAATATTTGGGTTGATTCATATATAATTTATAAAAAAGTTATTTTGGAATTAGAAATTAAAAGCTTAAGTGGCTCAAGAAGATAAAATTGACAAATTGAATTATTTTAATTTCGAGTAACGGACCATATGGGAGTTTAATTAAATATTCGATTCAGTTTAGTAAAATTGGGATTTTATTAATTGGGTCCAAATTGGAGTTGATCAAGTTATGAAGGTTGGGAATTGAGATTATTATGAATTAAATTCATTTATGAGGTGTTCAATTGAATATGTAATTTATTCAGGAAGATTTTGGGTTTGATTTGAAATTGAAGGCCTTAGGGATTTATGAAACCAAAATTGATGATGATAATGAGTTTAATTTATTATTTGGAGCCTTTTGGGAGTTTAATTAAAAAATCTGATTTAGACTGATAAATTTAAATATAATTAATTGGGCTCACTACAAGAAAAGGGAGTATAAAACACGGAAGATTTTGCGACGGCGCGTTCCCCGTCGCAAAAAAATGATCTTTTGCGACGGCAGATTAAACCGTCGCAAATAAAGAGCTTTAGCAACGGCGTTGTACCGTTGGTAATAAACCTAAATTGGGAGTATGATAAATACGGAAGTATTAGCGACGACGTTTTTTACCGTCGCAAAAAAAGAAATTTTTTGAGATGGCATAAGTTTGCTGTCGCAAATAGTGGACAATTTGCGACGGCAAATGTCCATCGCAAAAAGACCCTTATCAAAACGGCATCGGTTTATCTATAATTATTTATCATTTGCGATGGTGTAAAATGTACCGTCGCAAAAAGTAATAAAAAAAAAATTTGCCTCACTCTTCCCATTGTTTGGCACTCGATCATTTGGATCGAAAACCCTAAATCTTTAAAACATATTTTTTTCCCCCAAAATCTCCAAACAAGCGACGAACAGCAAACCTCTTTCTATCTAGACGAGCGACGAATGGCGTGCAGGCTCAATCGCTGTCGACGATGGCTAGTGGTGATGCGACGACGGCGTATTACAGCTAGCGGTGGTGCGGCGACGGCTTTCTCACTCAACGTATGCTCTCTCTCTCTCTCTCTCTCTCTCTCTCTCTCTCTCTCTCTCTCTGTATATATATATACACGAATACATATATATGATTAGTGTAAATTATTTAGTGTAAATTTAGTGTAAAATTATTTAAATGGGTTGTAGTTGGTTATTATGTAGTTATTTATTGATCCTAACAATTATTTTTAATTAATAAACTTTTTAGTATATTTTTAGTATCTTTTGGTACATTGCCATTGGTAGAGATTTGAGTGACTGGCAGGTGGAATTGATGGAGCTCTTTAATAGTTTCTCTGTATGTTTTGAAATGCAAAAAGTAAAAATTGAAACTGAAATACTATACCCAACTACTCCAAAGTTAAATAGAATAAGACTATTACCTTGTTTCAGTGGAGGAGCATACAGCATACCCTATTAAGTGAGCACCTTTTCAATTACTATCTCTTGCTTTACTATAGTCCATTTGGAATGAATTAGATGGTCAAAAATACATTTTTCAATGACCTAATATAGATGTCCCCTCTCTCTCTCTCTCTCTCTCTCTCTCTCTCTCTCTCTCTCTCTCCTCTTTTTTTCTTTTTTCTATTGAAAAGAAAGAGAGTTTATTAAGAATTACATGAAAAAGTACCAAAATGCCAACAATCATGAATAATTTGGGGGGGTGCTAGAGGAAAGAAAGCATGGCGTTTGGCACCTCTAGTTGTTATGGTAATAGGTATTGTTTATTAGGATTCAAGAATTAAAGGCATATCCATGTACAATACATATATCTTCCCTAGACAATTAAACAAAGACAATGTGTATCTTCTTTGCTATTTCTATTCCAAGGTCAAACTTGATATTTTAGTTATGGCGTGATCATTTGGGCTGTTAATTGTTTGAATTGATCATCAAATGTTTGATGAATTGACTAATAGATCGATAATTGTAAATCAACCTCAGAAGAGAATTTTATCATTTAAACCACAAGATTGATACGCTGCTGTCCAACTTTGGAGTTTTGGATTTCTATTTTTTCAATTCATTTGCTATGCTAGAATTCTCATTTCATTGGACAATCTGAATTTGACAAATCAATTTTTAATCTAGACAAGTAGCTCTTACAAAACTCAGTTTTAAAAATATATACTTTTATTTTTAAATAAACTTTTTCTATAGTCCTGTTCATAAAAATTGGAGAGACACAAATTAATAATTCAATATAAATCTTTAAGGGTCGGATCAATAGTGCAGGCCATCTCAAGGGTTTTATATGTAGCAATTATTTAGTACATGAAGGAGAGAACTATAAATATCCAATCAGTATCATGTAATTAAAAAAAAAAAAGAAATTCTATATGAAAAGGAAATTCTAACCCCAAAAGATTGTAAAGACTTGAAAATAGTATCTAAAATCTTAAATTAGAGTCTTTCAAGGAATTATTGGAGATTTATTCGGTCATTAATTTTAGAAGTTTCTGGGATTGATCAAAACTCAAGATATGTATATAGATTTCAATACTTAACATAAAGCTTATCTAATAATATCTAGTTAGTATGTTTGTTAGTGTCCCTACAATTATTAAATTTTAAAATTAATAATTTGTGATTACAATATCATTTTAAGTTTGAAAAGTTCCCTTAAATAAATTTTGAATTTATAATGAAAGTATGTTACTTAGTGTTTTGCAACATTTTTTTGTCTCACGTGTTGTTGTATAAGTATTTCATTTTTTATGTTCTCCCATCAAATCGGTAAATAACTAACTGGGATAAGACCACCTACCTATTTGAGAGAAATTGGACAGATAGGTATCATGGTACATGAATACGTAGGTATTATATTTAGAGTTACTTTGATGAGATATTTTTGTAGATGTGTACAGATGATGGATAAGAGTTGGATTGATTTGCCAAATAGGATGTCGAGCGAATACATTAATGAGATTGATGAATTCCTTGTGTTTGTCTACACCAATAGGGCTGAAGGTTCGATGATCAGTTGTCCGTGTAGGAAGTGTGAGAATCAATACCATCTTGTACGAAAGGGTGTACGGGAGCATCTAATTTTGAATGGTTTTTTTAAAAAATACAAACATTGGATTAATCATGGGGAATCTTACGTATCTCTGCATGGTAATCGAGAGAATGAAACATTAGTTAATTTAGACATTGGGGATGATATGATTGGAATGATACAAGGGGCTATGGGAAATCCACCTGCCGGTACAAGTGTTGAGGGTAATGAACCACAAGGGCCTGATCCCCATGCATCTAAACCCCACCTCGGTCCAAATGCAGAGACTGTAAAGTATTTCAAACTTCTTCAAGATGCACAAAGTGAACTGTATCCAGGTTGTCAGAAGTTCACATCTTTGTCATTCATTGTTCGACTTCTACATTTGAAGGTGCTTAATCAGTGGACAGACAAGTCTATTGACATGTTGCTTGAGTTATTGAATGAGGCGTTCCCGTTGGGTGTGAAACTCCCGGACTCATATTATAAAGCTCAAAAGGTCACAACAGATTTGGGCTTCACGTATGAGACGTGGGATATATGTCCCAACAGTTGCATGTTGTTTCGAAACGAGGACGCCAATCTTGATAAATGTGTCATATGCAACAGTTCTAGATGGAAATCAAATGGTGATGGTGGTTCAAATGGTCCTAACAAAGGTGGCAAACGAATAGCTGCAAAACAGATGAGGTATTTTCCTTTAAAGCCAAGGTTGCAGAGGTTGTTTATGTCATCCAAGACGGCCAAGTTAATGAGATGGCATGCAGAGGAACGAACTGATGATGGTGTCTTTAGGCATTCTGCTGACTCCTTTGCATGGAAAGATTTTGACCGTCAGAATATTGACTTTAGTAATGATTGCCGAAGTGTAAGGCTTGGCTTAGCATCTGATGGTTTTAACCTATTCAGGACAATGAACATAGTTCATAGCACTTGGCCTATTGTGCTCATTCCATACAACTTGCCGCCATGGATGTGCATGAAACAACCATTTCTAATTTTGTCCATGCTTATTGACGGCCCGAAAGGACCTGGTGACAAGATTGATGTGTATATGCAACCGTTGATTGAGGAGTTGAAAGAACTATGGAATGAGAGTGTGTTAACATTTGATGCATCAACAAATCAAATGTTTCAAATGCATGTAGCTTTACTGTGGACAATTACTGATTTTCTTGCATACACAAACTTGTCAGGATGGAGCACTAAAGGCAAAAATGCATGTCTTTGTTGTAATAATGAAACTACATTGTGTTGGTTGAAGCATAGTAGGAAACAATCATACTTGGGTCATCGCAGATTTTTACCTAGTGGCCATAAATTTCGGAAGGATAAAGTATCATTTGATGGTAGTCGAGAAGTCAGACTCAAACCAAAATTGTTGTCTGGAACTGAGATGTTGCTACAATTAGAATCTGAGGGTATTTTAACCCAATACAAGAGGGATGACCTTAAGGAGAGGCATATGAGACAAATAGAGAAGAAGAAAGCTGGACATCGCACCCATAACTGGAAGAAAAATAGTATCTTTTATAAACTGCCATATTAGGAGCACAATCTAATAAGACACAACCTCGATGTGATGCATATAAAGAAAAATGTTTGTAACAATGTGTTGTGGACAATATTAGGGGTTGTAGGAAAATCGAAGGATGGTGTTAATGCTCGGTGTGATTTACAAGATATGAATATTAGAAAACCCCTACATTTACAGTTAAGAGGGTCGAATAAAGCCTATTTACCACCAGCACAATTCACGATGACCAAGGATGAGAAAGATTTGTTCTTGAAAGTGTTGAAGGAAGTAAGAGTTCCCGACGGGTATTCATCCAATATATCACGTCGTGTGCGATCACATGATAGAAGTATTGGGGGTCTTAAGAGCCACGATAGTCATATTCTGATGCAACAACTTATTCCATTGGCTATTCGAAGATCGTTACCGAAGAATGTAATTGAACCCTTGATTAAATTGAGAAATTTTTTTAGACAATTGTGTTCCAAAGTGAATTGTGCGACGGATTTGCAATATATTCAAGATCGTATCGCTATAACACTTTGTTATCTAGAGAAAATATTTCCTCCAACTTTTTTTGATATAATGGAGCACTTGCCTATACATCTAGCTGATGAAGCATTATTAGGTGGAGCGATTCAGTTTCGATGGATGTATCCAATTGAGATGTATCTTCTTACTTTGAAGCAATACATGCGTAATAGAGCTTATCCTGAAGGATCAATTGCTAAAGGATATCTTATGGAAGAATGCATGAATTTTTGTGCACAATATCTCAATGATGTAGAAACCAAATCTAGTCGACCCGTGAGGAACTATAATGGTGATGATAATCTGGGTCATGCTATTGGTGAAAACACAAGCTTTTATCTTGATAATACTTCTTGGGTACAAGCTCATCGGTACATCTTATTCAATACAAGCGCGGTTCAATCATTCATAAAGTAGGTTATGTCACTCACTCAATATTTTATTATGTTTTATTGAATTTTGAACCAAATTTTTTGTATTGATAAATTTTCAATCTACACAGCAAACACCTTGAAGTACTTAAGCTCAAAATGCCTCGTGTCAATGATCAACAGCTACGGCGTAAACATTTTGAAACTTTTCACATTTGGTTCAAGGAACATGTATGTATTTAAGTCTACAAATTCTAGTTACTTAAGTCGAACTACATTTTAAATTTTACATTTTTGTTTTAAATAGGTCTAAACTTTGCGAAGGACTACTGATGTCATATTTTCTGAAGAGATTATTCTATTGGCAAATGGTCCTCATAACCTGGCAAGGAGGTTCAACAGGTATATACTGAATGGGTTTCAGTATCAAGTAAAGGCCATGGATGATCGTCGAGCCACACAAAATTGTGGTATAGCTTTGAAGGCAGATACCATAAATTATGCTAGTCAGAAAGACAAGAATCCTCGTGTGGGGTCTATGTACTATTATAGACAATTGACAGATATTGTTGAGATTCGATATTCCAATGAGAAGAAACATGTGTTGTTTAAGTGTGATTGGATTGACAACATTCACAGAAAGAAAGAAGATGTCTTCAATTTCACGTTGGTGAACTTCAATCATTTGTTATACCGAGATGATCGAATTACCAATGAACCTTTCATCTTGGCATCCCAAGCAGATCAATTTTGGTATGTTGCAAACCCGTTACAACTAGACTGGCAAGTGGTGGTGAAGATGTCTCAAAGAGGTTTATTTGATATGAGTTCGACTGATCCACAAATCAAGCCATTTATGAGCCAACAATTTGAAGAAAATATAATGCTTCGTGATGAAGAAGTTGGTTGGGTGAGGGAAGCCGCAGAAGGGGAAACAGTTGATGTTCAAATAGACTGATATTTAATCAACATCAGTAATTCAATTAAGGCCAAGGTTGTACTTAATCATCAATTTCTTAATTTACTTTGTCTTTGTAATTGTATTAGTTCAATTAATGTCATATTATAGTTGATGACAAACCATTGTCTATGTTTCTAATGTCAATTAATGTTATATTGCTTGCAAATTATTATGGGAAGAAAAAGGAAGCCTAATCATCCCCCGCGCATGATGTCCGATATGGTACATAACAGGACATCAGTAGCACCACCATCAGAGGAGGCATCACATCGGCCACCATCGGAGGGTCCATTAGTGCCACCACCATCTGACCAGCCATCGCAGCGACCACTATTACTAGCACCACCATTAGAGGAGGCATCCCAGCGACCACCATCAGAGAGGCCATTAGTACCACCGCATCGACCACCATCAGTGGCACCACAGCAACTACCATGTACTCAGCCTCCACGCCTACCATCAGTGCGTCCACCATCAGTGGCATCACAGCAGTTATCATCCCGACTAGAGTCATCAACTTATGAGCCATCCGTAGGTATATAAATTTGCTTTGATTTGTATGAAAATTATTTAAATATACATTTATTTATTCTCATTATATATAAATTGTTTATTCTCATTGTATTTTGCAGACCCTTCGACTTCTTCACAGCTCACCTCAGGTATAAGAATTCGATTTGTATTCACATTATTTAAATTTGCATTTGTTTATTATCATTGCATATTGTTTATTGTTATTGTATCTTGCAGGTCATGTTAGTTCTTCATCAACCTCGACTAGGCGTGGTAGAGGATGTGCCAAGGGCATTAGGGAGTGGGGTACTGGTACAAAGTTGGACATACAATTTGATGAAAAATACTGCCCAATAGAGGATAACGTGTCTAAGTTAACTACTCAACTTGGCATTATTGTGCGGAATGGTAACATTGTTCCTCTTACTTTTCTTGACTGGAACAATGTGCCTGATGATATTGTTGATGCTATCTGGAAGGATGTGAAGGTAAAAGTATATTTTTTTCCAAAAATTCAAATTCCAAAATTGTGTTATTATTATTTAAACTTTGAAATTGTGTTTTATAGGACAATTTGACTATATGTCCAGAGGAGTACAAGCCAATCTACATGAAAAACTGCAACAGCATATAGAAGGATCACAAGAATAAGATTAAGGCTAAGCATTTCAAGCCTAGAAGTTCTGATCCTAATCTAAAGGATGATGTTCCTTTGCACATCGTGCCAAGCCAGTGGGAAGAACTTGTGGAGTATTGGCGTACTTCCGATGCTGAGGTATACAAATAAGTTATATGTATGATATGTAAACATACAAATCATATTTATATACTTTCATTTGTTGAACCTGTTATAGAAAATTGCAACTAGGAACGCTAAAAATCGGCGAGCTCACGGCATAGCTCATACCACAGGGCGTACTACTTTCGCTCAAATACGGTATGAGGTTTATATTTTATTGTTTTATTTTTGTATATACATAAACATTGTATGTTTGCAAATTATTTGGATTCTAATTTTCATATTTCTAAAAAAATGTTGGTGACCAATAAGGAGGAGTCTACTGATAAGATGAATGTTTGGCTTAGGACACGTAGAGCAGATGACCCAGAGGTTATCCAGACCTTGGTAGTTTCCAAACACCTTTGATTGTATTTAAAGTTTATTTTTTATTTTTTGTGTGCCAACCATCTTAATTTGGCATATATGTCTTATTCAATACAGGATGAGTTTAATCGTCAACTCTCTATGCTACCTGAGGATTGTCGGACTTTGGAGGCTAGGAATGCCATTTTCCATGAGTTGATAGGTCATGACGGACATGAATATTGTCGCACATACGGGAGAACTATGCCTCGGAGAGCGGTGTATAAAGATGGTGCTGGGCCATCACAGTCAACACCCCAGGCATCGACTATTGTTCAGATCACCCAGCAGGTTCGTACGGAGCTAAGGGATGAGTTGAGAGAGGAGCTGCTGTCATGACTCGAACCCGCCCCCATAGGTTAAGGACATAACCGGCCAGTAATCATGGGATTACCTACGGCCTCGAACCAATCCAAACGTATTTTAACAGAGTTAATGGGGGGCCAACGGAAGCAATTTTAAAAACTTTGTCCATAGAGCTGTGCTTACATGGCACACCAAAACAAACCATGCATACATACATTAATAACTCACAGCAGAAATACAGTAACATAAGTTCTGTGCAAACAGGATCATCCAAAAGTAAGTCAACCCATGCAAACTATATACAGATATATACAAAGGCTTCGCCAACATGACAACTTAGAACAAAATGACAAAAGGCGAAGGCGAGTCTCATGCGTGAGACACATGGGCTGACTCTCCAAAACCCGGTTGTTCCATACAGACTTCACTAGGGCTGGGTCTGGACCTCTCTTGGCTCACTTACAAGCACATGAATGAGCGTGAGCGAAAGCCCAGTGAATAATATCAAATAAAGAAATACATTGGAACATTATACATCAGATAGCCTTGGGCCCAATTCATTCATGTCAAACTGGCCTCTGGCCTTTTTAGACTTTCTTATCGGACTAGCCTTTTGGCCCTTTCAAGCTTTCGTATCAGACTGGCCCTTAGGCCCTTTCAAACTTTCATATCAACTGGCCTTTAGGCCTTTCAAACTTTCATATCAAACTGGCTTTTAGGCCTTTCAAACTTTCATATCAAACTGGCTTTTAAGCCTCTCAAACTTTTCATATCGAGCTGGCTTTTAGGCCTTTCAAACTTTTATATCAAACTGGCTTTTAAGCCTCTCAGACTTTCATATCAAACTGGCTTTTAAGCCTTTCAAACTTTTCATATCAAACTAGCTTTTAAGCCTTTCAAACTTTTCATATCAAACTGTCCATCATTCAAATTAATGAACTTTACAAAACTTACATAGAAGTGAGCAATTGGACAACAACATATTTCAGATATTACTCACAGTGATCGGCTTGTGGAGTTGCCCTGGAGTTTGACCCTACATATCACATCACACATATGGGTCACAAATAATTCAATCCGTTCTTTAATTCACATATTCCTCTTTAGGCTTCGTTCATATCTCATTAACTCAATTACAATGCTCAATGCGTGCCTAAGAGTACTTAGAAGTGAAAGAGAACGGAAAACGAAACACAGAACGAGCATACAAAATTTCAGGAAACAGGTCCCCGCTCGAGCGGACCCTTGAGGCCTGTAAAAGTACTGGTTAGGTCGAATTTACACTCGATCGTCCACTCTGTCGCTCGAGCGGAAGGCCTCTCAACATGGCTCCCCGCTCGAGCGTGAACTTCGTCGCTCGAGCGAACGCTATGTCTGCAAAAAGTACTGGATGCATCATTTTTACGCTCGAGCGTGAACTCGGATGCTCGAGCGGAAGTTCATCCTACAAGATCCACACTCGAGTGTGAACTTCCCTGCTCGAGCGGACACCATGTCTGCAAGAAAAATACTAGGAGCTCGAAATCCCCGCTCGAGCGGACATCAAAATTCTAGGTTTTCCAGATTGTGTTCTTGAGCTCCAATTCGACTTTCAAACAATATTTCTTGCATGCAATGGCTCAAATGTCACATATACACATACTAACATGATACCAATACCAAGTTACAACACTAGGAAGCTCAATTTCTTGAATTATCTACATGCATGTCCCAAATTATCTCAACTCATGCATTCAAGGTTTCCATTTTTAATACACAACATGCATGCCCATTTTGACTTTCATTTTCACTTCTAGTGATGCAATTAGTGCTCATTCCCATGAAACTCAACAAAACATGCTTGTATGTGGGATTACACTTCCAAACTTTCATAATTCACAAATTACATGCTAGATTATGCAACTTATGGCAATTGATAGCAATTCTATGCATGCATGACCATAACTCATCAAAATCAACACAACTCATGATTTAGCTCACCAATTAATCTTGAATTTACAAATTGCAAACAAAAATCCATGAGTTTACTTACCTAAGAGTTCAATCTTCCAAGCTATAACAAAATCTTGGGTTTAAATCTTCAAATTCCCCACACTTGAGCCAAAATCACACAATTCTCTCCCTCTCTCTCTCTCTCTCTATGGCCGGCCCTCTCTCTATTTTTGAGTTCAAATCAGCCAAATGAAGTTATGGGGAGAGAATAGAAGGTGTAGTGCCTTGATACAACCAACCCCACTAACAACAATTGAGTAATAATAAATAATTTGGTACTAATTCAACAATTTAATCAACTTAATCTAGCCCAAATCAATTTTTCAATTAAATTTCACTGTAGGCTCTAAAAATTATGCCAATCACAATGGCGAAATCAATTTTGGTTTCAGTGGCCGATAAGGCCTTCAATTTAATTCCCAAAGCAGATAATCAAACAGATATTCCTACGGTGAACAGATAGAAGTTCAAAACCACATATTTTCACATAATGGCACACAAAATCATATTAAACACATAAGCATACTCGTATTAAGGACCAATTAGCACACTACAGGACAAGGGTATTACAGCTACGAGCAGAGTTCTTTACACATTTACAGTAGATGAGAGCTGAGATGATGGCCTTTGTGTCACAAGGGGCGAGTGTGGATCCCAATAGACAGGTTCAATATAAATTAAATTGTTTGATAGTTCAATTTTCACACAACATTATATATAAAATTCGAATATGATTAACACATTATGCATTGACTATCATAGGTTTCTGATGCATCGAGTGGCTACCAGGCATTTAGGCAATCTGTAGAAGACAAGAATCCATATACACCACCACTAGAAGATCAGGTATAAAATGTATCTTTGCATTCTAAGCTAAAATGTATCTTTGCATTCTTTACATTCTAAGTTAAGAGACTTGTGGGAGAAGACGGGACTCAAATCGGGTTCCCAGATTGGGAGTTAAAGCCGGATTTAGCACGAAACTTGGCACACATGACCGGCTAGGCATGAGAGAGTCGTGGGAAAAGACCGGGCTCGAATCTGGTTCCCGGTTTAGGAGTTAGAGTCGGATATCACTCTAGGCAAACTAGTTCCTTAAGAAACTTGAATTCGAGGTGTTAACACCCCAAAATCACCAAACGGCGTCGGTTTAGCACAAAACTTGGCACACACAACGGCCTAGGCACGAGAGAGTTGTGGGAGAAGACGGGACTCAAATCTGGTTCCCGGATTGGGAGTTAGAGCCGGATTTCACTTTAGGCAAACTACTTCTTTAAGAAACTTGAATTTGAGGTGTTAACGCCCCAAAATCACCAAACAACGTCGGTTTAGCACGAAACTTGGCACACACGACTGCCTAGGCACGAGAGACTTGTGAGAGAAGACGGGGCTCGAATCGGGTTCCTGGTTTGGAAGTTAGAGTCGAATTTCGGTCTAGGCAAACTAGTTCCTTAAGAAACTTGAATTCGAGGTGTTGACGCCCCAAAATACCAAACGGCGTCGGTTTAGCACGAAACTTGGCCCACATGGCCGCCCAGGCACGTGAGACTTATGGGAGAAGACGGGACTCCAATCGGGTTCCCGGTTTGTGAGTTAGAGCCAGATTTTGGTCTAGGCAAACTAGTTCCTTAAGAAACTTGAATTCGAGGTGTTGACGCCCCGAAATCAGCAAACGGTGTCGGTTTAGCATGAAACTTGGCACACACGACCGCCTAGATACAAGAGACTTGTAGGAGAAGACGGGACTCGAATCGGGTTCCCGGATTGGGAGTTAGAGCTGGATTTCAGTCTAGGTAAACTAGTTTCTTAAGAAACTTGAATTCGAGGTGTTGACGCCCCAAAATCACCAAACAGCGTTGGTTTAGCATGAAACTTGGCACACACGACCGCCTAGGCATGAGAGACTTCTGGGAGAAAGTGGGACTCCAATCGAGTTCCCGGTTTGGGAGTTAGAGTCAGATTTCGGTCTAGGCAAACTAGTTCCTTAAGAAACTTGAATTCGAGGTGTTGACGCCCCAAAATCACCAAACGACGTTGGTTTAGCACGAAACGTGGCACACACGACCGCCTAGGTACGAGAGACTTATGGGAGAAGACGAGACTCCAATCAGGTTCCCGGTTTGGGAGTTAGAGCCGGATTTCGGTCTAGGCAAACTAGCTCATTAAGAAACTTGAATTCGAGGTGTTGACGCCCCAAAATCACCAAACGGCATCGGTTTAGCATGAAACTTGGCTCACACGACGGCCTAGGCATGAGAGACTTGTGGGAGAAGACAGGACTCCAATCGGGTGTCCGGTTTAGGAGTTAGGGCCGGATTTCTGTCTAGCTAAAATTATTTACTAAACTATCTTTGTAATTATATAATAGTTAATTTTTTATGTTTTTCTGTAATTAAAATATTAACAAAATTATATTGTCATTAATTATTTTTATTTTGTTATTTTCAGATATTTCTTGAGTAGCAGTTTGCTTCATGTGGAATGCAGGCGTGTAAAGATTATGACCAACTTTTGTTTTTGTAACCCACGGTAGAATCATGACGAAAACTTTTGTTTTTGATTTACATTATTTAGATTTGTGAACAACATTATGTATGTATTATGCAACATTATGTAGTGGGATAATTTTGCTGATGTATTGTTATGAATGGAAGAATATTTTAATTATGGATGAATTTTAATTTATATACTGGACTTTTTATATTATTATGTAATTATCGGTTTTTTTTTTAGTTATTTTTTATTTAATGCAGGTTATTTTCATATTTTTGATAATTTTATTACAGTTTTTTTTTTGAGATGGCACCACACACACCGTCTCAAAAAGAAAATAGAACCAGGGTTTTTTGCGTCGGCAGTAATGCTGTCGCAAAAGATAGGGGAATTGGTTGAAAATGAAGACCTTTAACGACGGGTTTTTTTCCGTCGCCAATAGTACTTTAGCGACGGCATTAGGTGCTGTCTCAAATAACCCTTTAGCGACGGTATTTTTGCCGTCGCAAATAACCATTTTAGCGACGGCAACACAGTGCCGTCTCAAAAAAACTCAAATTTTCACGCGTTAATGCCGACAGAATTTTGCAATCCCAAAAAGGCATTTTTGTCGTCGCAAAAAAAAGGCGACGGTGTTATGCCATCGCTAAAGCCCTTTTACAACCCCCTTTGTTGCGACCCCCCACTTGCCATCGCAAAAATCCAGTTACCATCGCAAAAAACCTTTTGAGACGGCGTTTTGGTTATTTGCGACGGTATTTTGCCGTCGCAAAAAAGCAATTTTTTTGTAGTGGCTCTAATGGAAGTTAAATTAGGTTAATTAAATTATGTGAAACTTGTGATTAGTCATGATTAGTTTAATTATATCTATTGATTGTAGAAAATCTATTGAACTTATAGCTTTAAACTGAAAATTGAGGACCTTAGAGGTGCTAGAAAGTAAAACCAATTACATATTTATGATCAACATGATTTTTAGAGCCCACTATGAAGTTTTGTAAAAATCTGATTTAGAATGAATTAAATTGATTTTATTAAATATTATCTATAGATATATGTGTATAGGCTTTGCTAGCCTCAACAAAAACACAAAAAATCTGTGTGAGAGAGAGAGAGATTGAGAGAGTTCTAGAGACATCAAGATAAAGAACTGAAGGAGAGAAAGAAAGGGAAGAAGAAAAGAAGAGAAAAAGAGGGGAAAAGGGAAATACTCCAAGAACATCAAATCCAAGCTAGGAAGCAGTTCAAGGTAAGATTTCACCCCAAATTCCTATAGTTAACACTCCTAACATCTAAGAATAGGAAAATTTAGGATTAATTTGGTTTAAGAATGAAGACATTAAGAAGGAAGTAAGAAAAGTTAAGCTAGGTTGGAGAATTAGCTAAAGAGTTCAAGAATTCATCCTTTTGATTGAAGTTTTAATATTCTTGATATATTAGAATCCTTATCTCTACATATACTTATGATTTCCAAGGATTTTACTTACTTGAATTCATATTTTAGATGAAAGAAAATTAGAGTTTTAGAAAAGAAATCAATTCACGAAAACTTGAGCAAAACTTGAGATTCTTTAAAACAAACCAAGTTTTTATGCCTTTGATTTGGAAAACAACCTTATTCCCATGTTTATCAATGAATTTATAAGGTTTATGTTAAATTTCACTAAGCCCTAGCTCAAGAACATGCAAAGAAACCATTTTAGAACATACTAAAATTTCAGACCTACTGCTGGAAGCCCAGAACCCCACGTGCGGTTTGGATTTTCGCACGTGCAGATTGCCCTATTTCAACCAAATTTAAATAAGCATATCTCCCTCATCTGGACTCCGTTTTAAGTGATTCTTGAGCCTAAATCCAATCCCTGGAAGTCTAGTTTCTAATGGTGGTGGTCTCATTCCCAAATTCTCAGTACACAAATAGATATATTCAAATTTGTGAAAGCTGTTCACTTTCTTTCTAACCATTTCACGCTATTTCTTCTCCTAACCCAGTTTTCTTTCATTTCTTCCTATTTTCCTAGATATGATTTATGACCCATTGAGGACTAATGAGTTTAGAACCAACATAAATAATTGGTTAAGGAGCACAGTAAGGGATCGGTTTATTTGATTAAGAAAAGATTAAGGTAAGTAAATTTGATCGAGAGAGTAATTCTACATTTCGATATGTTATACTATGTGCATTGTGATTGCAGGTCAAGATTCAAGAACTAGTCAACCATTTCTGGAAACCACTATGAGTAACAATCTCATAAAGATATGTTTAATTATAAGTATTTTCTGACTTATGTTATACTCTGTTTCTGAAATGGTGCTTTTGTTTAAATGAATGATCGTCGTATTTTTATAAATTGTATTCGTGGTATCCTTAGCATTTTTTTATTGTTACTATTACAAAGATCTCTGTCAGTTCCAATTCTTGGAACTTCTATTTACTGTATTGATGGCCATCATATATGACTGTTCGGTCTTCATGACCGTCTGTACCGTTCTGCTATTGGATATACCACATATAACTACTATGCTTTCTGTATGAAATATGCATCTGCTACGTATATGATTCTGATTTTCTATTTACTGCTATAAGTGACTGATTTGGATTACAATAAAGGCATCATTCATAACCTCGTTATGTTGTTGTTATTCACTGGCTCTTGATCATGTTTTTATATATGTATGTAGGTGATCAGGCGCGAGACCAGGCCTAGAGCTTCTACTTGGACTCTGTCTTGTCAGCCAACGTATGTGCCTCCCATAGAGGTTCTAGATATGTCAAATGACAAGGCTGTGTGATTTAAGTTAAGTTTTTGGTTATTCTGTATATAGGGCTAAGTCCCTTTTGTCTCCTCTATATATGTGATGACGCAAGACTGATGTGATAATATATGTATATCCGAAGTTTAAATATTTTTTGTCTAATGTAAGTCTGCAGAGCTCAATGGACGATGCATGTTTCTATTTTGCTTCCGCTAGCCCCTAATATTATGTATCTATTTAAGGGGCCACCTTCAGTAATCTTAGGATTACTAGCCGGTCATGATGCTATACCTAGGAACGGGTTTGGGTCGTGACAATAACAGCCTCCTCCTACGGTCAGCATAGCTCTTCTAGTGACTTTGAGCCGAAACCAACCTCTTACGAATAAATGCAACCTTCTTCGTGGTTTTCCAGACTAATTCAAGGCCCAACATAGGTGCATCACCCATCTCGGCCTAACATATTAGGGATCTATACGATCAGCCATACAAGGCCTCAAATGATGTCATACCAATACTCGCATAGAAGCCGTTATTATAAGCAAACTCCACTAAAGGCAAATGCCTCTCCCATGACCCCTTAAAGTCAAGAACACAACCCCAAAGCATATCTTCTAAAATATAAATGGTCCGCTTGGACTGCCTGTCAATCTGAGGATGATAGGCAGTGCTAAACGTCAATCTAGTGCCCAAGGCATTCTGTTGGCCCTACTATAACTAAGCTGTGAAACGTGGATCTCCATCTGAAACGATAGTCACAAGGACTCCATGAAGTTGAACTATGTCTCTAACATAAAGGTCAGCAAGGTAATTAACCAAATTACTCATGCACATATGTACAAAGTGTGCTGACTTAGTTAACCGATCGACTATCACCCATATGACATCATTACCTCATTGAGTCATCGGGAGACCCACAACAATCCATCGTGACATGCTCCCATTTCCACTCAGCTATAGGTAAGGGTTACAACAAACCCGCTGGTTTCTGATGTTCGGCCTTCACTTGTTGACAAGTAAGGCATTTCGAAACAAATAAGGCTACATCTCTCTTCATTCCTCTCCAACAAAACTAGCGACTAAGGTCGTGGTACATCTTTGTGCCTCCCAAGTGTACCACAAAGCGAGAATGGCAGAACTCCCAGAGTACCTCCTCCCTACAAGACTCTGGTACAAAAAGACGGTCAAGATCCTCACACTTGAGTCTAAATACACGTTCAAGCCTTTCTCTACCTTTCCACTAGATATCTTCTCTTAGATAGTTTCTACTTTGTGATTAACCCGCTATGCTTCTATAACTCAGCCCACAAGTGTAGGTTATTCAACTATGGTGAACAAATGCAACTATAGTGAACAAAGCAACCAACTCAATGGACTCGCCAAGATGCAAGTCAAACTCGCCAATAGCGCCCAACATCTCTCATTCCTAAATAACAATACTAGCTACACTGCTAATTGATTTCCTATTCATGGCATCTGCCACTACATTGGCCTTTCTTAGATGATAGTGCAACTCAAAATCATAATCCTCCATAAACTCCATCCACCTCCTCTACCTTAGATTTAAATCCTTCTATGAAAACAGATACTTCAAGCTCTTGTGATGGGAAAATACCTCAAATTTCTCCTCATATAAGTAATGCCTCCAAATTTTCAAGGCAAATATCACTATTGCTAGGTCTAGGTCGTGAGTAGGGTAACTTCTCTCATGTGTTTTCAACTGTCATAAGCCAAATGCTATTACCTTTCCTTCTTGCATCAAGACACAACCTAGACCTTCCCGAGACACATCACAATACACTGAATAGCCCAAACCTCTCTCCAGAATAATCAACACTAGAGTAGTGGTAAGTCTAACCTTAAGCTCTTGAAACGATTTCTCACATGTCTCACTCTACACAAATTTAATTCCCTTCCTTGTTAGGATAATCAAAGGTGAGACTAATCTAAAGAAATCTTTCACAAAATGATGGTAATACCAGCTAAGACCAAGAAACTCGGGATCTCAAAGGCATTCTTAAGTTGTTCGCAATCTTGCACTGCCTCTATCTTAGAAGAATCTACAGTCACCCCTTCTCCAGATATCACATGGCCTAAGAATTTAACTTCTTTTAACCAGAACTCGCATTTTCTGAACTTAGCATATAAACAGTGTGCTCTAAGCAACTCAAGTACAATTCGTAAGTGTTCCTCGTGTTCCTCCTCAAAAGGTGAGTAGATCAAAATGTCGTCAACAAAATAACCACGAAACGTTCTAGGAACTCACAGAATATTTGATTCATCAAATCCATAAACAAAGTTGGTGCGTTGGATAACCCAAAAGGCATCACTAGAAACTCATAATGGCTATAACGCTGTAGCTTGCTTTTCATGCTCCTTTCGGATACGATAGCCCTACAATTTGGACTCTTGTGATTCTGAATCTGATTTCACACGTGCAATGTGAAATAGATAAATAAAAATGAGTCCAAATCTGGCAAATCTTTTGGAAAATCGATTTTGAATCAAAAATGCCAAAAATGGACCGTTTTGCCAGATTACAGAGTCGCCACCTAAATATTTTTGAAAAATTTAGAAAACCCGAGACTCCTGCCAAAGGCCACTTATCTGTCATCACCAAAGTGTCTTGACTCGGAAACTTAGGTGTGAGAGGGGAAGGTCATGAATTGAGCACGCCACTCACCCAATCAAAGATCAGCCTCTACTAATTATGATGTGATTCTTATTTACATTATATACTCTTGTTCCGATTATTTAGTCTAATCTTACTATGTACCACTTGAAAAAGTGATCTCATATGTACATTTAAACAAATCATCCCAACTTAAGCAATTAGCCTTCATCCACAGTATTCAAAATAGGTATATCACTTAAGCACTTAGCCTCATGGAAAACATGCTTGATATGGCAACAATCAGACACATGCGATATGTTAAAGCGATAAGTCCTCACCTCGTACTCCAAGGCAGGCCAAAAGAAACAAAAAAAAAGTTTTAAAAAAATGCATGATCCTAACGATACAAGATGTCTAATGTAACACATACAAAAATGCAGCTAATAGGTCTGGTTGTCTAATATGTCATGTGAATCACTTTGATAGCATACGGTGAAGCACGTATTCAAGGAAGTAATAAATGACAATGTTGTTAGAATGATGAACCAAACCTTATGCATGCAAGACAAATGGATGCAAATCATGGAAAATGCTAAAAGAAACATGATGCTCTACGCTATCCATCATTAGCAAGTAAATAAAAGAGAGAGAAAGAAATGGGGATTAGAAGACATACACATTATTACAATTTGTCCTCGCACAAGAGGGTCCGAATAAATGTCCTAGCTAATTAAGCTAATTATCACAACGCCACAAATTACCTAATTATTCTAGCTAATTAATTAAATACAACACAAAAATTAACTAGTTATTCTAATTAATTAATTACAAATTAGAATTAAACTAACTAATTAGTTACAAGTCCACTACTTTAAGTACAACATACTACTATTAAACATAATTGTAACGGGCCCCGAGAAATGAGGAATAACTCATGCATGAACGCGGATTTTCACCCAAAAATGCTCTCTATTCTGCTGCCAGAATGCTTCTGTTGTGCAGCTAAAAAATTGAACTATTCTTGCCTCAGCCTCTGCTTTGTTTTGCAAGGAAAAAAAACATTGCTTGGCTGAAAAGAGGTGGCCGACCAGCCACTAATTTTGGGTTCTCCCCTGCTGCAATAGAAAAGAAACAGAGCACAAACAGAGCATTTTCAGGGGATATTTGTCCACCCTGCCTATCCTTATCATCAAACATATCAAAAGAGGGGTAGGCTTGATTCACAAACCATCAATCAACACAAATTCATTGTGTGATGATCTATGGATCAAGGGACACAATCTTAATAAATGAAATGAGAGACTCACAAACCTCCTCCCTATCATGGGATTGGTCAAGGGAAGTGGTAGATCTTGAATCTTGAACCATTTTCATTACTAAGAGTATGAAATGACTCAAGACTCAAAGGGTTCAATTAATGTTTGATTGAACCCCAAACTTAATTTTATTCTCTTGTTACCAATTTTACTCCAATTTTATTACCTCTTTCAATTACCTTTCCATTCCATAGTCATTTTAGTCAAAAAATAATAGTTAAGTCCACTAAATGGAGAAGAGTGTCAAACAAGAAGTTGTTTTGGGCATGAGAGAGAGGTAATGCCCTGGTAATGAACCTCCGAAGAGATTAAACCATTTAGCATTGTATGGTCCCTTTCTCAAGCTTAAACAACACTCAGTTAAAACAATTCTCAAAGAAATAAAAAGCCAAGAAATGAGGGAGATTGCAGAGATGATTATATGTGAACACGAGTATGAAAAGCATGAAATAAATGGTATCAATTCAAATAGGTTGGTGGCTAATGCTTAAACCACCAAACCTATGAGGACCACTACACTACAAGCATAATATACAAAGCATGAATGAACTAAACACCTTAAAACAGTTCTAGAAATAACTAAAACAGTGCTCGAATTGAGTTGAAAAATACTAGAAAAGCAAGCTAAAATAATGGAGAAATTAGGCTAGTAAACAAGCTTAAGGAGGGGTGACTAACCCCTTCACTTTTGGGACTTCAAAACCACACTTTTAGCTTCTGAAAAAAAAACTCTGAAAAATAGTGGTAAATTTGGAAAAAAGTTGAGAAAAAAGTGGGAAACACAAAGGCAAAAGCTTAGAGAATAAGGTTCAAAGAAAGGTGGTTAACCCCTTCACCTTTGATAAATAAAAATAGTTCAAAAATAGTTCAAAAAATAGCAAGAAAAGATAGAGGAGAAGTAGTGTAAAGATGCTCAAAATTATTTCTCTTGAAGAGAGATAACTCCTTTGCTCACAAACCAACAAGTTCTCACTCTCAAGAGATGAGATTTGAGCTTAAGAACCTAAACAAGAAGAGCTAAACTTTTGGTTTAGGAAGTGTAGAGAGAGAGAGAGTGTGTGTAGGTTGCAAGATAGAGAGAGAGTGTGCTATGCAAGTATTAGAGCCTTTGGATTTTTTTCTAACCTAATTTCAAGAGGGGTGGTCATCTATATATAGAAAAACATGTGCCTCTATCAGAAATATATGTATAGAGACAACTAGTGCAGTGTATGCACCTGTGGGAACAGTTAGCATCAGCTGGCATCAAAATATCTGTTCTGCCGGCATTACTAACCGGCCGGCCACTAAAATTGGCCTACGGGGACACTTGGCTATAAATATTTTCCTCTTGGGACACCTGGCCGGCCGGCTAGGTACTTGTACGGCCGTCCACAAAAAGTGACCGGCCGGCCACAAAACTCTACTTTCAAGCCTGACTTCAAATGAGCATATCTCCCTCATCCGGACTTGATTTTAGGTACTCTTGAGTCTAAATTGAAGCCTCAGAAGTGTACTTTCCAATGGTGGTAACCTCACATCTAAATTCTAAGTGTACAAAGAGATATTCCTAATTTAGTGAAGGCTGCTCATTTCTTTCTTAACGGATTGATGCCCAACTTCAAATGGCCATATCTCTCTCATCCGGACTCAGCTGTAGGTGATTCTTAAGTCCAAATTGAAGCCCCAGAAATATAATTTCCAATGGTGGTAGTCTTACATCTAAATTATAAGTGTACAAATAGATATGCCTAATTTAGTGAAGGCTGCTCAATTCTCTCTTAACAGTTTGATGCTCAACCTTTTTCCCAACTAGTTTTCTTCCCTCCCCTCCTATTTCCTCAAACTCCAGACCTATAAATAAGATGTTTTAAATATTTTTCAAAGATTTTACCTCCCTTCCATTTATTTCCACATTGTCCTTACTCGGTTTATCGAAAGGTGCAATATTTTAAACGAAACGCGAGCCTCGGAACATCGTAGAAAAATTTGAAAAAATATTTTGAAAAAGAAGGGTTTAAGGTCTAAAATAGTTTTGGTCAAAAATAGTTTTGGTCAAAAATGGGGTGTAAGGTTAGGATTTAGAAGCACAAAAATTGAAGCCTTTTGCTGAAGAACTTGAACGATTATACAGCGTACTCTCAGCACCAAGTGTCTAACTTGAGGCGCCCAAGTCTTAGGGGTGGTAAAAAATGGGGTGTCTACAACTACGTACGAAATGTCATTTTTTGAATATCCTCATCCTTCACCCTCTACTGGTGATAACCCGATCTCAAGTCCATCTTAGAAAAACAACAAGACCCCTTCAACTATCTATACGAGGTAGTGGGTACTTGTTCTTGATAGTTACTTGGTTCAATTTTTGATAATCGATACACAATTGCAATGTGCCATCCTTCTTCTTGGTAAAGAGAGTCGGTGCTCCCTAAGGTGAAGTACTAGGACGAATAAAGCCCTTATCTAATAATTCTTGGAGTTGAATCTTCAACTCACTCAACTCAGCAGGTGCAAACCTATATAGTGCCATGGAAATCGATGTCGTGCCAGGCACTAAGTCAATAAAGAACTCAATATCATGGGGAGGTGGTAAACTAGTGAGATCTTTTAAAAAGACGTCCGAATATTCACAAACTACCCTTGGTAAATCAACTCAGACCACATCACTCTCATTACTCAAGAAAGTTGCAAGAAATGAGCTAAGCTAGCCCCAAGCACACGGGTCATACATTAGCGAAAAAACTCTATCAGCTCGATCCCCTAGAAAATAAAAGCAATCACCACTTGAGGTGCACACCATAACTCTTTGACAGTAACATCTATAATGGCCCAGTATGGAGACAACCAAAATGACATCAAAACTTAACACACAAAAGCAAAAAGAAGTTGACGATCGGTGTAGTTGGTTTTTCACACTCTTCGGATGGGTTAAGTTTCCTCATATGCAATTTCCTACAGTTCAAACCCCCGTGGTTCTAAACCTGGTTTCACGAGTGCAATGTGAAACAAAAGAAAATGAGAATCTAAATTTGACAAATCCCCAAAAAATCCACTAATCGCAAGAGATGCTAAAAATAGACTGCATTGTTAGATTTCAGAGTCACCACCTAATATTTTTAGAAGAATTATGAAACACGTGACTCGTGCCAAAGGCCACTTGTCCTTCATAACCAAAGTTGTTTTGGTTCGGGAAATTAGGTATGAGAGGGGAAGGTTATGGATAAAGCACCGCACTCACCCAACCAAAGATCGGTCTTTATTAAGTCATGATGTGAATCTTATAGACATTATATGCTCATATTCTGACTTATTAATAATACTAACATTACTATGTGAAGCAAACAAGTATAGACTACATCACTTACTTTGGAATGCTTTGATCTTTATGTGATATTGAAAGAGTTCTGAATATGTACAACTCAAAGGAAAAATGAGCTCATATATACAACAGTCAATGTCATTCTAACTTAAGTGAAAATAGCCTCCATCCGTAGGCATTCGTAAAATTATTTCAAGTAAATAAGTAGTCTCATGGTAGTATGCACAAGATGGTAACATAAACACACATATGCTAAAGCAAAAAATGCTCACATGGCACTCATCCGTGGCAAGCCAAAGAAAAGAAGATAGTTAAAAAAAATTGCGTGATCCTAAAAATGTACATGACTAATGCAACACATACAAAATACAACTATTAGATTCGGCTATTAGCATGACATATGAATCAACTCAAAGCATGAGGCAACGCACATAATCATTTAGGAAGGAGCAAGAGCACTATGTATGATGAGCCAAATCTTAATGCAAGCAAAAATAGATGCGAGGCATGGGAATGATAGAAACGAAAACATGATGCTATAAACAGCGATGATAAGCATGTAAATAAAAAGGAGAAAGAAATGAGAGTTGGAAGATATACATCAAGTGTTACAAATTTGCCCTCTTACAAGAGGATTCGAATGGTCTAATCAACTAATTATTACCTCACCGAATGAATAATTACCTAATTATTACATTTGCAAATATTACAGCAGTAAATATTAAAAAAAATGGACAAGAACCACATATGCGTAAATGAAAACATCCTCCAGAAACTGCTTTGTCTGCCTTCAGGAGAACTACTCTGTTTTATTCTCAGCCACTGCTCTATTTTGCCAACAACAGTACACTATTTGTTCACCTTGAGGCCCGGCCATTCCATAATGAGGCCTGGCTAGGTCGAATAAAGGACGGTCGTTCTTAATTTCAACAACAACAAAAAAAAAAAAAAAAACTTGTTTTGTGCAATGAGTTAATAACAGTGCAGACAAAGTGTTTCTAAAAGATGTTTGTGACGCCCCAAATCTACACTAAGGGTTGTAGTCAAGGGAAAGTCACTAATAAGTCCTATGGCCAATAACCAAGTAAGATTCTAGATTACCGAAGGAGTCAAATTAGCCTCCCTTCTAAGTCCAGCTTTCTTAGGAAGCGCACTACCCTTTTAACAGATCTTAAGAGGCATTGACACAAGGTCTCATAAGCAACGTCAGGGATTATATTGGTGTTGGGATATAAGTACATAATAATAGAAGAATTACGAATATCCTTAATTATAAAAGCTTGTTCCATTAACATTACATCCCAAAAGAAATTTTAAAATTTCATATGAACTTTACAAAACATCAAAAGGGAAATTTCTAACTTTTCTAAGATAGCCAAATGTCTTCAAAGGTTTCCAGTTCGTCGGCTCTTGCTATGAGGTCCTCTTTGGCACCTGGCATGATACGTCGTGAGTTTTGAATGCCCAGTAAACGCACACACACCCCATCTTTTTTTTCCCGGTCCAATACACAGCAGCATTTACAAAAAAAACGGAGGAAAGGGGGTCATAGCATTTAAGTTCATAACACAGGTTATAAGGTTAGTTATTAGTAGTCTAAAAATCCCCCAAAGAGATTTCGTCCTCCCAACTCCAAGAATTGGACGCAGAGTATTCAATATGCCTCATCTTTTGCTGCTTTGTTGCAAACCTTACCTCGGATGCCTACCAACGGTTATATACCGCGTAGCGCCACCCGCAGGGCCTCAAAAGAGATGGTAATGATGGGCCTTACCCAAATCCCTTCTTACACCGAACTACCTAGGGTCCGAACACAACCGCTCCATTCAAGAGTTTCGAAACAACCACTTGTGCGAGACTTGCTCATTTTAATCCACTACTAATATCAACTTAACATTCTCATCATTTATTATGTATAACTATTGTAGTCGTCAACCCTCTTTATCAACCCATTTGGTTTTCCCCTTTTTCTTTACATTAAGTTCATTACACATTAGTAGTTAGCACAAGTAAGAGCAAAATAAGGCCATTCAAGGTGAAACTCAAGCATGCAAGTATAACATATATTACAACCAATATGTCATGATAGCATAAGAGCATTAACTACAAAACGAACCACACTGTTCAGATTTCCAACACTGCACCGGTTCAAAAATAAATATAGCAAAAATATTTTTTAAAGGTTTCAGAAATGTGGCTTCTTGAGGATTTGTAGAGAATCAAGTCTAGTTTCAGAATCATTTTACAAAAGTAGAGTAGCCCTTTTTGATTTTTAGATATTTAAGAAATACACAAACTCTGTCCAGATTTGACAACTGTTACAAAATTTGGTGTTTCTCTTAAAATACTCATTCATTTTCATTGAAATAAATTTTGCTTGAAATCTAACCTTCATAGGAATATTTTTATATAAAAATTAATGTGAGATCATTTTTCTATAATTTTCTAGAATTTTCTAAAGTTCTCTGTTTTAACAGGTTTTTTGCAGCAAGTATTTAGAAAAATAAAAGGAGTCATAAAAACACATCCATGGTCTTAGAAAAATTTCTCACATACTCTATATATGTCAATTAATACCCCTTTAAAACATATTTTGAGTTGGTGAAGGTTTGCTATGGAAATAAAATCAAAAACCTTGAGAAATGCTTGCTGGAAATTACAAGGAAGAAGAAGAACATTTCATTTTCAAACCATACATCATCTAACAAATGTAGTAACTCTTAGTGTCATATGAAATACATTTGTAGCATGTATTAGGAAGGGGAAAAACATGATGATTCATTGAAAGAAGAGATATATGAGATTTACCTTAGTTGCTTAGAGTTTTCTTCCTACTTTCCTTCTTTCTTTCTTTTTCTTCCGCTTTCTCTCAAACTTACAAGCTCTCTCTTTCTCTCTCTTTTCTCTCTCTCTCTCTCTCTCTCTCTCTCTCTCTCCAGCAGGTTGCTATGCATGCGAAGTGTGAGGAATATGAATTGCTAGAGCCTTGTATTTATAAGCCAAGGAGGAAAGAGAAAATGGTTAAATGGTTTGGTTGAATTTCAATAGAATTGATCTAGTTTGGTTGGTTTGTAATTAGATCCAATCAGGATTAGTGTTGATTAATCTTGATTAAGAAAAAATAATCCTATTTATCAGTTAATTGGGAGACAAGAGTACATTGCAATAAATGCTAATCATTTCCTTTTATTTATTCAAAGATATGCCAATATAAAATTCAAGATATTATAAATAAAAAATTAATTTTCCTTGTCCCTTCTACTATTCACAACCGGCTGGTCTTCTACACATGTGGGAAATCAATTTTTTTATATTATAATATAGTAGATATTATGTACAATCAATATAAAAATAGTTGTACCTTATTTGATTAAAATATTGGGGTTTTTGGGACCAAAATGTAATCTATACTATATATTAAGTAAAAAGGAATTTTTAACCCCCAAGGCTTATGGGAACTTCAATATCTCAATCTGAATTTTTTAAATTTGTTATTTAAAAAAAAAAAAAAAACTCAGCATTTATTGATTTGGTCAAAATCTCCTGATCAGCATTTATTAACTTTTTTCAACCCACATGTCTTTCCACATGCCTGCAATTATTGATTTGGTCAAAATCCCCTGATCAGCATTTAAAATCCCCTCATATAAATAATTATAGATACAATTCGTGTATAGTTACTGCAGTACCCTTTTCAACTTCTCCCATACACTATGGTTAGTGATAAGATTGTTAAATTATTTTTATAAAAAATCTTAAAAAACATAATTTATATATTAAAAAAAATCTAAAACAAATATAAATATCTATAATTATCTCGTGCATAGCATGGGTGATGGGCTAGTAATAAAGAAGGGAAAGAGCTGAATCTGAAATTTTGAAATAAAACATATATTTAATAAAATAATGATAGGAAAAGTAATTTGGGCCACGTGATGCCAATTCGCAACAAAAGGCAAGATATCGAGCTAAAACGGCGATTACCGAAAACTAGGATTTTTCTTTTATAAATTTTCATTCTAGGGTTTCTAAATTATTAATTTAGGGTTTTAAAATGTTTCCTAAGTTTTCAGAGTCGATTAGGGTTTGCCGGTTAGCTCGTGCAGTCGTTCTTGATTTCTAGGGTTTAATTTGCAAGAAATAGAGAAACAAGGTTTCTTATTGAAATTCTTCAACTACAAGGGTTTAATTTGCAAGAAATAGAGAAACAAGGTTTCTTATTGAAATTCTTCAACTATAAGCGTTTGGAGATATTACAAAAAGTCAGGGCCTCACAATGTTTGTCCTTTTTACCCCTTCCTTTTCCTATCATGAAGATACTCAAGGGATGAATAGGTTTGCTCCACAAATCATCAATCATTGCAAGGTTGTTGCATGATGATCTTAGAAGCAATAGGACAAAAGACTCTAATAAACATAAAAAAATAAAAAATGAGGTTATTCTTCTTACCTCATTCCTATTATGAAAATATTCAAGGAAGAGGTAGACTTGCTTCACAGACCACCAAACATCACAAGATGGTATGTGATGATCATAGAAGCAACTAAAAAGAAGAAAACTAACAAATGATAAGATTTAAAACTAGAAGCTTCAAATGAAGAAATGGTTCAAACCTACTGCATCTCATAATGAATAAGAGTAAATGAGTACTCAAATTAGAGAGAATAGGTTAATGAGAAGCATTTTAGGTGAAAGCCTTAGAAATGAGAGAACAAAATCAAAACTAAAAGAAAAAACAAATATAACAACTCAAAAATTGTTGTAAGCTCCTCTTCCTACTCATGGAATAAGGATGAGACATTCATTTCCATGCTTCAAAGTGGAACTAGAAGAGAGTTTTCAACATTTTTTTTGATAAAAAGCTCTATATGAGCAATAATAGAAATAAGAGAGAAACTCAAGAATCAAGCTAATTATCAAAAGCTTAAACACACAATTTGTCAAAGTTCTTGACAATTCGTCTTTTGTTCATGGAATAAGGATGAGACATCCATTTCCATGTTTCGAAATGATCGAAAAGAGAGCTTTTCAACAGTTTTGACACGAAAGCTATTACCTAGCTTTGAAGTGAACAACAATAGTATGAAAGCGAAAGATTTACAGCTAGTTAATCAAACTTGTCACGGGGTGTCTAAGCTCTAAACCTCCCATGACCACAAGGTTCCAATATACTAAAGAAAGCTATAAGAACAAAAGTAAAGCAATCAACTCAAACAGATTGGTGGCTATATCCTAAACACACCAAATTCGTGATGACTATTACACTATTACAACAATGCAAATATAGTATTCAAAGCATAATAAATTAACACACTAAACAACCCACAAACACACACACACACACACACACACACACACAAAACAGTGCTAAAATTAAGAGAAAACAAGCACACAAAAAGAAAAAAAGTGAAAAGAAGCCATAATTAACCCCTCCACTTTTTGTAACCTTAATCACATATTTTAGCCCCACAAAACAACTCAAAAACAGTATACAAAACAAGAAAAAGAGAGGAAAAGAGTAGAAGAGAAGTAGATGAAAAGGATGCAAAGCTCTACCTCTTGAAGAGATGAGTAACTTCTTAGTTATCAAACTTCAATCCCAACACCCTCAAGTATCTGAAATGTTGTTTGAAACTTTAGAAGAAAAAAAAAAAAAAAAAGCTTCAACAACAAACTCTAATAGTGTATGTGTTGTGTATGTTTAGCTAAAGTTGATATAAAGGTTAACTTAGCTTTTGCAAGGAAAGGGTATGCTTCTAGCTCTTAGTAACCACAAAAGCCTTTTGAAAATTTTTCTAACCTTAAATTCTGAAGGAATAGGGCCTATTTATAGAATTTGGGATGTTTTGGTCGGATATATCTTCAAAAATGGCTAACTGGCAAAATCCCACCAGATACACTTCCTATCGCTAATGAGACCCGACTAGGTCCCAAAACCTACGGCCGAATCTGAAAGCTGCCCTTTGGCCTACTGTTGTATGGTCAGTGCAAGTTAAAGAAATGCTTTGAAAATGGGGTGTAAGGTTGAGATTTAGAGCTTGAACCCGGATTTCTTTACTAAGAGTTCAAAAGTTGCATAATTTGACTTTCATTATCAGGCGTTGGAAATGAAGCACTCAAGTCTTGGGAGCAGTCAAAATGGGGTGTCTACAGTTGCCCCTCTTTGATAAAACACAGTACGTCATGAAATGACGTGAGTGAATATCAAAGCCTGAAGACGACCCATTTGATAAGGCCGTAGGACTTGGGGAGACAAACAAAATGCAAATGCAATTGGTTGAACTCGAAAGTTGCCTACGTATCCCTTTGCAAGGAATCAAACCAGCGTAGTTCAAGGGCATGATGCAAATAATACACAATGTAACGAAATAATCAAACCACAAGTAGTGCCTACCACACAAATATCATAAAGGAATGGGGGTGCAAATCAAATTACGTTTTATATAGAAAAGAAATGGGCACGAGACAAACGACGCCTAACACAGGCTAAATGCCTACATCCTCAATACTAGCCTCAAAGCAGCATGGGTGCTTACACATAACAGAACCATGCTTTAACATGAAAGGGGTGCAAGCACATGCAGAACTATGCGTTTTGCAGAAAGAGTACAAGTGATAGTGTGCTATGACATAAGCGATGAATGATTTGTTGGGTAATGATCAATTAGGGAATAACAATGCAATGGGATGATAATGATCCTAAATGCGCTTACGCGAAAATAATGAATACAACAAGATAAAGTATGATGCAATGGATGAAATAGATAGGGCCAAACTACGTCTTACCTAGAAAAGACATGGACACAAGCCAAACTACGCCTAACACAGAAAAGGTACCAACACTCTTAGACCACAATGCAATGCCAAATTAAAATTCAATTCATGAAAATAACTTTTAAAATCAACAAACAAGGTAGTGGATACAAGCACTAGAAATCTCTAGGTATGTGTTTGTCAGTAGGTTATACAAGCACTACCAAAGCCATTTTACCGATACAAACCGAAAGGATCAATACCTATCCACGCGGGTTTCTAGACTTTCACCAAGGACACACAAGCTAACATAATAACTGCAACCACACCCCCTACCCAAATTCACCAAGGTATTCATCAATTTTTCTCAAAATAATACATTTTTAATGTTTAAGAATGCAACAATGCTCAGTGCAATATATATGATAAATTAATTTCAATTCACATAATCCTCATGCAATTTTTACAACAATCATAGCTATCCTCCACCGATAGCCCAAAACAGATATCTTTATTCAAACAGATAATTCTCAATAAAGGACATAATTTCATCATTTTCAAATGGGAGTGATATTGCATATCCAACTCCACTATTCTCATCAACATCCACATTCGTTCCATTTACAAATACAATACCATTTTTCATTTTCTTTCACAAAACCAAATATCCATGGTTTTAGAACAAAAACCTTTTTCTTTCCAAAATCAATTTTGAGTGATAATTTCCACCATTTTGACACAGCTTGGCTATAAACATATTCCCACAACCATTTCCAAAAGCTCATTTGAGCACCCTTCTTTTTTAATTTCAAAATCAAACCCTAGGTTTTGCTCTAAGTCCCCAAATCACTAGATTCTTAAAATAGACAAATAACTGAGTTAAAAACCACACCAAAGGTTGGACAAATCCCTACCTCTAGAAGTTGGATGGAGCCGAAAACGAACTTTGCTCCGATTATAACGAAACCCTCAACGTACTCTATCTTTTTCTCCAAAGGACAAGGGTAGAGAGATCAATGGATGATGTAGTATTTGGGGCTTAAAGACAAGTTCTAGAGAGAGAGAGAGAGAGAGAGAGAGAGAGAGAGAGAGAGAGAGAGAGTGAAGAATAAGGGTTTTGAAATGTTTAGAGAGAAAGAAAAATGAAAAAGTAATCCAAAAAATGACTTTTACGAACTGATATACGCGCAGACCGCTCGAACGAGTAGACACAATAAGTGACACCGCTTGAGCGTATAATGACACCCCCCTAAAAGTTTTGCAGACAGAAGCTGATCACTCGAGCTCAAGAAAGACCGCTAGAGTTGAGACCGCTTGAGTATAAGAAACACCGGTCGAGAAAAAAACACCACACTGTCAGAAGTTTTGCAGACCTGCAAAAAAAAATACTAAGAGATCTCAAAGACTGCTCGAGCACAAGAAGGATCGCTTGAGCGAACTGGCCAAAATCTGGACAACAACTCTTTTGATAAAAAACCAACTCTCAACTTGTTCCAAACGCAACCACAATAACCAAACAACTGAACTCAACAAGAAATAAGATGATTAAGGACATGAACAACCATTCAAGATAAGGAATCCCATATTCAAAACAATAAACGGGTCAGGTCTAAAATAAAATTGCTACAACTTGCATCCCTCATGTTTTTGTAGTAATTTCTTTTCTCTACCTCACTATGAAGTAATTCCCCTCATTTTTGTAAGCTCACTTCACCACTAGAAATTATTTGAAATTATCTAAATAAGCGTACTTATTTGATAAATGTATTTATTTACGTCACATTACATTTTTATTTTTTTATATATCTTTTTATAAAAAATTAAAAAATATATTAAATAAGTAAATCCCAAACCACCCAAGTTCAATCCCGTTCTTCAAGCGGACTATGCAGGAGTTCTAGCGCTTGAGTGGAATTCTAACCTAGCAGAGCCATTGAGCTCACGTTATTGGAATTCTTTAAAAAGCAAAAATGTCTGAAGAAGAACAAAAAAAAAAAAAAAAAAAACCTTGAAATAACTGCCCCGAAATTTTGAAAAGTAAACTTCTGGCCCAAATGAAAAAAACATAAAAATTAAAAATTAAAAAATAAAAAAAAGTAAAAATATATATATATTTGATCAAAATCTTCTCATAATAAAATTTTATTGCCTTGAGAACAAGCATAATTTTTTTTTTTTTTTCCAAAAGTCCAACACGTGTTACTATTACCAAAATACCTTTAGTCAATAATTTAATATTTTAAATTTTAAAATGATATAACTTTTCATTTAGATATCACTTTTTAATAAAATTGGTGTCTTTGCAATTCTTTGATCAAGATTTATCAAATAAAATCTATGTTAGCTATATTTTTTTAAAAATAATAATAAAAAAATTTTGGATAAACTACCAATAGGTCCTAATAGTTGGACTTAATTCCCATCAAATCCTATTGAAAATAAGTCTTGATAAAATTGTCGCTAAAAATAATTTTTTGTGACAATTTTTTACATGTCATTAAAAATTGACAATTAGTAACTTTTTTTATCATGATTTTTATAAATTGTTGTTAAAACTTACAAAGTGACCTTTTTTTATGAATTTTTTTTTTTCATAGGACCTATTAGACAATAAGTCCACTTATTAAGACCTACACGTAAGTTCCCCTAAAATTTTTACCATCGAAATTAACGTCAACAGTAAAATTTTACTTTGTTTCATAGTAAAATTTTACTCTTATTCACAAATTTTACTGGTAAAATACCATCATCTCTAAACACCATAATCACATAATCATTAATAAACAATTACAAAAACTTAAATTTAACAGAGTAAAATGAAATAATAACTTCTACAGAGTAAAATTTTACTGTTAATTTAAAACAAAATATCAACAAATAAATGACAAATTACATGTTACTATAACAAACTAAAGTAAAATTTTGCTATCACTTTTAAACAGAGCATCAACAAAATGAAACACTTATATCAAAGTAAATTTAATCAAATAATGATTGAACAAAATTCTGACTCTAGCATGAACACTGATCGAATGAAGCGATAGAACAAAACTCTATTTGTAATTCAAATAGTGATTGAATGAAGTTCTTCAAACTCAATCAAACTCCCAATGATTCCAGAAAAACCAATACAATACACAAACACATCATCGCAAGCTCCAACCTATTCAAATTTATAATATGATATTTCATCGCAATACAAACAATGACTACACTACACCGAATATATTTGCACAAGGCAAGTAGTCGACCATGAAAGAAAGAGAATTACAAATTAAAATTTTTCTTAACAAACGTGTAAAATCTAATAAAAGATATGATTCAAAACACTTATATATAATGATGGGCAAAATCATCTGTAAAAATCATGCAGTGTCAAATTTTGTCCCTAATGAAAATGAATTATATTTTTGGAGTTTAGAAAGTAATAAAATTTTAATCAGCAATGCTAGGTATCATGATAATTTTATCATATAAGTGACGCAACTCACCTTCTTCTTCTTTTTCGATGTGGAATTATAAAATAAAAGTTAACAATTATTTGGACGGAAGATTATTTCTAATCAAGTAATCTCAGTCTTTTAATATTTAATCAAATCAGTTTTTAGTTTATTTCGAATCAGACAAATCTAATCAATATATTTTGATAAAACCGCTAAAATCGCGATTAAACTAACGAATCAATCAAATTAAAAATGATTTAGCCTAATTGGTTAGGTCAAAATTAATTAATTAAAACTTTTAAAATTTAAACTATATTGAATTGAAACATGCACAACACTACAATATTAAATGGAATAGGAGTATAAGATTCACTTTATATGAGTAAAACAACTCATTTTTTCTTTCTTTTTCCGATGCAGGATTATCAAATAAAAGCTCGCCAATAGAGATTTTCTTAATTATTTAAAATTAAAAAAAATTAAAAAAATTAATATGAGATATTAAAACTCTTAAAGACTGCTCACTAAAAACTCTCTTTTTCTTATATAATATATATGTAGATAGATAGATAGATTGGCTTCAGCTCGTCTCTCTCATTCAATATCACTTTTATCATATTATTATTCCCTCTCTGCAGTAGTTTTGTATTTCCTAGATTGATCAAGTCCACACCACCAACAGATTCTTTAGGCAAATTGATGAAGTTTCTTTAATATCATATTATGTCTATTGAAGTATGAAAAAACATGTTCATGTTTGTTGGCTACATATTTTGTAAAAGTCATTTACAATTCGACACGTGGCAAAATGAGGATATTATGGGAAGATGATTTTAACCTTCAATCTCAATCATACACGTGGCAATAAATATTGGTTCTTGAGTGGTCTGAGTAGCACTAGATCAGTAATGAGATACAAGGTGATGTGGCCTCAACGGTTACCTATATTCAAATTCAAATACAGGAGGGAAGTTCAATTGCAAGTGATGGCGTAGTGGAACTATTTCTAAGGCAGCATGATCAGCGATCATGGAGGAGCAGTTCGACGGTTCGAAGTACAGTTCGAAGGGCATCCTTGACAAGTATAAATAGCAAGGAAGTCCCCAGAAAAAGCACCCAGACTCAGATCATACAAACCAGTCTTTATTTCATATTTATCTTTCCAGTTTTACCTTTCCTGTACTTTAAATACTTGTTCTTTAAATACCTGCACTGTACTTCAATTCATAGGAGTAGTTTCAAGTAGATTCAAGTAGACTGTTGCTGTAAACTTCCTCGAGGCTGAGTTTGGACTATTGTAAGTATTTATGTTAATGAAATACTTCAATTGTTCTTCATATTAATTGTTGTTTCTTTTAATTTCTCCTAAAGTCAAGCCGCCAGTAAAAGTCCTCTTCATTGAGGCTGAAAGAACTGAAACATAGTCGCTTGATAATTGATTGGCAATTATAATTTCTGTAAGGACTGATTGATCCTTGCTGGCACGCTCGCATTTACGAATATACCCTTCGAAAAGCCAAAAAGCCAACATATATTTTTGGCACGCCCAGTGGGACTAATTAAAATGGCTAGACGGAGACGACAAGGAGAAAATGAACGCTTGGAAGAGGGCGTAGAAGGAGAGGTAGAAATACCTAATCCAGGGGAGAATGTGGTAACACACCCTGTGGAGACTCCTATGTTATCAGAACCTTTGGTCGAACAGACCAGTACTTCTGGACAAGAACCATATGTTCATGATATTGGACGAAACCAAGGAATTGGACCATCCACCGTTCCATCTTCTCAGCCAATAAATCCATGGGATGGCTTGGTAGATGCTATGGGACAACAGCTAATGAACACAATGGAAAGGTGGGCAACATCCTTTTTGGATCGAATGAACAACCACCAACCAACAAATACAAGACATACAGAGGAAATTTTAAATGTCCCTCAGCAAAGATTGGCTAGAGAAAAACAGCCTATGCAAGTTAATGGACAAATTAATGGTCAGACTAGTACTCAGAACTATGAAAGACCATCGCCTCAGTCTTGGTATGAACCCATTTCAAGGCCTGTAGTAGGCCAAAATGCCACAGTACTCAACAGTGAAGCCACACCAGTTGGTAGATCTGGCCAAGTACAAGAAACTGGCATAAGAATGGTGGCAAATCCCATTCCCATGTTCGAAGCCATACCTGGCACCAAGGGGTATCATAATCCCTTATTCGAATTTATACCCGGGGGGTTGGAAGGTTTGCCTACAAATGGAAGGGACACAATGCCTGTGCCAACACCTTTCACAGGTCCCTTCGTAGGACAGGCTCAAAGGGGTTACCCATACCCCCAACAGCAACCTGCACCACAGGGGCAACCAGCCCCAAATGTACCACTTTATGGACCAAGAGGACCACAGGCACAAGTTTGTCCACCAAACCCTGTGTTTGCTCCTCCAGTAGTGGTTCAGCAAGCCCAAAATATGGTCCCTAGGGACCAAATTGCTGATATTGTTAGGGAGATGTGTGGACCAATGGCTCGGGGGGTCCAGACTCCTGTATACAGAAAACCATACCCAGAGTGGGTGGATAGGGTACATGAATACCCAAGAGGGTTCAGAATACCAGATTTCACCCTATTCTATGGAACTGGAAATCAATCAACAGTAGAGCATATTGCTAGATTCGCTGCTCAGTGTGGTGAATTCACTAATCATGATTACATAAAATTGAGATTATTTCCAAACTCTCTAACTGGGGGAGCGTTTGTATGGTATATCAACCTTACACCTGGCTCCATTCAAACTTGGCAACAAATGGAAGAGGCATTTCATGCCCAATTTTTCCAATCGGAGCCAGAGGTGTCCATGGCAGACTTGGCAAGATTGAGTCAAAGGCCTGAAGAAAAGGCTACTCAGTTCATTGCCAGATTTAAAAGGGCTTGAAGTAAATGTAGAGTCATCCTTCCAGAGCCAGAATTTGTAAGATTAGCTCAAAACGGTTTAGAGTTCAGGCTTCGAAAGAAGTTTGACTCAACTGAATTTAGGGATTTAGTCGAATTAACCTATAAGGTGTCTCGATATGAAGCATTATTAGAGGAAGAACAAGATCGAAACAATGCTTCGTATAAGACCTATTATAGAGATCCCAATTATGAGATCGATGCAGCAGAGATTGTGGGCAAAGAACCTGTAATCTGTGAAGCATTAATTCATAAGGATACGACTATCGACCAGCAGTTTAAAAAGAAAGACTTTCACAGAAAGTATTCTTTCGATTTAACAAAAGCAGATGACATTTTTGATCATTTGCTTGCAGCCAATTTCCTTAAGTTACCAAAAGGGGTAAAACTGCCTTCTCTTGATGAACTTAAAGGAAAAGTATACTGTAAATGGCATAATTCTTGGTCTCACTCAACTAAAAACTGCATTGTTTTTCGAGACAGGATCCAAGAGCAAATCCGGAAAGGAAGTCTGAAGTTCCCAACCAAAACAGAGAAAGCCATGGGAATTGACAGTAACCCGTTTCCAGAAGTTGGAGAAAGCGCGGCTAATGTGGTTGTTCCAAATTTTCAGAATCTATCTCTGCAGGAATTGGAAGAGGTCAATGTGCAAATGCATATTGCCAACCAGACAGCTGCCAAGAAAGAGACCAGAAATCCACCAGTTGTTGGACAGAGTCTCTCACATCAGAAGGAACATTCTGATGAAGAAATACTGGACGACAATTCTTTGGAAGCAGCTGTAATGCAAAGGATGTGTCCAAGATGTAGACTAAGCTACAAATGGTTGAAGGGGCTTCCAATTGATGGGAAACAATACTATAAGGATGTTCAAAGACGTCCTAGATCAACCAACGCTTACAACAAAAGGCCGTACCCGGCTAGTGATAGGCAGCGACCAGTGGTGGTTGAGCCTGCAGGTGACAGAACAAATGCTAAAGGTAAAAGGCCCTTGTATGAGTCTAGGCCACTTAATTACTACAGAATGGAGAGCAAACATTCTGAAAGAAGATTAGAGAGGAATTCAGGTTATGGGACTAAAGCCAGAGATTGGCCCCCCAGACCAACCTCACACAGAACAGAAAATGGCCATCTCCATCGAAGGCCAGAATCAAGCTCGAAGTATGAGGCCAGAACCAAGTACTTACCTCCACAGCCAGTTCCAAAGATGGCTTCCAAGGTGGAAAAGGGTGATTCAACATCTGAATCAGTAAGCTCTTGGGTGCCTGGAGTCCCAGATTGGTTTGTAATGCAAAACAAACCTAGGGAATTCCCTGCCAGGAGAGATATTGGAATTGCAGGCAGAATGGT
Source organism: Camellia granthamiana (assembly GCA_036172215.1). Classification (NCBI taxonomy): domain Eukaryota; kingdom Viridiplantae; phylum Streptophyta; class Magnoliopsida; order Ericales; family Theaceae; genus Camellia; species Camellia granthamiana. The sequence continues at coordinate 45,342,305 of CM069914.1, forward strand.
CAAACCTCCTTTGGTGGCCCCCAACAACTGGGTATTGCTGAAGCACCCAAAGACAAAGGAACCAAATATGGTTCCGGTTATTTCCAGATCACAAAGGAGGAAGATTCAGCGCAGGTACACCCAGTACCAGCAAGATCTGAAAGAGAGTGAAGAGAGTTCTTCACATGCCAAGACAGAAGAAAAGAAAGCTTCGAAGTCAGACCATGTTCCAAAACCGACGCTACAAAGTAAAGTGGTTTGTAGCAGAGAACAATTGGCCCAAGTTCATTCTGAACTAAAGGCCAGAGAGAAGTCCAGTTTGGCAGGGCTGGAGAAGGCTCTGATGGAAAGTGATAGTGAAATAGAAGAAGAGATTGGCATGAGCCAAAAGAAGGAAATGGCAGAAGAAGAAATGTTCGAAGCCTTCATGGCTGAACAAACATTTCTGACTGAAAGCTTAGTTGAGAAGGATCCTTCGAAGGGATCAGTTATCGATGAAATACCAGAATGCAGCATGGAGGACGCTGCTGAAGACGCTGAGCAAGGTAGCCAAGAGGGGAAGAAGGTACAACCAGCCATCCAGTTTGGCTCATTTCCACCTGTATCAGTCAACATGGTACATATACTACCTCATGAATTCCAGGCTGAAAATGAGGATCAGGAGGACCAAGACATGGATCCAATTCCTGTCTCTAGTGAGGAATCGCAAGTGAGTATGGTACAGGATGCTCCTGAAATGGCTATTCCAATGGAAACTGAGTGTGAAAGCAAGGAGGAGGTGAGCATCAACCTCTCATATCCTTTTGAATACCCCTCGAATTCCATGACTCAACATGTCAAGCCTTTGTACATTAAGGCTTTCTTTGATGGGATACAGTTAAACCGAGTCCTAGTAGACAATGGGGCGGCGGTAAATTTATTACCGAAATCTTCTTTGAAGAAATTAGGGAAGAAAAATCCCAGGTTGATCCCAACCAGTACAACCATTGCTGGCTTTGCTGGAGATAAGCAGATGGCCCAAGGAATTCTGCCTATCAATTTGAGTGTGGGAACCAGGGATTGTATGACAGCATTCTTCGTGATCGACAGCAATGCTAAATATAATGCCTTACTTGGGAGAGATTGGATTCACACCAACAAATGTGTGCCTTCCTCTTTGCATCAGAAGATCATGATGCCCCTGGGCAATGGAGAGACAGAGGAGATTGATGCAGATCCTCAACCCTTCATAGCTTGTGCAGACTTTGCAGAGGCCAAGCTGTATATTGAGGGAGTAACCCCACTCCGTATATTGAGGAAAGCTGATGGCTCAGCCGAAGTGACGGCTGATAAGGAAGTAACACACCTGAAGCACTTAGTCCAAGAAAGTGCTGATGAAGAGGTTGTCGTGAAAGATGACAATGATGCCTGGTTGTAGGCAAAGAAGTGAAGAACGAGAAGCCAAGTCATTGGCTTTGATTAAATTCTCATCATTGGATGTAAAAGCAATAGTCCAGAGAGTACAGGAGCAAGAAAGAGAAGCCATGATAGTGGGCTGTAAACAAGAGCAGCAACAGGTCAGAATTCTGACCCTTGGGAAATACTGTGCATTAGACATTGAGACAAAAGTCCAGGAGATACAGGAAGAGGATGCCTTATGGACAGATTTTGTCTATGAGGAGGAGGGTAAAGATGTTGAACCAAAGAACCTAAAAGCAGAACGAGGGGAGAAGATTGCTTCGAAGGTAGAAGAAACTAGAGAAGAAGCTTCGATAAGTCCTCAAACGCAAGACCCTTTAGAAGAAGTAAATCTAGGGGAAGGTTCCATACAACAACCCACTTATATAAGTGCTTGCTTGAATGTTCTGGACAGAGACCAGTTGTTGGTTATCTTGAAGAAATACAAGGATTGCTTTGCATGGTCCTACAATGAACTACCAGGATTGGATAGGTCATTAGTGGAACATAAGCTTCCTATGAAGCCTAATTTCAGGCCATACAAGCAGAAACCAAGAAGAATGAGTCCAGAAGTAATTCAGAAAGTCAAGGAAGAGATTCTGAGACTACTCAAGGCAGGTTTTATCAGAACAGCCAGGTATGTTGAATGGCTATCTAACATTGTGCCTGTATTCAAGAAGAATGGCAAAATAAGGGTATGCATCGATTTCAGAAACTTAAATCTAGCAACTCCTAAAGATGAGTACCCTATGCCTATAGTGGATCTGCTGGTAGACAGTTCAGCAGGCCATCAAGTTTTATCAATGATGGATGGTCACTCTGGTTACAACCAAATATGCATTGCAGAAGAGGACATCCACAAGACAGCATTCAGATGTCCTGGGAATATTGGCACCTTCGAATGGGTTAAAATGCCATTTGGTCTGAAGAATGCTGGGGCTACATATCAGAGGGCTATGAACACCATCTTTCATGATCTCATTGGATGGTATCTAGAGTGTTATATTGATGACATTGTAGTAAAATCCCAGTCCATAAAAGAGCATTTGCTTCATTTAGAAGCAGCTTTCGAAAGAATGAGGAAGTTCAAGTTGAAACTCAACCCTCTTAAATGTGCTTTTGGTGTGTCATTTGGAAATTTCTTGGGTTATGTAGTGCACAAGAAAGGAATACAGATTGATCAGAATAAAGCCAAGGCCATCATCGAAGCCAAGCCTCCATCAAGTAAGAAAGAATTACAAAGGTTCCTTGGGCAGGTTAATTTTCTTCGAAGGTTTATTTCTAACACTGCTGGGAAAACTAAAATATTTTCTTCCTTGTTAAGGCTGAAAGATGAAGAAGAATTTGTGTGGACAGCAGAGCACCAAAGTGCTTTCGAAGGTATCAAAGCCTACTTGGCCAAACCTCCAGTGCTGATGCCACCGAGGGGTGATAAGCCCTTGAAGTTGTACATAACTGCAGCAGAAGATTCATTGGGAGCTTTCTTGGCCCAAGACAATGAAGAAGGCAAGGAACAAGCTGTTTATTACCTTAGTAGGTTTTTAAATTCTTGTGAATGTAAATATTCAGCTGTTGAGAAGCTGTGTCTTGCTTTGTATTTTGCTGCAATGAAATTAAGATATTATCTTTTACCTACAACTGTCTTGGTAATTGCAACCACAGATTTGGTTAAATACATGTTATCTAGACCTATGTTGAGGGGAAGAATTGGCAAGTGGATATTAGCCTTATCGGAATTTCATTTAGAATATGTCCCTCAAAGAGCAGTAAAAGGGCAAGTATTAGCCAATTTTCTGGCAGATCATCCATCTCAAACAGAGAGCCAAGAGTTAATGAAACTTGGTATGGCTAGTGTTGAACCATGGCAAATGTGGTTCGATGGATCGAAGGCCAATGGATTAATTGGGATTGGTATCGTAATTAAGTCTCCACAAGGGGTAGAAACCACGCATGGTTTCAGAGTGGATGAAGCTAGTTGTTCCAATAACCAGGCTGAATATGAAGCCTTAATAGTGGGGCTAGAAATCCTCATTGGATTACAGGTACATGCAGTTGACATATTTGGGGATTCCCAATTGGTAGTTAACCAAGTGAAAGGGATTTTCAAGTGTCAAAGCATAACTATTCTGCCATATTATGTTGTTGCATTACATCTGCTTTCTCAAATTCAAGTAGCTAATGTAACTTATGTTCCAAGATTCTTGAATAATAAAGCTAATGATGTGGCTCAGAAAGCTTCGAACTTCAAGAGAAGGGATAATGCCCAAAGGGACATAAGCCAAACAACATATCAAAAATTGATACCACCTTTGAGTAAAAGGAATGTGGTCTTGCAAGTCAATCATAATGACTTACAAGAACAAGATTGGAGGCACCCAATAATGCAGTATTTGATTGGTCCATCCTCGAAAGCCAGCAGGAGAATCAAATTACAGTCCATGCAATATATACTATATGGTAATGCTCTCTACAAAAGAGGGGGAGATGGTCTATTGCTGGAGTGTTTAGGCCCAAAAGAAGCATTAACAGCCATGGCTGAGGTTCATGAAGGTATTTGTGGTGCTCATCAACCTGGTGTGAAGATGAGATGGTTGCTTCGAAGGCATTCTTACTATTGGCCAACTATCCTTAAAGACTGCATAGAATATGCAAAGGGTTGCCAGGCATGCCAGAAGCATGGCACAATAAGGCATGTGCCTATAACTGATTTACATGCAGTAGTGAAGCCTTCGCCATTCAGAGGATGGGCCATGGATATGATGGGAAAAATACACCCACCCTCTTCGAAGCATCACTGTTTCATTCTAGTGGCCACCACCATTGGAGATCTTACTTCCGGGGCTTCATTTTTCACTCAAGAATCTCCTAAGTCCAAATCCGGGGGGAGGAGATATGGTTGGTTGAAGTCCGGTTGGACTGAATCTGCGCGGCTTTACGGAAACTGGCATAACTTTTTCTACAGGAGGAATTTTGATGCAAGGTTTGCGGCATTGGAAAGCTAACTTCTGGGGCTTCAATTTGGACACTTGAATGGAAATTTTTGGACTTCCCTAGCACCCACCAGCCAGTGGTCTTCTCGGCAGTTTTTTTCTTTTTTTTATCTAGCTGGCCATCCACCCCTTTTGTGAAATGACGATTTTGCCCCTGTGAGTTGGCCGGCCCTATTCCTCTCTTTGAGTGTATTCCAGCTAGGCATTATTTGCCCTCAAAATATCTAGATTTGTGAAAAGATATTTAGAGCAAAATATCTAGATTTGGAAAAAGATATTTTGAGGGAATACTTGGGTGCATTTTCCCCACCTTTTTGCCCTCCTTTTTCACCTCTCTCTTGGCCATATAACAGCAGCTCCCAGCTGTGTTTAAGGGCAGAAAAAAAAAACCCTTTGAGAGCTCCATACACGCCTCTCCTCTCCCTCTCCATTTCCAAGCTCAAAACTTCCAAGTTCTCTACCATTTCTACATCAACACCAAGCACCACCATCACCACTCCATTTCCACCACTTGGAGCTGATTTCCAGCAGCTAAAAGGGCAGCAAATTTGGTCCAAGAGGCAGCCAAGAAGTGTTCTTCAAGGGTAAGTTGCTATTTTCCCTTTTCTAGCTCTATTTTGTATCATTTTTCTACCCCCTTTGCTTGAGTTTTTGGGCTCCGACCCTAACTGATTTTAGGCTTATTTTGACCCCCTCTACAACATTGTAGAAGGGCTCAACCTCATTTGAGAGCCCCATGATGCATCTCTTTCAATATCCCCTTTTATGCCAATATCTTGCATGCTTTGTTTAGCTTATGATTGATCTGATTTCGAGCATGCAATAAACTGTGAGTGGGCCTATGTTGAGCCCCTCTTCAACATTGAAGAAGGACTCAACCATGTTTGGCCCCTCTATCATGCACTTGCTTTGTAATTCTTCTAATTTACCGTAAAATTGCATGATTTATTTGGCCTATTTTTGATCTGATTTGGAGCATCTCATGAAGTGATATTGTGCTTATTTTGAGCCCCTCTTCAACATTTAAGAAGGGCTCAACCTGGTTTTCATGCTCTACATGCCACTTGCTTTGAATTCATGTTCTATTCCTATGTTGCATGCTTCTTTAAGCTTATCATGCTCCTGTTTTCAGCCTTCATCAGGCTAAGAAAGAGCCTTATTTTGGTCCATTCTTTGTGTTTTGTTAAGGGCCTTAAGCCATTTGATGAATGATTTTGGTACTTCATGTTGTACTCCCTATTTGGTTCATTATTTTGCATGCTTTGTTAGGCTTGCTTAACTTCTGTTTTCAGCCTTCATCAGGCTTATAAAGTGTCTTATTTTGGCCCATTATTCATGTTTTGTTAAGGGTCCAAGGTTATTTGATGCATGCTTTTGGTACCTTATGTTATAGCCCCTTTTGGCACATTATTTTGCATGCTATGTTTAGCATACCTACATACTGAATTGGGGGATGTCATCTCTTGTAAATGTGCATATTTTTGGCCCCTATTTAATTTTGTAGAACTGTGTTTTCCAGTTTGAGCATTGTATATACCACTTGCTTTGTAATTCTCCTCTTTTCCCCCATTTTTGCAAGCTATTTTTACCATACTTGTGGTTGTTATTTATCCATGATTTGTACTGGAAAAATGCCATATTTGGGACTGCCTTGCTACTGTTTTTGCTTTCATGTATCAATTTTGCATGTTTAGTATAGCTGTAGGCCATTTCGGGGGCTTAATATCGCATTTCGGGATGATTTCATGCATTGGTTGTCATTTCATATCATTTCGGGGCTGTTTTCCCCTTCATTTAGGTGCTGAAATTTGGTTTGCATGCTTGCATATCATTTCCCGTGCCATTTCATGCCTTCGGGCCATGCCTCGGTTTGCGTGTCCGTGGGCACGCACTTCGAGGCACCTCCGTTTTATCCGACGGCATCTGATGTGAGTGTGGCTGAGGTCCACTCATGTGAGTATAAGCCCAATTTGCATTTCCATCTCATTTTATCATCGCCTCGTTTCGCGTGCCCGTGGGCACGCACTTCGCGGCACTTCGGTTTTATCCGATTTGCATTTCATATCATCGCCTCGTTTCGCGTGCCCGTGTGCACGCATTTCGAGGCACTTCGGTTTTATCCGATTTGCATTTCATATCATCGCCTCGGTCCGCGTGCCCGTGTGCACGCATTTCGAGGCACTTCGATTTTATCCGATTTGCATCTCATATCATGGCCTCGGTTTGCGAGCCCGTGTGCATGCATTTCGAGGTACTTCGATTTTATCCGATTTGCATCTCATATCATGGCCTCGGTTTGCGAGCCCGTGTGCACGCATTTCGAGGCACTTTGGTTTTATCCGATTCGCATCTCACATCATGGCCTCGATTTGCGTGTCCGTGTGCACGCTTTTCGAGGCACTTCATTTTCATAGCATAGTGCATACCAGGTTGTATCTTAGATTGCATTCATGAATTTTCTCGGTTTGCGTGCCAGTCAGCACGCATTTCGAGGCACCTCATTTTCATAGCATCGTGCATGCTAGGATTGTATATTAGTTGCATTTCATGCATATCATGCATATTGCACGGGAAACGAGGTATGTTTCGCACTCCGAGTGACGGAATGTGTCTCAATTCCCCAGTCACCGACACTCCGGATTACCCATGATGGAGCTAGGTTTTGTTGTAGCATTCATGTGCATTCATCCTATATTGAGTTGTGCAATTCGGCTCCTCGGCCATCATGCATCGATGTGCATGATTGGTGGCACGAGGATCGAGGCATGCATATATTTGTGAAATACATTGCTATGCCCTTTTCCTGCTCTCTGTTGCAACAAAATGAAGAATCAGCAAATTTCCAGAGTCTGGCACGCATTTCGAGACACAGTGCAAACAGAGGCTAATTGGGGCATCCCAGTGGATTTCCGCGCCGAAGCAGCCCGGCATACATCATTCATCAACAGCGAGGCAGTCCCTGGCTTGCACGCCATTTTACAGTTTTCTTGTTTAATTTGTCAATTAATTAGGAATTTGTATATTATTTCAGACTGTATATTTCGGACTGTATTATTTATTCGGACCCTCTGCGCGAGGGCAATATTGTAATAAGTGTGGGTGAGTGTGATGTATGTCTTCCAACCCCACGTCTTTCTCCCTTTTATTTATCTGCTTACGATGGTTAGATATAGGGCATATTTCAATTAGCATACAGTATGACAGCATGTTTGCATCATTCATCTGTTTTGCACGCACCGGGCTCGGCGCATCATACAAACTGCATCGTATTTCAATTCCAAGTTGAATACTTGATAGCTGTAGCATCTCATATACCATATTTAGAATAGCCGAGCCTGCTATAGTTGCATTTTGCATGTGTTGCATTAGGCATTTCAGCATATTTAGGATCATGCATGATTTCTAATATAGTTTCTGTTTTGGCTTGGAGTACTCGGTGAGTCTTATGCTTTAGCATCCTTGCATGCGTGTGAGTGACTGCCATGAATAGCATGCTTACCATGAGGCTATGTGTTTATGTGATATAACTGCCTGAATGCCTGTGGGTGGAGGTTGAGTTATTTGAATTGGGACAATGCATTGACTGTTTGTTTTAAGCCCACTAGATAGTGGCAAAATCACTATTTTCTAAGCCCACCTGAGGGTGGCAAATCCGCATTTTAGCCTACCTACAGGTAGCACCATCACACCATTTTCAAACAAACAAACATGAAATGTTTTGTTCCAATTCAGACGGCCCAGTCTATACTTGTTTGCTGCGAGCATCACATAGTAACCTAGGCTAATAACCGGAATAAGAACTCACAATGTTTTCAAAAACAGATATCATGGTTAGTAGAGGCCGGTCTTTGACCGGGCGAGCGGGGGTGCTCACGATGTGACCTTCCCCAATCGTACCCAAGTTTCCGAGCCGAGGCAACTTTGGTGATGACGGACACGTGGCCTTTGGCACCGAGTCAGGGTTTCCTAAATTTCCCATAAAAAAATATTTAGGTGGCGACTCTGTTATCTGGCAAAGCAGTCCATGTTTGGCACTTCTTTCAAAAAAATCTGTTTTCCAAAACGATTTGCCGGATTTGGACTCTTTGGTTCAAGATTTAGGACCGTGGCACAAATCGAGTCCGAACTGTAGCGAGGTCCCTCGCGGGCTTGTTACAGAAGGATCCATTGATAGCGAGTAATAAGGAAGAAGGGGTTTAACAGGAGATCGGTAGGGTTTGTGTGTCAAAAGAGCAAGTGATTTCAGAGTACAAAGCAAAGGGGCTTTTAAAAGGTTTCGTGTCTGAAAAATATATCGCGTAAATCGTTATGTACTAAAAGTACGAATATGAGGAGACTCTTCCACTATTGATAGTTTTGGAGGGAAGAACACATTCTGAATGTTGGCGTCAGCTTCGAAGAAAGATATTTGGCTTCGAAGCCAATTTTGGCTCCAAGAAATCAGATAAAAACGGCTTCGAAATACAGAATCTGGCTTCGAAGCATGCTATATGTTTGGAGATGCTAAGATGCTTGAGTATTGGTCGGTTTAAAGACCTGTTTAAAGAACATTATTGAAAGTAATGACCTTTTAAAGCAAAACTTAGGATTCTTTAAAAAAAAAAAACATCAAAACCAATCATTGGTTTTTGCAAGAGAAGATTGTTCATTGAATTAAGACAGCATAAGTTGCTTTTCGAAGCAAGAGTGGTCAATTCAAAATTGATTGGCTATTTTAATTATGACCATATATTGGTTACAGTTAGCTTTGAAAAGTAAGGTTGTTAAATTCGAAGCACTAATTTGAGATAATATTAACCAAATTGTCAATTTTTACTCCATAAGTTGGGAAAAGACATGTTGGTTCCCTTTTAGTGTTTCATTAAAGATAAGTGAGTCCAGATGCGGAGGATGAGATTATTTAATTCGAGGCTCTGAATTGGCTTTTAAAGGCAAAAGGAAACAGAGTCAAACAAATACAGAAAGATTTTGCTTGTATTAAAGCCAAGACAATTACATTAAGTAATTCTATTTAGGTACAAATTCAAGCTCGTAAAAATAAGGAATAGAATAAATAACAAGATCATGGAATTTTGTCCAACAATGATCAATGAATATCTGTTCTTTCTTTATTATATCTTCCATCTCCTCTAAAGTTGGCTGCATGAGTTGGTGTGCTCTCACTTCATAGTAGAGCTCTTCAGCCTTTGTTTCGAAAGCCTCTTCCCTCAATTTTTGTTCTAACTCATCTATAACTAAATCATCCCAATACGCAGAATCTTTATTTTTGAAGTCATCGAAGTCTTCAATGAAGTTTTCTGCTTCGTATTGGGCATGAATTCGGAGAGATGAAAGTTGATCCAAAGATTGAATGGCGATCTTGGAATTTCGATGCCAGTGGAGGAGTACTGGAAGTTGATCCAGGAACATGTGAAGTTCTGCTTGGGCAATGGGGTTAAGGATATGGCCCCTAGTCAGAACATCACAAGCCCATCGAAAATTCTTGAGAGGGATGTCATCCTCAAGAACATTGAAGGGCAAGTGAGAAAAAGCCGCAAGCAGAAGTTGAGCTTGTTTCCGCTCAAATGGAGTTGGAAATGATGGAGGTTTGTAAGGAGGAAAGATTTTGTCCATTGGAAGAGCAAGCCTCAATTTCTCTGTCCAAGAAAGAATGGGAGGAGGAGAAGGTGTGGATGCTTCTATTCCAGAAGATGGAGAAGAAGAAGTGGATGCTTCAGTTGGGGGAGATGACACAGGGATGGGAGGAACAAAGGCATCAATGTAGTCAAGCCAGTCAGAAGAGCAGATCTGCGCTTTCTTGGCTAAAAATGAAGGGGTATATCCTTGTGATTCTTCCAAGCACCGGGCAGTGTGCATTATCCTTGTGGGCATGGAGGATGTATACCAAGCCACAAACAAATTCTCCTCTAAACTGCGTCGAAGGTCGATGGGCACATAAGGATAAACCACCGAGCTTCGAGCGTAGGAAGGAAAATCTAAAGGGTCAGTGAACTCAATAAAATGATGATTGATTCGTTCCCTCAAGTCCCAGGACTCAGGTGTTGACCAGTTCGTCCATCCAGAAGCCCCAGAAGATGAAGAAGTTGTAGCTTCATCCCAAGTAGAGGTTTGTGAAGAAGAACTTCCTAAGTCCATATTTGCAATTTGTTGAAGCAAAGGTTTGAGAGTAGTTCGTTCAAAGTGCGAGGGGAGTTTAGAGGAAGAATTTCTTGTATCAATAAATTTGTAAACCAAAGGATTGAGGGCAATGTGTTCGTAGTCCAAAGGTTGATAATCTGCGAAAGCCTCCATGACCTGAATATAGAAAGACGGGTAAAGGTGGCTAATAAATGCGTAGGGATTCTTTCGAGGGGAAACAGCATTACTCAATGGCTCTTCGTATGCTTGATCAATAGAGTGAGAAGGTGATTGAGTCATAATCCGTTCGAATGCTGAAAGTATTGGAATGTTCAACAAAGTCAAGAGTTAATGCAAATAATCACCAAATAGGTGACGGTTGTGTTTCCTGAAGATAGATTCTATGCACGTTCCAAAAAAGCGCGGGAAAAGCTTTTGATCCACTAATATCTCCAAGTATTGGGTATATTAGTGCTGGGGGTAATGTTGGCTACATATTTTGTAAAAGCCAGTTACAATTCGACACGTGGCAGAATGAGGATATTATGGGAAGATGATTTTAACCTTCAATCTCAATCATACACGTGGCAATAAATATTGGTTCTCGAGTGGTCTGAGTAGCACTAGATCAGTAATGAGATACAAGGTGACGTGGCCTCAACGGTTACCTATATTCAAATTCAAATACAGGAGGGAAGTTCAATTGCAAGTGATGGCGTAGTGGAACTATTTCTAAGGCAGCATGATCAGCGATCATGGAGGAGCAGTTCGACGGTTCGAAGTACAGTTCGAAGGTCATCCTTGACAAGTATAAATAGCAAGGAAGTCCCCAGAAAAAGCACCCAGACTCAGATCATACAAACCAGTCTTTATTTCATATTTATCTTTCCAGTTTTACCTTTCCTGTACTTTAAATACTTGTTCTTTAAATACCTGCACTGTACTTCAATTCATAGGAGTAGTTTCAAGTAGATTCAAGTAGACTGTTGCTGTAAACTTCCTCGAGGCTGAGTTTGGACTATTGTAAGTATTTATGTTAATGAAATACTTCAATTGTTCTTCATATTAATTGTTGTTTCTTTTAATTTCTCCTAAAGTCAAGCCGCCAGTAAAAGTCCTCTTCATTGAGGCTGAAAGAACTGAAACATAGTCGCCTGATAATTGATTGGCAATTATAATTTCTGTAAGGACTGATTGATCCTTGCTGGCACGCTCGCATTTACGAATATACCCTTCGAAAAGCCAAAAAGCCAACAATGTTACAATTTAGGTCATAATCTCTGATATTGATCTTCTTTTAGTCTTTTATAACTAAGATTGCGAGAAGCTGGTATATGGATTAAGTGAAAAGAAAATACTGAATGCCTAAGGTGGGAATTGATTCAAATTATGAATGAACATTTTCCCCGCTCCGCCCCTAAATCCCCACCCCACTCCGTCCCAAACGAATTTTTTTTGCCCAATTAAGAAGCGGGATGGAAACAAGTTTTGATTTTCCTGTTCTATCCGAACCCTATAATTTAATTTTTTTATTATAATAAAGTTAAAATACTAAAATATTATACTTAATATTAATTTTTACGTATTTATTTTCTATCTTATATCACAACATTAAGTATAATTTATTATTCGTTATATACTATATTATCCATAATTTTTATTAATATTTTTATTTTTTAACTTATAAAATTAATATCCTATCTCCTGCCCCACACCTGCCTCACTTCCGCCACCACCCTATTTGACCTACCCTTAATATGATATGGGGTGGGAGCAGATTACTATAAAAATCTATCCCAAAACCGACCGATGACCACCCTAAATTTAAATGGCTCATTTCCTTTGATTGTAGGGAACATAAAATAAAAATAAAAACAAAAACAAAAACTCCCAAAAAATTTAAATAGTTAAAAAAACAAATTTTAAGCTCATTAGTACAACCCATTTTTTTTTGTGGGCAACCCAAGCCTTACCTAAGCTAAATTTACGGAAGACTCTTAAATTAACTCATTAATAATAGAGTCAAGTTAGTGACAGAGAGGAAATACTTGCACGCTACGTTTTTTAATGGTTAAAGATTTATGACAAAAATTTCTAATTTATGAAGTTTCTAATTAAATTCCAATATATATCCACTTATTTTGAAATGAAAGGTAGATCAATACAACAATATTTGAGAACCAAATCATCCACTAAATATGTGAAGAATTTTCAAAGAACCAAGCGTCGGTTGAAAATTAAAAGATTGGCATGTGCTTTCAATTTTTCTTTGGATTGGTTTTTGATGACGAATGATACAGATGAGGGTGGCCCAACCCAATGACCATGGCCGGAGCTCGAACGGCCTAACTGAATCATGGGTCGAAACCAAAATAATCATCTTGATCCAAGTCCGGAGGTCACCCCACACAACGTCCAAGGAAGATAAGCCACGCGGCAAATTGTGAGAGGCACTCAAGAAAGGTAAGAGTGGATGACACCACTCATGCAGACACATTATTCATCATTTCCAAGGCTAAAGAATACTATACCCATCGTCATGAGTTTATTTTTGTAGGATAAGCAAGCTAAGGAGTTGGATCTGACTCTTCGGATCATCTCGACACTCCGTCATTGGATCATCGGTGATTACATCACTTTTCAATAAATAAATAGTTATTTTTAAAATTATATTTATCATATATTTTTTAAAGATAAATGTGATTAAAATATATAATTATGGATGTTTAATCTTTTTTTTTTTTTTTTTTATATATGGATATTCTATCTAATGGGTTTAAAAAATAAATAAATCAAATTATCCAAATTGATCCCAAAACGAGCTCATTAGTTTAATTACCCTCTCAAATTTGATGGCCAATTTAAGAGAATTCAATCCCATTAATTAATTTATTTATTATATTGATTGAGAAGGGTTTAGACCAACCTATCCAAGCAAAAGGAGATTTTTAACCTCCAAAGTCTGTGGGAATTTTAATATCTCAATCTAAATTTTCTAAATTTTTTATTAAAAAAAAAACTCAGCATTTATTGATTTGATCAAAATCTCCTAATTAGCATTTATTAAGTTTTTTCAATCCGCATGTCTTTCCACATGCCTACATTTATTGATTTGGTCAAAATCCCTTGATTAGCATTTAAAATCCCCTCATACAAATAATTATAGATACAATTTGTGTATAGTTACTGCAGTACCCTTTTCAATTTCTCTCATACACTATGATTACTGATAAGATTGTTAAATTATTTTTACCAAAAATCTTAAAAAACATAATTTATATATTTAAAAAAATCTAAAACATATATAAATATTTATAATTATTTCGTGCATAGCAGGGGTGATAAGCTAGTATCTATACTATGGCCCTGTTTGGTAGAGCTGTGGGAAAGTGCTTATAGCTTATGCCTAAACAGCTTATAGCTTATAACTATGACCATAAGCTGATTTCCAGCTTATTCTTAAAGCATCTCCTGCCCAACTCAAAGAATAAGCTGATTTCTGACTTCCAAAAAGCTATAAGCTATAATCTATAAGCTAAACCAAACACATCAAAATAGCTTAAATTAAGCTGAAAGCTGAAATAAACTGTAATTAAGCTCTGCCAAACAGGCACTATATATTAAGCAAAAGGGAATTTTTAACCCTCAAGGCTTGTGGGAGCTTCAATATGCCAATTATAATTTTCTAATTTTTTGTTTTTTTTAAAAAAAAATTAACCTCTCAACCCACAAGACTTTTTGACTTCTCTCATAATTACTGTAGTACCTTTTCCAAAAAAATAATTTGTTTTTTAAAAAAAGAAAATTAACCTCAGTATTTATTAATTTCTCTCAACCCACAAGACTTTTTGACTTCTCTCATAATTACTACAGTACCTTTTCCAAAACAATAATTTGTATATTAAATTTTTTTAAAACAAATATAAATATCTATATCTATATCTATATCTATATCTATCTATTTATTTATATCTATCTCTAACCCACAAGTTTTGTGGGAGTTCCAATATCTGAACTTTAATTTCTTAATTTTTTTGATTTTTTTTGGAAAAAAAAAAACTTAGCAGTTATTAAATTCTTCTAAGTCTTTTTAACTTCTTCAATACACACTCTTTTTAACTTTTCACATATCTATTGCAAACAGTGAGTCTCCTTTTTGTTTTCTCCTTATTGACTTCTCACTTCTACATTTTCAACTTCAGTGACCACGTATGCAAATAGTAAGTCTTCTTTTTATTTTCTCCTTCTTGACTTTTCCTTTTGTTTATTGTTTTAATATTGTAGTTAGATAGCGTATAAAAATATTTTTGATTTGTCTAGCGAATAAAAAATTATAATTTGATTTTTTAATATGATTGAAGTTAGATAAATATAAACCCTCACCAAAAAAACATGTGATTATAATTAGTTGAATGATTCTTTTTTTTTTTAATTTGATTGTAGTTAGTTCAATATTTTTTTTTTAATGTTATTTAATCTTTTATTTACTATTTTAATTTTATTTTTAATATGATTGAAGTTAGATAAATATAAACACTCACAAAGAAAAAAAATGTGATTGTAGTTAGTTTAATGGTTCTTTTTTTTTTTTTTATGTGATTGTAGTTAGTCAATGGTTCTTTTTTTCATTTATTTATTTATTTTATTATGGGAAAAATGTGATGTGATTGTAGTTTGTTCAATGGTTCTTTTTTTTAATGTGATTTAATCTTTTATTTACTGTTTTAATGGTTTTTCTTTACAATTATTTATGAAAAAAATATGATTGTAGTTAGATGGCATAAAAATATTTGTGATTTGATTTGATTTTTTTCTTATTTGATTTTTAAAGTACCAATTATTGATAATGATTAGATTGCATTTTGAAAAAAAAAATTGTAATTGATTTTTTTAACTCACTGTGTTTTTTGAAAAAAAAATTATTGTGTTTTTTTAACTATCAATTCACTTAATTTGTGATTTGATTTTTAACTCACTGTGTTTTTTGAAAAACAAAATGGATTGTACTCATTAGGGTCACATAATGTATCAATTATTGATGATGATTAGATTGTATTTTGACCAAAAAAATTGTAATTAATCTTTTTAACTCCCTATGTTTTTTGAAAAATAAATTATTGTGTTTTTTAATTATCAATTGACTTAATTTGTGATTGATTTTTTTAATTATTGATGATGATTAGATAGCATTAAAAAAATTGTGATTTGTATGATTGAAGTTATTTCTTTTTGTTTATAATTTTATTTTTTAATATGATTGAAATTAGATAAACATAAACACTCACAAAAAGAAAAATGCGATTGTAGTTTGTTCAATGGTTTTAAATAATCTTTTTTATTTACTATTTTAATGGTTATTTTTTTCAATTATTTTTTATATTAAGGAAAAATGGATTTCTAACCCCCAAGTCTTGTGGGAGCTCCAATATCCCAATCTAAAATTTTTGTTTTTTTTATTTTTTTTAAAAAAAATCTTAGCATTTATTAACTTGTCCCAACCCCCAAGTCTTATCCTCATAATAACATTTTAATGCATTAAGAACAAGTATAAAAATTTTTTTTTGAAAAGTCCAACACATGACTTCTTTGAAAAGTCCCAACACATATAAATATTATCTCTCATAATAACATTTTAATGCATTAAGAACAAGCATAAAAAAAATTTCTTGAAAAATCCAACACATATGATTATTATCAAAATATTAAATTTCAATATAATATAAAAAAGAAAAAAAAAGAAGATATTTAAAAAAAAAAAAAAACAAAAACAAAATGATGAAACACAACTCGTGCAGGGCACGGGATGATATGCTATTATATAGATATAGATAAATACGTAGATAGATTATAATCTTAATTTTACCGTAATAACTCTTATCAACTCCCACTGCCACAAGTAAAGATGAATCATATTAATTCACATTTACGATGCTCACCAAATCCGGGGCAGGGGAAGGTTAATTGAATTTCCCAACTAAAAGAAAATATCTAAAAGTGAGTTATAATAATGACTTTCAGGATCAAATGTATTATATATTTCAAAATAAATTTGTCTATTAATGTAATAGACAAGGTCAAACAAATAAGATAAGAATTAGATATAGATCTCAAAAAAATATGACAATATTTAAATTTAAATTATGATTTAATAATATAATTATCTATTTTTTTGATATATATTTATCAAAATTTTAAATCACTTAATGGGATAAATTAATCAATTTTTAAGTCTTATTTAAAGAATAATCAGATTAGTCATCCCAACTCTTAGACTTCGCTGGCATTGGCGGAGGAGCTGTCGAAATAGGTGGGGCGAAGTCTAAGTTGTTGGGGGTAATATTCTTCCACTCTATAAATTTATTTGTTTTTTAATTTTATTTTTTTTCCATATGAATTTCTGAAAAAATTCAACACATATGATTATTATCAAAATATTAAACTTTAATATAATATATATATATAAATAAAGTAGTGAAACACAATTCGTGTATAGCACGAGTGATATGCTAGTATATATTAAGGAAAACAGGGTTTCTAACCCCAAGCGTTGTGGGAGCTCTAATATCCCAATTTAAATTTCTTGATTTTTTGATTTAAAAAAAAAAATCTCAACATTTATTAATTTGGTCAAAATCTCCTGATCAACATTTATTAACGTTTTTCAATCCACATGTCTTTCCACATGCCTGCATTTATTGATTTGGTCAAAATCTCCTGATCAGCATTTAAAATCCCCCATACAAATAATTATAGATACAATCCATGCATAGTTATTGCAGTACCCTTTTCAACTTCTCCCATACACTATAGTTAGTGATAAGATTGTTAAATTATTTTTATAAAAAATCTTAAAAATCATAATTTATATATTAAAAAAAATCTAAAACAAATATAAATATCTATAATTATTCCGTGCATAGCCTTTTGAGAGCTCCAATCTCCCAATCTAAATTTCCTGATTTTTTTATTTAAAAAAAAATATTTATTAACTTCTCCCAACCTCCAAGTCTTACCCTCATAATAACACTTTAATGCATTAAGAACAAGTATAAAAAAAATTCTTTGAAATTCAACACATATGAATTCTTTGAAAAGTCCCAACACATATGATTATTATCCCTCATAATAACACTTTAATGCATTAAGAACACGCATAAAAATTTTTTTTGAAAAGTCTAACGCATATGATTATTATTAAAATATTAAACTTTAATATAATATAATAAAAAAAAGACATTTAATTCCTTGAAAAGTCTAACACATATGATTATTATCAAAATATTAAACTTTAATATAATATAAAAAAGGAAAAAAAGAAGGCATTTAAAAAAAAAAAAGAAAAAAAAAAGACATTTAAAAATCACAATTCATATATAGATCATTATAAACACAATTTATACATAGTATGGATGATATGCTAGTAAACATCTTATAAGAAAACTTCCTTCTTCAATTCTCTCATTACACATTTGTCCATCCCTTTGTTTACAAAAAAAGGTTTTCACAAAGATTAAAGTTATATATCTATATTTTGTAAAAACATTTCATACGAAATGATATATCATTTTGTAATCTTTTTAAGTAAAAAACACCTAATGGTGGTTCAAAATTGCAAAAATATTATATTATATCATCTATTAGATTTATGTATAAAAATTATATTTGTTAATTATTTTATATTTTTAATAATATAGTTAAAAGCACATATAATTTATTATTTTTTGTCTGAAGAAGGCTCGATCTGTTAAAAAATCAGACCCAAAATGCGTCAGGATCCTCTAAAGTAAGACCCTAGAATGATCTCTTAAAGTGAGGAGATCCAATGGTTGAAAATAAAACGAACCAAAACGACGTCGTTTTGGTTAGTAAGTTGAAGAAAAAAAAAAACAATTCAAAATAAACAGAGTGCGAGAAAGAGGAAGAGAGAGAGTGTTTGGGTTAGAGAGAGAAAATGGATTGAAGAATGGCGGATGGGGGGTTTGCAATCACAGCTGATGATGATGATAAGAACCCCACGTACAGATTTCATTATTTCTGGTAAGTTCTTGATCTTTCTCAGCCTTTGTTGACATCCATTATTAGAAAATTTTAAGCTTGGGTCTGCAATCACAGCTGCTGATGATGATGAAAACCCCATTTTCAGATTTCATTATTTCTGGGAAGTTCATCTTTCTAAGTCTTTGTTGACATCCATTATTAGAAAAATTTAAGCTTTTGTTTTCTTGATTTGATGTGAGTTGGACTAGAAAGTAGTTTGAATTTGGTTTTTGTTTTATTTTATTTTACTGGGTGTCTTCTTATTGAATCCTTTCAACATTTGTATTGATCCTTGTTGTGGGTATTGCTGATTAGGTAGTTTTCAATGCTGTATTGTTCTGGGATTGGGGAGATCAAGGGCGTCAGCGGCAGCAGGGCGACGGGCCGCAAGGAGGAGCAGCCCCTCTCTCTTCTTCTCTCTCGCACTCTGTTTATTTTGAAATCAAATTTTTTTTTTCAATTTACTAACCAAAACGACGTCGTTTTGGTTAGTATTATTTTCAACTGTTGGATCTTCTCACTTTGGGAGATCACTCTAGAGAATTTACTCTAGAGGATCCTGACGCACCCAGAATATCATTTTGCCAATGTGTTATTATGGGTAACAATATTAAGTCTATTAAATTTAGAAAATAAAAAAAAACCCTATGAATAATATGGTAAATGAGGAATCACTCATGATGAGTAAGGATGATTTACTAAGACTTGAAATATCTAAACTATTTTATATACATTAAATTATATCTTCATTTCAAACTTTTTTTTTGATCAGCAAAAAAACTATCTTCATTTCAAACTTGATTTGAACAATTTCAAATATACAAAGATATTTGTAATATTTGTATTTAATTAAAAAAAATAAAAGAAATCATTAGAATATGATAATTTAAATATTTTCTTGCTATTGAGAAAACCTAAAAAGTGATTTTTTTTTTTAATAATTTGAAGTTTTATAAAATTTATTATATTTTATTGATGTATTAATTTATAAAATTAAAAAAAAAAATTAGATTCTTTTCCAAATGCATGCATTATTAACAAGATTATTATAAATCAACAATACATTCAACTATTGCTTCTATAAAAAAAATGAATTCAAAACTAAAATTGATAAAATCTAAAAAACAAAAATTAAATGTATTAGCTATACCATCAATTAAAAATGATAGGATAGCCAAAACTTGAGTATAAAAATTTAGTTGATAATTTTGAATCTTAAAAAATTAGAAAAATAAATTTTAAATAAAAAATTAATAAATGTTTTTTTAAAAAACTAATGTAACCAAGCATCATCCTCCTTTTAAGGCTCAAAAGTAAGATATAAATCAAATTATCAAATATTCGAGTAATCTTTAATGGATTTAACCATTAAAAATAAAAAAAATAAAAAAAATACAATACTCATTCTTTCTGGTGGCCCATCAAAGATTAATACAATACTTCTAATGTTGTATTGCCAACACTGCATGTTTATATTATCATTTTGTCACCTAATATGGCCGATTGTTTTCTGTGCTTTCTGAAATAAATAGTTATAGGGATGAGCATAATCCGGATTGGTTTGGATTGGGATAAAAGTAGAACTAATCCGTTATTTATGGTTCTTAAAAAATTAGAATCAATCCAATCCGTTTAAATCAAGGAACCAATTTGAACCAATCTATTTAAATACGGATTGGATTAGTTTAGGATCACAAATTCACATAATTAAATAAAAAAACAAATTATAGAACATTTTAATTTAATAAAAACATAAATATAGTATCATATTAGTTCTACAATAGTAACATGTATTTCCATAATATCGACATACTGTATTAGAATTTAAACAACCATAAGAAAATTAGTTTTATCATAAATATTTAGATCATTATAAATTAAAACTAAAAACTAACAAACAAAAACAATAAAAGAAGATATTATATGAGTTTAGGTTTGGGTTTAGGTTTTTTATAGAATAAGAGAAGATACTATGCCGAGAGGGTGTATAATATAAATATAGGCTATTTCTATACAGTCTAGATCGATTCCAATCCAAAACTGTGTGGTTCAATCTGGAACCGATCCGTAGACTACGAATTTTTAATTTTTCAATCCAGAACCGAACTACAAATTCAAAAAACTAATATAAACCTACCGAATTAGACTGAATCGAATCGAATTAAAGATTTTACGAATTCCTTGCTCAGCCCTAAATAGTAAAGCCATCAAGCTCTGAACTTGAATGATTGCTAGAATGCTTCATAACATTCACATTATAATTTCAGGAATTTTCACGTCATTGGATTGTAGGGGGCAACCAAAAAAAAAAAAAAAACTACCAAAAAAATCTAAATGGTTGTAAAAAAATTAAGCTCACTGGTACAACCTATTTTTTGTGAGCAACCCAAGCCTTATCCAAGCTAAATTTATGGACGCTCGGGTGATAAATTCAATTTTGAATTTTCTTTTCTCAAAGGTTTAGCACTAAATTACTTTGTTCATAAGGACCACCTCTTATAAAATGACCAAACTAACCATATATATATATTTTTATTTTTTGGTTTCGAAACCAAACCCTAAACAAACCAGCGCCTCTCTCTCTCTCTCCCTCTCCACGGCTCCTCTCCTCTCTTTTTTTCTCACCACCGCCTCCGCTACTCCACCTCCGAAATTTGTAACTAGAAGTTGTAAAGCTCTTCTTTCATTTTCTTCCCAAGCCGTCAGAGGCTTATTCTCGCCAGCGCATCATTGAAGAAGATCGGTAGCATTGCGCCAGCGAACAATCTAGATCGTGGCGGTCGGAGTACCATTTTCATAGCAAAACAACTTGCCGCACTGGAATCCAGATTCACTCATACCTCCTTGCATTCGTCAACAACCGGAGCACCGATTCACCACTAAAGGAAAAATATACGGGTAATCATATTACCTAATGCGGAACGGTTTGGACTGGATGCTTGAATCACGAGCCTCATTTGGAAAACCGCCGTCAATTGAGAAGCTACTCGAGTTTCTCAATATTTATCCACGCTCCAAATTCCTAGGCTTTCAAGATGGTAGCCTCAAGATAAATGAATAAAGAGAGAACTTATTATTTTTGATGTGTACACACAATGTTGAGCATGAGCCCTTATATAGGGATATATGGAAAACGATGTGTACCTTATGGTTAGGCCACACCATGTGTACTACATGTCCAAGACCCTGTGTCCCTCATGGTTAGGCCGTGTGTGGATGGACCGTGTGTACCATGTGGCCTTCAAGGTTAGACCACACCATGTGTACCGCATGGTTTCCAACATATGATTTCCAACATCTCCCACGCATCCACACATCCACATCATGTGTTATATGCTCAATCATCATTTCTTAATCTCTCATTCAATTCATCCCTCATATGGAAAAATAGAGCGTGTGACCTGACGAGAAGGTATAAGTTAGAAGTGCTATATTAAGTCACTATAAACTAACACAGCGCATCGCTCAAAATATCTCGTCTACACCCTAGATTCATTGGATCACTAATATTTAAAAGCCCCTTACGAGTCATAACTCATAAACATGTTTAACCTTAACACTGTATATGTACTCATGATTATATTGTGATATCAAATTCGACACAATCGCTCGGGCAATGAGCTACAATACAAGGGTATGATTTCCAACAATCTTCCCTAGCCACTCATGTCAATTCACTCAAGCTTAATCGCTTTTCTAGATATGGTCCTTTGGATTGTATTCATCATGACCCTTGGATGACATGTTAAAATAGTAACATCAAGTCATCACTTCATGACATAGTTGCAGGTTCAAGGGTATAGAGTAGGCCTATTATTGGCCTAACAGGGCTTACACAGTGCTAGAGTAGGGATCCATCTAGCCACTCCCTTAAGTGGTCGACAGTAGCGCATACAATATGATATGTATGCTACGGCGAAGCTCCCACTAAATTGGGTTTGTCACTCTCATACATCATACTAATCTTAGTCTAATCGCTATACAAGCGCCTAACCTGAGTTTCTTAGCATATTCGCTCATCAAGCGCTTATCTAAAACCTTATATTCGGCTATATTCAGGCTTTCTAAAGCTGTGGATAACTTCATGTTTGACTTTTTTAAAGTCTCATCTTAGCCAATGCTAAGGCGACATAATAAATCAGTTTTGTTCACTTCTCAAGTTACAAAACATTTACCTCACTCGCTCTCTTAGCGCCAAGATAATTGATGTTTCATCCCGCTTGCTCTACAAGCGCTAGGGTGATTGTCAGTATGAGAAAGTCGATCTAAGCCTGGTGATATCATATACAATGTGTGCTAATAGTATCAATTACGCCATAAAACCACATGAATAAATAATTATGCATAAGATACTCAAAAATATCCAACAAAGTCAATGAGGTATTCACAAAAACATCAAATCCTACGAAGTCCTAAACTCCTAACATGAGTTTGGAAAACATCTCTAGCAGTGGCTTCAGTAAGTGGATTAGCCACCTGCTAGTGGAGATATGATGTAGGACTACCTCCCCTCGTGCAAGCACATCTCGAATAAAGTGAAATCGAATGTCGATATGTTTGGATACCATGATACTTGGGATCCTTAGAATATGCCAAAGCTGCCATACTGTCAACATAGATCATAACGGCTTTATCTGCAAGAGCCGTGATCCCAAGGCGCTAGAGGAATCTCCTCAACCAAACAGCCTCTTGCACTGCTGCTGAACAAGCAACGCACTCTAACTCTATCATAGACAAAGCAATGCATGATTGCTTTTTACTACACCAAGAAATAGTCGCTCCACAAAGTAGAAACGAATAACCAATGGTAGACTTGCACTCATCTTTATCAACAACCCAGTCTACATCACTATATCCCTTTAGTCTCAAATCTCCACGCTGATAGCAAAGAATGAGATCCATCATCCCACAAAGATAGCAAAAAATCCTCTTCACTACTTGCCAGTGAACAAGTCCTGGGTTACTTCGGTAATGACTAACCAATCCCACTGCAAAACATATGTCTAGTTGAGTACACATCCTAGTGTACATCAGACTACCAATTGCACTCGCATAGAGAACTTTTGCCATTTGTTTATTTTCCTCATCTGTCTTAGGGCAAGAGTCAATGCTCAAATTACGTCCCTTCTCAATTAGAGTGTCACTGGGTTTGGAATGGTGCATACGAAATCCTTCCAAGATCCTTTTAATATAAGTCTCCTAAGACAAACCAAGAAGCCTCTTAGAGCGATCTCTCAGGATCTTAACTCCGAGTACATAATTTGCCTCTCTCATGTCCTTCATTTCAAAAGTAGAGGACAACCATTCTTGAGTTATGACAATCATCTCCATGTCATTTCCAGCTAACAAAATGTCGTCAACATACATCAACATACAGCGATAGAATAAGAATATTACTAGCAACCTTCAAATCACATATCATGGCTAACATAGCTCTGAGATGCTCAACCATTGAGTGTTTTGGATCCATAGCATATTGCTCAAATTTCAAATTAGAGCACGCAACCTAGTTGCAAATGTGGTTCCATAGGTAATTTTCAATTGATTCCACATATCATAAGCAGTGAAGCTTACCTCAAATTCCCTAATAAAATCATTGTGCATACTGTTAAGCATAGTATAGCGCACTGATCTTTCTTGACCCATTTCTCATAGTTTTCCATGTCACGACGATATTGGGTAGTGATCCCTTCCTTAGGACAAATCATAAGGGTGGTCAAAGAATCTAGGACTTCTTGTTCATTAAACAAGTATTGAATTTTTTTATGCCACATATCATAATTGGACCCATTCAATTTTTCTCCTTTGGTGAGGTCAGCAACAACATTCTTAGAGGCCATTTCACTGATGGTATTGCACAGAGTTTGACATTAGCATACATTTTTTTATTTTTTATTTTATTCCCAAAAACACAATTGGTATACAATATTTCCACTTACATAGAGAGATCGAAAATTTTGCTAAGCTCATAATCATCTCCCTCTATACAAGTTAAAATATAATACCCAATGAATTTTTGAATAAAATTATATAAGAGGCAACATCATCTCTTAAATCCACAATATGAAACCATACATAATATGTGACGCCCCAAGTTCTACAAAAAAAAAAATTGAAATCAAGGTAACGTCACTACAAAGTCCTTTTGGTCAATAACCAAGTAAGATTTCAGAAGGTCAGAGGAGTCAATATAGCCTCCCTTTTAAGTCCAACTACCTTAGATAGTAGAACTATCTTTTTGACATATCTTAAGAGTAATGCAAAGATAAAACATTGTTTTAGCCAAAGTAGTGATTGAAGAGGGGTAATAAACAAAGTCACAATATTAAAAGGAGTCACCAAAATATATACAATAATTAATATGACAAGAAAAAATAACTTTCCAAAATTTCTTCTAAAAACAACGATTTGGACAAAAAATCTTTGAAAAATCATAACTTTTTCGATATAACTCTGATTAAAGCCCATTTTATATGGATGGAAAGCTCATGAATAGTACTTTCAAAATATGTAAATTTTAGTTACATAAAATGAAATTTTTTGTACTATTTTTTGAGATAAAAAAATCTGCTCTTATGAAGTTTTCCAAAAACTCTTCTCAACATGCCATGATATTCAATAATATTGAATTAAACATGAATAAAACTAATTGATGACATGCAAATCATATAAGGAGAAAACAAGCAATATAGCTCTGATACCAATAAAGAAAAAAATATACGGGTAATCATATTACCTGATGTGGAAACGGTTTGGACCAGATACTTGAATTATGAGCCTCATATAGAAAACCCCCGTCAATTGAGAAGCTACTAGAGTTTCTCAATATTTATCCACGCTCCAAATTCCTAGGCTTTCAAGATGGTAGCCTCAAGATAGATGAATAAAAAGAGAACTTATTGTTTTTGATGTATACACACAATGTTGAGCATGAGCCCTTATATAGGCATTTATGGAAAACCATGTATACCTTATGGTTAGGTCACACCATGTGTACCACATATCCAAGACCATGTGTCCCTCATGGTTAGGCCATGTGTCCCTCATGGTTGGGCCATGTGTGGATGGACCACGTGTACCATGTGGCCTTCAAGGTTAGGCCACACCATGTGTACCACATAGTTTCCAACATATGATTTCCAACAACCTCTTTCTTGGTCATCGTTGCCTGAGATCCACCAGCCATGGAAGCTCAATAGGCGACTCCTCCCTCACAAAGAGTGTGGTGAGGCCATTGGTTTCTCTGCCCCATTATCATCATTATCTAAGGTCATCTCATCATCATCGGACCAATCACAACTGTTGTCCACCTCGTCTCCGGTAATGATGATGACTCAATTAGAGAAAACCTTGACGGTTGTATCATCGTCTTTCATAGCGATTTTGTGAGAGATGAAAGAGAGAGGGTTGTTTGCCGGAGCTCTTCAAAACCATAATCAAATACCTATTCTCTTCTTCTTCTCTCAACAGATCTCCTTTATTCTTCCTCCTCTTTTATATTCTCCTTTTTTCATTCTCAAACCCTAACCCTAGATTTAGATAATTTATACAGATTGATGATAGTGGCAGTGGATTTGGGCAATGGGGGTTTAAATTCACACACATATCTACTTCTTTTTTTTTTTTTGTAATTAATGATTGTTGTTGTTGACCATAGGAATTTTTTTTTTTTTTTTTTTTTTTTAAATTTGGTTTCTTTGTTGTTATTGATGATATGTGATTGTTGTTGTTGTTGATGATGATAATGATGAACAGGTAGAAAAATAGATAAGATCTGTGTGTGAATTTAAACAGATATGTGTGTTGATTTTTAACAAGTAGGAAAATTAGAACTAAAATTTCAAACAGATTGGAAAAAATAGGACAAGAAATTCAACAAATAGAATTTCAAAATTTCAATAGATAGGAAAAATTAGAACAAGACTTTTAACAAAGATTTAAAAATATAAAAAATCAACATATAGAATTTAGAGAAAAAATTAAACAGATAAGAAAATTTGGACAAATATATTTAAATAGATAAGTGAAAAAACTGAACATATAATAAAATTTAGACAAATAAGAGGGAAAAAATTGAACAGATAGTCAAAAAAAGTCAACAGATAAATTAAGGGGTAAAATTGAAAATAAAATGTTCACCAAACCAACAAAATAACTTCTCACCAAACTATTTCACAACCACTCAGCAACAAAAAAAATAACCGTTAAACTTCATACCTTATACACTCCTTAATTTGAACTTTTTGGCAATTTACTTTAAATTTATTGAGTTTGGATGGCTAGCAAGTGGACCCTGGGCAAGTCTTGAGCCCAAATCAATTCATCTTACTCGCACCCTACTTAACTTTCACTCAATTAAATGTAATTTTGATTGATCACAATAATTTTTTCCCCCCCTATCATATCAAACATTAATAAACATAAAAAATATAGATATATTTCACAAAAACATACACAATTAACCTTCAATTTCACCGAAAAGTGAAAAGTGTGACAAATGTAATGGGTAATTATGGGCTAATCTTAAATGATAGGCTTAAATACCTATAAATCCTACACTTTTTTAGTACACAACAATTTTAAAATACTTATTTTGTCTCAATACTTTTTAAAAATATTGATAAATAAAAAAATTAAGCAGAACTTATAATTAAATAAGTCAGTTTAAAAGAACCAGGCCCCGAAATGTAATAATTTGTAATATAGAGTAGTAGAATTATTTTTAATTTATTATTTTCATTTTTTTTGACAGAGAATCTTGATTCAATTCCGAATGATTAAACATGAACATGATCATGATCAATAATTCCATGCCTTTTGACATATTTTCTAGTTTGTCTCCCACGCCATTTCTCGCACACGCTTAGACCAAGGCCTAAATATGGACTTTGATTAGGTGATTCTATTTATAATTTTTTTTTAAATGAATAAATATTACAAATGCATTTTATGAATGTAATGAGAAATTTATGATGTGTGCAAATATTTTTCCATAGAATATAAAATTTTGGGAAAAGTATTGTCAAAAAACTCAAAAATTGACCCTAATAACAAAATAAACCATGAACTTTTAATTTTATCAATTTAAATCCTAAAATTTTGATTTATTTTTAATTTAAACCATTTACCTATTTTTGTTCAGTAAAATCGACAAAAAAAAATATTTTCGTGATTACACTCAATAAAAAATAATAGTTTAGGCATTTTATGTATACCTACATTGAGTTTAAAGATCAAAATACTCTTTTTTCATCGATTTTACTAATCGACGAATAATTTAGATTAAAAACAAATTAAAAGATTGAGGTTTAAATTGAGAAAATTAAAAACTCATGATTTATTTTGTTAAGAGATTCAAAACTTAGGTTTTTTTTTTTTATAATAATTATCCCTAAAATTTATAATACAAGGAATGAATTTATAAACAAATTAAATAAATGTATTTAGAAACTCTCACCATCCTGCTACACCAAGAGTTATCTAGTTAGATTTCTAAATTTAGTCTCCTTAAAATACCAATTTAATAATAATAATAATAATAATAATAATAATAATAATAATAATAATAATAATAATAGAAGTATATTTTCCAACCAAAAAAGACAAAGATCTTTTGAATAAATGTGAATCCTATTTCTTTTCAACTAGGCCTTTAGCATCTCCTCCTACCATTTCTTACTTCAAATATTTTTACATTTTTTTGGTAATATTTTGTTCGGACAAGTTATGCCAATTCTTGCTATTATCGAAATAAGTTGGACAAGAAATTGCAAACCCACCCTTACATATATGTGTTTTATTAGCATATTATTTGTGCTATACACGGTATAATAAATAATTAAAAAATAATTTTTAAATTAAAATAATAATATAAAATGTATTTAATATATGTAGTAAAAAATAATTTATAATCAATTAAATTCTATTTATTTTTATCAGAGTTGCACACTACACATAAGAGAAGGATTTTATTCTAGGGGCACTTTTTCATAAATTTCTTTTCACTTACTTATATTCCATTTAGTTCACATTATTTTTTTATATTCCAACAAATCCTATAAGTGACATAGTTACCAAAATATCCCTCACATTGTAAAATATGAATATTTACATCACCAAATTACTAACCATTCAAAAAATATTTGTAAAGGTAGAAATGTCCATAGAATACTTTAAATATGAGAATTAGGATTTGGTAGATCAAATGTTCAAATAATAGGACTTATTAGAATACAAAAATATCTTATAGACTAATTGGGATACTGTAGACCGCCCGAACTTCCTCCGCACGCCCCCTTTTTGGAGAGGGCACGGATTTTGGTTCATAGCTACTACAGTTCGAACTCCTGTCACGGTTCTGAATCTAATCTCACAAAGTGCAATGCGAGACTGATAAACACCAAATAGTCCAAATCAGGCAAATCGTTTTGGAAAATCGATTTTGAATGAAAAAGTGTCAAACATGGACTGCTTTGCCAGATTATAGAGTCGCCACCTAAATATTTTGTTTTGGGAAATTTAGGAAACCCTGACTCGTGCCAAAGGCCACGCGTCCGTCATCAACAAAGTAGTCTCGGCTCAGGAACTTGGGTACGAGAGGGGAAGGTCCTGAAATGAGCACCCCCGCTCGCCTGATCAAAGGATCGGCCTCTACTAAACATGATATGTTGTTTTAAAAATACATATGTTCTTATTCCAGATTTTTATCTAACTTTACTATGTGATGCGCACAGCATAGAAG
The DNA here is from genome assembly GCA_036172215.1 of Camellia granthamiana. Taxonomy (NCBI): domain Eukaryota; kingdom Viridiplantae; phylum Streptophyta; class Magnoliopsida; order Ericales; family Theaceae; genus Camellia; species Camellia granthamiana. Next base: position 45,371,606 of record CM069914.1, read on the forward strand.
TATAGACTAAATCGCAAGAATTGGAACAAAATAACTCATCTTTGTTTTCGAAAATGGTTTGAAAGTGCTGCTCGCAAGTAGGTTAAAACGCGAATTTGCCACCCTCAAGTGAGCTTAAAACAACATGATTTTGCCACCTCAAGTGAGCTTAAAACTCACAACCAATGAATTGTCCCAATTCAGGCAATAAAGCCTTCACCCATAGGCATTCAAGCAGTTAAGCATATAAGCAAATAGCCTCATGGCAAGCATGCTGTCATGGCAGCACTCACACTTATGCAAGGATGCTAAAGCGTAAACACTTACAGTGTACTCCGAGCCAAAACAGAAAACTAGTTAGAAATAATGCATGATCCTAACTATGCAAGATGTCTAATGCAACACATGCAAAATGCAACTAAATAGGCTCAGCTATCTAATCATGGCATACGACGCAACTTAATAACATGCTTTGAAACACGTATTCAAGTAAGTATTGAAATACAATGCAGTTTGAATGATGCGCCGAGCCCGGTGCATGCAAGACAAATGAATGATGCACGCATGCAAAGTATAAGGTATGCTAATCGAAATATGACTCTAAACTAACCATCGAAAGCGGTTAAATAAAAGGAAGAAAGAAATGGGGTTAGAAGACATGCACACACACACGCACCCTTATTACAACAATACGCCCTCTCGCAGGAGGGTCCGAATAAGTAAGCTAACTAGCTACGCTATGCTAAGCTAATTATTACAAACCAACTAATTAACTAACTTAGCTAATTAATTATTACAAATCAAATTGAATTGAATAACTAGCTAATCTAAGCTAATCAAAATATTACAACACAGATTAAACTAATTAATTACAACACATATAATTAACTACAACTAGCTAGTAAAGTGGTAAAACGGCCTCGCGGGCGAAGAAGGCATGCATGCTCGGTTGCGTCCTCTCGAAAATCCACTACCTTGCCTCTAGATGCCTCTGTTTGCACATCTTTGGACCTCTGAAAATTGTGCCAACCTCCAGATTGCTTCTATTTGATCTCAAGAACACACTGATGGCTGATCGGCTAGAAATTATGGCTATCGGCCACTATTTATGGCCAGTCAGCTTCTTTGATGGCCAGTTGGCTAGTACATGTAGCACTTGGCTCTCAAGCCACCAACCAAGCATCTCAATGCATGATAGCCAAAGAGCCAAGCTTGTACAAGCTTAGTGAATGCGCACATTAGACTCGAAAGGCCGCCACCCTATCATGCATGATCAAGGGTGACAACGACCAAGAATTGTGACACGTTTCATCACTTTGAGTATGAAACGTCCCACATTTCTTGTGTTTGGATTAACATCCGATCCAAACACATGCAATGCAAACAACATGCTTATCTTGCATAAGTTTTACTTTGCTCATTTCGTTTACACATTTTAGCTTACCAATTAGTCCTTTAACCGATTAAGTTCAATGTGAAAGTCCTCTAATCGAAAAGATGGCCTCAGCCACAAACACTTTGAGCATGAAAGAAGCCTTATGCTTTTGGTTAATAGGAACCCTCAAGAGAAAGCTAAAACCATTAGGCATGAGAGCCTCAATTCTATGCTCAAGCCGACAAGGGGGTTAAGACCACTTTCAAAGAAAATGAAAGAGTGAAGCATGGAGGAAGATTGCAGAAATTTCAGCACTGAAATGGTATGCAAAAGACACTAAATCATGCGAGCAATGCATGCAAAGCATGCTAAAAGGCCAAAAACACTAAAGCTAGCGGAGTGCATTACACTAGGAACATGCAACATCAAGCTCAAACGACCAAAGCAGCTCAAAACAAAGCTAAATCATGCTAAATCAGTAGCGAAAACATGCTGGAATTAAAGCACAAGTGGCAAGAAAAACATGCTCGCATATTGGCTCGCAAGCAAGGCATAAGGCACAATTCTCAAAAGCTATTAAAGAGTGAAATATGTGAGAGTATGACAATGATATATGCTTTGAAATTACATGCTAAATGATGCTATAGCATGCAAACAACCCAAGCAAAGCATGCTAGAAGCCTCAAAACACAAAGCTAGTTAAGGCATTTGCACTATAGTTATACAAAACAAAGCTCATATGACCAAGAAGGCTCAAAACAGTGCTAAAACAGCCTAAATGGTGTTCTAAAACATGCTTAAAATAAGCTAAGAATGGCTAGACTTGGAGGCCAGAGCAATAGCACATGTTACGCAATTTAGCACAATTGCACTACAAGCATACAAAGCAAACGTTGAGTGGTCATACCGGCTCAAAACAGAGCTTAAACATGCTAAAATATTAGCAAAATTGTGCTGGAGTTGAGCTAATATAAGCTAGAATGATAGGCATACTCATTATGCATATTAAGCTAGTAAGCAAAATTACACTACAAGTGTAAGAAGCAAGCAACAAGTGACCAAACCAGCCAAAAACAGAGTTAGAGCAGATCTAAAAAATCACAAAAACATACTTGAAATGAGCTAACACAAGCCACAAAAATATGCTATTTTGTAGTGCTAACAAGGCATGGCATAGAGAGACAAGGAGAGGAGGCCATCCCCTCCCATTTTGGACCTCAAAACAAGCTTTCTACCACTGAAATTCCTCTAGAATTCAGTGGTTTAAAGGCCAAAACAAGATGCTTCAAAAGGATTTGAAAGATAGCACAAAAGGCTTTGCAAGTCAAAGAGCAAAAGGGGGAGGGGGGGGAGGGGGGAACCACCCCCTAACCATACAAGGTCAAAACCAGCCTCAAAGTAGTGTAAAAAGATGGCCAAGCACTTAGCTAAAACAAAGCTTAAAAGGGATAAGTTCTTACCCTTGAAGCACAGCTGCAAAACAGCCCAAATTTTGAGCTAAAACCAAGCTTTGAGAGCTCAAATAAGACGTCCAAGAACCTTAGCAAAAAGGTAGAGGTGTTTGGTCTAGGGTCTCTTTGCAAGAGTGTAGGAAATTCTAAGCTTAAGGCACAAAACAAGAAGAGAGAGAGGCTTCTAGAGAGAGAGGCTGAGATTTTGCTCACAAAATTTGTAGAGAGAGAGAGAGATTTTAGAGAGAGAGCCTCCCAAACTTGCCAACCTTCCAACCCCTTAAAATGATAGATATTGCTTCAATATATAGCAAAAAGAGAGCGTTTGGTCGAAATATCTGAACATAGAGACAGTTGGAGCATTTGGAAGATAGCTGGAGCAAAATATCTTCAAATTTTGAGCATTCTGGACATTTCTGGCCGACCGGCCATCTTTTTGGCCGACCTGCTACTAATGATGGCCGACCGGCCACTTCCGTGGCTGACTGCAAATTCTGCTATGCAGGTCCGACTTCAAATGGGCATAACTTCTTCATCTAGACTCCTTTGCAGGTCATTCTTATGTCTAAATTGAAGCCCCAGAAGTAAGCTTTCCAATGGTGGAAGCCTCACCTCAAAATTACAAGTGTGCTAAGAGATATCGCTCTTTTAGTGAAGACTGCTCATTTCCAGCTCAATCGGATTTGTGCCTAACTTCAACCAACCATATCTCCCCCATCCGGACTCGACTTTAGAATATTCTTGAGTGTAAAATGAAGCCCCAGAAGTCTTCTTTCCAACGGTGGTGGCCTCATAGCTGAAATCCAAGTATACAAGTGGATAGACCCGATTTAGCGAGGACTGCTCGTCTCTCTCTTAACGATTCATGCCTAACTTCTTCCTCAACTAGGTTTCTTCCCTCCACTCCTCTTTTCTTCAACTCCAAACCCCCAAACAAGATGTTTTTGAAGTTTTTTTTTGAAGATTTCACCTCTCTTTCATGCATTTCCACTTTGCCCTTGCTCGATTTGCCGAAAAGCGCAACATTTAACAAAATGCGAGCGTCGGAACATCGCAGAAACTTTGTTTCAAAAATGTTTTGAAAGAGAGGGTTTTAAGGTCTAAAATCTTTGGTCAAAATAGTTTTAGTCCAAAAATGGGGTGTAAGGTTGGGATTTGACTCTCTCCTTGCCGAAGAAATTGAACCTTTGCACTGCACACCTCATCACCAGGTAAACAATTAGTGGCGCCCAAGTCTTAAGGATGATCATAAATTGGGTGTCTACAAATACAAACACTTAAAAAAGGATTTTCTAACAAATCTCCCTTTATTTCTAATGTCATTAATTGTGCATTATAAGTTTTTAATAAAAAATTACGTGTCATTATTTAATTGGTAAAAATTAAAGAAAAAATTACAAAAATTATATTTACAATAAAATATAAATATATTTCGTTTTATAAATTTCGTAATTTTAATTTATATAGTGATTCTAATTTATACCCGACCCATTTTGTATCCTGAACTTGAGTTTCATAGTTTTGTATTGTTGTTTATGTTTTGCTCCCCTTGTACATCCTTAGATTTGGTTATTGGGTTGTAGTGGTTGTGTTTGAAACATGTTGGTTGCTTGGTTTTCAAAATTTTTGTTGCCCAGAATTTTGCTCATCTACTCGAGCGGAACTTCTTATGCTTGAGCGGGCTTTGTGAACTCTCAGTACTTTTGCAAGTCTGCAAAACTACTGGGAGAGTGTATTCTACGCTCGAGCGGGTGGGCGCTCGAGCGGCCTTTATTGAGCCCAAGCGTTGGTCTATTGTCTACAAAACTACTGGAAGTGTGCATTTTGCGCTCGAGCGTCACTTCTTGCGTTCAAGCGAAGCAACTTATTATGTCTGACGCTCGAGCGTCACTTCTTGCGCTCAAGCGAACTGTGCACATATCAGTTCACAGTAGCCTTCTTCTACATCACTTTTTCATCTCTTTCTCTTTCTAAAATATTTCAAAACCCTAGATCTTGAGTTTCTCTCTCTAAAACCTATATTCTCTCTACATTTTCACCTAGATCTGTTGGTTTCTCTACTCGTGTGCCTTTGTTAAAAAGGTAAAGCATGTCAAGAACTCCATTTTGGTCCGAACAAGATTTGGTTTTGGCGTCTTTGAAGTTCCTCCATTGTTGCTTTGGTCTTCGAAGCTTAAGATATAGACTTTCTACACTCTCCTATAATTTTTAACTTAGTTATATGCGGTTGTGTAAATAATGTTGGGATTTGAAGGATTTTAGACAAACCTAGGGTTTTAGTTCAAAATCAAAATAGGGGTTTTCAAAGAGAGGTATTGAAAATGGTTATGGGTATAGATATGAGGATGTGTTGTGTTAAATTGGTTGATTTTGATACATGGGTTAGATTTGGGAGAGGATGGGATCTCGCCCTAAAATGTTTAAAATAATTATTCTGTATAAATAATGAAATTGATATTGGGAATATGAAATTAAATGAATGATTGTATAAATGGTGGAGTTGGATGTGCATCATCTCTCACCTATGGAAATTTGGATAATTTATTTGTCTTGGAGATTGTATATCTGTTTAGAAATATCTGCTTTAGGCTATCGATGGAGGATAGCTATGATTATTGTAGAAATTAAATAAGGATTAGGTAAATTGAAACTAATCTCTTAACTATTGTCATTGAATATGACTGTGCTTTAATACATTGTATATGTATGATATTTGGGAGGAAAAAGAGGATGTACTCCATGTTTGGGAAAAGAAAGGGATGGACTCCATTAAATTAAGTTGGCCTGTGTGTCTAGGGTGAAAGTCCTGAAAACAGCGCATATACATGAGTGCCGATTCCCGCAGATGAAATTTTCGTAAAATGGTAGATTGGAGTATTGGTATAATGGTTGTATTGATTAAAGAACCACTGAGTTGTAACCTTAGTTGAATTGTCTAGATAATAATGAATTTGACTCATGAATTGAGGTGAAATAAATTGACTTGAAATGGATTGAGATATAGAATTTGGCATATTACGCTATTATAGAATACGAATGATTTTATTATAGGCATTGCACATGCACACTATACTTATATCTTTGTTAAGATTCATATATTGTGTTAGATTGTTTCTACTAGGCTTTGGCTCACCCTATTTGGGAAAAATCATTTTCAGTTGTTGGAGATATGTCTCCGCCAAGACAGTAGTTTTGGGAGATTTGGAGCAAGAACTTCTTTTTTATTGTATTTACTTGTATAGCCAAGGGCTTAATTGTATTGAGCTAGACTCATTTTTATTGTAACCAAGAAGTGACTTAGAAAGATATAAGCCTTTAGGGTAGATGAATATCTGTTTAGCTTTCATTACTTTTCACTATTCATCACACATGTTGTAGATTCAGGATGAGCTGTTTATAAATGTATATCGCATGTGTCACCTTTTGTATATGAACTTTGATTAATGAGAGCTTCTTATCGCATCAATATCATTGTGTACTCATATTTGGGAGTTAGATTATTGTAATTATTTTGGGAGTGTTACAATTTAGCATATGGTAGTAGTAAATTATACTTGTTAATATACTAATTTTTTCTTATTTTGTAAAGCTTAAAAATTTGACTACTCAAAATTGAAAACTATAAATTGTCTTGTGCCATAACTTTTTATGAAAATGGATTAGGATTAACCTGTGGTATTCAACTAAACATTAGAACTAAGTTAAAAGCTAGTCTGACCTAATATTTATATCAACGTGACATTCACCTACTTATTAAAAATTGTCTTAATCATTACAAATTGTCTTTATTGGTTCGTGACTGATATGAGTTAGTTTGGGGGTTCCAATATTAGATTAAATATTAAAAATGAGCCTAGAAAATCTAGTTTGATTTGATTTTTTTTAAAACAATTCTTGATTTAAGCCTATAATACATCATATTTTAATCACTCAATATCATAAATAAATAAAAGTAATTTTTGTTAGGTTTTTGTAATTGGCAATCCCGTTGGACAAAATTCCATTCAGTTGTATTTTTATTCGCTTTATTGTATTTGTGAGTTATGAGAGTTTAGATGCGAATCCAACCCGAATTGTATTTGCGTAGAGGAGTTTGTGTAGATATTTCGTATCTTGACTTGATCATTCCTTATTTGCCACTTCGCTAACTAAGTATGGAGATCGAGATGGTTTGACTGCTCGAGCAGTCTTTCGTACGCTCGAGCGATAAAGTAGTTAATCTAGTATCTTTGCCTGCATTCTGCACTCTTGAGAAATATGTTTTATTGCTCAAGCGGTAGATGTTGCGCTTGAGCGGTTGGCCTACATGTGAGAACTGCTTTTTCTCACACTACTCGAGCGGTTTTTGTGGCTTTATTTAGTATAACATACACTGTTTACTATTTTTAGGGTTAAACTCGTCCAAATTCTCAGAGAGGAGTAAAATACTAAGTGTTTTATATTGGAGGGTATTTATATATGAATTTTCTTGATGTATAGAAGGTGATCGATTGATCAACGAATTACATACTAACAAATATGAAGGGTTGGTTTTGTTCTTTCATTCCCAAAAAAAAGAGAGAAGTGTTCATCGGTGGATTTCGGGAAACTTAAGTCTGAAATTTTAGTGGATTCCGGAATGGCTCATCGTCGTGAATTCGACATCGGTATTGTGGATTCAACGTTGGGCAAAGTAATTTTGAGATGAAGACGGTGGTGGACGAGGCACATCGGCTTTGGTTCAATTCAGGCAATGATTCGCTTGGTAATTGAGAGTTCTCGTATATAATTCCTTTGTCTTTTTAGTGGATTATTTTGTGGCTTTGGCATGTGATTTTTTTTTATCACAATTGAAGGTACTCCAATTATGATTTTTTTTCCACATTAAATTGTTGTTCTAATTTATTGTTGATTGTTTGATTGTGACTGCTATCTCGGGATTTTTTAGTTATTTCAATCTTAATGTTTACGATATTTTTTTATTAATCAATACAAAATATTTATAAATATTAAGAGAATTACATTTAAACTAATTCTAACATCAAATTTTTATTATAAAACTTTGAGATTTACACATTTTCTTTCACTTTATCGCTAATCTTTGAGATAGTAACTAAAACAAATTTTAATTATTATTATTATATGGAGAAATATGTGTGATAAGAATTTGTAGTACACAACTTTAAAAAGTAATATTAATTCAAAATTATTAGAAAAAAAGATAAAGAAATTTGAAAAAGTAACGCACCAAACTTTTTGTTATATTTGATTCATGAATTTAGGTAGGAACTTGAAATGATTAAAAAAAAAAAAGAAAAAGAAAAAAGGATAGTAGGTCAAATATGAATGAAATATAACTATATTTTACTTGATTTTACACACTTTTCATTTTTCCTTTCAAAATTCTATCCAAAACCATGAACCAAATGCATCATCAATATTTGAAAGGAGTTTTGAATCCTTTCTTGTATCGATATACACAGATTTGGAGTGGATGTTGTGCGGGGTGCACAGCAGCCACTGTTGATGTAACGACCCAGAAATCCTTTCCTCCGCTCGAGCGGAGGAGTGGCCGCTCGAGCGGACTTTTGGGGTTTCCAGCAATTTTTCAGACGGCCTGAGATTCTGGGAGTTGTGGTTCTCCGCTCGAGCGGGGGAGTTTACGCTCGAGCGGACGACTTTGTTGGTCTGCGCGCTCGAGCGCAAGGTTGGGCGCTCGAGCGGGTCGCCTGGGTAAGTTTGATTCTGAAGCATGTGGACTCATTTTTGATGTTCTTCTTAGTGTATTTGAAATGTCCTTACCTTATTTTGGGATATTAATTGAGATGATAAGATGATGGTAAAGTAAGACGGGACTAAAAACTTTAATTGGAATAATTCGTTTACGACCAACCGTCACTCATTTGCCCTTTTCTTTTCCCCCACTTTGAATATGGATGTGAGGTTAGAACCATTGGAAAGCTTATTTCCGGGGCTTCAATTTGAACACAAGAACGACCTAAAACGGAGTCCGGATGGGAGAGTTACACCTATTTGAAGTTTTGGAATCTGTGCTGGAACAGGTCCGCTCGAGCGGGAATATGGACGCTCGAGCGGGAATTACGGGACAGCAGCTCTAAAAACGGGATTTTGAGATCTTTTTCCACATTTTCTTTCCCCTCTCTTCTTTTCTCTTCTTCTAAGTCTGAAACCCTCCGAAACCCTAGCCTCAAACCCTTGATTCCCTCTATTTTGAACAACAATCCACCATGGTTTGGATATCAAGGATGAAGAATAAGAAAAGATCAATGCTTTTAACCGATTAGAACATGGATTTGCGAAGGTTTCTTCTCAAGCTTGCTCCTTTGTTGATTCTTGAGGTAAGGGTTCTAATATTCTTCAAGATTTACATTAAGAGCTAGAGTGGTAGTAGTTCCATTGTATTAATGTATAAATTGCATTTTTGGAGCAAATAGAGTAACTTATAAGATTTGGGAATTTCGGATTTGAAGCATGGAGGGGCCAATTGATGGGTTTAAATGATGAATTATGAATCCTAGATGTTTAATCAATGGAAAAATTAGAATATAAAGTGTTGGGTTAATAAGTTAATTATTTCTTGAAATTTCAATATTTTCTTGGAACCCTAGGTTGATTAAGGATGATAACCAAAGAGTTGGTCCAAATCGAAAGTAGAATAATGAAATTGGGATATTGAATTAGGTATATACAAGTTTAATTGGAATTTAGTGATACTTGGAAATTATGTTTAAAATTTACGAATGAACTTTGTTTGAGTATTGTGAATTATGTTTTAATGAGAAAGGAAATTGGGAAGAAAGGTTTGTTGATAATGTGGATGAGGTAAACTTGGCTTTGGAATGTTGAATTGGGCCTTAGCAATTTAAATAGAATTATGTGGAATTATATTTGGTGGTATTGAGTTAAATAACGCTAAATAGTGTGGATTATATTAATTGGTGATGATTATGTGAGGTTATGTTGATTATGTTGGGTTGTGTTAAATGTTGTTGAATTGACTTGTGTAGGGTTAACTACAGGGGCGGACCTAGCATCTAACCACTGTGAGTAATAGTACGAAGATATATATTTTATTTATCATTGACAATTATTATCACTAACACTCTGTTTCTTGTAAGTGTTACACAAACATGTTACATGAGCATTATGATGATTGGCAGTCAATGTGAACGTTGAAAGATTGGACTACATCGGTATGACTTTGGAATAACTCGGTTTTATTAATAACGAATGATAATTCTTTATTATCTATAGGTAAACTACATCGTTCTTAATGAATAAACGAAATTATGTTTATCTTTAAACCAAATATCTGTATGAAACTGAGAATATTCCATTGTGTTACACATGGACCCGAAGTCGTTGAGAATCTATGATACGCATGTAAATGTTTAACATTATTACGAGACTCACGTTAGAATGTGGGTTATTCTGTCCTTATTAAGCAGAACGGTATTTTAAGAAAACTGAAGTTATTTCTATTACTGTTTCGGTTGTGCTATGCTATAACATGATATTAACTTCTGTTTGATTCAATGTATGTTTTGTGACATAATGTTCGTTAATAACATTCTGATTTCCGTCAGTTACAATATTAGCATATGTGTTGATTGGAACTCAATGAGAATGAAATGTTGAAAAGATACACGTACATAGTAGTATGTTCTGGGCCGCAAGGCTGTTCTGTTATTTCTGGGCTGATAAGCTGCTCTGTTACGGAAACTAGACCCATGTGTGTTTGAGACATCTTTACAGAATGTAGTTAATCATATACTTCTGCAGTTATATACTTTATTGTTTGAGTTGAACATTACATGATTTACGTACTATTATTCACTGAGCTTGACTCACTTTATTTTATGTCTGTTTCTGTAGGCACTCAACCTGGGGGTCAACCTTAACCTGTGGCTTCCGTTACCAGTTGCCAAGCCTTGAGTATCTAGATTCTTAGGCATTGACCGTTCAAGTTATGGAGTTTTGCTAAGTTTTAATTTGTACCCTAAGTGTTTATTAAGCTTGATGTATATGTATATGTATTTAGCTATCTCCAGATATACGTCAATGTATATTTATCTGCATTATGTTCTGTCTGTGATCCTGGCATAGTAGTGGTAGCTCAATGGATATTATTTTATACTATTATATGATATTAAATGCTTCCGTTCAGGCCCCATAGATAATATTTAACAGGTTTGGTGTCCATTTCGAATGGGTCATGCCCAAATTTTTAGGGGCGGGTTTGGGGCGTGACAGTTGTGTAGCCAAATTAGCCCATTTTTAGGCCCATTTCGATAATCTGAACTATTCACATTTTAGATTATATCAAGTAGAACATACCTAAAGAAATCAAGTTAATCAGAGATTGTTTACCCATTCATCTACTCACATTTGTATCTACAAAAATAAATAACAATTGTGATTTAAAGTATTAAAATGAATACTAATGTGAGTGGATGAAAGGGTAAACAATATCCGATTAATTTGATTTTTTGTAAGTATATTCTACTTGTTGTATTTTAAAATGTGAACCGTTCAAATTATCGAAATGGGCCCCAAAATGGGCCCATTTGGCTGCACAACAATGACAACTGTGCACCCCATACAGCAGTCACCCCAAATCCGATATACACTATCTATAAAAAAAATTTAAAAAATAAAAAGTATAAAATCCTAAGTTAGGCTACGAAAGCATAGTTTGGGGGTTTAAGGAAACAAAATTACCCATCTAAAAATATATTAAAAAAGGGAACAAAATTATAGAGGTCACGGATCAATGATCTTGCAAAAATCTTTTGGTGAGATAGGTTAATTAGTTAAGAAATTTTTTAGGATAGGACAACAATCAATAATTTTTTTAATATTTTTATTTAATTACTAAAATTTGAAATTTTCAGATGAAATTTTGGAGGTTTCATTGCCTTTATTAATGAAATGTCTTTTTGCTATAATATAGATATATAGAATGTTGATGCATATAAAACTATTAAACATCAAGAGAAAAAAATCTATGGAAGTTATGAATTGATTCCTATATTTTAGTGGTATAAAATTTAAAATTGATTAGTTAACCTTCCTTTCCAAATTTCTAAATTTAAATTTTAAATGGATCAATTAACTTTCCTTTTGAAATGTGTAAATCAAGGCATAATAAGTTTTTTTTTTTTTTAAATGATTCAATAAAAGCTAACCAACAGAAGATTTTTTAATTATTTAAAAAACAAGAAATGTAGAAAAATAGTATCAGACTTTTGAGTTTTATAAGACTCTTCTCATTAGAAATCCTATTTTTCTTTATATATATATATATATAATGTAAAGATTAAAAGTGAAAAAGTAAAAATACAAAAAATAAAAATAAAAATCTAATACAAAGGTGATTATTCTATGTAAGTACAACATTACTGTGATATTTGGATATTAAATTTGTTGGGAGAAATGAAAAGACAGAAAAAAATAAATAAATAATACAAATAATTTCGACTTTATTTTTATTTTTTATTTTTTTGCCTCTTAGAATTAGGACTATATTGCAACTTACAAGTATGTCCCATTTACTAAACAAAAATAAGGTCTTTAGGTTAGCACTCCTTTTCAAGATCTCTTGTATATTATTGTTGAAAAGCCTATAAAACAAAAACAATATAATTTTTGATGTATATTAAATTAAGTTACTTCCAAATCAATGTGGTCACAACATTCATTGAATATGCCACTATTTGCGCTAAGATATGGCTCACTAATTAAGAGTGTATATTATATATGCCACTATTTGTGCTAACATTCATTGAAAATGCCACTAATTATTGCATTTATAGCAAAAGTATTATATGTAACTTATTACTAACATATATACTTTTGGAGAAGGGGATACTGCTGTCCCTTTGTGGGAGTTATTTCCGAGTGTTTTTTGATAATCTGAACCGTTCATATTGTAGGGTTCGTCGAGTAGATCATTCATACCAAAAATCAATTTGATTGAATATCTATAGCCCTATAACAAAAACACATTTGTTTCTATAAAAATTAATGGTTAACATAACTTTCATAAATTTTTAAAAATAATTAGGACCTAATCACGGGTTATGAATATCCGATGATCTTGATTTTTTACATTAATAATATTTTGGATGAACTCTATAATATGAACGTTTCAGATTAACGAAAAACACTCGAAAAAAAACTCCCACAAGGGGACAGCAGTTACTGCTGTGCCTTAAGGCACAGCAGCACCCCCTTATCCTATACTTTTATAGGTACAACAATTGAAAAATATCATTACATTTTCAATTTATAGACATACAAAACAAAAAATATTATATAAGTAACTATTCTTTTTTTTTTTTTTTTTAATATTGTACATGACATAATGTCAGTTAAGAGTTAAAGAGATAAAATTATTGGAAAAAGACTAATATACACTCTTAAAACGTGTGGAGTAAATTCTGTATCCACACACTACTATACACACTCTTAAAATATAACATTTAACCATTAATTATTTATTTATTTTTTAATGATTTTAAGTTGTTGATTTAGTTCATAAAAAACACCACTTAATACTACTATAGATCACAACTGAAAAATCTAAAAATCCTGAGATATTTATTTGTGATTATGTAACAATTTTAACCAGTAAATAATAATCTCCATCAAACAATCAAAGACACATTGACATAATGATTTAACGTAAAAAACCCACAATTAAAGCGCCTCCAATTGTGATTAAAAAAATCACGGGCCAAAGCCACAAAATAATCCACTAATAAGACAAAAAGGAATTATACAAATGTACTCTCAATTACCTAACGAATCCACGCCCAAATTAAACTGACCCCAATGTGCCTTTTCCACAACCGTCTTCATCTCGGAATTGTCTTGTCCAACGTTGAATCCATAACACCGATGTCGAATCCATGACGATAAGCCATTTCGGAATCCACCAAAGGTTCAAGCCCAAATTTCACGCAATCCACCAAAGAACAACTCTCTCTTTTGTGTATAAAACAAAATAAACAAACCCTTTGATATAATCCACTAGATTCATGATATAAACTCTCACAGATATCAAAGGAAACGAGCAAAGAAACTCTAGATGAGAACCCTAATACCCAAGAAGAAAATCTGGAAGTCATACCCTAGAAACTAAATTAATCGCAGATTTATAGTAAATAGAATTGCAATCTCTACTCGAGCACAGGAATGGACGCTCGAGCAGTCTGACTAAAACGCATGTTTCAGAGCAAGGATCTATACGCGAGCGTAGGAAAGGCCGCTCGAGCATAAAAATATAACTCTCAGTACTTTTCCAAGCAAGTGAACTTTTGAAAGGATTGCATCTTCGCTCGAGCGCACAATCGACCGCTCGATCCTTGATAATAATCAACGAAGTGGTAAACATGATAGGATTAAGGTCACAAACTCCTCTGCATAGGTACAATTCAGGTTGAATTCACATCTAAATACTCATAACCTTACTGAAATAAAAAATTAAATAAAATTACAACTAAAAGGAATTTTGTCAAACGGGATTGCCAATTACAAAAACCTAACAATAACTAAATATTAACTAACACCCCTATATGTCATAACCAAACATTTCTAAATTTACATTCAAGAAAACAACCATTACAACATTATAATTGGAGACTACTTTTGGGGGAGCCATCGTATGCAATTTACATAAGAAGCCAAAAGACAACACATATTAGTGGAATTTTTAGCAACCTTACACTCCCTCCTTGAGTCTGGATCCTCTACCGCCTTTCTCTACGGTGGTCCCTGTGGCGCCCCAAAACAACGTCGTTTTGGGGCAAAATTAAAAAAAATAAAAAATAAATAAAATAAATAAAAAAAACACAGAATCAGAGAAGAGAAAGAGGGGAAGAAGAAAGGAACACAGAGGAAGAGATAGAGAAAAAGAAGAACACCTCTTGAAAAAGAAAAAAAAAATTTTGGGGGGGGGAGGGAGAAGAAAGAACCAGAAGAACACCAAAGGAGAAATAAACACAACCAGAGAAGAGAAAGAGGGGAAAAAGAAAGAAGCACCGGCAAACACCCAAAAGAACACCAATATTAACAATTGATCTTTTGAAAATCAATCAAGTTCACCAATATTAACAACCATTCAAACACCTAGAACACCAATAATAACAACCATTCAAACAAAAGTTAGAGGTTAAAAAAATCTGAGATATATATATATACATATTAACACTTTGAACATCCCAAATGATAAATCAAAATTGATTAAAAATTAGATCAATACATCTCTCAAAAGCTAACTGCTCGAATCTGTGAAGCCAATTTATTCACATTCCCATAGATCAAAGGCTTGATACAATATTTGAAAACAACTTCATGCAAACCCACTTTGTCTGTTCCAAAAAAAAAAAACATTTGCAAAACTCTATGAATAAAATTGAGAGATTCCAAAAACAGTTCAAAATGGAAAAGATCCACCATCTAAGTAGATCCATTGTGTTTTCATGTTCTCTCGTCCTTGATTGTGTGAATCCCAACTACAGCTAGTGCAAATCTATTTCAATAGACGTACAAACGAGGTCGTTGGCGGAGGCGATGGGCGGGGCGAAAAGCGAGGGCTGCAACGGTGGCGCAAAAGCAATGGGAGTTCGACGGCGAGAGAGAAAGAACAGGGGCTTTGTTTTAAGAGGTGTTCTTTTTCTCCTCTTTCTCTTCCTCTGTGCTTCTTTCTTCTTCCCCTCTTTCTCTTCTCTGATTCTGTGTTTTTGTTTTGTTTTGTTTTTTTTTTTTGTATGTTTTTTTTAATTTTGCCCCAAAACGACGTCGTTTTGGGGCACTACAAGAACCACCGCAAGGGAAGGCGGCAGAGGATCCAAACTCCCCCCCTCCCCCTCGAGTTCGCCTCTGGATATATATAACGAAAAATATTGATTTATTGTATGTTTAAAGAAAATCAAATTAGTAGTAAATTTTACAAATATTAATAATTAAAATTTTAAATTTTTTTCATGAATCTATGATTATTTTGTAAAACTACCACTGGATTGTAACTTTTCTATTAAAAAAAATAAAAAAAAGTACAACTTCAATGATCCTATTTACTACTTTTTTTTTTTTTTTTTTAATATACTAATCAATATAATTCCAATTCTAAGTTGAAACTCATATTTGTCTTTTATTTGTTGTCTATACCTATTTTTCAAGTCAAGTAGACAACCCACCCAGATGGGTCAATTTGAAAAGGAAAAATTACCTATCAATGGTATTATCAAAAATTATTACAGAATTATGAAAATGTTTATGACTTTAATTATTAATGTCTATAAAATTTATCACTTATCTATAAAAAATTTTAAAAGCTTGCACTAAATTGAAATTCTCCCATTTTAAAAACTACAAGCTATAAGAATGCCTTTGCACCCAAAATCCAGCTAGAAAATACCTTTACACCAAAAAACAAGCTCGAAGAATAAAGTTTAGGCAATAACGGCCCAAAAAAAAAAAAAAATGAAGTCTAAATAATCATAGCAAGAAAACATAAAATAATAATAATAATAATAATAATAATAGTGCAAACCAACAAAAGCTAGAAGCACTACTGGAAACAGAGGTTTTTGCGTCGGTAGAATGTCGTCTCAAAAGTGGTCCATACCGTCGCAAAAGCTTTTCAGCTTGAGGATCATTAGATTGTAGGACAATCTTTACTGTATTTAAATTAATTAATTCTGTTTGGGTATTAAATGACAAACAAAATATAAAAGAAATATATAGGAAAGGAGAATGAATGTTTGATTACAAAAATCAAACTAGAAAAAGAATTAAATAAATAAAAACAGATTTTATTTTGTTACAAAAAATAAAATTAAAATCTGATTTAAATAAATAATAAAAACAGAAAATAAATAAATAACTTACTTGATTAATATCTTGAATATTATTCTAATCAAGTCCAGTGTTTGACACTGTGTCCTTAAGACAGATTCGTCCTCTCCGCGGTACTTTCAGAATATGGACGTCTATCTCCGAGGATGAAATGATTAACAACAAATATATGTAGCACTACAATATATTTGTACAATGAACACACTAAGTGTTTTACACTCTCTCTCACAAGAAAATAATGCAGCAAAATGAAGAGTATGAATGCAAAATTTTATGGACGAAAATTAGTGAATGATTTCATCAAATGAGGGCTGCCTATTTATAGATGGAAAATGTGGCTGTTCATTTTGAACTCAACAGGTATAGCACCTGTTCTGACAGATACAGAATCTGTCTTGTTTGAATTCAAAAGATAAGGCACTGTTTTGGACAGATACACTGTTCGGGTTTCGAATTTAAACAGATTTTCAGTTTTTACAAACAGATGTGGACCTGTTTGGACGTAGGGGAAAAACTGGACAGATTTGTTCCGGAATTAAATTGAATTCTGGACAAAAATTTTATTTTACCAAAAAATAAAATTTAAATGTTTTTGGCAGGACAAGCCCAACCCAACCTCACACCTGCGCCCAGCCCGCCCGACCGAATGGCGGCGGCAGCGCGCGCGTGTAGTGATTTTTGGGTCAAATGGGTCTAGCCCATTTTGCCCATAACCTCCCTCTCTACAAAACTTGGGTACCCTTGGGGCACACCCCAAATTCCAATCCCATGCCTTATAAACCCATTCAAAACTTCCCACCAAATCAATGTAGGACAAGCCTTATTCAAACCTTTAAGGATTTTCCACCAAAACTCCATTTCCATGGAGCATACTTTGACTTCAATTTCTTATTCACTCGGTAATGGTTTTGAGCAACCAAATATACCACGTGAATCACAACGCGGCATAGAACGCGTTACCACTTCGACTCGCGAAAATCGACGCACAGGTCCCACCTAAATATTAGACCAAACTTAGGAAAAAAACTGTTTTTTTTTACCTAGATTTTCCAAACCATTTCCAACATAGATTGCATATCAAATAATCCTCTTTGAGACATCTTTACAACAACATTCCAGTCTGGCTTGAAGAAATCCTGAACATACCAAACTTGCTCTGCATGGGATGCTAAGATGAAAGGCTCATTGTTCTGGTGATCATCTTTGTATAGCAAATGCTTAAAGTTGATTAACTTGAATTTGAAGACATCTTCCTTCTTTCCGCAAATATTATCAATCCAATCACATTTAAATAACACAAATTTGGAGTCATTAGTGTATTGGATTTCGATAATGTCAGTCAACCGTCTGTAGTAATAAACAGCCCCCACACGAGGATGCTTGTCCTTTCGACTGGCATAACTCATTGTATCAGCCTTCAAAACAATGACAATATTTTGTGTTGTCCGATTGTCATCAATGGTGTTAACACGAAACCGACAACCATTGATAATATAGCCATTAAATCTCCTTGCCAAGTTTGTAGGCCTATTTGCCAATGTATTGATTTCTTCAGAAATTGTGATATTACATGCCATTTGTAAAGTTTGAACCTATTAAAAACAAAAATTTATTATTCAAGATTTTTTAAAAAAAAAAAAAAAAAAAAAAAAAAACTATGTTGGGTGGATGACATATTTAAATATACATACATGATTCACAAACCAAGTGTGAATGTGTAACCAGTTGAATCAAATTGAATTTATACTTTAATCTCAGTTGGGGATTTATTTTAAATTATTAAACTCTATTCATTTTGGACCCAAATGATTGAATTGTGACCCGTTAGTAACCATGTAATAGTGTTGTCATTTTATTATTATTATTTGATTACCATAAAAGAGTTATGAATATTTATGGTGTGTACCATTAAACAAAATATATTTTGTAATGAGAAAATATTAAATTTAACTTGTCATTAAAGATGTTGAAATTTATTTTTAAATTGATATATATATATGGTTAGATATTTGGTTTGATATTTGTTTATACTATATATATATATAGAAGTGACCAAATAGGATTTTTCTTTCAACCTTTGGGTTCTTGTCGTGAGAAAGAAAATAAAAAGGGTTCCAATATTAGTTTTTCATGGGTTTGATCTAGCGTAAGTCATTTTTGACCCCTAGTGCTTTGGATCAAAACGTAGAGGGCAGAAAAGACATCATTTGCCTCCAAGCAGATTTAATTTATGTTGCCAAAAAATTTGAAAGCTTCTTGGCATGAGGTAGGAATTTTTCCTACACTTTTTTATGCACTTTTACTTGATTATATGGAGCTTAGAGTTGTATATAATTTAATTAGAATTTTTGGAAAATTTGTGATTTATTTGCTTAAAAGAAAAATTTTGAGAAAAATAATGAGTTGATGCCCAAATTGCGAAAGTGTAAACTTGGAATATGTTTGTAAGGTTATGAAAGAGCTATGTTTTAAATTTGAACAAAAACGAACTCCGACACGATTGGTTTTGAAATTTTTACCGGTTTGCGACCAAAGAGCATTTTTAAAGAAAACAAAGGAATTATGTTTGACTTTTGGGACTTTTGATCAAAATAAGATGTCATAGTTAAATAATGCTTGGAGAATGAGTTTGGAAAGAAAATGATGTTTTCTTGGGCATTAATGGTATTATTTTGCTTAATGTATCTATTGGAATAAAACCGACACGGTTAGAAAGGGATCTTGAGAGGTTACCGGACGTGATTGTAATATGAAAACTAGTGTAGTTGTTCATATTTGATGAGATGTGGAATAGATTGTATTTATCTGAATTTTTAGAATTTAATTGTTTAAATATCTATTTTGGGCTATTGGTAGAGAATAGCCATGATTGTTGTAGAAGTGCATTAGACTTAGGTAAATTGAACCACATTCCTCATTTGTTGCATTGGACATAGCATTACATTCATTTCATTAGAAATGTATCTATTTTTGAGAAATGTTTGGAAATGTATCTGTTTGAGAAAAGATGAATACTTGGTGAATCTGGATAGGGGGTGTAGAACCGCGCAGTTAGGTGTCGAGCCTTCCAGTTTACTGGTAAAAATGACAGTGGTAGTGCATTAGGTCCTACTTACAGACGCTCACCTAGAGATTCACAGAGCCTGTATTCATGTAATAGATATGGTTTAAAATGGAAATGGTTTTATATCTGTTGTTGCATCTCAGCATTGCATGCTTTATAAAAAGAGAGATAAAGTGTTTTATTATAAGCATTGCATGAGCATACTTCTCTTTAGTCTTGTCATGGTCCATATGTTGTGTAGTATACCTCTATTGAGGACTCGGAGCTGAGGCTTCATTTTTGTTTTATGGTTATTTATTAAATGTAAGCCTAGGGCTATATTTGCGTTGAGTTAAAACTCCATTTTGTGTAACCAAGAATGTTCTTGGATAAATTTGTAAGCTTATAGGGCACTTATTATCTGTTTGGCTTCCATTTCATACTTGTTGTAAAATACATGCTGCGAATTGGAACTGTGCATTGAGATGTGAACAACATATATTTGGCATTTGGGATTAAATAGAAATGGATGTATGGAATAGTTAGTTATATATATGTGTTTGTCTATCAAGTGGGTTTGTTGTATAAATAGATATACCCTGCCCAATTTTTGGGGCATTGCAACTTAGTATTAGAACGTATCAGGTTCGAATACTTTGGGTACGTGAGGAGTGGTTAGTACCACAGTGTGTTTATCTCGCTTGATAGAGATATATGTATGATGGCGTGCTATGTGATAACATACTTATATGATTATATGGGTATGGGGTTTGATTTCTGAGATGTTGATTGGGTCTGTGAGTTCCTGGAAGTCCAGTCAAAAGAGCACTTAATCACTGCTATTTCGGATTGGAACTCTAGCAATGTTATGGGACAATCATTATCTAGAAACAAAATTTGCATGTACTTATGTGACTATGTGCTTATATGGAATGAATTAACTATTGTCCATTGCCTTAGGACGTGAGTGAGTTAGCTTCGGCACAATTGTGATTGTGCTAATCTCGAGTGTTACCTTTATCAGGATGTCGGGACGCAGAAAGGGCAGTGGTAGGCGTGGTAAGCCCAGGAGGCACGATATGCCAATACCAGATGAGATTCCGGTGTAGAAGGAGGGGACAGGACAGGCAAATGTGGCTGAGCCAGCTGGGCAACAAGCCATGGGTGCTTTGGTATGAGAGATAGCAGGGGCACTAAACATACAGAGGGCTGAGAACCTAGCACAGGCCCCAACTGCCCCAGCTGCCTCAGTTGTAGAGACAAGACCACTCCTGTTAAAAAGGGAGTTCTTCCGGACTAATCCGAATATTTTTGTGAGAGATCCTAAGGAGCCACTGAAGGCTAATGAGTGACTAGAGTAGACGGTTAAGACATTCAAGATGCTAGATGAGAGGGAGATTTATGATCTGGAATTGGGCCGAGGTAACAACCGAGCAGGTTGGGAGCCAAATGTGACGTTGGGCCGAGATGATCCGCGATCCGCCCAGAATTGGGCTACTAGGACTTGGGCCGGGTAGGTGTTGGGCCAAGTATGCGCCGCCCAGTCCGGAAAGAAGTTGCTCGGTTAAGGCAACACTCAGTTGGACCAAGCTACGTATATGGCATAGACGAAGCCAGTCGGGTTGACTGAACGGCGCCTGGAAAGGCGTCGTCAGCCGAGGTACCTGTCTGCTCGGCAGGAAGGCCGACCCCAGGTGAGCACGAGATGTCCCGGGCATGGCTTTGCCGAGATGCTGCCTAGCCCAGTTCTCTTGAGCTTAGCCAGTGAAGTGCTTGTTCATGTAGCACAGCCCGGCCATGGATAGAGCAGCTCGGCTGCCGAGCTCCAGCCGAGAAGGCTGGCAGTTGAGATTAGGTGATGCTCAGCAAGGTTTACGCCGACAGATGGGATAGTAGAGCCACGTGTCAGGAGATGACTGGGAGTGGATATGGGGCGCAGAGGGTATATAGGCATGTTTGCGCCCCTCATACGCGGGCAGACGAACATTTTTGTAAGAAACTCTTACACTCAAACACTCTCTCCTCTCTCTCTCTATCCCATGGTGTGTGCTAACTTGATCGTCAGAGGGGTTTTCCGGCCACACACCGCCGGGTAGCTCACCGCCGTTGTGCTCGCAGGTGATCGGACAGAAACTGAGCTTAGAAGAAAGGAGTACGGGCTTGCCTGAATATTTGCTCCCCGTACAATTGGCGCCGTCTGTGGGAATCTTGCAGATAAAACCTTGTCTTCCGAAGCTCATCTGACCGCCGTCAATGGCGAACAACGAGGAGATTCAAGTGTCCGCCATCGACGGGATCACTCCGGAGTCGGGCAGACGCAGAGAGGGACCTCCCACCATCTCTCCGATGGGGAACTTGGAGACATACCCAGGAGGACAGTCGGGAGACGCGCGAGATAAGCGCGGGAGGAGTCATGGTCATTCCCGGAGTCTAGACGGTCATCGGCGGCGGAGAGACTCACATGCCAGACGTCTGGAAAGCAAGTTGAAGGACCAGGATGCTGTCATCCGACGAATGGCGGCGGAGATGGAGGATTTGAAGCGGCATGTCAAGGGGAAGGGTGTAGCTGGAGTGGGTGACCACAGTGAGCGCACCCAACCCCGCCGTTCAGGTAGTCAGAGTCGGCGACACACACCTTCCATCTCCATTACCAGAAGTTATAAGGTTGGTGATTCCGACGTGCATGCAGAGAAGTCTAGCGCGCAAGATAGTACTTACCAGCCCTCACGTCCGGTGACGACGTCGAGGTACTCTTACTCCGCTCATTCAGAGGATTTGCGGGCAGTCTTAAAGGAGCGGGCTCGCCGGTGGGAGGCTCAGAGGATACCGGCGTTCCAGCGGTTATCCTACGGGGTTCACGCCAACGAGGAGGTCAGAATGCCTCCACCCCGCCAAGCAGCGCCGCTCCTAGTGGATTCAGATTTGGCAAGGTTGAGTGCCACCCCTTTCTCCCTGGAAATAGAAACAACACCTCTTCCGTCGGGCTTCCACCAGCCAAAGTTCACATTGTACGATGGGAAAACGGATCCTTACATGTACGTAAGTCATTTCCGACAGGTCATGGCCGGACATAGGCGGAATGACGCTCTTATGTGCCTCATCTTCCCGTCAAGTTTGGGCGAACTGGGTTTGAAGTGGTTCGAAAGGCTGCCGGAGGGGAGTATTGAGAGGTGGCATCAGTTGGCCGAAGCCTTTGTCACGCGCTTCAAAACCAACACCAAAACACCAAAAGAAGTTGATCACCTACTGAGTGTCAAGATGGAACCGAGCAACACATTGAAGGCATACAACTCCAGATATTGGGAGACCTTCAACGAGATCTTGGATTGTCCGGTCAACCTTGCAATCACTCAATACAAGCGTGGTCTCCCGGTCGGACATAGACTGCGGGACTCGCTTACCATGCACCAACCAACGTCTATGGGCCAGCTCATACAACGCATCAACGAGCACATCCGAGTTGAGGACGATGCGTCAACTTCAACCGTGAAGGCAGCTTCGGTAGCAACAGACAAGAAGACAGCAGGCAAGGTGCACGCAGTTGGGCAAGAGTCCAACCGCTCAAGCGACCGAGCAGAGGAGTCTGACCGTGGCTCAAATCGTAAGAACCGGGGTAGAGGACGTCGGAATGACCGGGATGACTACCCCCGAGATGACGTAGCAGATGCAAACAGGAGGTTGAAGGCAAGAACTGGCATAACCACAGTCTTCAAGATTCCAATCTATCGCATACTTAGTGAAATCCGAGAGGAGGAGTATGTCCGGTTTCCTGCTAAGTTGGGCGATGGACAAAAGGGCTACAATCCGCAGTATCGCTGCACATTCCACTGTGAGCGAGGCCACCAGACTGAGGATTGTTTGCCTCTGAGGCAACACCTGGAAGAGCTAGTCGCGGCCGGACACCTAGATCTTTACATTGATGGGGGCGTAAAGGCTAACCAGGCTCCGGTTGATCCCAGGGGACAGGATGACCGAGATGCACCGCCACAAGGAGTTATTAATGTCATCCACGGCATAGTAGAACCGGCGCGCGTTTGTGAGCTCCGGGGTATGATCAAGAAGGCCGAACACATGAGGGAAGTGTTATCGGTTCAGCCTGCGATCAAGAGGGGGAAGACCGAAGAAAAAGATGTGATCAGTTTTTCCTCACGTGATCTAGAGCACATTCAGACGCCGCACAACGATGCCTTAGTGGTGACACTCCGCGTCAAGGAATTTGACGTCAAACGAATCTTGATCGATCAGGGAAGCTCGGTCGAGATCATGTATTATGATGCATTCAAGCAGCTCAAGCTTTGAGAGACAGACTTGGCTCCGGCAACTTCGCCACTGGTTGGTTTTAACTCGCAACCGGAGTGGCCTTTGGAAAAGATCATCCTGCCGGTCAAAGCGGGATCCGTGGTCAAGCAAGTGGAGTTCTGGGTGTTACACGTGCCTTCTACTTACAACCTGATCCTTGGGAGGGGATGGTTTCACGCAATGCAAGCCGTCGCGTCGACTTACCATCAGGTGATGAGATTCCCCTCGGCTATGGGGGCAATCGAGGAGATTTGGGGAGATCAAGTCATGTCAAAGCAGTGCTTCGTGGCAGTGAACGGCAGCCGGGCTGCTAAAGGCTTCGTTCAAATGATAAAAGGACCGGAAGACCGAGGAGTTCTTGAAGATGTGGGCACCAATGCAGAGGACAAAGTCGTCGAGGAATTGGTGGAGGTACGGATTGATATGGAGCAGCCGGACAAGTTCTTCCTGCTCGGCTCTAGCCTTACTGCCCAAGAAAGGACCAAAATGGTTGAGTTTTTGATGGCCAATATCGAAGTCTTCGCATGGTCGCCTTACGACATGCTCAGCCTCGATCCAAGTTTTATCTGCCATCACCTCAATGTCTTCCCCGGAGCGAAGCCAGTCATTCAGCGAACAAGGAGGTCGGCGCTGCATCACGCCGAGGTAGTTGCAGAGGAAGTGAAAAACTTGCTTGAGGCGCGAGCAATTGAGGAAGTGCACTACCCTCGATGGATCTCCAACACGGTCGTGGTGCCGAAGAAGAACGGGAAGTGGCGAGTTTGTGTTGATTACAAGACTGTGAATCGAGCTTGTCTGAAGGATAGCTTCCCCTTGCCGCGGATTGACAAGCTTGTGGACTTGACGGCTGGACATAACAGGCTTAGTTTCCTGGACGCCTATCGCGGCTACCATCAGATCGCCATGCATGGTCCTGACCGAGAGATCACCTCTTTCACGACTCCAAGGGGACTCTTCTGCTACCGAGTCATGCCTTTTGGTTTGAAGAACGCCGGGGCAACTTTTCAGAGGATGGTGACCAAAATGTTTGCTCCTTTGCTTGGCCAGACAATGGAGGCTTACATCGATGATATGGTAGTAAAGAGCCAACATGAGGCAAACCATTTGTCTGACCTTGCCGAGATGTTTGCCATTCTAAAGAAGCACAAGCTGCGCTTGAATGCGTCAAAGTGTGCCTTTGGCGTGGGATCCGGAAAATTTTTGGGGTTCCTAGTCACGAACCGAGGCATCGAGGCAGACCTTACTCAGATCAGAGCCATGCAGGAGTTGAAGCAGCCCAGCTCGGCTAAGGACGTGCAGCATCTGGCCGGGATGGCCGCCGCGCTTAATCGGTTTATAAGCCGGTCATCAGATCGTTGCCGCCCTTTCTTTCAAGCATTGAAGTCAAAGTTCTCGTAGGACGAAGAGTGTGACCGAGCTTTGGCCGAGCTCAAGGAATATCTGTCTTCTCCGGCATTGTTGGTTACACCAAAGCCGGGTGAGGAACTCTACCTTTACCTTGCCGTCTCCCAGCACGTAGTCAGTGCGGTGCTAGTCCGCGCTGAAGGAATCAAGCACCTCTCAATTTTTTATGTCAGTAAAACCTTGTTGCCGGCTGAGACGAGGTACTTGCCGCTGGAAAAGCTTGCGTTGGCATTGATGATGGCTTCAAGGAAGTTGGCGCATTATTTTCACGCCCATATCATCATCGTACTGACCGAGTTTCCCCTCAAGGCCTTGTTTGAACGGGTGGACTTTTCAGGCCGAATTCTCAAGTGGGCGGTTGAGTTGGGACAGTTTGATGTAAAGTTCCAGCCGCGCACAGCCATAAAGGCCCAAACTTTGGCCGATTTCGTTGCCGAATTCTCACCTGGAACTCATCCGGTATGCCCGGTCGATATTGCCGCGGCAGACGAAGAAGGGACTACAAGCCAGACCGAGATACCACAACTGGGCGGAGTTGCCGACACGGAATTTGCGCACCCCACCGAAGTACTTTCAACTTGTACAATTCAACCAACCGGTGACGCAATGACGGAGTCGGGTATTGTTGTCCTACCCACTCTGTCCGGTACCGCGTCGTCAGAAGGGGAAGTCATGGAACTACTCAGCATAGAGCCTGCGGCCGGCATGATACCGCACCCTGGCGATTCGCCTACGGACTTAAGCATTGTAGACTGACTTGCTGAGTGCCGAATCACCAAGGGGGGCTGGAGTGGAACCAGTCAACACAGAACTTGAAGCCAGACAGCCAAGGAACCGTGACCCCATTGCCCTTCGCAACTCTCAGGACCCATCAGACTGCTGGAAGCTTTTTGTGGGGGAAATGTGGAAGCTTTTTGTTGATGGAGCGTCCAACCGTCAGGGTGCCGGCCTAGGTATCGTTCTTATCTCCCCGGATGGCCAAACCATTGAACATTCTATCACGCTTGGCTTCCCAGCCTCTAACAACGAGGCTGAGTACGAGGCCCTTCTGGCCGGACTCAAGAGCGCTATTCAAATGAAGGCTGCCGAGCTACTGGTGTACAGTGATTCCCAACTTGTGGTTAACCAAGTCTCTGGGATTTACGAAGCAAAGGATGACAGAATGACGAAGTACCAAGCTCTGGTCAGGGAACACATCAAGCAGTTTCAGGCAATCAGAGTCCAACAGATTGGCCGTGAAGAAAATAGCCGAGCTGATGAGCTGGCCGGCCTCGCTTCGATGGTAGATAGCACTTTTCCAAACCCCCTGTTAATTGACTTTCTTCCACGGCCAAGCAATGAAGACGCCGGGCAGACGAATGTACTCTGCGCCGCGCTAGGTCCATCCTGGATGGACCCCTTAATCTTGTTCCTCAGAGACCGGACTCTACCAACTGACAAGAAGGAAGCGCACAAAGTCCGGGTGAATTCAGAGCGGTTTTGGCTCTCTCCATCTGGTGCGTTGTATAAAAAGTCCTTCACTGGTCCTTATCTAAAGTGCGTGCACCCGAGTAGTGTGGAGGCCTTTTTGTTCGAAATTCATGAAGGCATTTGTGGCAGCCATACAGGGGGCAGGTCCTTGGCCTACCGAGCTATTTCGCAGGGATACTGGTGGCCGTGCATGCAGGCCGACGCACAAAAGTACGTCCGCAAGTGCAAAAAATGCCAGAACTTCGCCCATCAGATCCATCAGCCTACTAGGGAACTTCTTCCCCTCACCAGTCCTTGGCCCTTTGCCATGTGGGGGCTAGATATAGTGGGGCCGCTGCCAACAGCACCGGGCAACCGGAAATTCTTCATTGCGGCCACAGATTACTTCACGAAATGGGTCGAAGCTGAGCCCTTGGCAACAATCAAAGAGAAAGACGTGAAGCGGTTTGTCTGGTAGAACGTGGTCACGCGGTTTGGCGTCCCCAAGATCTTGATCTCAGACAACGGCACCCAATTTGACGGTCGCCTATTCAGAGGATTTTGTGAAGATTTGAAGATTGAATTCTACAACTCCACTCCGGCTTACCCGCAGTCCAATGGTCAAGCCGAGGCATCGAACAAGACTATACTAGATGGGTTGAAGAAACGGCTGGAGAAGGCAAAGGGAAAATGGGCCGAGGAATTACCCAGCGTCCTTTGGGCATACCAAACAACCCCGCGGCGATCTACCGGGGAAACTCCATTTGCTTTGGCTTATGGCATGGAGGTGGTCATACCTTTGGAAGTTGGCATGCCCACCCTAAGGAGCGAGAGTTTTGAGCCCGAACTGAATGCCGAGGCTATTGCCTTGGAGCTGGACCTAGTGGAAGAGCATCGGGAGAAGGCCCTCATTCATGTGGCCGCCTACCAACAAGAGCTCTCAAAGAAGTACAACAAGACGGTGTACCCCAGACCGTTCAAAGTTGGTGATTGGGTTTTGAGGAAGGTTATGGGCAACACCCTGGTGCCAGGTGAAGGCAAACTGGGGACAAATTGGGAAGGACCCTACAAGATCACCGGTCTGGCGGGCAAGGGGGCTTACCATTTGGAGGATCTAGAGGGAAAAGCAGTACCCCGGCCATGGAATGCGGCCAACCTCAAACTGTATTACTTCTAAGATTTTGCTTTCTTTTCTTGTGCAAAGGAATTTTTTGGCTTGCACTTCAGAATGTAATTCTTTTTGTCAATATATAGAAGTGATTTTGCTCTAGCACTTGGAATGTTATTTTAATGTAAAAACTGAGATGTTTTACTCCGGCTTGAAGAGTTGGTGTTTTGTCCAACTTAGGATTCCCAACCGAGATGATTTACTCCGGTTGGAAGAGTTGGTATTTTGTCCAACTTAGGATTCCCAACCGAGATGATTTACTCAGGTTGGAAGAGTTGGTGTTTTGTCCAACTTAGGATTCCCAACCGAGATGGTTTACTCCGGTTGGAAGGGTTGATGTTTTGTTCAACTTAGATATTTCTTGCCGAGATGTCTTGCTCCGGCCAGAAGAGTTGGTGTTTTGTCCAACTTAGGCCATCCCAACCGAGATGATTTACTCCGGTTGGAAGAGTTGGTGTTTTGTCCAACTTAGGCCATCCCAACCGAGATGATTTACTCCGGTTGGAAGAGTTGGTGTTCTGTCCAACTTAGGCCATCCCAACCGAGATGATTCACTCCGGTTGGAAGAGTTGGTGTTCTGTCCAACTTAGATATTTCTTGCCGAGATGTCTTGCTCCGGCCAGAAGAGTTGGTGTTTTGTCCAACTTAGGCCATCCCAACCGAGATGATTTACTCCGGTTGGAAGAGTTGGTGTTCTGTCCAACTTAGGCCATCCCAACCGAGATGATTCACTCCGGTTGGAAGAGTTGGTGTTCTGTCCAACTTAGGCCATCCCAACCGAGATGATTTACTCCGGTTGGAACAGTTGGTGTTCTGTCCAACTTAGGATTCCCAACCGAGATGATTTACTCCGGTTGGAAGAGTTTGTGATTTGTTCAACTTAGTTATTCCCAACCGAGATGGTTTACTCCGGTTGAAGAAGTGGGTGTTTTGTTCAACTTAGTTATTCCCAACCGAGATGGTTTACTCCAGTTGAAGAAGTTGGTGTTTTGTTTTGCTTAAGTGATTCAACCGAGTTAAGTAATCCGGTTGACGAAGTGTCGTCCAAATTCGTGATTTATACCGAGATGTTTTGCTGAAGATGGAATTGATGACAACCGTGCAAACACTTAGCAAAAATATCAAGTTTTTCATTGATAGAAAGTCAATACAAAAGGTGGGGACAGAGCCCGGTTACATCAGAAAGCAAACATACAAAAAGAAAAGAAGAGAAACCTAAGCTAGTGGGGAGAGAAGTCATGGAACTACTCAGCACAGAGCCTACGGTTGGCATGATACCGCACCCTGGTGATTCGCCTGCGGACTTAAGCATTTAGACCGACTTGCTGAGTCTGGTGCCGAATCACCAAGGGGGGCCGGAGGAAAACCAGTCAACACAGAACTTGAAGCCAGACAGCCAAGGAACCGTGACCCCATTGCCCTTTGCAACTCTCAGGACCCATCAGACTGCTGGAAGCTTTTTGTGGGGGAAATGTGGAAGCTTTTTGTTGATGAAGCGTCCAACCGTCACGGTGCCGGCCTAGGTATCGTTCTTATCTCCCCGGATGGCCTAACCATTGAACATTCTATCACGCTTGGCTTCCCAGCCTCTAACAACGAGGCTGAGTACGAGGCCCTTCTAGCCGGACTCAAGAGCGCTATTCAAATGAAGGCTGCCGAGCTACTGGTGTACAGTGATTCCCAGCTTGTGGTTAACCAAGTCTCTGGGATTTACGAAGCAAAGGATGACAGAATGGCGAAGTACCAAGCTCTGGTCAGGGAACACATCAAGCAGTTTCAGGCAATCAGAGTCCAACAGATTGGCCGTAAAGAAAACAGCCGAGCTGATGAGCTGGCCGGCCTCGCTTCGATGGTAGATAGCACTTCTCCAAACCCCCTGCTAATTGACTTTCTTCCACGGCCAAGCAATGAAGACGCCGGGCAGACGAATGTACTCTGCGCCGTGCTAGGTCCATCCTGGATGGACCCCTTAATCTTGTTCCTCAGAGACCGGACTCTACCAACTGACAAGAAGGAAGCGCACAAAGTCCGGGTGAATTCAGAGCGGTTTTGGCTCTCTCCATCTGGTGCGTTGTATAAAAAGTCCTTCACTGGTCCTTATCTAAAGTGCGTGCACCCGAGTAGTGTGGAGGCCTTTTTGTTCGAAATTCACGAAGGCATTTGTGGCAGCCATATAGGGGGCAGGTCCTTGGCCTACCGAGCTATTTCGCAGGGATACTGGTGGCCGTGCATGCAGGCCGACGCACAAAAGTACGTCCGCAAGTGCGAAAAATGCCAGAAATTCGCCCATCAGATCCATCAGCCTACTAGTGAACTTCTTCCCCTCACCAGTCCTTGGCCCTTCGCCATGTGGGGGCTAGATATAGTGGGGCCACTGCCAACAGCACCGGGCAACCGGAAATTCTTCATTGCGGCCACAGATTACTTCACAAAATGGGTCGAAGCTGAGCCCTTGGCAACAATCAAAGAGAAAGACGTGAAGTGGTTTGTCTGGCAGAACGTGGTCACGCGGTTTGGCGTCCCCAAGATCTTGATCTCGGACAACGGCACCCAGTTTGAAGGTCGCCTATTCAGAGGATTTTGTGAAGATTTGAAGATTGAATTCTACAACTCCACTCCGGCTTACCCGCAGTCCAATGGTCAAGCCGAGGCATCGAACAAGACTGTACTGGATGGGTTGAAGAAACGGCTGGAGAAGGCAAAGGGAAAATGGGCCGAGGAATTACCCAGCATCCTCTGGGCATACCGAACAACCCCGCGGCAATCTACCGGGGAAACTCCATTTGCTTTGGCTTATGGCATGGAGGCGGTCATACCTTTGGAAGTTGGTATGCCCACCCTAAGGAGCGAGAGTTTTGAGCCCGAACTGAATGCCGAGGCTATTGCCTTGGAGCTGGACCTAGTGGAAGAGCGTCGGGAGAAGGCCCTCATCCATGTGGCCGCCTACCAACAAGAGCTCTCAAAGAAGTACAACAAGACGGTGTACCCCAGACCGTTCAAAGTTGGCGATTGGGTTTTGAGGAAGGTTATGGGCAACACCCTGGTGCCAGGTAAAGGCAAACTGGGGGCAAATTGGGAAGGACCCTACAAGATCACCGGTCTGGCGGGCAAGGGGGCTTACCATTTGGAGGATCTAGAGGGAAGAGCAGTACCCCGGCCATGGAATGCGGCCAACCTCAAACTGTATTATTTCTAAGCTTTTGCTTTCTTTTCTTGTGCAAAAGAATTTTTTGGCTTGCACTTCAGAATGTAATTCTTTTTGTCAATATATAGAAGTGATTTTGCTCTAGCACTTGGAATGTTATTTTAATGTAAAAACCGAGATGTTTTACTCCGGCTTGAAGAGTTGGTGTTTTGTCCAACTTAGGATTCCCAACCGAGATGATTTACTCCGGTTGGAAGAGTTGGTGTTTTGTCCAACTTAAGATTCCCAACCGAGATGATTTACTCAGGTTGGAAGAGTTGGTGTTTTGTCCAACTTAGGATTCCCAACCGAGATGGTTTACTCCGGTTGGAAGGGTTGATGTTTTGTTCAACTTAGATATTTCTTGCCGAGATGTCTTGCTCCGGCCAGAAGAGTTGGTGTTTTGTCCAACTTAGGCCATCCCAACCGAGATGATTTACTCCGGTTGGAAGAGTTGGTGTTTTGTCCAACTTAGGCCATCCCAACCGAGATGATTTACTCCGGTTGGAAGAGTTGGTGTTCTGTCCAACTTAGGCCATCCCAACCGAGATGATTCACTCCGGTTGGAAGAGTTGGTGTTCTGTCCAACTTAGGCCATCCCAACCGAGATGATTTACTCCGGTTGGAACAGTTGGTGTTCTGTCCAACTTAGGATTCCCAACCGAGATGATTTACTCCGGTTGGAAGAGTTTGTGATTTGTTCAACTTAGTTATTCCCAACCGAGATGGTTTACTCCGGTTGAAGAAGTGGGTGTTTTGTTCAACTTAGTTATTCCCAACCGAGATGGTTTACTCCGATTAAAGAAGTTGGTGTTTTGTTTTGCTTAAGTGATTCAACCGAGTTAAGTAATCCGGTTGACGAAGTGTCGTCCAAATTCGTGATTTATACCGAGATGTTTTGCTGAAGATGGAATTGATGACAACCGTGCAAACACTTAGCAAAAATATCAAGTTTTTCATTGATAGAAAGTCAATACAAAAGGTGGGGACAGAGCCCGGTTACATCAGAAAGCAAACATACAAAAAGAAAAGAAGAGAAACCTAAGCTAGGGGGGAGAGAAGTCAAGGAACTACTCAGCACAGAGCCTGCGGCCGGCATGATACCGCACCCTGGTGATTCCCCTACGGACTTAAGCATTGTAGACCGACTTGCTGAGTCCGGTGCCGAATCATCAAGGGGGGCTGGAGTGGAACCAGTCAACACAGAACTTGAAGCCAGACAGCCAAGGAACCGTGACCCCATTGCCCTTCGCAACTCTCAGGACCCATCAGACTGCTGGAAGCTTTTTGTGGGGGAAATGTGGAAGCTTTTTGTTGATGGAGCGTCCAACCGTCAGGGTGCCGGCCTAGGTATCGTTCTTATCTCCCCGGATGGCCTAACCATTGAACATTCTATCACGCTTGGCTTCCCAGCCTCTAACAACAAGGCTGAGTACGACGCCCTTCTGGCCGAACTCAAGAGCGCTATTCAAATGAAGGCTGCCGAGCTACTGGTGTACAGTGATTCCTAGCTTATGGTTAACCAAGTCTCTGGGATTTACGAAGCAAAGGATGACAGAATGGCGAAGTACCAAGCTCTGGTCAGGGAACACATCAAGCAGTTTCAGGCAATCAGAGTCCAACAGATTGGCCGTAAAGAAAACAGCCGAGCTGATGAGCTGGCCGGCCTCGCTTCGATGGTAGATAGCACTTCTCCAAACCCCCTATTAATTGACTTTCTTCCACAGCCAAGCAATGAAGACGCCGGGCAGACGAATGTACTCTGCGCCGCGCTAGGTCCATCCTGGATGGACCCCTTAATCTTGTTCCTCAGAGACCGGACTCTACCAACTGACAAGAAGGAAGCGCACAAAGTCCGGGTGAATTCAGAGCGGTTTTGGCTCTCTCCATCTGGTGCGTTGTATAAAAAGTCCTTCACTGGTCCTTATTTAAAGTGCGTGCACCCGAGTAGTGTGGAGGCCTTTTTGTTCGAAATTCACGAAGGCATTTGTGGCAGCCATATAGGGGGCAGGTCCTTGGCCTACCGAGCTATTTCGCAGGGATACTGGTGGCCGTGCATGCAGGCCGACGCACAAAAGTACGTCCGCAAGTGCGAAAAATGCCAGAACTTCGCCCATCAGATCCATCAGCCTACTAGGGAACTTCTTCCCCTCACCAGTCCTTGGCCCTTCGCCATGTGGGGGCTAGATATAGTGGGGCCGCTGCCAACAGCACCGGGCAACCGGAAATTCTTCATTGCGGCCACAGATTACTTCACGAAATGGGTCGAAGCTGAGCCCTTGGCAACAATCAAAGAGAAAGACGTGAAGCGGTTTGTCTGGCAGAACGTGGTCACGCGGTTTGGCGTCCTCAAGATCTTGATCTCGGACAACGGCACCCAGTTTGACGGTCGCCTATTCAGAGGATTTTGTGAAGATTTGAAGATTGAATTCTACAACTCCACTCCGGCTTACCCGCAGTCCAATGGTCAAGCCGAGGCATCGAACAAGACTATACTGGATGGGTTGAAGAAACGGCTGGAGAAGGCAAAGGGAAAATGGGCCGAGGAATTACCCAGCGTCCTTTGGGCATACCGAACAACCCCGCGGCGATCTACCGGGGAAACTCCATTTGCTTTGGCTTATGGCATGGAGGCGGTCATACCTTCGGAAGTTGGCATGCCCACCCTAAGGAGTGAGAGTTTTGAGCCCGAACTGAATGCCGAGGCTATTGCCTTGGAGCTGGACCTAGTGGAAGAGCGTTGGAATGCGGCGAACCTCAAACTGTATTATTTCTAAGCTTTTGCTTTCTTTTCTTGTGCAAAGGAATTTTTTGGCTTGCACTTCAGAATGTAATTCTTTTTGTCAATATATAGAAGTGATTTTGCTCTAGCACTTGGAATGTTATTTTAATGTAAAAACCGAGATGTTTTACTCCGGCTTGAAGAGTTGGTGTTTTGTCCAACTTAGGATTCCCAACCGAGATGATTTACTCCGGTTGGAAGAGTTGGTGTTTTGTCCAACTTAGGATTCCCAACCGAGATGATTTACTCCGGTTGGAAGAGTTGGTGTTTTGTCTAACTTAGGATTCCCAACCGAGATGGTTTACTCCGGTTGGAAGGGTTGATGTTTTGTTCAACTTAGATATTTCTTGCCGAGATGTCTTGCTCCGGCCAGAAGAGTTGGTGTTTTGTCCAACTTAGGCCATCCCAACCGAGATGATTTACTCCGGTTGGAAGAGTTGGTGTTTTGTCCAACTTAGGCCATCCCAACCGAGATGATTTACTCCGGTTGGAAGAGTTGGTGTTCTGTCCAACTTAGGCCATCCCATCCGAGATAATTCACTCCGGTTGGAAGAGTTGGTGTTCTATCCAACTTAGGCCATCCCAACCGAGATGATTTACTCCGGTTGGAACAGTTGGTGTTCTTTCCAACTTAGGATTCCCAACCGAGATGATTTACTCCGGTTGGAAGAGTTCGTGATTTGTTCAACTTAGTTATTCCCAACCGAGATGGTTTACTCCGGTTGAAGAAGTGGGTGTTTTGTTCAACTTAGTTATTCCCAACCGAGATGGTTTACTCCGGTTGAAGAAGTTGGTGTTTTGTTTTGCTTAAATGATTCAACCGAGTTAAGTAATCCGGTTGATGAAGTGTCGTCCAAATTTGTGATTTATACCGAGATGTTTTGCTGAAGATGGAATTGATGACAACCGTGCAAACAATTAGCAAAAATATCAAGTTTTTCATTGATAGAAAGTCAATACAAAAGGTGGGGACAGAGCCCGGTTACATCAGAAAGCAAACATACAAAAAGAAAAGAAGAGAAACCTAAGCTAGGGGGGAGAGATCAGGGAACTCCTCATCAGGCTCCAGGTTAACCGTGGCGGTCTGGTCCTGGACACCGGTCTCAGTCTGGCCGAGCTGCTCCTGTTTGGTTTGTTCAGCATCTTCCTCACCCTCTTCTTCAAGTCCTTCCTCGGCCTCGGCTTGTAGTGCACTGAAGACGTCATTGGCATATGGAATGAGGTATGTCGGTAAGAAGACAGCCGGTGGAGAGGCAAACACATCAGTATCAGGGCCCTGACCGAGCTGTTGACAGGCAGCCTTCCATCCTACCTTGAAGTAAATGTCTTGTGTGGCGAAGACTTGTTTCTTGTAATTCTCCTCGGCTTCGTTGAAGCCGGCGTTATTGGCATCCTCGCAGTCCTTTTTTCTGGACTTCTTAAGTGCATCGAGCTCAGCCTGGAGCTCGTCTTTCTTTTTCTCGGCCGCATCAAGTTGGCCGAGCAGCCTGTTATTGTCAGAGTTGGCAGCTTCGAGCGAGGACTTTGCTCGGCCAAGCTCGGTCTAGAGGCTTTGCACCTGGCTGGCTGTGTCGGCCGCCTTCTGCCGTAGCCGGTGTATGCGCTCCATAACCAGGTGTTGTTTTTGAATGGCCTACAAAAAGCTAATTTGATTAGCGAAGGAACCGGACAAACACTTAACGAAAATTTCAGTGGCAGATTGAGGCTTACCCTGGCCATGGACTTGACGGATGACTTTATCAACCGAGTGTCAGGAACGTGGTCGCTGCCGACCACGTCGCTCGGTAGTAGCAGCGCCTTGGAAAGATCAAAGGCGAGCAAGTGCTCTTTGTCACCTTTGATCGACACCGTCGCCGGGATGTCCTTTCCCCGGTCTTTCAATTGCGGACGCCATGCCGGTACTGGGTCAGCTGTTTCAGATGGTTGCTCGGTAGTGAGCTCAGCCACCAGCTCGGCGGATGGATCCGCGCGGGCTCTTTTGCTAGCCCGGCGTTGAGTTGGTTGCTTGCTGGATTGCCCGGCTGCTGGGGAAGAAAGAGCGATCACGGCGTCGCTTGCTTGTCCGGTGGCTGGAGAGCGGATGACCACGCTCGGTATCTCGGCTGAAGTGGCGGTGAGCAGGTTCTTGATTCTGCTTCGTTTGGCCATCTCTTGCTCCTCTGTCAAGCGGATAAGGGGGATGTCTGGCAAGGTTGGGTCTGCTGGAGGTGATGGAGCGCGAAGGAAGTCGGTGACTTTACTCCAGCGGGGAGCGGAGTATCTATATGTGGGAGTGTAGCCGAGCAGTTGGTTGCAATCTCGGTCGCGGTAGCGAAGCGCGGTCCTGATTGCCTCAACGTTGGGAAAGTGATAGTTGGCTTGCAAGGCTTGGATTGCTGCAAGAGAGACCAGAGAATATGATTAAGTACAGAAACATGAAGAAAGTAAATCGACCGAGCTAATTTGCGCGGCTTACATGTGCTGCCAAAGTTTTTGCTTATCATCCAGCCCGGTACCGCGGCTGTCTTGTAATTGCCTGACACCCAGAAGAAATCATCGTCGTGAAGATCCTTGTCTGGAGTGCCGGTCACAATTTTCTCTCTGCCCGGTCTAATCTTAAGATAATAGGCGAGACCGTCGCCGGTGTGGCCTAATGTGTATTGGCGAAGGATCTCGGCTAAACCTAGGCTTATGCCTAGCCGGTTGTTTAGTTCGTGCACGCCGTTTATTATTCGGTAGGTGTTGGTGGATACTTGGGTTGGTGCTAGCCCGGTCCGGCGCAGGAACTCGGTCATCAGGGGATTGATTGGGAAGCGGAGGCCTCCTTCTACTATTGACAGCACGGTGAAGGGGCATTGGTCAAGTCTGCCCCAGGGTGTTGTCTTCTCTTCCGCCAGCTCTAGATGGACGTCGGCCGGGATGCCGTACTCCTCTCTAAACGCATCCAGCGCGGCTGGAGTGTCCACTAGGAAACGGAATTTCCCCATGTGGCCGAGCT
Organism: Camellia granthamiana; assembly: GCA_036172215.1. Classification (NCBI taxonomy): domain Eukaryota; kingdom Viridiplantae; phylum Streptophyta; class Magnoliopsida; order Ericales; family Theaceae; genus Camellia; species Camellia granthamiana. The sequence continues at coordinate 45,408,580 of CM069914.1, forward strand.
AGTGTATCTCGGCTGAGGGGTTTGGCACTATGCTAATTGGATGTTGCTCGGTCTTGAGAGCCTCAGATGTGGTCAAAGGTCCCCTTGGACTCTGCAGGAAAAGGATGGCAAGTGTGAGTGTGAGCGTGGTCGCGCAAAGTGAGCTTGACTTTATCTCGGTCACAAAGAGTGCCAAACCACCTCGGTTGTCTAAGCTTATCAAGGAGCTCGGTCGCCCAAGCGGACCAGATATTAGCCCGGTTGAATGACCAAGTCCTTTTTGCTATCTCGGTTTTGCTGGGTTTGTGGCAAACATGTTATTTGCTCGGTAGTAAAGGTTTTTTGGATCAAATGAAGACCAGGAGCCCGGTCCGCCCCAGTTCTTCGGTGTTCTTCAGGAAAAATGAAGAACACCATGAACGTTTAAAGGTTTCTGATCGTTTTGGTGCCCAAATCCTAAAAGCTGTGTTTTTCTGCCCTAATGTGTGAAATATCAAAGAAAATAACAATAAAAGGGGAGTTGAAGGACTTACCAGGCTGGGGCAGTGAGTTCTTCTCCTTCGAGCTCGAGATTAGCAACGTCAAGAGATGGGCAAGAGCTCTGGAAGGCTTGGAATGGCTGAAGATCAGTAAGGAAGAAAGGAAAGTGAGGGGGGCACGTATATAGGCTAGGGAACCGCCAAAATTTTGAATTTCTTGCGACGGCTGGTTGGCTGCTCGAGGACCAATGGGAGGGCGCCACCTGTCACCATTAATGGCAGCGTCAGAGTTGAAGAGACGGAGGGCAGGTGAGGCGTCAGCCGGGCAAAATGAAGAGACAGCGAGATCAAAATGGGGGCATTGACCGAGGAGGAGACCGGGCTAGCCAGAGGGCAGGCATGCCAACCAGCCCGATTGACGATAAATAAGCTGAGGACCGAGGAGGTGATACCCCGGTTAGAATAGGTAATCCCAGTCACGCTTCAGCGGACGGAATTAAGGGGCAATTGAGAGGGAGATTTATGATCTGGAATTGGGCCGAGGTAACAACCGAGCAGGTTGGGAGCCAAACATGACGTCGGGCTGAGATGATCCGCGATCCGCCCAGAATTGGGCTACTAGGACTTGGGCCGGGCAGGTGTTGGGCCAAGTATGCGCCGCCCAGTCCGGAAAGAAGTTGCTCGGTTAAGGCAACGCTCGGTTGGACCGAGCTACGTATATGGCATAGACGAAGCCAGTCGGGTTGACTGAACGGCGCCCGGAAAGGCGTCGTCAGCCGAGGTACCTGTCTGCTCGGCAGGAAGGCCGACCACAGGTGAGCACGAGATGTCCCGGGCATGGCTTTGCCGAGATGCTGCCTAGCCCGGTACTCTTGAGCTTAGCCAGTGAAGTGCTTGTTCATGTAGCACAGCCCGGCCATGGATAGAGCAGCTCGGCTGCCGAGCTCCAGCCGAGAAGGCTGGCAGTTGAGATTAGGTGATGTTCAGCAAGGTTTATGCCGAAAGATGGGATAGCAGAGCCACGTGTCAGGAGATGACTGGGAGTGGATATGGGGCGCAGAGGGTATATAGGCATGTCTGCGCCCCTCATACGCGGGCAGACGAACATTTTTGTAAGAAACTCTTACACTCAAACACTCTCTCCTCTCTCTCTCTATCCCATGGTGTGTGCTAACTTGATCGTCAGAGGGGTTTTCCGGCCACACACCGCCGGGTAGCTCACCGCTGTTGTGCTCGCAGGTGATCGGACAGAAACGGAGCTTGGAAGAAAGGAGTACGGGCTTGCCTGAATATTTGCTCCCCGTACACTAGACATTGAGGACGACACTCTGAGAGTAACCTTGGCATCCTTTCACCTCAAGGGAGAAGCAGGTCAGTGGTGGAAATACGTGCGAGGACGTATTAGGGTGACCTGGGAGGCGCTTTTGTCAATGCCTTCTAGGAGAAGTATCTACCTGCTACTGTCAGAGAGAGATTGAGGGAACAGTTCAAGAACCTCAAACAGCGGCTTGGCACACCGGTGGCGGAGTTCAAGGCCACTTTTGCTAGTTTGTCCAGATTTGCTCCTGAACTTGTAGCGACAGAGGAGCGCCATTTTATCGAGTTTGAGACTCGACTGAGAGATGAGCTTACCTACTATGTGGGTGGGTCTATGATGAGGCAGTACAGCCATCTTGTTGAGGCAGCGGCACATATGGAAACCTGGTTAGGAGCTGGAGAAAGAGAGAGAGAGAGAGAGAGAGATGAGGGGTTTCAGGTAGAGAGGCTAGAAGATGTAGGGTGAGGCCCGAGACAGCAAGAGGTAGAGGGGTTTTACACCACAGCAGTCTCATGGGGCATAGTCTAGGTCCACTTTTCCAGTGCCAAGTTCAGGGGTAGGGAGAGGTGGCCAGGGAGGATTTTCTTGTTTCAAGTGTAGCCAATTGGGTCATAAGTCCTTTTCTTGTCCACAGAAGGGGGGAGGACAGCAGTCTGCTTCGTCTTCAATCCACCCACCGAGCCAGAGTCAGGGGAGGGGGCAGTCTTTGACTTGCTTTTCAGTGTGGACAGGCAGGACACATGAAAAGGTACTGTCCACAGTTGGGTAGCACACCTGGTGCATCTGGATCTAGGCAGACTTAAAGTCACTAGCCAGCACAGTCAGCACAGGCCTCGAGGGCCACTTCGGCTCAGTCTGTACATCCGTCTTATGCTCCGAGAGGGGAGCAGGTGGATCAGAGACCTACTAGGCGTGTGTATGTTGTTACCACGCCAGAGTTAGTGCCAGCACCTTCGGTTGTGAGAGGTACCTTCTTGTTCTGCAATTCTATTGCCAATGTATTGATTGACACGGGTGCATCACATTCCTTTATCTTATCTGCATTTGCATTGGCATTGGAGTTAGAGTTGGCTCGGTTAGCATTGCCACTCTACGTAGAGTCACCGGTTGGGGGTGAGATTGTGTTTTAACATGGATGTCAGGGTTGTGATATAGAGGTTGCCGGTCGTCAACTTCCATTTTCTTTTGCTTTGCTTGATATGTTGAGTTTTGATGTTATACTGGGTATAGATTGGTTGTCTACGTATCGGGCTGTTATAGACTGTTACCGTCAGAGGGTTACAGTGTGTACCTCGAGTGGTGACTGCTTTTATTTCTTGGGAGATCAGGTTGATAGGGCTTTGTTGCCGGTTTGTGACCCGCGTGGTCGGAGTGAGTTTAGCCTCTTTCTTGCTGCATTCTTGGGGGTAGAGAGTGATGTAGTTCGGGTTGAGTTACCAAGGGTAGTCTGTGAGTACCCAGATGTCTTTCCTGAGGATCTCTCTGGTTTACCACCTTACCGAGAGATTGAGTTCTCTATTGACCTAATGCCAGGCATGACACCGATTTCCATGGCTCTGTATAGGTTTGCACCTGCTGAGTTGAGTGAGTTGAAAATTCAGCTCCAGGAATTGCTAGACAAGGGTTTTATCTGCCCTAATACTTCGCCTTGGGGAGCACCGGCCCTTTTTGCTAAAAAAAAAGGATGGTACATTACGGCTTTGTATTGATTACCGGAAATTGAACTGGGTGACTGTTAAGACAAGTACCCATTGCCCCGTATAGACGATCTGTTTGATCCTAGTCATGCATTTTGGGTTGACTAATGCACCAGCCTTATTTATGGACTTGATGAATCGGGTTTTTCGTGAGTATCTTGATCATTTTGTGGTTGTCTTTGTTAACGACATTTTGATTTATTCACCCTCTGAGAAAGAGCACGAGGAACACTTACGGGTTGTGTTGGAGTTACTTAGAGTCCATCAGTTATATACTAAGTTCGGGAAGTGTGAGTTTTGGCTGAAAGAGGTGAAGTTCTTAAGCCATGTGGTATCTGGGGAAGGGGTGACTGTGGATTCATCCAAAATAGAGGCAATGCAAGATTGGCGACAACCCAAGAACACCTTTGAGATCTGGAGTTTCTTGGGGTTGGCCGGGTATTATCGCCATTTTGTGAAAGACTTTTCTAGTTTGGCCGCTCCATTGACCAGACTGACGAGGAAGGGTATCAAATTTGTGTGGAGTGAGACTTGTGAGAAGTCATTTCAGGAGTTAAAAATTAGACTCACTACTGCTCCAGTTTTGATTATCCCGGAGAGGGGTTTGGGTTATGCTGTATATTGTGACGCATCTAGGAAAGGTTTGGGCTGTGTCTTGATGTAGGAGGGGAAGGTAGTTGCTTATGGTTCACAGCAGTTAAAGATTCACGAGAGGAATTACCCTACTCATGATCTAGAGTTAGCAGCAATGATCTTTGCCCTAAAGATCTAGAGGCATTATTTATATGGCGAGAGATTCAAGGTGTTCTCGGATCATAAGAGTCTGAAGTACTTGTTTTCTCAGAAGGATCTAAATTTGAGACAGAGGAGGTGGATGGAGTTCATGGAGGACTATGACTTTGAGTTACATTATCATCCCAGGAAGGCCAATGTTATGGCCGATGCTTTGAGTGGAAAATCCTTTGGCAGTGCAGCTTGTATTGCCATCCAGGAATGGGAGATGTTGGGTGCTATCGGCGAGTTTAACTTGCATCTTGGCGAGTCTGCTGAGTTGGCTACCTTGTCTACTGCACTTGCACAACCTACATTAGTGAGCTAAGTTATTGAGGCATAGGGGGGTGATCTGGAGGTTGAGACCGTCCGAGAGAAGATTGCTAGTGGTAAGGTGGAGAGGGGTCTGAATATGCATTTTGATTCGAGTATTAGATATGTTGACTGACTTTTTATGCTAGAGTCTTACCGGGAGGAGGTACTCCATGAGTTTCATCACTCACACCTTGCGGTGCATCCGGGAGGTACAAAGATGTACCATGATCTTAGCCGCCAGTTTTGGTGGAAGGGGATGAAGAGGGATGTAGCATTGTTTGTGTCGAGATGCCTTACTTGTCAGCAAGTGAAGGCCGAGCACCAGAGGCCAGTGAGTTTGTTGCAACCCTTGCCTATAGCCGAGCGGAAGTGGGAACATGTCACTATAGACTTTGTTGTGGGTTTTCCGAGGACTCAGTGGGGTAGTGATGCCATTTGGGTGATTATGGATCGGCCGACTAAGTCAACGCATTTTGTACCTATACGCATGAGTGACCCCGTAGATCATCTTGCTGACCTTTATAATCGAGACATAGTCCGACTTCATGGGGTTCCAGTGACTATTGTCTCGGATAGAGATCCATGTTTTACGGCTCGGTTGTGGTAGAGCCTACAAAGTGCCTTAGGCTCTAAGTTGATTTTTAGCACCGCCTATCATCCTCAGACTAACGGGCAATCAGAGCGTATTATTCAGATCCTAGAGGATATGCTTCGTGTCACGACCCGAACCCGCCCCTATGGGTTAAGGCCATAACCGGCCAGAAATCACGAGATTACCTATGACCTCAAACCAAATAAAATGAAACTCATCAGAGTAAAGGGGCCAAACGGAAGCAATTTTAAAACTTTGTCTATAGAGCCGTGCTTATATGCACACCATAACATTCCAAACCTTTACATGTTAATAACTCACAGCAAATATGTACTAACATGGAACACTTTACATACAGGATCATACAAGTTTAAGTTAGTCGAACCCAAGACTTATATACAAAAGTGGTCCAATGCTTTCGCCAATATAACAAAACTATGACAAAGAAAGACAAAGGCGAAGGCGAGTCTCGTGCGTGAGACACATGGGCTGACTCTCCAAAAACCCGGTTGTTCCATATAGACTTCACTGGGGCTGGGTGCCGACCTCTCTTGGCTCACCTACAAACACATGAATGAGTGTGAGCGAAAGCCCAGTGAATAATATCAAATAAATAAAATACATTAGAACATTATACATCAGACGGCCTTGGGCCCACTTCATTCATGTCAAACTGGCCTTTGGCCCTTTTCAAACTTTCATATCAAACTAGCCTTTAGGCCTTTCAAACTTTCTTTGTCAGAATGGCCTCTGGCCCATCCATTCATGTCAAAACGGCCTCTGGCCCATCCATTCATTCTTTGTCAAAACGGCCTCTGGCCCATTCATTCATGTCAAACTGTTATTCATGTCAGATTATCATTCGTATCAGATCGTCATTCGTATCAGACTATTATTCGTGTCAGACTATCATTCATGTCAAACTATCATTCATGTCAGATCATCGGACTATCATTCATGTCAGATCATTTGTATCAGATCATTATTCGTATCAGACAGCCTTTGGCCCAATACATAGCATAACATATATTTGGCCCCAATTTAGTATAGCAACTTACAAGACTTATATGAAAGTAAGCAATTGGACAAATAACATACTTCAGATATCTTTATTAAGATATTACTCACAGTGATCGGGTGATTGATCTTCCCTGGAGCTCGACCCTACACATACCATGAACACAAAAGGGTCACTAACAATTCAATCCGTTCTAAATTCACATTTTTCCTCTTTAAGCCTCATTCTTATCTCTTTAACTCAATCACAATGCTCAATGCATGCCTAAGAGTACTTAGAAGTGAAAGAAAACGGAAAACGGAACTTAGAATGCCTTTTCAAAATTTTAGAAAATAGGGTCCCCGCTCGAGTGTGGACTTCCCTGCTCGAGCTGACCCATGAGGCCTGCAAAAGTACTGGTTATGTTGAATTTACGCTCGATCGTGGACTCTGGCGCTCGAGCGGAAGGCCTCTCTACATGGCTTCTCGCTCAAGCGTGAACTTCCCCGCTCGAGCGGACACCATGTCTGCAGAAAATACTAGGAGCTCGAAATTCACGCTCGAGCGGTGATTATCTCGCTCGAGCGGACGTCAAATTTTCTGGGTTTTTCCAGAATATGTTCTTGAGCTTCAACTTGATATTCAAAGGTTCAAAATGCATGTTTTTGGCTCAATCTTCACATATACATATACTAACATGGTATAAATACCAAATTACATCATTATGAAGCTCAATTTCACAATTTAATCACATGCATGTCCCAAATTAACCCAAACTCATCACCAACACATCAAATTCAAACATGCAAAGCTTACACCTCCATGATCTTCATTTGCATGTGAGAGATATTCATTATTCTCAACTAAATTGGTGAAGAAATGATCAAATACATGGATTTCAAACAAGATTCATCATGGATTACACACTTTGTGCTCAATTATGGAAATTCATAGTGATTTCCTACATGTATGCATCTATGGACTTTAAATTCAACAAACACAACTCAATCCATAGTCTAACTCACTAATTAATCTTCGATCCCCAAAAATTACAAATCAAACTCATAAGTCAAAGGGTTGATTACTCACCTAGAAGCTCAATCTCCCCAATGTATGCTTAATTCTTGAATTCAATCTTCCAATTTTTCAAACTTGAGCCAAACACATAATTTTCCCCCTTGCTCCTTCTCTAGCCGACCCTCTCCCTTTCTTAGAGTTTATAATCAGCCAAAATGAAGACTAAAGGGAGAAATTGAGTGTATAGTGCCTTTATTAAAAGCCCCTTTGGTCACATTATTTTAATATCAAATAATGGGGCACTAATTCACTAATTAAATCAATTTAATCTGATCCGAATCAATTTCTAATTAAATTTCACCGTAGGCTCTAAAATTATGCCAATCACAATGGCGTAATCAATTTCGGTTTCGGTGGCCGATAGGGCCTTCAATTTAAATTCCAAAGCAGATAATCAAACAAATATTCCTACGGTGAACAGATAGAAATTCAAAACCACATATTTTCACATAATGGCACACAAAATCATATCAAAACACATAATCACATTTGTATTAAGGACCAATTAGCATAATAAGGGACAGGGTTATCACAATCTTCCCCCCTTTAGGAAGTTTGATCCTCCAAACTTATTTTTTCCTTTAGCTGAAAACAATTCGGAATACTTTCTTATTCAACGGTTCCAATCCTTCTGATAATTATCTGCTTGGTTTCAAAATCAAGCAACACTCTGTTCTCAATCAGTCAGAGACTTAGCTTTCCCGCCATACAAGGCTTGTATAGTGCCATACCGAAACTAGAGTGTGAGCTGTTGTTGTAAGCGAAGCCTGCCAACGATGGATAGATTTTTCCAATTCCCCGAAAATCTAAAGCACACATTTGGAACATTTCTCCCAAAGTCTAAGAAGTTCTTTCTAATCATACATTAATCTGTGGATGGAAAGCAGCGCTGAATCCCAATTTAGTTTCCATCGCCTCTTGAAGGCTCGTCAGAATTCAAACATATTTTAGGATTCCTGTCTAAAACAATAGATACTGGGACCTCATGCAAACAAGCAATCTTACCAATGTGAGCAGTGGCTAGTCCACAAGCATCATACGAAAATTTTACAAGGAGGAAACGAGCCAACTTAGTAATTCCACATACAATAACCCAAACGGGGCTCATACCTTGGGCGTCCGAGGTAGTCCCACAATGAAATTCGTAGTCACATATTTCCATTTCCATTCCGAAATAGAGAGAGGTTGCAGTAGTTCCGCCAATAGTTGTTATTCAACTTTGACTCGTTGGCACCAAAAACATTCAGACACAAATTCAGCAATTTCCTTCTTCACAATAGGTCGCCAACATATTTGTTTCAAATTCCAACTAACCTTACCATAGAAGTTTGATCCATTTCCTTGTCACAGAAGTTCAATTCATTCCTCAATAATTCTGCAATTCACAACCCATTTCAGTACTTAGTTTAGTGACTCATCACAGTTATCCAAGGTTAACCAAAAGTCTTCAAGAATATGAAGTGGATCTAGATACTGATTCCCGAATCAACAAAGGTAGCATCGAAGCAATCAATTTCTAACACAATACACGTGTCCTCAATTTATTCAACAGTTTACGGTTTACAATTCAGTCCACATTCAATCCCCTGTTCTATCAAGTCTTTCCATATTATCTGATGATCGTCAAAAGCATAAGGCAATGCATATACAAATCCCCATGATGTCAAGGACAATATCAAAGGAGTCAATCACATATTAAGCACAATTTACACATCCCCAGAGCCCCAATTACAGAATATAATGGCACTGAGCAGTTATTTACACAGAGCGTACTGAATTCACACACTTTCGGATAATCAGGGTTTTTCAAAGCTCCTTTGATGCTAATAACATCCACATAATACCAAAGGATGACATTCCGGACAAAACAAAGGAATAATCGTCTCGGAATCAAAGCACACTCGTTCACGACCGTCGATGGCTGACTCGAGATCGATTAAACAAACCCACCCGTACAAAACCGTCGGTGGCAAAAGAGATATCTCAACAAAGGTGCTACATAGGCTTAACGTCCCCTAGCGCGAAGGGACGCCCCAAGAATGTCATCAAAACAAAAATAATACCACTCACCATAACCTGATTTTCCAAAATCTGATAACACTGAAGCAACTACTCTCCCATACAAAACATATTCTGATCAATGAAGGATAAATGTTCAGTACTGCTTATAGTCAAATCAATCTACCACCATCGGTTCCCATTGCGTCAAACAAACAAGAATGTGACAATACACAAGCATTGTTCCATAAAACTCCCAATCACTGGATTTGCTCAATCCCGTTCACTTGTAACACATATGTCTCCAACAACTATAGGTCGGTTCTTCATAGTGTTCATGGTTAGATCGGTCTGTTGATAGCCCACAAAAGGTCTTTCAAATAAGTCAAGTACTCCAAACGGATTCAGGTTTTGGGTCTATCAGTTTTTCTGCCAAGAATATTCTAGCCATTTATTTATACATGATTCTTAATCCCCCTTTTTACAAAATCAGATTAGATAAAGGGTCTTATCGATCAATCCAAGCAAAGGTCTTGCCAAATTAAGTCGAACAAAGGCCCCATCAAATTATATCCAATGAGGGTTCTACCGGGCCAAATCAGACAAAGGTTCTATCGGATCAAATCAGATAAAAAATTTCTCAAATAGAGTACATTTGGTTCTGTAAGGCATACTTCGTTTGCTTAGGTACATGGTTGATAGTTTCACAACTGTTCTAAGTTCATCAGTCCTCAAAATCATATCGGAGTCATTCGTCACATCCGTTCATATCAAAGTATTTCAAGTCATGTACAATACAGCATTGTCCACATAAGTTCAGGTGTAGTTGCATATGCATACAGTTGTTCATATCAAGAGGTATGTATCATAATCAATATAGCAGTTCTCAAATAAGTCTTAGATGCAAACACATGGTACACAGTAACACATTAAACAAAATTCTTCGATTACACATTATATAGGATTTGTCACGCAGAGGTTCCAAATCAGTCACAAAATATAGGTTGACGAGTCAAGCTTAATATAGTCACATAGTCCAGTCAATTTTCTACCAATCAGAATACATGATCTCGTAGTTAATAGGGTTCGTTATTTGGGGTGCTCAGCTTAGTCACACAATCACAAAGTCATAATTCCAATAGTTTAGTCGTTGATGGCAGTAATATAACAAATCACCCTAAGCATAGGTTTAGACGTATATGTGCATGTACAGAGTCAATCAATATCCCAGTGCGTATTTCACAATTTCCCAAGTTGAGCATATATATTCAATAAATACGGTCTCGATTCTGTGGGTCTGACCAATCCAGATACACAAGCAGCAAATATGAAAGGATATGCTGATCCGAATCAAACGATACCCCAAGCAAAAGATGTACACATGCACTAATTCAGAATCAATCGACATATAGGCATTCGTTTATAAACAGTATAGATACCTGGGATAACGGTTGCAGCATTCTGAGTACTTTCTGAGACGAGTGCAATTACTCTATCTTGATTAGCAATTCCTACCATTGGTACGAATCCAACTGAGACATATGATTTATTCATGTTTCGTTTATTTCGGGGACAGTTCCTTACCACGTGATCCGTTTTACCACACCTATAACAAGCCCCAGAAATTCGATAGCAAACTTCTCGGTGTTTCTTACACTAGTGGTGGCAAAGGTTCTTGCCATAGTGGCAACTGACGTTGTTGTCTTAAAATCTCTGCCATTTCTTGTACTATTCTTTGCAGTCTATCAAGTCGGGCTGTGAAAGAGTCTGCCAACTCGTATGCCCTTACTTTATCCATGTTCTACACAAATTCTCATTAAGCCTTGCCAAATACCGAGATGCCCAATACAAAAATAAACACAGATACACATGCGTACATTCGCACATAGGCACATTGTTATGTTCCCATTTCATGTATCGTCAAGGCACAATTAATCACATACGTAACAGGTGATTGCATACTTATCAAATATCGCATGCTGAACATTTACTAAGTAGTTATATACTCAAATCATGTTCATATTTCACATAGACACCCATTTGCAGAATCGAATGCACATAAGCAACTTTGCATGATTCATATGTTCATGTATGTGCATTATAACAAAACAACTTGTTGTACACATTAGTGCAACAATTCCTATCTCATATAATCACATGTTCTCACCATTTGATTAAACTTACATTATACTTTATACAAAAGATTCACAGGTATGCATATACAAAAGAGCATACGTATTCAAATATTTTGTAATGCAAGCGAATCACAAACTTATAATACATAATCGTTCATATTGAACATTTAAGTGTATTCTTGATGCTTTCAAATTCATACTTATCACATGAATGCATCCTAGATCTTATCTAGACGCTTATTGCTCTTTTGGACAAGTGTGTGAGTTATTAACTCGTGCTCTGATACCACTCTGTCACGACCTGAACCCGCCCCTATGGGTTAAGGCCATAACCGGCCAGTAATCACGAGATTACCTACGGCCTCAAACCAAATAAGACGAAACTCATCAGAGTAAATGGGCTAAACGGAAGCAATTTTAAAACTTTGTCCATAGAGCCGTGCTTATATGCACACCATAACATTCCAAACCTTTACATGTTAATAACTCACAGCAAATATGTACTAACATGGAACACTTTACATATAGGATCATACAAGTTTAAGTCAGTCGAACCCAAGTCTTATATACAAAAATGGTCCAATGCTTTCGCCAACATAACAAAACTATGACAAAGAAAGACAAAGGCGAAGGCGAGTCTCGTGCGTGAGACACATGGGCTGACTCTCCAAAAACCCGATTGTTCCATATAGACTTCACTGGGGCTGGGTGCCGACCTCTCTTGGCTCACCTACAAATACATAAATGAGCGTGAGCGAAAGCCCAGTGAATAATATCAAATAAAGAAAATACATTAGAACAGTATACATCAGATGGCCTTGGGCCCACTTCATTCATGTCAAACTGGCCTTTGGCCCTTTTCAAACTTTCATATCAAACTGGCCTTTAGGCCTTTCAAACTTTCATATCAAACTAGCCTTTAGGCCTTTCAAACTTTCTTTGTCAGAATGGCCTCTGGCCCATCCATTCATGTCAAAACAGCCTCTGGCCCATCCATTCATTCTTTGTCAAAACGGCCTCTGGCCCATTCATTCATGTCAAACTGTTATTCGTGTCAGATTATCATTCGTATCAGATCATCATTCGTATCAGACTATTATTTGTGTCAGACTATCATTCATGTCAGATCATTTGTATTAGATCATTATTCGTATCAGACGGCCTTTGGTCCAATACATAGCATAACAGATATTTGTCCCCAATTTAGTATAGCAACTTACAAGACTTATATGAAAGTAAGCAATTGGACAAATAACATACTTCAAATATCTTTATTAAGATATTGCTCACAGTGATCGGCTGATTGATCTGCCCTGAAGCTCAATCCTACACATACCATGAACACAAAAGGGTCACTAACAATTCAATCCGTTCTAAATTCACATTTTTCCTCTTTAGGCCTTATTCTTATCTATTTAACTCAATTACAATGCTCAATGCATGCCTAAGAGTACTTAGAAGTGAAAGAAAACGGAAAACGGAACTCAGAATGCCTTTTCAAAATTTCAAAAAACAAGGTTCCCACTCGAGCGTGGACTTCCTCGCTCGAGCGGACCCATGAGGCCTGCAAAAGTACTGGTTATGTCGAATTTACGCTCGATCGTGGGCTCTGGCACTCGAGCGGAAGGCCTCTCTACATGGCTCCCCACTCGAGCGTGAACTTCCCCGCTCGAGCGGACACCATGTCTGCAGAAAATACTGGGAGCTCGAAATTCACGCTCGAGCTGCGATTATCCCGCTCGAGCGGACGTCAAATTTTCTGGGTTTTTCCAGAATGTGTTCTTGAGCTTCAACTTGATATTCAAAGGTTCAAAATGCATGTTTTTGGCTCAATCTTCACATATACATATACTAACATGGTATAAATACCAAATTACATCATTATGAAGCTCAATTTCACAATTTAATCACATGCATGTCCCAAATTAACCCAAACTCATCACCAACACATCAAATTCAAACATGCAAAGCTTACACCTCCATGATCTTCACTTGCATATGAGAGATATTCATTATTCTCAACTAAATTAGTGAAGAAATGATCAAATACATGGATTTCAAACAAGATTCATCATGGATTACACACTTTGTGCTCAATAATGGAAATTCATAGTGATTTCTTACATGCATGCATCTATGGACTTTAAATTCAACAAACACAACTCAATCCATAGTCTAACTCACTAATTAATCTTCGATCCCCAAAAATTACAAATCAAACTCATGAGTCAAAGGGTTGATTACTCACCTAGAAGCTCAATCTCCCCAATGTATGCTTAATTCTTGAGTTCAACCTTCCAATTTTTCAAACTTGAGCCAAACACATAATTTTCCCCCTTGCTCCTTCTCTAGCCGACCCTCTCCCTTTCTTAGAGTTTATAATCAGCCAAAATGAAGACTAAAGGGAGAAATTGAGTGTATAGTGCCTTTATTAAAAGCCCCTTTGGTCACATTATTTTAATATCAAATAATGGGGCACTAATTCACTAATTAAATCAATTTAATCTGATCCGAATCAATTTCTAATTAAATTTCACCGTAGGCTCTAAAAATTATTACAATCACAATGGCGTAATCAATTTCGGTTTCGGTGGCCGATAGGGCCTTCAATTTAAATTCCAAAGCAAATAATCAAACAGATATTCCTACGGTGAACAGATAGAAATTCAAAACCACATATTTTCACATAGTGGCACACAAAATCATATCAAAACACATAATCACATTTGTATTAAGGACCAATTAGCATAATAAGGGACAGGGTTATCACACTTCGGGGTTGTGTTCTTGATTTCAAAAGGTCTTGGGAGAAACACTTGCCTTTAGTGGAGTTTGCCTACAACAATAGTTTCCAGTCGAGTATTGGCATGACATCATTTGAGGCCTTGTATGGCCGACCGTGTAGATCCCCAGTGTGTTAGGCCGAGGTGGGTGATGCACCTATGATAGTCCCAGAGTTGGTTCGCGAAACGACAGAGAAGATTGCTCTTATCCATAAGAGATTGGTTACAGCTCAGAGTTGTCAGAAGAGCTACACCAACCGTAGGAGGAGGCCGTTATCTTTTAAGGTTGGGGATCATGTATTTCTTAAGATCTTACCTAAGCGGGGTTTGATGAGGTTTGGGAAGAGGGGGAAGTTGTCTCCACGCTTTATTGGGCCTTTTGAGATTTTGGAGCATATTGGGGAAGTCGCATATCGGTTAGCTTTGCCGCCACCACTATCTAGAGTTCACGATGTTTTTCAAATTTCTATGCTTCGGAAATACAAGCCCGATCCATCACACGTGTTGGATTGGACTGAGTTAGAGGTGGACGAGGATGTCTCTTATGAGGAGAGACCAGTGAGGATCTTAGACGCTAGAGATCAGGTCTTGCGTGGCAAGACAATTCCCTTGGTGAAAGTGTTATTGAGACACCACGGGGCTGAGGAGGCGACTTGGGAACGTGAGACTGAAGTCCGTGAGAAGTATCCGGACCTTTTTATCGATGTTTGAGAGTTGTAATAGAAATGTTATTTTGATATTAGGATGTACATTGTATATGTTATGGAGTAGGGTGAATTTCTTAAGTTTAATTGGGAGGTTGTGTTATCATGCCATAATTGCGTTTTTATGGTTGTAATTGATTTTGATTCAGCGAGGTTATCTAGTTTAAATTTCATGAACGAAATTTCTTAAGGGGGAAGGTTGTAACGAGTTGAATCAAATTGAATTTATACTTTAATCTCAATTGGGGATTTATTTTAAATTATTAAACTCCATTCATTTTGGACCTAATTGATTGAATTGTGACCCGTTAGTAACCATGTAATAGTGTTGTCGTTCTATTATTATTATTTGATTACCATAAAAGAGTTGTGAATATTTATGGTGTGTACCATTAAACGAAATATATTTTGTGGTGAGAAAATATTATATTTGCCTTTGTCATTAAAGATGTTGAAATTTATTTTTAAATTGATATATATATATAGGTATATATATATGGTTAGATATTTAGTTAAATATTTGTTTATACTATATATATATAAGTGACCAAATAAGATTTTTCTTTCAACCTCTAGGTTCTTGCCGTGAGAAAGAAAAGAAAAAGGGTTCCAACATTTGTTTTTCATGGGTTTGATCTAGTGTAAGTCATTTTTGACCCCTAGTGCTTTGGATCAAAACGTAGAGGGCAGAAAAGGCGTCGTTTGGCTCCGAGCAAATTTAATTTCCGTCGCCAAAAAATTTGAAAGTTTCTTGGCTTGAGGTAGGGATCTTTCCTATACTTCTTTATGCACTTTTACTTGATTATATAGAGCTTAGAATTGTATATAATTTAATTAGAATTTTTGGAAAATTTATGATTTATTTGCTTAAAAGAAAAATTTTGAGAAAAATAAAGAGTTGATGCCCAAATTGCGAAAGTGTAAACTTGGAATATGTTTGTAAGGTTATGAAAGAGCTATATTTTAAATTTGAATAAAAACGAACTCCGACTCAATCGGTTTTGAAATTTTTACCGGTTTGTGACCAAAAGAGCATTTTTAAAGAAAACAAAGGAATTATGTTTAACTTTTGGAATTTTTGATCAAAAGAGGATGTCATAGTTGAATAATGCTTGGAGAATGAGTTTGGAAAGAAATGATGTTTTCTTGTGCATTAACCGTATTATTTTGCTTAATGTATCTATTGGAATAAAACCAACACAGTTAGAAATGGACCTTGAGAGGTTACCGGACGTGATTGTGATATGAAAACTAGTGTAGTTGTTCATATTTGATGAGATGTGGAATAGATTGTATTTATCTGAATTTTTGAAATTTAATTGTTTAAATATCTGTTTAGAAATATCTGTTTTGGGCCATTGGTGGAGGATAGCCATGATTGTTGTAGAAGTGCATAAGACTTAGGTAAATTGAACCACATCCCTCATTTGTTGCATTAGACATTTCATTACATTCATTTCATTGGAAATGTATCTATTTTTTAGAAATGTTTGGAAATGTATCTGTTTGCGAAAAGATGAATACTTGATAAATCTGGGTAGGGGATGTAGAACCGCGCAGTTAGGTGTCGAGCCTTCCAGTTTATTGGTAAAAATGACAGTGGTAGTGCATTAGGGCCTACTTGCAGACACTTACCTAGAGATTCACAGAGCTTGTATTCATGTAACAGATATGGTTTAAAATGGAAATGGTTTTATATCTGTTGTTGCATCTCAACATTGCATACTTTATAAAAAGAGAGATAAAGTGTTTTATTATAAGCATGGCATGAGCATACTCCTCTTTAGTCTTGTCATGGTCCATATGTTGTGTAGTATATCTCTACTGGGTTGTGGTTCACCCTATAAAGGAAACCATTTCAAGTACAGGTGATATCCCTCCGCCAAGGCACTGACTTGGGAGGACTTGAAGCTGAGGCTCCATTTTTGTTTTATGGTTATTTATTAAATGTAATCCCAAGGTTGTATTTGCGTTGAGTTAAAACTCCATTTTGTGTAACCAAGAATGTTCTCGGATAAATTTGTAAGTCTGTAGGGCACTTATTATCTGTTTGGCTTCCAATTCATACTTGTTGTAAAATGCATGTTGCAGATTGGAACTAGGGCATTGAGATGTGAACAACATGTATTTGGCATTTGGGATTAAATAGAAATGAATGTATGGAATAGTTAGCTATATATATGTGTTTGTCTATCAGGTGGGTTTGTTGTATAAATAGATATACTCTGCCCAATTTTCGGGGCGTTGCAGAATGCTTCAAAATGCTCGCATTGTATTTGATGATCATCTACACGAGGCATTTTACTCTTGAGAAATTCAAGATACTTGCTGTGTAAATTACAAGATCTGTTAAATAATTTTCTTATTTCATACTACCAATAAAAGAATAAGAATAGTATGGGAACATACAACTTACATTATGAATGGTGCAACTGCGCTTGTATTGAATAAGACATATCGATGAGCTTGTGTCCATGCATTGTTGTCAAGATAAAAAATATAGTGCTTTCTCCTACAGCACGACCCATGTTATTACCACAATCATAGTTCCTCATCGGTCAATTAGATTTGGTTTCAACATCATTCAAATATTGTGCACAAAATTCCAAGAACTCTTCTATCAAGTAACCCTTAGCAATTGAACCTTTCGGATAAGCTCAATTACGCACATATTGCTTTAAGGTAAGAAAAAAACCTCTCAATTGGATACATCCACCTAAATTGCACTGCTCTAGCAATCAAGGCTTCATCAGCTAAATGTATTGGCAAGTGCTCCATTATATCAAAGAATGAAGATAGGAATATTTTTTCAAGATGACAAAGTGTTACAACAATATGGTCCTGAATGTATTCCAAATCCACTGTACGATTTGCTTTAGAGCATAATTGTCTGAAAAAATTGCCCAACTCAATCTAGGGTTCAACTACATTATTGGGCAAGGATTTTTGCATAGCCAACGATATGAGTTGTTGCATCAAAATATGATTGTCATGACTCTTAAGACCTCCAATATTTCTATCTTGTAAACGCGCTCGTCTTGATATATTTGATGCATACCCATCCGACACTCTTCTTTTAGTATTTTGAGGAATATATCTTTTTCATTCTTACTCATTGTAAATTTTGTAGGGAGCAAGTACACTTTATTGGACCCTCTTGACTGCAAATGTAATGGTTTTCTAATATTCATCTCTTGCAAATCATGTCAAGCACTCACGTTGTCTTTAGATTTTCCCACAACTCCAAGTAATGTCCATGATACATTATTACATACATTTTTCTCCATATGCATCATATCTAGGTTATGCCTCATTAAGTTGTGTTTCCAGTATGGCAATTCAAAAAATATGCTCTTCTTCTTCCAATTATGGCTTCAAGATTTAGCGATTCCCGTCTCCTTTTGTGTAGCATGCCTTTCCTTAAGGTTATCAATCTTGTATTGGGTCAAGATATTTTCTGAATCCAACTGATGCAACAACTCAGATCCAAACAACAATTTAGGTTTGCTTTCCCATTCCCATTTACCATCAAATGATACTCTATCTTTTCAAAATTTATGATTACTAGGCAAGAATCGACGATGACCAATGTAGGAATGTTTTTTACCATGTTTCAACCAACACGATACATTTTTTGTATTGCAACAAGGACAAGCATATTCACCTTTGGTACTCCAACCTGACAAGTTAGCATATGTAGGGAAATCGTTGATTGTCCATAGCAAACTTGCATGCATTTGAAACATTTCATTGGCTGATGCATCAAATGTGGTTACACATTCATTCCACTATTCCTTTAACTCCTCAATTAATGGTTGTAAACACACATCAATCTTGTCCCCTAGTTCTTTCGGGCCATCAATAAGCACATACAAAATAAAAAATGGTTGTTTCATACACATTCACGAGGGTAAGTTATAAGGAATCAACACAACAGGTCAAGTACTATGAACTATGTGCATCGATCTGAATGGATTAAATCCATCTGACACTAACCCAAGTCTTACATTTCGACTATCACTGGCAAAACCTATATTTTGTCAATCGAAATCTTTCCATGCAAAAGAGTCAGCAGGATGCCTGAACACATCATCATCAATTCATTTATCTTCATGCCATCTCATAAGCTTCGTCGTTTTAAATGACATTAGCAATCTCTACAACCTTGGCTTCAAAGGAAAATATCTTATCTATTTTGCTGCTTTATGTTTACCATGCATATTACCATCATTTGGCTTCCATCTAGAACTTTTGCAAACAACACATTTATCAAAAGTAGCATAATCGTTCCCAAACAACATACAACTATTGGGGCATGCATCCCAAGTCTCATAAGTAAAGCCCAAATACTTTGAAGTTTCTTCATTTGGTCATGTTCGGGGATCATGTGCAATTTGATAATCATTCTCAACACTTGTAGGTACATGTAGATTCTGTAGAGTGTCGTTTATCATTTCAATCATATCATCCCCAACATTTAAATCCACCAAAGTTTCAATATCCACATTTTCATGAAAAGAAACGTATGATTCTCCATGATTTGTCCAATTTTTATACTTCTTAAAAAAACCATTACTATAAAGATGATCATTCACAATTTCTTGTGAAAAATTATAGCGATTCTCACAACTCTTACAAAGACAACTAATGAATAAACCATCAAGCCTATCGGTGTATGCAAACTCAAGGAATCTATCAATCCCATTCAAGTAGTCTCTTGACATCCTAGTTGGTAAATCAATCCAAATCTTATCCATTGTCTTACTTTTCTAAACTTTTCCTATGAAAATTACATCACAATACTTAGTTATCACAATAATAAATGATATTTGACATCGTTTGTATGGAAGCAATTATTAGTATTTTTTTTATAAATACATGTTCACACAAAGAGTGAGTATAGTTAGGCTTTAATAAAAATAATGATATACTAATTGAACAAAGATTGCATTGAATTACCTTTAATTACACAAATAACACTAACACACTATTCTAGTGCAAAATTCTATGTAGAAATTTTGTAGAATGCCATTTTCTTTTATAAAATTAAAATGAGAAATGCTATAAAACCACGATTCACCTACAATGAAATGAGTTAGCTTTAGAGCATCTCCATCAAATTAGTTTTTTTTTTTTTTTTGGTTATATTTTAGCTTAAATGTTACTCTCTTTTTTTAATATATTTTGCTTATGCCATTAGTTTTTTTTTTTTTTTTATGTAATTTTTAACACACCAGCCAACAAACTCTATATTCATGCCATTATGGGTACATTAGGAGACATTTTAGAGTTCTCATCCTTCTTTTTTCCGATTAAAAAATAGAAATAAATGGTTAACTACACATTCAACAAGTACTATATTAGTTTAAGACAACTAAAAAATTACCTCCTAATGTAACAACCCTTGTACTGATTATCAATAACCTACTGAATTACGTACTGATTACTGTTAAACTGAACTGATAATGACTGATAATTGGATTAACTGAAGTACTGAATAAACTGATTGAAAACGAAACTGAAATTGAATAAGTTATCTATTGAATTGCATATTGCATCTGTTTGATTGATTGATTATCTGTTAGAATTTATATGTTTGAACTGCTAATTGAAGGTCTTATCGGCGGCCGAATTAGGAACCATTTAGAGTTTCGGAATCAGTAGAATATTTGTGATTTAATGGTATATTTATCTGAAAATTGATTAGGAATGATTAAATTAGATTGAATATTGATTAATTGAGAGGTTGGACTTATTTCCCAAATTGCCACCTATAGTGGACATTTATGTCTTATTATATTAGAGCCTTTTACACGTGATTAAGGCATTTCATCAGCCCATTTTGCTTCACTCTAGCCGACCATAGTAGAGAGAGGGAGAGAGTTGAGTTCATCTTGGTGATTTGCTAGAAGAACTTGAAGATTTGAGGCATAGATTGCTAGATTGAGCTTTCAACCTTGTAATTGAGACTTAGGTAAGTGACTTCATCTCCATCTTGTTGTCTTTGAGCCTCATTTTGCATGGTTCATGCCCAATTAGAGAGCTAGGCCATGAATTTGCTCATACATGTTGAATTGGACCTTAATTGTTGCATGCATGGCCATTTTGGTGCATTTGGAAGTTGAATTCATGGTGGATTGTACATGCATGTCCATGTTTATATTATAGTCCATGTTTTCATTTTGTTTCCAAAGATTGGAGCTCATTAGAGCTAGACTTGGAGCTTGAATTTGGTTAAAAACTCATGCATGTCATGTTTGCATGTTGTTCTTGAAAACTAGTTTGGAAATGAGTTTGATTAAACACCCTTGGGCCTTGATTTCTTAAATTGAGCTTTATAACTTGTTATCCTATGTGTTTAAAAGAGTTTTCCAGAAAATGGGCTCAAGAGGATCGAGTTGGGAGCATCAAAGTTGAGTTTTGAACGGGGAACACAACCTGCATTTTTCCAGATTTGTGTCTTCCGCTCGAGCGGGGGAAGTGCCGCTCGAGCGGGGAATTCATGCTCCCAGCATTTTCTCCGACTTGTTTCACAGTCCGCTCGAGCGGAGTGTTTCACGCTCGAGCGTAGAAATCGAGCATCCAGCATCTTGCACCATTCTTCAGTCCGCTCGAGCGGGGAGATGTACGCTCGAGCGGGAACCTTTGTTTGCTTGTCCGCTCGAGCGGGGAAACCTGAGCTCGAGCGGAGGCCTTGTTTCACTGAAAATTCTGGAAATGTTTTCTAAGTGTATTTTCACATCCTCATTCCGTCCTAGGCATTCTTAGGCCTAGTTTAAGACATCTTAATGAGAATTTAGATGTAGAACACACCGAGGCATAATAGGAAGTTAATTATTATACTTCCCCAACTGTTAAACTTAGAGTGTGTTCATTTTGTTAACTGTTTAGGGTTGGCTTCGGGGACGCGCTCTAGCTGCTATTAGCCCAATCTCTGTGAGTAACAGATTGTGTAAAAATATGTTCAAAATGGTTATCTTTTGAATACTGAACAGAACTGTTTACTGAACTGATATTGTTTATTGAATGAATGTATGTCCTGTATTGTGAACTGTACTGTGGCATCCTTAGCATTTATTGGTTACTGTTATTGTTATAGAGCTCTGTCGGTTTCCTTGTGGAACCATACTGTTTATTGATTGATGGCCATCACTACTGTTGGGTCTGTTAAGACCCGGTCCTTCTGGACCTACTGTTTATGGGCTATTGGATGTACCACATATGACTGATTGACTGAAATACTGAAAGACTGAAATACTGTTTAATGAACTGTTTTCATTATTGTAAGGACATTCATTCATAACCTCTTTACACTTATTGTTATTCACTGGGCTTTAGCTCACTGTTTATATATATATGTAGGTTCTCAGCAGCCAGACCGGAGCTAGGAGCGTGGGTTAGTCCCCAGTTTTGTCAAGCCAGCCTATGTGCCTCACCGCGAGGTTCCGTGTTGCCATGCTATGGCTTGGGGCGTTTTTGTGTTCCCCATCGGTCCCCCTACTGTTTTGTACTGTTGTATAGACTGTCTACTGTTTCACTGTACTGTTATCGAGGGATCAGGTCCCCGTACTGAATGTTTGTATATGATTGTATAGACTGTACTGTTTTGAACTGTATGAATGCATGAAAATGTTTTTGGCATACAGATTTTCACAGCTCAGTGGACACTAGTTACTTACTGTATTAGCTTCCGCCAGGCCCTGTACTCTGTTTTACTGTATTACTGTTCAGCAGGCCTTCGGTAATCTCGGATTACTGGCCAGTTACGGTGCTAAACCCATAGGGCCGGGTTTGGGCTGTGACACCTAACATATGAAAGTTCAACAGTTGGCCACCACACGACCCATCTAGAAGAAAGGGGAGGAACAAAAAATCCTAAAAGCATAATTTACATATAAAAAGAACACATAATTTTATCTTTATTAAATAAAGAATTGTAATTCTATGGTCTTTTTTGGGTAAACAAGGTTCATCAATATACACTGTAATATTTACGTATGCACATATTTATTAGTGTCATTAAAAATAATAATCTGAATTTCTTTTTGAAATTTAGTTGATATATTTGATGATCACTATTTTCTAATTTATTTTGTAGTGACAAAACATGGGTAAGCTTTTTTAAACTACATACTAGATGACTAGAGTCTCATTTTTTCAATGACCAAGCATTGATGCCTATGTTATTTCTTTCTTCAATAAGCAAATTTTAGCCAGATGCGTACAGCACACTTTTTTTGTGAGATTTTCTTCAGAACATGAAAAAATGCTAACAACTTTCAAGAAGAATACAATGTCACCTTTCACAGTAATGCCAATCAATTATAGATTATATATATACACCATTAATCCCTAATATATAGAAACAAAGCATTTCACATATAATATTGGGTTTTTTTTTTTTTTTTCACAAAGGTCAATTTTACCATTCCCAAGTTTGGTTCCAGAGAAAGCTCAAACAAAACTAGGGCGAAAGAAAACAAATTAAACACTAAAATCATCTACTCTTTCAGTTCAACATTTCAAAATCAATGTGGGATCTCTGGTTTCATATTTGACAGAGGAAAATGGTAGAGGAGGAGAAGAAAGAAATTAAGGGACATAAAGAGAGAGAGAGAGAGAGAGAGAGAGAGAGAGAGAGAATTCTGGTTTCATATTTAACAGAGGAAAAGGACGGAAGAGAAGAAAAAAATTAAGGGAGACCGAGAGAGAGAAAGAGAGACAGAGAGAGAGTGAGTTGAGTTCAAGAAGAAATCGAAGAGAAAAAGAAATTGACCTGAAAGACTGTTTGATGACCTAAGACTGAAATTTACATTTTGGAAAAAGATCCGGACCCCCTTTTCCCCCCCACCCCCTTGACCCCCTCTCTCTCTAATTGGTCAGATTTTCTTTTCTTTTCTTTTCTTTTTTCCTTCTCCTCCAATCACCACCCGCCACATGTGTGGAGGGGTAATGGGGGTGGTGATTGGAGGGGGTCTCTATCAAAGCCCTTACATTTTATATATGCCCCAAAACTGTTTGATGAGAGAGAGAGAGAGAGACAGAGAGAGAAATTCCTTAGTAGAAAAGGACCGGCCGGAGGAAACTTCGAAGAATCTTTCAATCTTTTGGACTAATTCAGATATATATATATATATAGAGAGAGAGAGAGAGAGAGAGAGTACTTACCCTCAGGAGGAGGACAATTGACGGATCGGTGGAGATGGAGAGTCAGTGGTGCCGGTGGAGAGTTATTTGCTGGTTGATGGAATTTAGGGCAAACAGAGGAACAAAACAGATAAGGAACAAAACAATAGACAAAGAGTGTTATTACTTGCTTTTTAAATATTTTTCATTACTTTTTTTTCACTTTTTGCAATAGCAAACAATGTGGACCTAAAATACATGCGAGAAAGAGGCACGCGAGGGAAATTTTGGTGCGAAAAAAATTGAATAAAAAATTAGATACTTTTTTTTGAGACGGCTAAAATCTTACAAACGCAAATAAGATATTTTTTAGACGGTATAATCTACCGACTTAACTAATAAAGAGCCGGTAGATTTTTTTTCGATACAATCCTATTTTGCTGACGCTAATAACCCATTTTTGAGTTGGCATGTGTTCCCGTCACAAATAATTCGACTCAAATAGTCTCTTTTCTTGTAGTGAAGGATATTAAAAATCTTAAGAAGCCGAGATAGTGATTTGCAATTAGAATTCAATTTTAGTAATGAATAATTATTCCAAATCAAACACAAGTAGATCTAATTCAATGAAACTAGAATTAAATTATATCTACAAAACAAATATTGACAAATCAACAAAACGATATAACGTGAAAAAAATCACAATTGGAGCACCTTCAATTATGATATATAAATAATAATAAAAATACGGGTTAAAGTCACAAAATAATCTACTAAGAAGACAAAAGAATTACACACGAAAATCCTCAATTACCTAGAGAATCCACGCCCAAATTGAACCGAACTAGATGTGCCTTTTCCACCACCATCTTCACCTCAGAATTGCTTTGCCCAACGTTGAATTCACAACGTCGATAACGAATCCACAACGATAAGTCACTCCAGAATCTACAAAAACTTTAGGCTTTAGTTTTTCAGAATCCACCGATGAATATCTCTTTTTGTGTGAATGATTAAAAAATAAAAAAAAACCTCTTGATGATTGTCAATATAAAGTCCGTTAATCCATCAATCGCTCTCAATTCATCATGGAAAATATATAAAATACACTCTAATATAGAACACTTTAGCTTATTTCCTCTCTGAGAATTCTGGGCAGGTTAAACCCTAAAACGAGCAACTGAGACACTTTATAATAAACAGGGACACAAAGACCGCTTGAGCGTAGGAATGATTGCTCGATCAGTGAGACTAGTAAGGCGGTGTTTCCACATGTCACTTTAATCAAGCGCAAGATTTACTGCTTTTGAAATCAAACTAAGATACTGGATGATCCAAATCAGCGCTCGATCGCATACTTCACTACTCAAACGGTACAAGAAGTTTGACAGGCTCAATAACATCTCTACTCAAGCACACATTTTTTTCAGCACAAACTCCTCTACTCGGACACAAATTGGGTTAGATTCGCATCTAAACTCTTACAAACCTATAGATACAAAAGAGCAAATGTAATTACATTTAAATAGAATTTTGTCAAACGGAATTGTCAATTACAAAATACATAACAGACAAAGTTTAGGCAATAATGGGACACAAAAATAAAGTCTAAATAATCATATACTAAGAAGACACCTGTTTGGGAAGCCAAGGTTTGGCTTTTTTTGGGCTAAAATCTACAAAAAGACAAAATAGGCTAAAATAGCCAATAAGACAAAATTTCACATCAAACCAATAATTATTTCACTTTTTCTCTCACAAACATCACATCCAACTACAAAAAAATCTAACTCTCTTCCCAAACACAAATATTTTAGCCTACTAAAATAGCCAAAAACTAAAATAGTCTACTAAAATAACCAACTTCCCAAACGAGGCCATAGTAACAATAATAATCATAATAGTGCAAACCAACAATCCAATATATGTTTAATTTGACTGCTTCACAATTTTTCACTAATGGGTATCATTATTTATTATCAACATATTTTAATTAAATATGTACTAATCATGACATGATGAACATGCTATACGGATTAAATTTTGTTCTTTTAGCATAATGTCGAGGAAAGAAAATGATGTTCATGAATTGGTATATAATAGTGAGACTGAGCTAGCTGTCTATGACTCTTCATACAAGTTTACTTTTGAATTCTTAATGTCCTTAAGTGCTTGTTTATAATTTGATTTGATCAAATAGATCTAGAATCAAAGAACCCCGAATCTTCTGACATATATTCATAGAGAAAAAGACATGGTTCGTTTAGCTTTTGGAGTTTCAAAACAATTGACTATTAATAAACAATTTTAAAATTAGCATTACAACGTTGATTCATCAACTTTGTATGGATTCTTGTTTTTTCTATTCATAAAGCATTGTTTTTCTTTTCTTTTTTCATTTTTCCAAATCTAAGCATCTCTTTAACACCTCTATTTTGTTTTATATATGACTACACCTAATTTCTTTTCACTTTCACTCGATCCCTATTTTTTTTCTTCTCCCTCTCTCGATCTCTCTCTCTTTTTTTTTTTTTTCTTTTTTAGCACTAAAAATGTAGCTTTACTATGTATTGGTTATTTACATTTACTTACTACGTTGATACTTCATTACTTTTTCTAAGTTATGAATTGCACTTTCATAATAATACAAAGAAAACAAAAAAACACATTAGTTGTGCTAAGTTTTGTGTAGGTTGATTATTTTAATTAATATAAGGATGTCATCAATTTATTGTAGTGAAGTTGTGTTCATGTTATTTATTTTAGTAAAATTTGTGCTTTTTAGTTTAGTGTATATGACTCAAATCGCTTATAAATGGGATTTTGATACCCATTATTGATCTGCCATTGTTGAAAACATTTGTGTTTAGTTTAATACATGATAAGCTTTGATACCATTTGGTTGTCCGCTAATGTATACCAAGTTAAATTTGATTACAATTAGAACTTGAATTGTTTCACTTCGGCCTTGTTTGGCAAGTGGTTTTCTTAGCTAAAAAGTCAAAAAGTTACTAAAAAAAATCAAAAAACTAACAACCCATACCAAAAAATCAAAGATTCTCTTTTCTCTCTACTTTTTGCACATCTTTTTGTAAAAAGTCAAAAAGCCATCCCAAATATACTAGTTGTTTTTAACTCATATTTTAGCCAAATAGTCAAAAAATTACTAAATTAACCTGTTCCAAACGAGGCCTTAGATCCCATGCTTTATCATATCTAATCAAAATGGGCCATAACTATACAAAACATCGGTGAGTTATAAAATATTAGTTATTCAAATGATCAAGAACGAAAACAAATCGATGTGCTTTTTCTAAATTTTTTCCCTTGTTTATGCCTTTTCTTGTTTTGCTGTTGTGTTTTTGTTCCCTTTTTGTGTCTTAATGGATGACCAACAAGAAGAAAAGTTCAATACGACGTGCTTTCTTTTATTTCTAAATATATTCAATGGAATTTAATATGTTCTTTTTTTCTTTTCCTTTTTAAATCATGTCGTCCAATCTGCAGAATCTTTTTTTAATTAACAATTTTATTAACATATTGATCCCTAAAATAAATAAATCTGATGCCGTCCAATCCTCCATATATATATATATATACTAGCGTATGTCTGTGCCTGAAGGCACGATATAAATAATGCTAAGATTAGAATATAATTGTAATCCCAATACTATTTAAATTTATTTTTTAATTTAATAAATTCACAAATTTATTATAAAATTTTGGAATCCTCATAAAACTCTTTACAAAAACTCGTTTTTACTTATATAATATATAGCTAGATAGATAGATAAATGTACTTGGTATACATACAATTTTCACGGGTATATAGACAATAATGCTTTTGCTTATATAATTATATGGAAATTGTATGTATACCTGTAATGTCCTAATGTATTACGGGTATACATAATTGTATGGAAATATGTGTAAAATATATTGAACAAAAAGGAGAAAATAGAAAAATAAACAAATAGAGAAAAAAATAAAAATGGGAGAAAATAAAAAAATAAAATGAAAAGAGGGAGGAAAGTGGGATCATAGGATCATGGAAGGATGTGTGAGAAAATGAAAAAGTAAGAGAGAGAAATTAGAAAATAGAAAATGTACATGTATGACATTTTAAAAAATATATATTTCAGCCATTGCTTTGTAATCTAACCAGATATGAGACATCCAAATGTCATAGTAGGACAAAAATATATTGAAGACTCAAAAACCATCCTACTTTATTAAAATATGTTGAAGATTCATATGAAATCTAAATTTATGAAATCTATCATGTATTCAATATATTTAAAAATAATAATTAATTGTTCAAATTTATTTAATTTGTGGACTGTAAAATTTATTAATTTAATCTCCGCTACAGAGAGTAAAATCTGGTTCTTAATTCTGGGATCACAGACTTTTCCATATAATATGAATAAAAAATAAGTGAACAAAAGCGAGAAAATAAAAAAAAATAAAAAAAACAAATAGAGAGAAAAATAAAAATGGGAGAAAATAAAAAAAAATAAAAAGAAAAGAAAGAGGAAGGTGGGATCATGAGATCATAAAATGATGGGTGGGAAAAGGAAAAAGTAAGAGAGAGAAGCGGGAAAATAGAAAATATACATATAGGATATTTTTTGAAAAATATATCTCAGCCGTTGTTTTATAAATTGAATAGATCTGAGCCGTTCAAATGTCCTAGTAGGACAAATGTGTAGGACAAATTCAAAAACCGTCCTGCTTTATTATATAGATATATATATTGAGACTAACAATTTTATTAATTGTACGGGAAAGAAATATACCTTCTCGTATAATCCTGTTGATCAAATCTGCGTTCCTCCGTACGTCATCGTTCTGCAACCTGAAAGCACAAACGTGAGCTGGCCGGCAGGTGTGTGCCGGAAACCTCTCCGATGCCTAAGTCAGCAAACAAGACAAATAGGCAAAAGCTCTGTATATTCGGGAATCAAAGTTGTGTTACCTCTCCATAAGTGATGTTTGTGAGCTTTTATAGTTTCCGCGTGGCACAATCCTAGTTGGACTCTTACTCCTCCATGTAGAGTCCTCCTAGGCTTCATACTCCTGAAAGATAATGCTTATCTCTCAACACCCCCCTCACTGCTTAAACCAAGTGAGATGGTTTTATCATGGCCGAACTACCATAGGACCGAAATAACATTGCCATGTTGGACTAACTAGCGTGACCGATCTAAGGGTTACATCGGCTCTTCCTTTCTCTTACCTCGGCTTTCACATGCTAAGACCGAGCTATTCATAAGAGAGTTGAGCCGAACTAACCCCCAGGACCAAGTTCTTCAGAGGGCTCAACATACCTCGGTCCCATACTCTACGACCGAACTAACTCTGGCGGCCGACCCATCCGTAGTACTCTTCGGAACCGGACTGAGAACAAGGCCATTATGCAACCGGACTAAACAGTACGGCTTTGGGACCGGTCTAACTTCAAAGGCCCTTCTAAGATCGGAGTAACTTTGCGGCCAATCTAATCAACACTTTGCATAGCGCCCAAAACGGCCCATTACTTAGCTCGGCCCAATTTTCATATGAATTACCCTCTCAATTGCCCCTTAATTCCATCTGTAAAGCATGATAGGGATTACCTGTTTATCAGCCGAGCTAAAGTTTATCATGTCTCTCCAGCCGAACTAACCCCTTTAGTCTTTTCAGCCGAGCTAAAAAAAAAACTCTCAAGCCTTTCCAGCCGAGGCAATTTTTCACACCGGGCTCTGCTTGTTCGGTCAAAACGTCTCTTCAATCACAGCAACTGAACCGTTTCCCATTCTAATGACACGTGGCAGCCTCTGATTGGCCAATCTTAGCTGTCGCGCCGTCTTCGTGTTTCGCAATTTTTGAACAGTTCCCGCCTCTTCATCCCTTTACGCAAAATAAACTCTTCGTTTCAAATCATTCACTTCTACTATTCACTTTCTTCTTTCTCTCTCCCTACTGAGTTTTTACTGTTCTTCACTGTGCACTTGAACAAACTGCGTGATTTTGCTGCCGTTTCTTGCATATTCAGTGCTTCCACCTCCTCATCTGGTAAGTCATTCAAATCTGTTTCTCTTTTCTTGTTTTGCTTTCGTTTCTGCACTTTATTCAATCCCTTGTAGTTTGTTTCGTGTGTTTTTGCAAAACACATTTTCTGCTAAAAACTTAGCTATAGAACACTTGAATTCATGTAATAACACGAGAAACACTAGGTTTGATTTATAAACATGCCCCAACCGAACTAGCACACTGTTTGTGCTATGTAAGTCTAGCCAGACTTCCTAACCGAAGTAGCAGTTTGTCTTAGCCGAGATAATTGCACCGAACTAGGTCTGAACTTAGAAAACTGGAAACCTTAGCCTTCGACCGAGCTAAGTCTTCGGGGCTAACCCAGCTTTCTTAGTTTGAACCGAACTAAGAAAGTTGCCCCTAGAAGCTCAACCGAGGTAACAAAACCCGTGGTTCAAACCGAGATAACCAACCCCATACACAAACCGATCTAGCGAACCCCTTGCTCAATCCGAGCTACCAAGCATTTTGCTGAACCGAGATAAACCCTGTAGCATCCCCCATAGGCCGAAGTAGGACTTCTTTATCTTTGCTTTGATTTTGTAGCACGGTCAACGATCTGTGCTTAACACCTTTGTTTTCTACTTTGCAGACTTAGGTTGCCCAGGCACTCCTCTGCGCGCTCAACCGAGCTACTGAGCATATTCTTCCGACCGAACTAACTTATTCTTAACTTATAGAATAAATGGGTAAATATAGGTTTTTGGTAGAAACCCCTGGAGGCCTGGCCGAATTCCGTAAGGAGTACAACATCCCTGATGACGTCCAACTTGTTTTAGCCAAAAAAGATGTCACACCATGGGGAAATAAGGGCTTCGTACCTTTTACCCTCCTTCCAATAATAAAAACCGGATTAAGATTTCCAGTCCAGCCATTAATTTGTGAATTCCTTAGACAAACACGACTATGCCCAACCCAGCTTTCCACCAATTCATACCGAATCATAATGGGAATAGCCGAACTAAACCGCCAAGCCGGTCTAAACCTAGGTTTAGCCGAAATATTACATCAATACTCCATAGGCTCTAAAGAAGATGGCTGGGTTTATTATCTAAGAATACGCCGTAACCGAGAAAAAATAATAAAAGATACGCCGGATAAAGACTTGAATGACGACGATTTTTTCTAGGTGTCTGGGAATTATGAAGATCATCAAGCCCAAATTCATGGCCGAAGAATAAACTGGAAAAAAGGACAACCCGGTATAACTATTTCGGTTTTCTTTTGTGCCTTTCTTTTATTTCGGCTACCATTCTGAACCGAGCTAATAATTTGTCTTCTTTATGCAGATTCAGCTCATCTTCACTCCCTTTACAGCTACCCCAACCTCAATACCCTCCGCGCCGCACTACGGGTTAAAGAAAGAAGTTGGGCAAAACTTCTAAATTTCGAACCGACCTACAGATACAGTGGCCACCGAAAAGCGAGAGTGACCGACTTCCTTCTTGAAGACGCCCCAGAACCGGACCCAACCTTGCCCCAGATCAACCTAGTGCCTTTGACCGCTGAACAAGAAATGGCCAAAAGGAGCAGATTGAAGGCCCTGTTAACCGCAACAAATCCAGCCGATGTACCACCAACCGTTCAGACCACTGAAACCGTGGTCACTCTTCCATCCCAACAGCCATCCTCATCCCGTCCAGCTAAGCGTTCCCGGACTAGCCGAACCGAGCAACGACTTGTTGACGAGGACGAGACCATTCTGCCACCAAGCCCCCCTCCAAGCCCTCAACCAAGCCTTCAACTGGAGTACTCTGACCGAACTGGCTCCACCAAATGGGTTCCCAAACTTTCCTTTCAAAACCGAGATATTCTGGATACCGACTCGGTGGTTGCTGAGAAGGATCACTTGATGGCCTTCAACCTTGCCAAAAGTGTTTGCCTCTCCAAAGACATGGAGCACCACCAAAAGCAACTGAACACTGAGCTGAAGGCCATCCGGTCTTCAACAAAATCCATGATCCTGGTAGGTAGTACTGTCTTTTTTATCTGTCTCATTTTTTCCAACTTTCACTTTGGTTCAAGAGAAGTCTATGTTTTGTCAGGCCATTCAAAAAAACAACATCACTCACAGGAGAGTGTTAGAGCTCAAGAAAACAACAAGGCAAGCTGTGGCTGAAGCCAAAGCAAAAACAGCCGAGCTAGAGAAGGCCAGAAAGCGAATGGCCGAGCTACTATCTGAGAACGGCCGACTGACCGGATTGGTTAGTTCGGCCGAAGCAGAAAAGCAAAAGGCTGCCATTGAGCTGAAAGATAAATACCTGCGTGAGCTGGCAAAGATCGAAAAGAAGAAAAATACCGAGATAACCCAGCTGAAGGAGAGCATGAAAGGAGCCAAAAAGCGAGGCTTCAAGAAGGCAGAGGATGCTTATACCCAGCAGTGTGAAGCCGCTAAGGATCTGTTTTTCAAGTGCGGCTGGAGGGCAGCTGTGGAGAAGCTCGGTCACGGTTCTGAGACCGAGGTCTACAACTCTCCAGCCTACTGCATATCGAGCTCCCTGGCGGAGTATGCTTGTCACGACCCCATTCTGCCCCTAGTAGAATGGTGCCATGATGGCCAGTAATTCGAGATTACCAAAGGCCACTTACAAGAATTCGCACACAAATCAGAGTATACATATGGGGCTTACAAATGCGGAAGCAATAGATTGAAAGCTAAGTAGTCCATAAGAGCAGTGCTTAAGTTAAATGAAATGACATATATCTTATAATAGTTTTAATACAACAAAATGGAGTACAAAAAATTACATCTTGACCAAAAGGCTTCTCAGCCATCAAATACAAAATACAATGGAATAGAACTAAGAAGCATGATCTTCAAGATGTTGTAAAACACGAATCCAAAAACACATCGGCAAAACACATCTAGGCGTCACCGCCGTCCTGCTCATCACCTACATATATATAGAGAGGGTGAGCTTGGATACTCAGTGAATGGTATAAATAATAAAGGGGTTTGCATGACTGATATTCAAGATCTTTAATCAAAACAAGATACAATACATATCCAATATAGAACCAAGGGATGAACCGAGCCCATCTATCAAATCTTTCAAGCTTCAAGGAATGCTTACTAATATTAATACAGTACAAGTGATGACATTCCGGACAAGCAAACCCACGCGGTAAACCGTCAGTGGCAAGACAAGACAAGGCAAGAGAGATATCTCAAATCAATGGTGTCGTTGCATTATAGTCCCCAGACACTAAGGACTTGTGCTACAAATGCTTAGAGTCCCCTAGCACGTACGGACTTCCAAATTTTGTGCTACAAATGCTTAGAGTCCCCTAGCACATACGGACTTCCAAATTTTGTGCTACAAATGCTTAGAGTCCCCTAGCACATACGGACTTCCCGAGAATGTCATCAAAACAAGATATAGTACTTATTGCAAGTAGGAATAATCATTCATGCTTACAAACACTTTTCAAAACAAAGCAAAGCAAAGCTTATCAAAACATTATAACATAGCTTTATTAGAAATACCACTCACTTATTTCTTCAAACGTCGGGTCAAGGCAAGTCCAAGTCTTACAAACACATGGCAGAAATCTGTTGAATGCACTTCCAAATAAGTTTCACATGCATGCAGATGATCTCGGCAATCCTCAGATGCTAAGTCAAATCAAAATGAAACACTGTTTTTCATCTCGGGAAAACATGCTGGGCACCTACCAGGTCTTGGCCGAGGTTCCACACCTTCTCGCCGAGGTGTGGTCCCGAGGGCCACATTCAAGGATATGAAGTTGGGAAATCAGGGTTTCCCTCTGCTGAAAAACATGAACATGAAAAACACGGAAACATGAATGCTCAATCACACTTGTTATTTCAAAATCTGGGATTTCCATGCTATGAGTTCAAAAACATGGATCTGGGTACCCATACTCGAGGATCTTACGAAAACAAACACAAAAACATGTAACTTGTTGCGAACTTTCGGATCAAACAAGGCTTTTCTTCAAGAACTCATGAACACTAACTTTCTCTTTCTAAAACCAACTTTAAATCAATGCATGGCATGCAGAACAGATTCAATCATGCAATGCAGCTAGATGATCAATAAGAACAACAAGAGTAGATTAAGATTCTAACCTCAAGACTCGAATCAAACGGTTCAAACTCCAAAGATTAAGCTTGCAATCTACTTCTCACTCTAAGACTCTTCCTTCTTCTCCTAGAGCCTCTCTCTCCTCAAGAGCAAAGATATGATACAAAATGATACATCTCTCTCTCTCTGTCGGCTGACTTAACACTCAGCTCGGACACGTGGCAATGGTTAGTTGGTTCAACTCAAAAAGGTGACTGATTGAAAGGATAAGACTATGACAAAGTGTGTTCAGCAAGCTAGGCGGCAAGGGAACTCCGGCGAGTAATGACATCGGCTAATAACAAGACTCCGGCAAGTAAGGGAACAATGACCTCGGCCAGAAAGGACAACACTTGGCCTAGCTGTGCCACACCTCGGCCTAGATGTGCCACACCTCGGTCTAGGTCGTACCAGTCTAGGGCAAGATCACTTGGGTTCAAGGGTAACATCTCGGCCCAGATAGTACACATCTCGGCCTTGGTGATGAACACCTCGGCCTAGATAACGATATCTCGGCCAATATGTCAAGGTACGGGTGGGGGTCAACCAAAGAAATCCCAAGATGGTCCTAAGTGTAAGAGTATCAAAGAAGCGACCTAGGTTCAAGATGATCTCGGCTGAAACACACACACACCAATAAGGAACATAGCATTCAAGTAACACTTATGCAAGACAAGTCAAGATTTGAAATGCAAGCTTAACAGAGGAAAATCATATAAAATGCACATGAGTACGGTTAGGGCAGTGTGAGGGTCATTACATCCTACCCCCTTAAAGAAGTTTGGTCCCCAAACTTGAGTTACCTTGATTCCAAAATAATTCCGGGTATTGATCTTTCATTCCTTCTTCCATTTCCCATGTAGCATCTTTGCCGTAATATTCCTTCCATTCAATCTTCACCATCGATATTGCCTTATTTCTCAATTGTCTTACTTGCCTATCGATAATACGCATCGGCCTCTCTTTATAGCCCAAATCTTCATCAACCACAATCCCAAAATGATCAATCACGTACAAGGGATCCCGAATATACTTCCTCAACATCGAAATATGGAACACATTGTGAACTTGACTTAGTCCAGGTGGTAAAGCAAGTCGGTAGGCAGCTGTATTAACCTTCTCAAGGATTTCAAACGGCCCGATGTAACGAGGTGTTAACTTACCCTTTTTCCCAAATCTGAAGACTCCTTTCTCTGGCGAAACCTTCAAGAATGCATGGTCCCCAACTTCAAATTCCAACTCTCTTCTTCTCTGATCGGCATAACTTTTCTGCCGACTTTGGGCAGTTCTGATCCTTTGTCGAATGAGCTTGATCTTCTCGGTCGTAACCTCAACTAGTTCGGGACCAACCAAAGCTTTATCTCCTACTTCAGTCCAACATATCGGTGATCTGCACTTCCTTCCATACAAAGCTTCGTACGGTGCCATGCCAATGCTAGTTTGATAACTGTTATTGTAAGCGAATTCTACCAATGGTAGATATGCTCCCCAACTTCCCTTGAAATCTAACACACATAGTCTAAGCATATCTTCAAGTGTCTGAATCGTTCTTTCTGTTTGCCCATCGGTTTGGGGGTGGAAGGCTGTGCTAAACTTTAACTCGGTTCCCAAGGCTCTTTGTAGGCTCTGCCAAAATCTGGAAACAAACTTCGGATCTCGGTCTAACACAATGGACATCGGCACTCCATGAAGTCTCACAATCTCATTCACATATAGTACAGCTAGTCGCTCAACATTGAATGTAGTCTAAACAGGCAAGAAGTGTGCTGACTTGGTTAATCAGTCGATTATGACCCAAATCGAATCCATTCCCTTCTGCGTCCTCGGCAAACCAATCACAAAATCCATGGAGATATGTTCCCATTTCCACTCAGGAATCGACAAGGGTTGAAGAAGTCCTGCTGGTCTCTGATGTTCTGCTTTCACTTGTTGACATTGCAAGCATTGGGATACGAACTCGGCTATTTCTCTCTTCATGTTCGGCCACCAAAAGGTTTGCTTCACATCTTGATACATCTTAGTGTTCCCTGGATGAACAGCAATTCTGGAACCATGAGATCCTTGCAGAATCTTCCCTTTCAGCTCAGGGACATCGGCCACGCACAATCTTCCTTCAAACTTAAGCACTCCATTCTCAAAGGTGTAACCTGACCTCGGCCTGGTGATAATCTCGTCGGCTACCTTCTTCAGGAATTTATCCTCCATTTTCCTTGCTTTTACTTCTTCAATGATAGTCGGCTCCGCTGAGATCATAGCTAAACACGCCAAACTTCCCATTGACCTCCTGCTTAATGCATCGGCTACCGAGTTGGCTTTGCCTGGGTGGTACTGAATCTGCATGTCGTAGTCCTTCAATAATTCCAGCCATCTTCTC
This sequence comes from Camellia granthamiana, assembly GCA_036172215.1. NCBI lineage: Eukaryota > Viridiplantae > Streptophyta > Magnoliopsida > Ericales > Theaceae > Camellia > Camellia granthamiana. The sequence continues at coordinate 45,445,088 of CM069914.1, forward strand.
TGCCTCAAATTTAGCTCCTTCTGAGTAAATAAGTACTTCAAACTCTTGTGATCCGTGAAAACTTGGCAAGAAGCTCCATACAAGTAATGACGCCAAATCTTCAACGCGAACACCACGGCTGCTAGCTCTAAATCATGGGTAGGATAATTCTTCTCGTGAGGTTTTAACTGACGAGATGCATATGCTATGACCTTACCCCCTTGCATCAATACACAACCCAAACCCTTATGTGAAGCATCGCTATAAATCTAAAATTCCTCATTACCTGATGGGAGTACAAGAACTGGTGCTGTAACGAACCTCGTCTTCAACTCCTGGAAGGCTGATTCTCTATCTTCAGTCCATTCGTATGTCACTCCCTTCTGAGTTAACTGTGTCAATGGTACTGCAATCCTTGAGAAGTCCTTTACAAACTTTCTGTAATAACCTACCAAACCCAGAAAACTACGAACCTCGGACACGTTGGTCAGCGTCGGCCAATTTACAACGGCTTCAATCTTACTGGGATCAACAGAGATACCCTCTTCATTAATCACATGCCCCAAAAATGAAATGCTGGAAAGCCAAAACTCACACTTACTCAACTTAGCATACAACTTCCTGTCCCTCAAGGTCTGTAGGGCAAGTCTTAGATGACTCTCATGCTCAATTGTACTCTTGGAGTAGATCAATATGTCGTCAATAAAAACAACCACGAATTCATCTAGGTACGGCTTGAAGACTCTGTTCATTAAGTCCATGAATGTTGTCGGCGCATTAGTCACCCCAAAAGGCATTACTAGAAATTCGTAGTGGCCATACATTGTCCGGAAAGCAGTCTTCTCAACATCCTCAGCTTTAACTTTGAGTTGGTGGTAGCCCAACCTAAGATCAATTTTTGAAAAGACTCGTGCTCCTTGTAGTTGATCTAGCAAATCATCAATCCTAGGCAACGGGTACTTATTTTTAATGGTTACCTTGTTAAGTTCTCTGTAGTCAATGCAAAGACGAAGTGTGCCATCCTTTTTCTTAACAAATAGGACTGGTGCTCCCCACGGTGAAGTGCTCGGCCTAACAAAACCCTTATCCAACAATTCTTGTAGTTGCACTTTCAATTCCTTAAGTTCGGCTGGGGCCATTCTATAGGGTGTTTTGGAAATAGGCTGGGTTCCCGACATGACGTCAACAGTAAATTCTATTTCTCTATCAACTAAGTGGCCAGGCAAGTCATTTGGAAAGACATCGGGGAATTCATTAACAATGGGGATGTCGGCTAAATTAACATTTCCATCCTGATCACTCAATATACTACACAAGTAGCCTTGACACCCTTTCTGGATTAGCTTATAGGCCTTAATGGACGAAATCAAGTAAGGTGGGGACACTACCCCTTTACCCTGGAAAATAACCTCGGCTTGGTTTGGGGGTCTCAACGTGACATTCTTCGAAACACAATTAATAGATGCATGATTCATTACTAACCAGTCCATTCCTAATATGACATCAAAGTGGGTCATGTTCAACGGCATCAAATCAACTAATAATTCTACACCCTCGATCACAACAACACACGCCCTATAGATAAACGCAACAATCATAGTTCTCCCAGATGGAGCAGATACATATAACACATAATCAAGGGGTTCTTGTTCCCTATTCAACTTCTCGGCAAACTTAGCAGATACGAATGAATGCGTAGAACCCGAATCAATCAATATGTATGCATCTTGAGAGCAGATTGGGAGTATACCTGACACTACTGTCTCAGCATTCTGGGTGTCTCCTGGCACTAGCGCGAAAACCCTGCCCTGCCTCATCTGTGTCCTTCTGACGTTGCTTCCCTGTGCAGAGCCCGAGGTGCTCCCATTTTTCTTACCATCATCAATCCTTGACTTTGGACAGTCTCTCACACGATGACCCATTTCTCCACATTCAAAACAGGCGCCTGACGCCCAACAGCAAACCCCGGAATGCGGCTTCCCACAACTTGCACACATCGGCTTAGTATTACCTTCCTGGCTCGAGTTGCTGGAGCTGCCCACATTCGCTTTCTTCTTGGCGTTAAACGGAACTCGGCGGTTATCATAGTTCTGTCTCTTTCTCTGATTCTCTCCTACATTCTGATATCGGTTCAAGTTAGCTTCTGCAAGAATAGCCTTGTCCAAGACTCCGGCATAAGTCGGCATGTTGAGCATGTTGACTCTATCCTGTATCGGTCCACGCAGTCCGCTTTCAAACTTCCTAGCTTTCCTATATTCGTCACTGACCATATGAGGCGCGTACCTCGCCAATTCGGTGAAAGCACGGTCGTATTCTGCCACTGTCTTGTTTCCTTGTGTCAGAGTCTGAAACTCCGTGGTCTTGCGATCTCGAACACTAAGGGGAAAATGCTTGTTGTAAAACAGATCCAAAAATTTGGCCCAAGTTAAGTCAGGATTTCCTTCTCGGGTCATCATCCACCATCTTCGAGCGTCGTCGTCTAACGTGAATGTGGCCAATGCCACCTTCTGAGCATCGGTGCTGGGAAAGATCTCGAACAGCTTCTCCATTCCTAAAACCCACGCTTCGACTTTCATCGGCTCTATGCCCCCTTGGAATCTTGGCGGGTTCTTCTTCTTGAACTCCTTAATCAAAGTCATAGTTCCATCCCCATACAAGGCTAGCTGTGGAGGCACTTGAGGTACTGGAGGAGGTGGAGGCGGAACTGCATGTCGGCCATTCGTCTGTTCGGCCTGGGTAAATGTAGCACTAGCATTCTGTTGCCTCATTTGTCTCAACTCCCGAGTTAAACCTTCAACTAGTCTTTCTAGTCGGTCCAATCTGTCTTCTGATTGATCTCGACCAACTGGCGGTTTTCCTCTCCTCATAGTGCTATGAGTATGCAAAATGTGACTTTAAAACAAAATGCGCAATAAAGCATGTATGCAAGCAACAAGCAGTCATGCCGAGATGATGCACATATTGTCAAGTAGCAAGCAACATGGTGCAATCCTAACATCATTCTGTGGGATATCCTAGGCTCTTTAGGACTCAAAGTGTGTGAATAACGTACTATGAGGAACTTGTGCTCTGATACCATTCTGTCACGACCCCATTCTGCCCCTAGTAGAATGGTGTCATGATGGCCAGTAATTCGAGATTACCAAAGGCCACTTACAAGAATTCGCACACAAATCAGAGTATACATATGGGGCTTACAAATGCTGAAGCAATAGATTGAAAGCTAAGTAGTCCATAAGAGCAGTGCTTAAGTTAAATGAAATGACATATATCTTATAATAGCTTTAATACAACAAAATGGAGTACAAAAAATTACATCTTGACCAAAAGGCTTCTCAGCCATCAAATACAAAATACAACGGAATAGAACTAAGAAGCATGATCTTCAAGATGTTGTAAAACACGAATCCAAAAACACATCGGCAAAACACATCTAGGCGTCACCGCCGTCCTGCTCATCACCTACATATATATAGAGAGGGTGAGCTTGGATACTCAGTGAATGGTATAAATAATAAAGGGGTTTGCATGACTGATATTCAAGATCTTTAATCAAAACAAGATACAATACATATCCAATATAGAACCAAGGGATGAACCGAGCCCATCTATCAAATCTTTCAAGCTTCAAGGAATGCTTACTAATATTAATACAGTACAAGTGATGACATTCCGGACAAGCAAACCCACGCAGTAAACCGTCAGTGGCAAGACAAGACAAGGCAAGAGAGATATCTCAAATCAATGGTGTCGTTGCATTATAGTCCCCAGACACTAAGGACTTGTGCTACAAATGCTTAGAGTCCCCTAGCACGTACGGACTTCCAAATTTTGTGCTACAAATGCTTAGAGTCCCCTAGCACATACGGACTTCCCGAGAATGTCATCAAAACAAGATATAGTACTTATTGCAAGTAGGAATAATCATTCATGCTTACAAACACTTTCAAAACAAAGCAAAGCAAAGCTTATCAAAACATTATAACATAGCTTTATTAGAAATACCACTCATTTATTTCTTCAAACGTCGGGGTCAAGGCAAGTCCAAGTCCTACAAACACATGGCAGAAATCTGTTGAATGCACTTCCAAATAAGTTTCACATGCATGCAGATGATCTCGGCAATCCTCAGATGCTAAGTCAAATCAAAATGAAACACTATTTTTCATCTCGGGAGAACATGCTGGGCACCTACCAGGTCTTGGCCGAGGTTCCACACCTTCTCGCCGAGGTGTGGTCCCGAGGGCCACATTCAAGGATATGAAGTCGGGAAATCTGGGTTTCCCTCTGCTGAAGAACATGAACATGAAAAACACGGAAACATGAATGCTCAATCACACTTGTTATTTCAAAATCTGGGATTTCCATGCTATGAGTTCGAAAACATGGACCTGGGTACCCATACTCGAGGATCTTACGAAAACAAACACAAAAACATGTAACTTGTTGCGAACTTTCAGATCAAACAAGGCTTTTCTTCAAGAACTCATGAACACTAACTTTCTCTTTCTAAAACCAACTTTAAATCAATGCATGGCATGCAGAACAGATTCAATCATGCAATGCAGCTAGATGATCAATAAGAACAACAAGAGTAGATTAAGATTCTAACCTCAAGACTCGAATCAAACGGTTCAAACTCCAAAGATTAAGCTTGCAATCTACTTCTCACTCTAAGACTCTTCCTTCTTCTCCTAGAGCCTCTCTCTCCTCAAGAGCAAAGATATGATACAAAATGATACATCTCTCTCTCTCTGTCGGCTGACTTAACACTCAGCTCGGACACGTGGCAATGGTTGGTTGGTTCAACTCAAAAAGGTGACTGATTGAAAGGACAAGACTATGACAAAGTGTGTTCAACAAGCTAGGCGGCAAGGGAACTCCGGCGAGTAATGACATCGGCTAATAATAAGACTCCGGCAAGCAAGGGAACAATGACCTCGGCCAGAAAGGACAACACTTGGCCTAGCTGTGCCACACCTCGGCTTAGATGTGCCACACCTCGGTCTAGGTCGTACCAGTCTAGGGCAAGATCACTTGGGTTCAAGGGTAACATCTCGGCCCAGATAGTACATATCTCGGCCTTGGTGATGAACACCTCGGCCTAGATAACGATATCTCGGCCAATATGTCAGGGTACGGGTGGGGGTCAACCAAAGAAATCCCAAGATGGTCCTAAGTGTAAGAGTATCAAAGGAGCGACCTAGGTTCAAGATGATCTCGGCTGAAACACACACACACCAATAAGGAACATAGCATTCAAGTAACACTTATGCAAGACAAGTCAAGATTTGAAATGCAAGCTTAACAGAGGAAAATCATATAAAATGCACATGAGTACGGTTAGGGCAATGTGAGGGTCATTACAACGCTGCTGCCCTTCAGCATCGATTTCTTGAAGGTTCAGGCTCTGATGAAGACTCTGTCTCTGAGGACACTCCGGTTGTCAATGCTGACGAGACAGTTCGGGCGGAGCCCACGGTGGAAGGCCTGATCATTGAGCAACCAGGTGAAACCGTGCTTCCGACCGAGACCACTCTTCTGACCGAAACCGAGCTCCCTCCTGAAGCCGGTCTTCATGTTGATGCTGACGCTGAGTTTGACGCTGAGATTGATGATCTTTTCAACTGATTGTCTTTTTTCTTTTCTTTTGTTACGGACTTGTGACCGGGCTGCGGCCTTTCCTTTGTACTTGTTTGCACTTCAATGAAAAAATCTTCTTTTGTGCTCTACTCTTACTTCGGTTTGCTTATTTGTTTGAGCATGCTTTCTTGCAATAATTTTGACCGAGATAGCGTATTCTGGTTTCAGCTATTCAATCTTACTAGCCAACCACTCTATAGCCGATATAATTATATCGGTTGAAGAGTAACAAGAGTTGTTTATTTCAGCCAACCACTCTTCAGCCATAAACTTACTTCGGTTGAAGAGTAACAAGAGTTGGTTTAATCCAGCCAACCACTCCAGTCATAAACTTACTTCGGCTGAAGAGTATGAAGAGTTGGTTTAATCCAGCCAACCACTCTTCAGCCATAAACTTACTTCGGCTGAAGAGTAACAAGAGTTGGTTTTATCCATCCAACCTCTAAGTTGGTTTTTCCAGCCAACTTAGAATAGAGTGTTTGGTTATTCCGACCAAACGTCCTGCAGCCTGGATCCTTATCCTGGGCTTAGGAGGGGTGTTGGTTTAATCCAGCCAACCTCTAAGTTGGTTTTTCCAGCCAACTTAGAATAGAGTGTTTGGTTATTCCGACCAAACGTCCTGCAGCCTGGATCCTTATCCTGGACTTAGGAGGGGTGTTGGTTTAATCCAGCCAACCTCTGAGTTGGTTTTTCCAGCCAACTTAGAATGAAAATGCTTACAATGTTCCTAACCCACTAAAACTAGCTTTTACAGAAAAACAACCGTGCTGAAAAGAATTGGCTTGTTTTATTGAGAAAGGAAAAAATTACATATGTTGTAAAAGAAAAAAAGCTAAAAATAAAATAACTTGAGATTGGCAGTGTTCCATGGCCTGGGAAACACTTTGTCGTCCTCATCTTCTAAGTGGTATGCCCTTTTGCCTGCTAATCCGACCACTTTGTAAGGTCCCTCCCAGTTAGGCCCTAGCTTGCCATCTCCTGGTACCAAGGTATTTTCCATCACTTCGCACAGTACCCAATCTCCGATCTTGAATTGCCTTGGATGCACTGTTTTGTTATACTTTCTGGACAATTCTTGTTGGTAGGAGGCGATGTGAACCAATGCTCTGTCTCTTCTTTCTTCCGCAAGGTCAAGCTCCAATGCTATGGCTTCGCCATTTAAGTCTGGATCAAAGTTTTCGCTCCGAATTGTAGGGAGGCCAACTTCTAATGGGATGACTGCTTCCATGCCATAAGCTAAGGAGAATGGTGTTTCTCCTGTTGATCGTCGAGGCGTGGTGCGGTAAGCCCATAAAACATGAGGGAGCTCTTCTGCCCACTTGCCTTTAGCTTTCTCTAACCTTTTCTTCAATCCATCCAAGACTACCTTGTTTGATGCCTCCGCCTGACCATTTGCTTGGGGATATGCCGGTGTAGAATTGTAGAACTCTATCTTGTACTCTTCACAAAAGCCTCTAAAAATTCTGCCGTCGAACTAAGTGCCGTTGTCTGAGATTAATGCCTTGGGTATGCCAAATCGAGTGATGATATTCTGCCAGACGAATTTTTTCACGTCTTTCTCCTTGATTGATGCTAGGGCTTCTGCTTCCACCCACTTTGTGAAGTAGTCTGTTGCTGCAAGGAAGAACTTCCTGTTGCCTGGTGCTGTTGGAAGTGGTCCCACTATGTCTAAGCCCCACATTGCGAAGGGCCATGGGCTAGTGAGGGGTAGAAGTTCTCTGGCAGGTTGGTGTATTTGGTGTGCAAACTTTTGACACTTTTCGCACTTTATGACATATTTTTCCAAATCCGCTTGCATGTATGGCCACCAATATCCTTGTGAGATTACCCTGTATGCTAGTGATCTTCCCCCTTGATGGCTTCCGCATACGCCTTCGTGTATTTCGAACAAGAATGCTTCCACTTTGCTGGGGTGGACACACTTTAGGTAAGGTCCTGAGAATGATTTTTTGTATAATGCCAAGAATGGAGAGAGCCAAAATCGCAGCGACTTTGCTCTTATTCTGTTGGCCTCTTTCTTCTCTTCTGGTAGGGTGCCGTCTTTTAGGAACAATATGATGGGATCCATCCAAGAAGGGCCTAGATCGGCGCAACATACCTCTTCTGCTTCTGGGTCTTCAATGCTTGGTCTAGGCAAGTAGTCGATCAATAGTGGATGAGGGATGGATGTATCTGCCATTGAGGCGAAGCCTGCTAGTTCGTCTGCTCTGCTGTTTTCCTCTCTGCCGATCTGTTCTATCCTCACCACTTCAAACTTCTTGATCTCTGTTCTGACCAGCTCTTGATACTTTGTCATTCTGTCATCCTTTGCCTCATAGTCGCCTGAAATTTGGTTCACCACTAGCTGTGAGTCGCTGTAAACCATTAGTTCGGTGGCCTTCATGTAGAATGATGATTTGAGACCTGCCAGAAGCGCTTCATACTCCGCTTCGTTGTTTGATGCTGGAAAGCCAAGGTTGACTGCCTGCTCCACTACTAGGCCGTCTGGAGAGATGAGGACTATGCCGAGTCCTGCTCCATGCCGGTTGGATGCTCCATCCACAAAGAGCTTCCACATCTCCCCAACGAACAACTTCTAGCAAGTGGAGGGATCGGATGATGCCTTGGGATCTTCCATGTTGCTGGTGTCTTCTTCAAGGTCCATGCTTGTTGTCTGCCCCTCGTAATCTGGTTGTACCAAGCCTTAATTTGTTGGTGAGTCTTGACTTGGTGTAGTATGGTTTACTTCTTCCTTGCTTGCTTTACTCTGGTCTGTCTTAGGACCTGACTGAGTAACCAGTACCAGGGGTTGCGTTATTCCGACGTCAACTTCCATCCCTAGTTCGGTTGTTTCAGTCAGGTCGATTGGGCAGATATGATGACTTCCTGGAGTAAATTCCGCGACAAAGTCTGCCAAGGCTTATGCTTTTATTGCGGTTCTGGGTTGGAACTTGATGTCGTATTGCCCCAACTCAACTGCCCATTTCAAGATTCGCCCTGAGAAGTTAGCCCTCTCAAATAGAGCTTTTAATGGGAAAGCTGTGAGGACAACTATAGTGTGGGCGTGAAAATAGTGCGACAATTTCCTTGAGGCCATCATCAAGGCCAATGCTAGTTTTTCCAGTGGCAAGTACCTTGTTTCGGCGCCCAGCAGTGTCTTGCTGACATAATAGATGGGTAGATGTTGGATTCCCTCTGCACGGACCAATACTGCGCTAATTGCGTGCTGTGAGACTGCCAGGTACAAGAGTTCTTCTCCAGGAATTGGGGTTACAAGTAGTGGTGGAGAAGACATGTATTCCTTCAAGCTTTCCAGAGCTCGATCGCATTCTTCGTCCCACTCAAACTTGGCTTTTAGGGCATAAAAGAATGGTCGTAGTCTGTCTGACGACCGGCTTATGAACCGATTGAGCGCAGCAGCCATGCCGGTGAGATGCTGTACTTCTTTTACTGAGTTTGGTCTCTCCAGATCCTGAATTGCCTTGATCTGGGAGGGGTCTGCCTCTATACCCCGGTTGGTCACCAGGAAGCCCAGGAATTTGCCAGATCCTACTCCGAATGCACACTTCGACGCGTTGAGGCGTAACTTATGCTTCTTTAGGATCTCAAACATCTCACCTAGGTCCTTGAGATGGTCATTCTCATCCTTGCTCTTGACCACCATATCGTCGATGTAAGCCTCCATTGTTCTGCCTAACAATGGCTCAAACATCTTGGTGACCATTCTCTGGAATGTCGCCCCTGCGTTCTTTAGGCCAAAGGGCATGACCTTGTAGCAGTATAGTCCTCTTGGAGTTGTAAAGGATGTGACCTCCTGGTCTGGTTCATGCATGGCGATTTGGTGGTAGCCTCTGTATGCATCCAGAAAGCTAAGTCGGTTGTGCCCCGCCGTTAGGTCTACCAGTTGATCTATCCGTGGTAGAGGAAAGTTGTCTTTTGGGCAAGCCTTGTTGACTGTTTTGTCGTCGACGCAGACACGCCACTTGCCATTCTTCTTTGTCACTACGACTGTGTTGGAGATCCATCTTGGGTAGTGCACCTCTCTAATTGCTCCTGCCTCCAGCAGGTTTCCTACTTCTTCCGCCACTATCTCGCGTGGTGGAGTGCCGATCTGCGAGTTCGCTGAATGACTGGTCTGGCAGATGGGTGGACATTGAGTTAGTGACAGATGAAGTTGGGATCAATGCCTGGCATGTCGTATGGTGTCCAGGCGAACACTTCAATGTTAGAGGTCAAAAATTCCAAGACCTCTGATCTCTCAGTGCTGGACAACGACAATCCAAGCAAAAAAAACTTATCCGGGTTCTTTTCATCTATTCTTACCTCTACCAAGTCTTCCACCGCCTTCTGATTGCCTGCTTTTCCAACATCTGCGAATAGTTCATTGCTCTCAGGTTCTTCTACCGAATAAATGTATCCTTTGGTAGCGCGGCTGCCATTCACCATGACAAAGCATTGCTTGGACATAATCTGATCTCCATAGACCTCTTCAATTACAATAGTGTCGTTGGGGAACCGCATTACTTGGTGGTAGGATGACGCCACCGATCGCATGGCATGCAGCCATGTTCTGCCCAAGATGATGTTATAAGTGGAGGGGACTTTCAACACCCAGAACTCCACTTGTTTCGTCACGCTCCCTGCTCTGACTGGGAGGATTATCTTGCCGACGGGCCATTCTAGCATGGAGTTGAATCCAATCAGGGGAGATACGGCAGGTGCCAAGTCTTTATCTTGCAATTTCAATTGTTTAAATGTTTCGTAGTACATGATTTCACATGAACTACCCTGGTCAATCAGAATCCGCTTAACGTCAAAATCCTTGACTCGGAGAGTGACAACCAAGGCATCATTGTGGGGGCAATATATTCTGTCCAAGTCTCTGTCCGAAAAGGACATGATGTTTGAAGCTTCTGTTCTCCCCTTTTTGATGATAGGTTGAGTGCTTAGTACCTCCCTTAAGTGCTTAGCCTTCTTGATTGATCCTCTAAGCTCGCATACACGCTCAGGTTCGAAAACTCCATGTATCACATTAATCACGCCTTGAGGTGGGGCGTCGATTGGCATTCCGTTGGGGTTATTATGGTCCTGGGGGGCCGGTTGCGCCCCTCCTTCAATATATTTATCCAAGTGACCTGCCGCCACCAACTCCTCCAGGTGCTGTCTCAACGGCGTGCAATTTTCAGTGGGGTGCCCCTTTTCTTTATGGAAGGTGCACTGTGATCTTTCGTCATAGTCCTTCTGTGCTTCTCCTAATTTGGCTGGCCATCTGACGAAAGGCTCATCCCGTATTTCACTTAGAATTCGGTAGATTGGTTTCTTGAAGACTATGGTTATGGCAGTGCGGACTCTCAGCCATCTCTTATCCTGGTCTTCTTCGTTGTCTCGCCTGTCTCGCCCGTTTTTGCTCGGACGGTTTACCGCATTGACCTTTGCTGAGGCCTTTTTCTCTGGCATTGCGGTTGTGCTAGACTTTGTTTTGGCACGAGCGCCATCCTCTTCCACCCTGATGTGCTGGTGCACTCTTTCCATCAGGGCCTCCATGGTGAGAGGTGGCGTCATGGTGATCGAGTCCCTTAGTCTGTTTCCGACTGGAAGTCCTCTTTTGTACTGTGCAATGGCTAGATTGGTGGGACAATCCCCAATCTGGTTGAATGTCTCCCAGTAACGACTGTTGTAGGATCGTAAGGTTTCCTTGTCGCCCATGTCGATGGAGAGTAACTGGTCGATCTCCACCGGGGTTTTAGTGTTTGTTTGGAACCTTGTTACAAATGCTTCCGCCAATTGCGCCCAGGAGGCTATGCTGCCTTTTGGAAGTTTTTCAAACCAAGTCAAGCCTAGGTCGCCAAGGCTTGATGGGAAGAGGATGCACATCAAAGCCTCGTTTCGCCGGTATACAGCCATGACCTGGCGAAAGTGGCTCAAGTGTGAGTAGGGGTCCGTCTTCCCTTCATATGTAGTGAATTTGGGCTGTAGGAAGCCTGATGGTAGAGGCGCGTTCTCAATTGCTGGAACAAACGGCGAAGTCTGCAGCCTTGCTAATGCTTTGTCCGTCGGTTCGTAGGCAGGGCGCGGTATTGGCATTCCAACCTCGACGCTTCCATGTGTCCGAGGAGCCAACCGCTGTAAGGCAGAAACTCTGTGTGGATCGCGTGCCCTCGCGTCTTCCCTCCATCGTGCCTTCTCTTCGAGCACAGTGCGTAAGTCGGATGATCTGGGCAATTCCGTCTGTCTGGATCTTGTTTGGTGCGTATGTGAAGGCCAATAAGTGCTCCCTTCCGTGTAGGACCTCTCAGATCTCGTCCTCTCAGACCTGGAGTGACGAGTTCTGGAAGACCTGGATTGAGTATCGCCTGTCTTGAGGCTTTTATTCTCTGCTTGCGAGGGTGTGCTGTTCCTACCACGATCTTCCGAGTGACGAGGGGGCGTCTTGTCTGTGCGCCCCTCTCCTGTCGCCACTTCTTTTCCCTTCATCTGACGCTTTAGAGATTCCATATCCGCCGCCATCCGTCGTATCAATTCGTCTTGCTCCTTGACGCGATCCTCTAAGGCTTGAGGGTCAATCCTCCGCCTTTGTCTCTCTGGGCTCTGTGAACAAGAGTGATGGGGGCTGTTCGTCCGTCTTCTCCCCCTTGTATCCCTCCTGGGATTCTGTCGTGGCTCCAAGTCCGCCATGGGAGGGATCAAAGGTAAACCTTCGTGCCTCGCACCTCCCTCTAGTGTTAGTCCGTCGATGGCAGACTGTGTCAACTCTTCGTTGTGCGCCATTAATTCTTAAGAGGAAAAGTTTGATCAAGAGGTTTTGTTCTTGTCTGAATTCCCACAGACGGCGCCAATTGTACGGGAAAGAAATACACCTTCTCGTACAATCCTGTTGATCAAATCTGTGTTCCTCCGTACGTCGTCGTTCTGCAACCTGAAAACACAAACGTGAGCTGGCCGGCGGGTGTGTGCCGGAAACCTCTCCGATGCCTAAGTCAGCAAACAAGACAAATAGGCAAAAGCTCTGTATATTCGGGAATCAAAGTTGTGTTACCTCTCCATAGGTGATGTTTGTGAGCTTTTATAGTTTCCGCGTGGCACAATCCTAGTTGGACTCTTACTCCTCTATGTAGAGTCCTCCTAGGCTTCATACTCCTGAAAGATAATGCTTATCTCTCAACACCCCCCTCACTGCTTAAACCAAGTGAGATAGTTTTATCATGGCCGAATTACCATAGGACCGAAATAACATTGCCATGTTGGACTAACTAGCGTGACCGATCTAAGGGTTACATCGGCTCTTCCTTTCTCTTACCTCGGCTTTCACATGCTAAGACCGAGCTATCTATAAGAGCGTTGAGCCGAACTAACCCCCAGGACCAAGTTCTTCAGAGGGCTCAACATACCTCGGTCCCATACTCTACGACCGAACTAACTCTGGCGGCCGACCCATCCGTAGTACTCTTCGGAACCGGACTGAGAACAAGGCCATTATGCGACCGGACTAAACAGTACGGCTTTGGGACCGGTCTAACTTCAAAGGCCCTTCCAAGATCGGAGTAACTTTGCGGCCAATCTAATCAACACTTCGCATAGCGCCCAAAACGGCCCATTACTTAGCTCGGCCCAATTTTCATATAAATAAATAAATAAAACAAATAGAGAGAAAAATAAAAATGGGAGAAAATAAAAAAAATAAAAAGAAAAGGAAGAAGAAGGTGGGATCATGAGATCATAAAATGATGGGTGGGAAAAAGAAAAAGTAAGAGAGAGAAACGGGAAAATAGAAAATGTACATATTGGATATTTTTTGAAAAATATATCTCAGCCGTTGTTTTATAAATTGAATAGATCTGAGCCGTTCAAATGTCCTAGTAGGACAAATGTGTAGGACAAATTCAAAAACCGTCCTACTTTATTATATAGATATATATATTGAGACTAACAATTTTATTAATGTATTTGATATCATAATCGAGGAAAAATCTTTAATTAAATCCCAATTAATTTTAATATTCAAAACCATGCTATAAAAGAAACGGATTAGCTAATTGGTCCATTGACCATGACTGTTACCTCTTATTTTTAAGTCTTTGTTGAATTTGTATAGTTGGCCAGTTTGAATTGATGTTAGATTCATGATATTTGTTGAGAGGGTAATTTATATCTAAATTGGGCCGAGCTAAGGAGGAGACTTCCTTGGAAATTGGGCCGCATAATGGACCGAGGTAAGGATAGATTTACTCCGGTCCAAGAACTAAACGGATATGGGCCGCGGTAGAAAAGACTAGCAAGTGGGCCACGGTCCAAGTGTTAGTTCGGTCCAAGTGTGGAAGGGATTTTTTCAAGTGTTACCTCGGTCCAAACGTGATTATAAGTTACCAATCAGAGTAGATAGTTATCTCGGCCATGGCACTTGGAGCCGAGGTAATGGCTTCTCTTGGCGGGCTTCGCTCTGGATAGCGCGGTAGAAGCTTACTCCGGTTAGCCCAGTCCAAGAGAGCCTTGGAGTTAGCCCGGTCCAAGAAAGCTTGGTGGTTAGTTCGGTTACCACAGTCGGTATGGTGACAGTTAGCTCGGTCATACCATATTGAGCCCAAGTATGATGAGCTTTCCACAGAGCCATGCTATGGGTTAGTTCGGTCCGAGCACGCTATGGTTAGTGTGGTTTGTACATGAGAAACCGAGGTAAGAGCAGTGAAAGGAAGAACCGAACTAAGTATAGTTCGGTCTACTCTGCGGCTTAGCATAGCCATGCTTACCTCGGTTATATTGGAATCCGACCATGGTAAAACCATCTCACTTGGTTTAAAGCAGTGAGGGGGTGTTGAAGGATAAGTATTATCTTTCAGGAGTATGACTCCTTGGAGGACTCTACATGGAGGAGTAAAAGTCCTACTAGGATTGTGCCACACGGAACCTATAAAAGCTCATAACATCACCTATGGAGAGGTAACACAACTTTGATTCCCGAATACACACAGCTTTTTGTCTATTTGTCTGTTTTGCTGACTTAGGCATCGGAGAGGTATCCGGCACACACCCGCCGGCTAGCTCACGTTTGTGTTTTCAGGGAGTAAAGCGACGACGTACGGAGGAGCGCAACTTGATCAACAGGATTATACGAGAATGTTTATTTCTTTCCCGTACATTTGTAAATTGTAATTTATTTATCATCGATTGACAAAAAAATAAATCATTTGGTTTGATATAATTTACAATTTATTATTTTTTGTTTACATAAAATATTAAAATGTTTATGCTTATTTTTTTATTAAAATAGAAAACAAAAAATATGTTTAGTATAGTATTTTAAAAATAAATAAGAAAAGGTAGCTAAAGATAATTATTGGCGGAAGATGATAGCCCGAAGTAATTATCAATGAGATGACCATTGATGGTCGCTTAAGTGATGGCCCAAACTGGTTTTCAACGAGAGGTGATTGTTGGTGGATTACTAAGCTATGGGTGTTGGCCAAAAGGCGTAGTCGAACGATGAGGGAGTAAAAATAAGTGATTGTTTTTTCTCCGGTCTCAAATCGGACTGGAGAGGTAGTATTTGATCTATTGGGTTAACTTTTGGATTCTATGTTGATGATTCAAATCGTTCATATTTTAGATTTCGTTGATTATATCACTCCTGTAAAAATTCAAGTCAATCGGATAACGGTAACCATATGTTCAGATCAGTTTGTAGGAAAAAAATAAACAGTGAGAAAATAAATAGTTCATACAAAATTGATTCGAACACATAGTTTTCGTTATCCGATCAACTTGATTTTTTGCAGCGATGATATACTCGACGAATTCTAAAATGTAAAAGGTTCGGATAATCAAAACGAGGTCTAAAAATGGGCCCAATGAGCCACACTAGAATGTCCAGTCTGATTTGGGACTGGAGATAGTCCAGGTCCTAAAAATAAATATTATGAAAACTAAAATAACTTTTTAGAAAAATCACCAAAAAAAAAAAGAATCACAATTTGACCATTATAACAAAATAAATTTTGATTTTTTAATTTTATCAATTTAAATCATAATAATTTGATTTGTTTTCAATCTAAAGCATAAATCGATAGTTATCTTAGTCATTAAACTCAATGAAAAATGATATTCTTTTCTGTTGAGTTTAATGATTAAAATTTTTGGTCAATTTTATTTAGTGAAAATAGACAAATGATTTAGATTACAAACAAATTAAATTGACAAAATTAAAATTTTATTTTGTTATAAGGTCAAAACCCTATAAATTTTTTTTGGAGGAATTACACATCACTGGGGAGCACAAAAAATATTTACAAAAAACTGACATGTAATCCCCCCTCCCCCCCACCCCCCCCCCCCCCCCCCCCCCCCCCCCATTTGGAGAATTACACATCACTGGGGAGCACAAAAATATTTACAAAAAACTGACATGTAATCCCCCCTCCCCCCCTCTTGGGTGATTTCCCCAATTTTTTTTAGTTATATAGAATTTTGTAATTATTTTTAACTTTTTAAAAAGGAAAATAAACACCAAACAAATTTTGTTTTAATTTTTAAAATTATTGTAAATATAAACAAAAAAAAATATAAATGCAAACGTTACCAAGCATCACTAAACATTTTCGTTTTATGTTAGGGAGATGCACCAATAAATCCCAAATCTTTATCTTATAACCCATTTGGCTCTATGTTTTATCTTATGATCCAATTAGTCCCAAACTAATGTTAATGACAGAATAACCAGTGTTACACTATGTTTTGCGCTTTTTAGTAAGCGTAAATGAGGAAAACCCCAACGTGGTATTGACTAAAATGCCCAAAACTCTGTAGATGTTTGTTTTCCCTTCAAACATATCGTTACGCCGATGTTAATGGCCTTTTTTTTTGTTTGGTGTTCATCACTATCAACAACATCACCAACATCACTAAAAAAATATCAAAAATCATATATCATAAAAATATCATCAAACATCGTCAATTACATCACCAACATCACTAAAAAAAACTTCATCAAAAAACAACATCATAAAAACATCATCAAACATCAACAAAACATCATCAAAAAACATCAACAACATCAAACTTTAAAAAAACATCATCAACCATCAAACATCACCAACATTAATCATCAACATCCAGTAATGATTTTGTGTTTTTTACAACATTAGCCATCACCAACATTAGCCATCTCTCTCTGAATCCAGTAATGATTTTGTGTTTTTTACAAAGAAAAAACCCAAGCAGAGATCATCAAACTAGGAAATCATCATCAAATCAATGCTAGACATCATCAACATCAGGGCCATAATCAACATCATCAACATTAGTTCTGATCCACACCAATCCATCATCAACATCAGTGGTAGACATCATCAACATCAGGGCCATGATCAACATCAAACATCATCATCAAAACCCATCTAGGAGACTCCATTGAAGGCCCAATCCAGAACTTGAGAAAAACCCTTCTTTTTTTACCTTCAAAACCAGCAAATCTCTTCTACCCATTAATCAGAATCTCGTCAAAAAGGCCTCTGTCTAGGGTTTAAAATGCAGACGAATCCATTTTTTTTTTCAAGATTTTGAGAGATTCGAGAGTGATGAAGAAGGAAAAGATTCGATTTTAGGCAAATGGGTATTCAAAAAATCCATTTTTCACAACTGGGTGCTCGAGAAAACTAATGGAATAGATTCAATTTGAAAAGAACAAAGCAAGCAAAGAGCTATTTGGAGATACAAGATATTTAAGTGATGATAAAAAATAAATGTGGGTTTGAGAGAGAGAGAGAGAGAGAGAGAGAGAGAGAGAGAGAGAGGGTGAAGTGGGGGATAGGGTTTTGAAATGAGGAAGAAAAACGAGAACCAGGTGGTGGAACGATGGAAGTGATGGAATCGTTCCATTCGGGGAAGTTTCGCCGATCCAAACTCCGATCCGGTACTGTACCGGAGGGGCACCGGCCAGTGTATGTAGGAGAAGAGATGGAACGTTCAAGATCTGATAGTAGGTATCGACAAGGCTGATGTTTCAAACATATAAACACCCACCCAAAATTATTCAATCCGATGTTTACCATTTTGGGTTGGTGTTACAACAAACATCTTCTTCTCTCTCTTTCGCCATTGATGAATAGTTGCAGAGAGAGAGAGAAATCGCACCCTCAAAAGGGTATTGATGTAAAAATAAATGGAATCAAATCAAACCCTCAAAAATCTGGACAAACGTTAGGACCAAATGGTATACAAAAAAACTTAAAGGACTAAATAGTTTAACTTTTTCCAAGATAGGATTTATGGGTAATTTTTCCTTTATGTTATTTGTTTATCATTTTCAGAGATTTTGAACATTAAAAACACACAAATTAGCAAAGTCCTTCATAAACCCATTGTTTATCTAGCCAAAATCCAAATAAAAGATTGGGCAAAAAAATAGAAATTGGGTACAATAGTTTTGGTGTTGGTGGGTTTTTCTGTTTTTTGTTTTTATTTATTTATTTTGTGGAAAAGTGTTACTAAATCAAAAGCATTACAATCCAATCGTCCAAAAAATCCGAAGGTTTTTTTTTCCGAGACAAAAATTTTGGTCTAAAAAATATAATAGTTCATTATTAAATGTCTTATTTGTGGCAAAAAATATAATAATAATACTTTTAGCAAAAAAAAAAAAAATTTTATTTCTAATAAGTGATTTTGTTATTAAAATTTTAATTTGTTGTGGTGTTAATTTCTAAACAACATATAAAAAATTATAAATTAAGCATTAAATTTTTTATAAAAAAAAATAGCAGAAGCTGGCAAACACTAGATTACGTAAGCAGAAGCAAAAATTGACAATGCATACAATATGTAACTTTATTAGAAAATTACTCAGTTTTCACAAACTTACATAATTGATTTTATAAAAAAAAAAACTTAAGTTAAACACAAATTCACGAACTTACGTAAATTTGTATTTAATTTATATATTTTATAAGATAACTCATATAAATTTGTAAAAATTTATATAATTTTATAATAAGATTATATATAATGTGCATTACACATCAGAGTATTTTCCAAAATTTAAACTAACAAGTTGACACTTTATAAACAAAAAATATCATTACTACAAAAATAGTTAAAGATCACACTTTGATAAAAAAAAATATCTCACTTTCATTGGAAGTGTGATAAAAAAAATTAGATTGATATTTTAATCACACTTAATTTGATTGAGTGTGATAATATTCATTTTTTATGTCACTTTTCAATTAAATGTGATTATATATATATATATTTTTAATCATACATTCTAATTAAAGTGTGATTATATATACACTACTACTTTTTAATCACACTTTTTAAATAAGTGTGATTAGATATATATTTTTTAATCACACATTCTAATTAAAGTGTGATTATTTATATATTTTTTAATCACACCTTCTAATTAAAGTCTGATTATATATACATTACCACTTTTCAATTACACTTTTTAAATAAGTGTGATTAAATATATATATATATATTTAATCACACTCCACTACAAGAAGAAGCATCTTTGGCGACTAAAAAAGCACATTTGGTCGCTGAAAGTATAGGTTTTGGTGACTAAAAAAGTATTAGTAGCCAAAAGTAAAGATTTTTGGCGACTAAAAAAATTTAGTAGCCAAAAGTATAGGTTTTGGTGACTAAAAATCTATTTGGTTGCCCATATATGGCTTTTACCGACTAAAAAAATTTTAGTAGTCAAAAGTAAGGCTTTTTGGCGACTAAAAAAAAATTAGTAGCCAAAAGTGAGGTATTGTTTGACTAAAAAGATGTTTGGTAACCAAAAGTGAGGCTTTTACAGACTAAAAAAATTTTAGTAGCCAAAAGTGAGATTTTTTGGCGACTAAAAAAAATTTAGTAGCCAAAACTGAGGCATTGGGAGACTAAAAAGATGTTTAGTAGCCAAAAGTGAGGCTTTTTGGCGACTAAAAAGAAATTTAGTCACCAAAAGTAGTAATTTTAGCCCGGGAATTAAATTTTTTAACGACTAAAAAATAATTAGTAGCCAAAAGTAGAGAATTGGCGATTAAACATTTTAGTCGACAAAAGTGGTCCCTTTTTTTTTCTAGTAAATAATTTATTTTTACATAAATTATGTTCAATAAAAAATAATTATCTTTATATATATTTTTATATTAATACGGGTCTATGTACTATATAAATAATATATGTTGCATATATAATCATATGATGTTATAGAGGTGTAGTGGAAAGAATGTGTTGTATAAGGTTTATGGTGTGAGAGGGTTGATGGTTCGAATCTCCACAAGAGCAAATGAGAAATTAGTGAGTGTAATATTTTTTTTTTCACATCTAAATGTTATTAATCACACTTAAAAAGTGTGATCTAAATGTTATTAATCACACTTAAAATGTGTGATTAAAAATAACCCTTTTAATCACAGTCCCAAATATCACACTTTAATAAAACTTAAAAAGGCACTTTAATAAAACTTAAAAGGTGTGATTAAATAACATACATCACACAAAAAAAGTGTGATCTTTATCTATTTTTGTAATAGTGTATGCAACAAGTGTGTTTTGTTTTGTATATTGTATTTTTCAAAAATTTTTAAAACAAAATTAAACAATAATGATATAGACCCGACTATCCCTCACCCTCACTACTCTACGTACACGTGGAGGTTAATGAAAAAAAATAAATAAATAAAAATAAATAAAATTAGTCAATGACCGCTCACTGGAGTCCTGGGCTCTCCCGGTGGGTCCCAAGCATTATACCAAAATTAAAAACACAGGAAACAAATCTCGATCTTGCCAAGAGTCCGCCACTGGGTGTTGGCATAGCCGCTCTAACTGTCATCAACGATAAGAGCATCCCACCAGTTTACTTAAATTTTATCTTAAAATATTATTAAAAAATTCATTCCCTGCTTTAAGAATCACTTTTTTATTTAGTTCTCCCAATAAACTCTCTATTATTTCTCTATTCTATTAAAATAATAAATTTAATTACTTTTAAATTTGAATATTTTTCTAATAATATAAACAGACAGTTTTGTATAAACAGAGCAGTCTACGTTCTCTTCCGGCCGGACGTCCGGCCGGTCGTCCCCCCGGATGTTCGGCCCCTTCTCTAGCTGCTACGTTCACCTGCTGTGTTACTGTTGTTTACCTTGTTGTTCTTCTGTTGCTGCTGTTTTGCAAAATTAGCACTAAAGTGTTGTGAGCTAAGGAAGAAGGACAGATCGGAACTTGGTTTAACCATTAGCATAGATATATTGCTTTTCCACTGGAAGTGCAACCATTGTTCTCAATTCATTGAAAAGTTTTTCTAAAACCAGGAGGTTTCTGACATAGGCTTTGTTATTCCTTTTCTTTTATTTGTTTACAATTCCCATGATAACTGTTATAATATTGTACCTTTGCTCATTGTCAAATAATTTAGTGAGTAGGAAAAAAAAAATTTGTCTTCTTTGTTTATTTATTTTTTTTAATTTCCTTGATGAAAATAACCTTCAATTAAAAAAGAGTGACCTCATCAGTGAAAGTGAAAGAGATTCTTGAGAGAGTCTTTGGCTGAGTTTTGGCGCCCTCCAGTTCCCTTCGCGCCTTTTGCTACAATAAAATAAGAATTTATCAATATGAGGGAGCTACAGTGACTCCCTACAAATAGAGAGTCACTGTAGCAACACTTTTATTTAGTGAGTGGGTTAAGGGACCTGATGGGAGTATTTTTTGACAACAAAACCCCTTATTTTGAGTAAGGAGGTGATATAAGGGTATTCCTAGGGATGCTCTAAGTCCACTGTCTATTTTTATGATTTGCATTATTTATTTATTTTAAATTAATTGAATAAATTTGTAAAAAAATTAAATTAATTAAATATCATAATCAAATGATCAAATCATATTTGCATTATAAAAATATATGTCTAATCTGATTTTAAAAAGAAATATAATCTGATCATGTAATTACTAATACATAATTAATCTAATTTTTCACATTCATAAATTAATAGATAAATTTTATAAAATGAATTATTAGCATCACAAAAATAGACTTGTGGTTGGCCAAAGGACACAACAATAGTGACCCCATTCCCAGCTAAATGTTTCCTGAATTCGTTGAGAATAACACTATCCCAAAAATAATTGCTTTATGAGAAAAAGATAATTTAAAAAAACCCACCTCCCATATTATATTTTATTTAATAGGCATGGAATTATTAAGGTGCACAGCCCTAAAAAAAGGGTATATACTCTATGGATCTTATTACAACGTACATAATAATTTAACTATAATATATTATAATTTTTTTCACTACAACGTTCACAATTATAAAGGTTCATAACTTTTATTTTAAGTGGGTGTACTGTCCATTCGCTCATTCATAATCTTTATTATAAAGTGATGAAATGAACAAAATGTATATCATAGATTCACTTATTGCTAACTTTTACGATTAACAAAATTAACACTATAAAGTAATGTAATATTTCCTTTTAAGGCTGTGTATTATATATTTTTATAAGAAAAATGTTAAAATCAATCTTAAAAATTGTCATTTGCCTTGATATATGTATATAAGTGTATAGACATACGTAAAAAATATAATGAAATTTATGAAAATAATTGAGAATATGTAAAATGTTTGTTGAAATTGTAACTATTTTAAATTTATTTACTTATTAATGGCAGTCCTTACCAGTAACCTTTTTTTTATTTATTTTTTATTTTTTTTATAATAGGTCAGTAGTTGACTTCTTGTGATAAATAATTTTTTTAATATAAATTTTGAATAAATTTTATAATAAATAAATGTTCTACTCAATATTCTATAAATTTTGAATAAATTTTTTAATAGCTCAATTTGATTTTTTACATGTATGTTTTACTCGATATTCTCTAAACAATAAATGATTCGGATTATCAAAACATAACTCAAAATGAGCCCCCTACGACGTAAACAACAGTCACTGTTGAAAAACCTAAAAATCCCAAGATATTTATTTGTGATTATGTATCAATTTTAACTAGTAAATAACAATCACAATCAAACAATCAAAGACGCATCGGCACAATGATTTAACATGGAAAAAAACACAATTGGAGCGTCTCCAATTGTGATAAAAAAAAATCATGGGCTAAAACTACAAAACAATCTACTAAGAAGACAAAAAAGAATTACACAAGTGTACTCTCAATTACCTAATGAATCCACGCCTCAATTGAACCGACCCCAATGTGCCTCTTCCACCACCATCTTCATCTCAGAATTGTTTTGTCCAACGTTGAATCCATAACGCTAATGTCGAATCCACGACGACGAGCCACTCCAGAATCCACCAAAGTTTCAAGCCCAAATTCTACAGAATCCACCAAAGAACAACTCTCTCTTTTTTGAATAAAACAAAATAAACAAACCCTTTAATATAATCCACTAAATTCATGATATAAACTCTCATAGATATCAACGGAAACAAGTAAAGAAGCTTCAAATGAAAACCCTAATTCCCAAGAAGAAGATCTGGAAGTCGTACCCTAGAAACTGAATTAATCCCAGATGTATAGAAAACAAATCGCGATCTCTGCTCGAACGTAAGAATGGACGCTCGAGCGGTCTGACTAAAACTCGTGTTTTAGAACAAGGATCTACGCTCGAACGCAAGAAAGGCCGTTTGAGCATAAAAATACAACTCCTAATATTTTTGCAGGCGAGTAAAACTTTTGAAAGGATTGCATCTTCGCTTGAACGCACAATCGACCGCTCGAGCAATCAAACAATTTTGACTGTTATTTTGCTTCAGCTCGATCCCCAGCATAATCAACAAAGTGGCAAACATGATAGGATTAACTCTTCTATATAGGCACAATTCGGATTGGATCCGCTTTTAAATACTCATAACCTCACTTAAATAAAAAATCGAATAAAATTATAACTGAAAGTAGTTTTGTCAAATGGAATTGTCAATTACAAAAACTTAACAACTGATGTGCCACTACACAGTAATGACTTCATATTCGCATTATTATCTAACTACTACCCTGTACTAACCGATATCTCATATAAAAAATAAATAAATAAAAGGATCAATTGTAGAAAAATAATATAAACTCAAAATAATTGTAAAGGGATGAAAGTACAAGATTTAATTGTACAATCTAATGCATGAATTATTTGTACTTTTTTTGACATTACAATTGTTTTGTATGGACACTATTTTTCTACAATTTTTCCAAAATAAAATTAAAAATAAATAAATAAAAGTCCTCTTTGACAGCTATTTGTGCCTGCCATGCCAATCTATCTATTTTATTATTATCTTTTTGGTCTTGGTTTTTAGTAGATAAGAGTGGCTTATCTGTCTATGGATTTTTTTGAACTCTTTTTTTTTTTTTGGCCGACAAAGAGATAAAATTGAAAATGATAACATACACTCAACTTCATTTATACTTCTTTTTTTTTTTTTTTTTTAAATTATTAGATCAATAGGTTGGCTTGCTTGGTGAAACAAAATAGTCAGTGTTCGTGGTGGCAGATGTATAAAAAAAAAAAATGGTTAAATTTTACAATACTCAAGATAGTCCGTGGTGGCATTTATACTTTATTTTTTTTTAAAGTCAGAGGTTTTTGTTGTAACTTTTCTATCTAATAGTTTTTAGAGAGAATTTTTACTGTCATTGGGGGAGAGGTTTTTGTTATAACTTTTCTATGTGATATTTTTGTCATACAATAGGATATTAGTAGATTAATAAATTAGATTATAATGAAAATGTCACAGTCACTCTATTAATTCGAATTCTGAACCTCTGACTTTATCACTACATATCCCAGAGGATAGTTATATAGATCTGAGCCAACTACCTTGTTTATACAATTTTATTTATTCTAACATTGCAGTTACAAGTGAATCTATGCATACTATTATACAAGCAAAATGGTTAAATTTTACAATACTCAAGATACATATGTCATTTTGTGAATAGTCCAAAATATAATTTATACATAATAAATTCATCTTCTCTCTCTAAAAAACCCTAGCTGCTCTCTCTTTCTTTGCTCTTTAAGGGAGAAAGAGTTATGTTTTTAACCTTCCTCTCCCTTCCGTTTATTCTCCTATGGTGTCTATCATGATGCTAGCCACTACCACTCCTCTTGTCTCTATCATCGATTTGCTATATCAAGGAAGCTTTCATATGCAGGCTAAGATCTGATTTATGATCGAGATGTAAACATAAATTTCAGAACATAAACCTTACACTTCGGATCATTTACCATGTGTATTATCAAGAAATCAAGACAAAATGACATACTTGAATCCATTGATGAACGGTTAAACGGAAGCGTGATTATCAATAAACTCTTTGTTATTGATTATGTTATTGCCTTCTAGTCCTTTCCCCTTTGGTGCCTTATGTTTCTCCTTTGAGAGGATTTAGAAAAATGGCAGTATTCTTTTCTCCACTTGGGAAGGAATAGGGACCATAACCTTTTAAAAGTTATAATTGGTTTTCAAAACTGAAAGGTTGTGGAAGTTCAAAAGGAATGAAAACAACTTTAACCATTATTGGTTTTAATTTCTATTTATTGGTTTTCAAAACTGAAAGGTTGTGGAAGTTCAAAAGGAATGAAAACCAACTTTAACCAATATGTTTTAATTTCTATTTCTGCCCCTCATAGAAATAGAAATTATACAACTAGTATCTACACATTAGGTCCATAACACATATACCCTTAAGCCTATTAACTAAATTGAATCACTTAAATTGTAGGCTTCTTATAAATGATAACACCACATTTAATTATGTGGTCCCAGTGAGACATTATCTAACACGAGATCCAGTATTGTTAAACGCGTTGTTATATACTATACAATCACTTCAGATCCAGAATGTTTTATTTTGTAATGTAGAAGTAGGGACTAAGGTACCAAAACTACCGATTGCGACAATGAACAAATCGTGAAGGTAACTGGTATTGTTTGTTTGGTGGTGATCATTTTGGTTCTTTTCTTTCTTTCTTTTTTTTGGCAATAATCTCTCTATGTGGAGGTTTCCTTCTTTTATGGAGGTTTTCTCCTCCTTGCGTAAAGATTTTTTTTTTTTTTTTCCTCCCTATATGTCTCCCTGCATAGAAGTTCTCTTTATCCATTTTGGGATCTATTTTGTACTCCGATGTATTTTATTGGACAACTTATTGTCAAATGTGCAATATATTAAGTCTTGTGCTTTTTTATCAACAAAAAAAGTTCATTTTTAAATTCTCAAGATTATTCACAAATATTATGTTTATTGTTCCTTAAATCATGCTATCATAAGGATGTTTCCTTAATATTGTGTATAGATCATGTATTTAGGTACAATGTTTAAAATAAAAAGGGAAAAGGGAGGTAAAATATAAATGAAATATAATTACATTTTACTCACATTTTTCATTTCTCTTTCTAAATTTCTTCCCAAATTCTTAATCTAAAACATAACTTAAAAAATTAAGAAAACTATAGTATTATTTTAAAGAGAACACATTTTATATGAGCTCATTACTTTAAAAAGATCCTTTCATTGTGAACCTTCAATTGAATTTGAAATTTATGATCAAATTTTTAGGAGTATAATTCAAATTGTAGATTTCTTTTTAAAATAATTGAAATTTTATTTTATTTCTTTTATTTTTTTAATGATTGGGTATTCGAGTCAACTTATGTGTACCACAACTAATCCCGAAACCCATGCAAAGGGTCCCCCACGTGGATCGAACGAATCTTGGGCAGAGCTCACAAGCATAGTCCCAAAGAGTTGATAACATCTAATGAGAGTTGAACCTGATACCTAAAGAGAGCACACCTTCAAATCCTAAGCTGCATCCACTAGGTTAATCCTTGAGGTTGTGATTATTGAAATCATGTATAGCGTAGGGATAAGCTCTCCTCCATACTATCATCATCTCTTCATACTCATCTACACTTTTCTTGTGGGCTCAAATTCAAACTCACATCGATGATCTGAACCATCTATTTTGTAGATTGTATAATAAAAGTCATCCATGTAAAATATCAATTTTATCGGACATTTATAAATATAAGAACAAATAAAATGGATAACAATGGAATTGTAAACTTAAACTATTCATTTTGTAAAATAAAACGTGATTCATTTCTGTATTTATAGTTGTTCAATAAATTTAATTTTTTTGTATGGGTAACGTTTGCAATAAAACTTATGAAATTGATGATTTAAATTATCAAAATGAGTTTAAATTGATACCCACAAGAAAAATATAAATAGATATAGAAAGATGAAATACGGAAGGAACTTATCCCTATAGCGTATGTTATTGTATTGCCTTTTCATGGGCGTATGTTATTGTATTGCCTTTTCATGGTAACAAAATCTCATTGAAGAGGTGAGATATCATTGTCTACGTATTGCCTTTTCATGATAACAAGATCTTATTGAATAGGTGAGATATCATTGTCTACATATGAACGATTTCTATTTAGGGGTTGGGATTTAGTATTTAAATATTTTATTTTTTGTATATTTATTTTAGACACAAAAAAAAGGAATCTTTTTTTCATAAATATCTTTTCACTTACTTATGTTTCATTTAGTACACATTATTTTCTTATATTCTAATAAGTTTTATGACTGACATAGTTACCAAAATACTCTTAATAATATCACATTTACAATATGAATGTTTCATTATGTGAATATTCACATTGTAAAATATAAATATTCACATCACTAAATTACTAACTGTTCAAAAAATATTTGTAAGGGTAGAATGTCCATAAAATACTTTAAATATGAGAATTAAGATTTAGTAGATCAAATATTCAAATAATATGACTTATTAGAATATAAAAATATCTTATGGATTAATTGAAATACAAACACTTTAAAAAAGATTTTCTAATAAACCTCCCTAAACAGAATGTTTTTCTATAATTGGATTAATTTTTTACAATAATATTTCCTCTCTCTAATTTTTCTATCCACATTCCACCCAATAATGTGGCAAACAAAACCAACCAATCAATACTTTTCAAACACTTCTATCTTGTTTCAAAATTGTTTGTCACATGATTGGAGGAATTTAGATAAGAAAAATTAAGGAAATATAACGTTGTTCAACTTTTTAATAGATAACTCACTTTTATTAGAGTTTTCAAACATATCTCATCTATTCAATAGGATTTTGTTCGAAATTGTCTTTCATTAAAAATATTTTTATATATATTTTATTTTTTTAGGATTTAAAAATTGATATCAATATTTTGCATGACACTAAAAAAATCATTATTTAAGCATTTAATGCACAGGTTAGTTGCAATCAAACCAAGAAAAAAAATTATAAACATTTTATTATTTAAACGATTATAAATTGTATTATGTTAGAAAGTCTCTAACGTTATAGTTTACAACCCAATTTTATCAAATTTTATTTTTTTAATAATTATTAATAAATTTACTTTCATTAGTGTACCCTTAACGTCAATTAGACCCTTAAAAAATCTAACATGGCTGACTCTTTGATTTTCAAACAAATCTCGTTTGACAAGTTAACATTTTAGTCAAAAAGTTAAAAAGTTACTAAAAAAGTCAAAAAGTTTATAACCTATATTAAAAAGTCAAAGATTCTCTTTTCTCTTTACTTTTTGTACATCTTTTCGTAAAAAACTAAAAAGTCATCCCAAACATACTAATTTTTTTTACCTTATATTTTAGCCAAAAAGTCAAAAAATTATTAAAATAATCTGTTCCCAAACGAGGCCGAATTGCAAAAATGAAAGGCTTCTTAACAAATTATACCATAATGAAATTCGACCCGTAAAAATAGTTTTACTAAAATTTTCTTTATGTTTTCAATTTTGTTGTATTGTGTTGTTGTTGAATCATATTAATTGATTTATTAATAAAAATCATTTTATTGCAATGAATTTTATTTTTCAAAATTTTAACACTACATATTTTTTTAACTATTATAAAGTATGTATCTATCTGTATAATAAAATAAAATAAAAATTCAAAAATGTCTTAGAGATACAATTGGTTAGAATGGCTAGCATCTTCCTCCCATTATTCACTCCTCATATCACTTCCTCGCAGAGCATGGCTTATTGAGCGCATTCCGGGGCCCATTTTAATGATCTAAAACATTCACTTTTTAGCATATATCGAATAGAATATACTTGACAAAAATTAAATTGATCAGATATTAGTAACTCTTTCATCAAAACACATTTATATTTAGTTTTATATTTCAAATTACACTTATCATTCACTTTTTCAAATACAAATATCATTTGATGAGAGGACTACCGATATTCGATTAACTTATTTTTTGCAGTTGTGATCTACTTAATACACTCTAAAAAGTTACGATTTGAATTATTGAAATGGGCCTAGAATGTGCCCTAGACTGTGCCCAATAAACCTTGCAATAATAGTTGTTGCGCACTATATGTAGTAGGAATCCAAATCCATCTTTCTTTTATTTTGCATTTATTGGATTCATTAATTATTTTTCATAACAAGATGAAATATATTAATTTATTGGATTAATTAATTATTGAATTGTTGAACTTGATTTATAAATAAATATCTCTTGATTTATGTTTATTTTCTTAAATTTCTTGAATGTTAAAATTATTCTTTTGATACTTTAGTGTTAGTCCATTTTAATATCTTTTATTTATTTATTGATATATCTTGTTCATGAATGGAGTTTCATTACTTTGGCAACCTCTTATCTTGTTCATGCATGGAGTTTCATTACTTTGGTAACCTTTCATCTTGTTCATGAATGGAGAGTAATTAGAATTCATGAATTTGGAGATGAGTTAATTTTTGGAGCTACTCCATTTTCTCTAATTTAATGATCATCTTTATTTTTGGTATAGCTTGTAAGGTCTTAGTGGTCTATAAATAGTCCCTCTCATCTACTCTTTTCTACACCAACACACACCAACTATTTTCTATACAGAGAGATTACTAGCAAAGAAGATTGTTTTTCTTGGTGGAGTTTTGAGTTCACCATCTTGTGCAGAGTTGGCATGAACCATATGACAAGTGGTCGGACTGTTGTATCCTGGAGGGGACAAGTCATAGTTTTGTGACTACTGCATCGGTATTTGGGTTCTTCCTACCGCAGTGGGTTTGATCTCCTTGAAGAAAACGAGATATCTGTGTCTCAGCCCGATGTATTTATATCTCATTTTCTTTGCATCATTTATCAATAAAATATAATTGAGAGGGTAATTTATATAGATAAATTGGGCCAAGCCAAGTAATGGGCCGGTATGGGCCGAAGTACGAAAGGCAGAGTAAGAAGGGCCTTAACTAGGTAGTTCGGTCCCAGAAGTATCTCGGTCTCAACGTATTACGGTTAGCCCGGTCAAGTCCTCTTGACCGAAATATATGGGCCACTTCAGTTCTGTTAAGTTAGTCCGGCTCGGCACTTCTATGGATAGTTCGGTCTTAGCATTCAAGGCCGAGGTAGAAGCAAGGAAAGGAATAGCCGGACTCAAAGTTAGATCGGCCATACCTGCCTGTCTAGTATAGTAGTATTACTTCGGTCGTATGGTAGTTCGGCCATGGTAAAACCATCTCACTTGGTTTAAGCAGTAAGGGGGGTGTTGAAGGATAAGCATTATCCTTCAGGAGTATGAATCCTAGAAGGACTCTACATGGAGAAGTAAAAGTCCTATTAGGATTGTGCCATACGGAACCTATAAAAGCTCACAGACATCACCTATGGAGAGGTATCGCAACTTTGATTCCTGAATACATAGAGCTTTCGCCTATTTGTCTTGTTTGCTTACTTAGGCATCGGAGAGGTTTCCGGCACACACCCGCCGGCTAGCTCACGTTTGTATTTTCAGGTTGTAGAACGACGACGTACGGAGGAACGCAGATTTGATCAACAGGATTATACGAGAAGGTGTATTTCTTTCCCGTACAATTGGCGCCGTCTGTGGGAATTCAGACAAGAACAAAACCTCTTGATCAAACTTTTCCTCTTAAGAATCAATGGCACACAACGAAGAGTTGCCACAGTCCGCCATCGACGGACTAACACCAGAGGGAGGTGCGAGGCGCGAAGGTTTACCTTTGATCCCTCCCATGGCAGACTTGGAGCCACGACGGAATCCCAGGAGGGATACAAGGGGGAGAAGACGGACGAACAGCCCCCATCACTCTCGTTCACAGAGCCCAGAGAGACAAAGGCGGAGGATTGACCCTCAAGCCTTAAAGGATCGCGTCAAGGAGCAAGACGAATTGATACGACGGATGGCGGCGGATATGGAATCTCTAAAGCGTCAGATGAAGGGAAAAGAAGTGGCGACAGGAGAGGGGCGCACAGACAAGACGCCTCCTCGTCACTCTGAAGGTCGTGGTAGGAACACCACACCCTCGCAAGCAGAGAATAAAAGCCTCAGGACAGGCGATACTCAATCCAGGTCTTCCAGAACTCGTCACTCCAGGTCTGAGAGGACGAGATCTGAGAGGTCCTACACGGAAGGGAGCACTTATTGGCCTTCACATACGCACCAAACAAGATCCAGACAGACGGAATTGCCCAGATCATCCGACTTACGGACTGTGCTCGAAGAGAAGGCACGATGGAGGGAAGACGCCAGGGCACGCGATCCGCACAGAGTTTCTGCCTTACAGCGGTTGGCTCCTCGGACGCATGGAAGCGTCGAGGTTGGAATGCCAATACCGCGCCCTGCCTACGAACTGACGGACAAAGCATTAGCAAGGCTGCAGACTTCGCCGTTTGTTCCAGCAATTGAGAACGCGCCTCTACCCTTAGGCTTCCTACAGCCCAAATTCACTACATATAAAGGGAAGACGGACCCCTACTCACACTTGAGCCACTTTCGCCAGGTCATGGCTGTATATCGGCGAAACGAGGCTTTGATGTGCATCCTCTTCCCATCAAGCCTTGGCGACCTAGGCTTGACTTGGTTTGGAAAACTTCCAGAAGGCAGCATAGCCTCCTGGGCGCAATTGGCGGAAGCATTTGTAACAAGGTTCCGAACAAACACTAAAACCCCGGTGGAGATCGACAAGTTACTCTCCATCGACATGGGCGAGAAGGAAACCTTACGATCCTACAACAGTCGTTACTGGGAGACATTCAACCAGATTGGGGATTGTCCCACCAATCTAGCCATTGCACAGTACAAAAGAGGACTTCCAGTCGAAAACAGACTAAGGGACTCGATCACCATGACGCCACCTCTCATCATGGAGGCCCTGATGGAAAGAGTGCACCAGCACATCAGGGTGGAAGAGGATGGCGCCCGTGCCAAAACAAAGTCTAGCACAACCGCAATGCCAGAGAAAAAGGCCTCAGCAAAGGTCAATGCGGTAAACCATCCGAGCAGAAACGGGCGAGGCAGGCGAGACAACGAAGAAGACCAGGATAAGAGATGGCTGAGAGTCCGCACTGCCATAACCACGGTCTTCAAGAAACCGATCTACCAAATCCTAAGTGAAATACGGGATGAGCCTTTCGTCAGATGGCCAGCCAAATTAGGAGAAGCACAGAAGGACTATGACTAAAGATCACGGTGCACCTTCCACAAAGAAAAGGGGCACCACACTGAAAATTGCACGCCGTTGAGACAGTACCTGGAGGAGTTGGTGGCGGCAGGTCACTTGGATAAATATATTGAAGGAGGGGCGCAACCAGCCCCCCAGGACCATAATAACCCCAACGGAATGCCAATCGACGCCCCACCTCAAGGCGTGATCAATGTGATACATGGAGTTTTCGAACCTGAGCATGTATGCGAGCTCAGGGGATCAATCAAGAAGGCTGAGCACTTAAGGGAGGTACTAAGCACTCAACCTATCATCAAAAAGGGGAGAACAGAAGCTTCAAACATCATGTCCTTTTCAGACAGAGACTTGGACAAAATATATTGCCCCCATAATGATGCCTTGGTTGTCACTCTCCGAGTCAAGGATTTTGACGTCAAGCGGATTCTGATTGACCAGGGTAGTTCATGTGAAATCATGTACTACGAAACATTTAAACAATTGAAATTGCAAGATAAAGACTTGGCACCTGCCGTATCTCCCCTGATTGGATTCAACTCCATGCCAGAATGGCCCGTCGACAAGATAATCCTCCTAGTCAGAGCAGGGAGTGTGACGAAACAAGTGGAGTTCTGGGTGTTAAAGGTCCCCTCCACTTACAACATCATCTTGGGCAGAACATGGCTGCATGCCATGCGCTCGGTGGCGTCATCCTACCACCAAGTAATGCGGTTCCCCAATGACACCGGAGTAATAGAAGAAGTCTATGGAGATCAGATCATGTCAAAGCAGTGCTTTGTCACGGTGAATGGCAGCCGCGCTGCCAAAGGATACGTTCATTCGGTGGAAGAACCTGAGAGTAATGAACTATTCGCAGATGTTGGCAAAGCGGCTAGCCAGAAGGCAGTGGAAAACTTGGTAGAGGTAAGAATAGATGAAAAGAACCCGAATAAATTCTTTTTACTCGGTTCGTCGCTGTCCAGCACCGAGAGATTAGAGGTCTTAGAATTTTTGACCTCTAACATCGAAGTGTTCACCTGGACACCATACGACATGCTAGGCATTGATCCCAACTTCATTTGTCACCAACTCAATGTCCACCCATCTGCCAGACCAATCATTCAGCGGACTCGCAGATCGACACTCCACCACGCCGAGATAGTGGCGGAAGAAGTAGGAAACCTGTTGGAAACAGGAGCAATCAGAGAGGTGCACTACCCCAGATGGATTTCCAACACAGTCGTGGTACCAAAAAAGAATGGTAAGTGACGTGTCTGTGTCGACTACAAAACAGTCAACAAGGCATGCCCTAAAGACAGTTTTCCTCTGCCACGGATAGATCAACTGGTAGACTTAACGGCGGGGCACAACCGACTTAGCTTTTTGGATGCATACAGAGGCTACCATCAAATTGCCATGCACGAACCAGATCAAGAAGTGACGTCCTTCACAACTCCAAGAGGACTATACTGCTACAAGGTCATGCCCTTTGGCCTAAAGAACGCAGGGGCGACATTCCAGAGAATGGTCACCAAGATGTTTGAGCCATTGTTAGGTAGAACAATGGAGGCTTACATCGACGATATGGTGGTCAAGAGCAAGGATGAGAATGACCATCTCAAGGACCTAGGTGAGATGTTTGAGATCCTAAAGAAGCATAAGTTACGCCTCAACGCGTCGAAGTGTGCATTCGGAGTAGGATCTGGCAAATTCCTGGGCTTTCTGGTGACTAACCGGGGTATAGAGGCAGACCCCTCCCAGATCAAGGCAATTCAAGATCTGGAGAGACCAAACTCAGTAAAAGAAGTACAGCATCTCACCGGCATGGCCGCTGCGCTCAATCGGTTCATAAGCCGGTCGTCAGACAGACTACGACCATTCTTCCATGCTCTAAAGGCCAAGTTTGAGTGGGACGACGAATGCGACCAAGCTTTGGAAAGCTTGAAGGAATACATGTCTTCTCTACCACTACTTGTAACCCCAATTCCTGGAGAAGAACTCTCCTTGTACCTGGCAGTCTCACAGCACACAATTAGCGTAGTATTAGTCCGTGCAGAAGGAGTCCAACATCTGCCCATCTTTTATGTCAGCAAGACATTGCTAGGCGCCAAAACGAGGTACTTACCACTGGAAAAACTGGCATTGGCCTTGATGATGGCCTCAAGAAAGTTGTCGCACTACTTTCACGCCCGCACTATAGTTGTCCTCACAGCCTTCCCATTAAAAGCTCTGTTTGAGAGGGCTAACTTCTTTGGGCGAATCTTGAAGTGGGCAGTTGAGCTGGGGCAATACGACATCAAGTTCCAACCCAGAACCGCAATAAAAGCACAAGCCTTGGCAGACTTTGTCGCAGAATTCACCCCAGGAAGTCATCATATCTGCCCAGTCGACCTGACTGAAAAAACCGAACTAGGGATGGAAGTTGATGTCGGAATAACGCAACCGTTGGTACTAGTTACTCAGTCAAGTCCCAAGGCAGACCAGAGTAAAGCAAGGAAGGAAGAAGCGAACCATGCTACACCAAGTCAAGACTCACCAATAAAACAAGACTTGGTACAACTAGATGGCGAGGGGCAGACAGTAGGCATGAGCCATGAAGAAAAAGACTCCAGCAGCATGGAAGACCCCAAGGCATCATCTGATCCCTCCACCTGCTGGAAGTTGTTCGTCGGGGAGATGTGGAAGCTCTTCGTGGATAGAGCATCCAACCGGCATGGAGCAGGACTCGGCATAATCCTCATCTCTCCAGACGGCCTAGTAGTGGAGCAGGCAGTCAACCTTGGCTTCCCAGCTTCAAACAACGAAGCAGAGTATGAAGCGCTGTTTGCAGGTCTGAAATCAGCATTTTACATGAAGGCCACCGAACTAATAGTTTACAGCGACTCACAACTAGTGGTAAACCAAATATCTGGCGACTACGAAGCAAAGGATGACAGAATGGCTAAGTACCAAGAGCTGGTCAGAACAGAGATCAAGAAGTTTGAAGTGGTGAGGATAGAATAGATTGGCAGGGAGGAAAACAACAGAGCAGACGAACTAGCAGGCTTCGCCTCAATGGCAGATACCTCCATCCCTCATCCACTACTGATCGACTACCTGCCTAGACCAAGCATTGAAGACCCAGAAGCAGAAGAGGTATATTGCGCCGATCTAGGCCCTTCTTGGATGGATCCCATCATATTATTCTTGAAAGAAGGCATCTTATCGGAAGAAAAGAAAGAGGCCAATAGAGTAAGAGCAAAGTCACAGCAATTTTGGCTCTCCCCATCTTTGGCATTGTACAAAAAATCATTCTCAGGACCCTACCTAAAGTGCATCCACCCTAGCAAAGTAGAGGCATTCCTGTTCGAAATACACGAAGGCGTATGCGGAAGCCATCAAGGAGGAAGGTCACTAGCATACAGAGCAATCTCAAAAGGATACTGGTGGCCATATATGCAAGCAGACTCAGAAAAGTATGTCAAAAAATGCGAAAAGTGTCAAAAGTTTGCGCATCAAATACACCAACCTGCCAGAGAACTTCTACCGCTCACTAGCCCATGGCCTTTCACAATGTGGGGCTTAGACATAGTAGGGCCACTTCCAACAGCACCAGGCAACAGGAAGTTCTTTTTTACAGCAACCGACTACTTCACAAAATGGGTGGAAGCAGAAGCCTTGGCATTAATCAAGGAAAAAGATGTGAAGAAGTTTGTTTGGCAGAACATCATCACTCGGTTTGGCATACCAAAAGCACTGATCTCAGATAACGGCACTCAGTTTGACGGCAGGATTTTCAGAGGCTTTTGTGAAGAGTACAAGATAGAGTTCTACAATTCTACACCGGCCTATCCCCAAGCAAATGGTCAGGCGGAGGCATCAAACAAGGTAGTCTTGGATGGATTGAAGAAAAGGTTAGAGAAGGCAAAAGGCAAGTGGGCAAAAGAACTCCCTCATGTTTTATGGGCTTACCGCACCACACCCCGGCGATCGACAGGAGAAACACCATTCTCCTTAGCTTATGGCATGGAGGCAGTTATCCCATTAGAAGTTGGCCTCCCCACAATTCGAAGCGAAAACTTTGACCCAGACCTAAATGGCGAAGCCATAGCATTGGAGCTCGACCTTGCGGAAGAACGAAGAGACAGAGCATTGGTTCACATCGCCTCCTACCAACAAGAATTGTCCAGGAAGTATAACAAAACAGTGCATCCAAGGCAATTCAAGATCGGAGATTGGATACTGCGCAAACTAATGGGAAATACCTTAGTACCAGGAGATGGCAAGCTAGGGCCTAACTGGGAAGGACCTTACAAAGTGGTCGGATTAGCAGGCAAAGGGGCATACCACTTAGAAGACAAGGACGGCAAAGCAATTCCCAGACCATGGAACACTGCCAATCTCAAGTTATTTTATTTTTAGCTTTTTTCTTTTAAGTATGTGTAATTTTTTACTTTCTCAATAAAACAAGTCGATTCTTTTCAGCATAATTGTTTTCAGTAGAAGGTAACTTTTGTGAGTTAGGAGCATTATAAACATAGTTGGCCGGAAAAACCAACTATGCACCTTCCTCAAGCCCAGGATAAGGATCCAGGCCGCAGGACGTTTGGTCGGAATAACCAAACACTTTATTCTAAGTTGGCTGGAAAAACCAACTTAGAGGTTGGCTGGATTAAACCAACTCTTGTTACGCTTCAGCCGAAGTAAGTTTATAGCTGAAGAGTGGTTGGTTGGATTAAACCAACTCCTTGTACTCTTCAGCCGAAGTAAGTTTATGGCTGAAGAGTGGTTGGCTGGATTAAACCAACTCTTGTTACTCTTCAGCCGAAGTAAGTTTAGAGCTGAAGAGTGGTTGGCTGGATTAAACCAACTCTTGTTACTCTTCAGCCGAAGTAAGTTTATGGCTAAAGAGTGATTCACTGGATTAAACCAACTCTTTATACTCTTCAGCCGAAGTAAGTTTATGGCTGAAGAGTGGTTGGCTGGATTAAACCAACTCTTGTTACTCTTCAGCCGAAGTAAGTTTATGGCTGAAGAGTGGTTGGCTGGATTAAACAACTCTGGTTACTCTTCAACCGATATAATTATATCGGCTAAAGAGTGGTTGGCTAGTAAGGTTGAATAGCTGAGACCAGAATACGCTATCTCGGTCAAAATTATTACAAGAAAGCATGCTCAAACAGGTAAGCAAACCGAAGTAAGAGTATAGCACAAAAGAAGATTTTTCATTGAAGTGCAAATCAAGTACAAAGGAAGGGCCGCAACCCGGTTACAAGTCCGTAACAAAAGAAAAGAAATAAAGACAATCAGTTGAAAAGATCATCAATCTCAGCGTCAAACCCAGCGTCAGCATCAACACGAAGACCGGCTTCAGGAGGAAGCTCGGTTTCGGTCACAAGAGTGGTCTCGGTCGGAAGCACAGTTTCACCTGGTTGCTCAATGATCAGGCCTTCCACCGTGGGCTCCGCCTGAACTGTCTGGTTAGCATTGACAACCGGAGTGTCCTCAGAGGCAGAGTCTTTATCAGAGCCTGAACCTTCAAGAAATTGCTACTGAAGGGCAGCAGCGTACTCCGCTAGGGAGCTCAGTATGCAGTAGGCCGGAGAGTTGTAGACCTCGGTCTCAAGACCGTGACCGAGCTTCTCCACAGCTGCCCTCTAGCCGCACTTGAAAAACAGATCCTTGGCGGCCTCGCACTGCTGGGTATAAGCATCTTCTGCCTTCTTGAAGCCTTGCTTTTCGGCTCCTTTTATGCTCTCCTTCAGCTGGGTTATCTCAGTATTTTTCTTCTTTTCGATCTTCGCCAGCTCGCGCAGGTATTTATTTTTCAGCTCAGTGGCAGCCTTTTTCTTTTTTGCTTCGGCCGAACTAGCCAGTCCAGTCAGTCGGCCGTTCTCAGAGCGTAGCTCGGCCATTTGCTTTCTGGCCTCCTCTAGCTCGGCCGTTTTTGCTTCGGCTTCGGCCACAGCTTGCCTTGTTGTTTTCCTAAGCTCTAACACTCTCCTGTGAGTGATGTTGTTTTTCTGAATGGCCTGAAAAAACATAGACTTCCCTTGAGCCAAAGTGAAAGTTGGAAAAATTAGAAAGATCAAAAAAGGACAGTGCTACTTACCAGGATCATGGACTTTGTTGAAGACCGGATGGCCTTCAGCTCAGTGTTTAGTTGCTTTTGGTGGTGCTCCATGTCTTTGGGAAGACAAACACTCTTGGCTAGATTGAAAGCCATCAAGTGATCCTTTTCGGCAACCACCGTATCCGATTCCAGTATATCTCGGTTCTGGAAGGTAAGGTTGGGAGCCCATTTGGAGGTGGCAGCTCGGTCCAAGTGCTCCGGTTGAGAACTTTGTTGAGGGCTTGGAGCAGGGCTTGGTGGCAGAATGGTCTCGTCCTCATCAACAAGTCGTTGCTCGGTTCGGCTAGTCCGGGCACGCTTGCCTGGACGGGATGAGGATGGCTGTTGGGATGGAAGAGCAACCATAGTTTCAGTGGTCTAAACAGTTGGTGGTGCATCGGCTGGATTTGTTGCAGTTAACAGGGCCTTCAGTCTGCTCTTTTTGGCCATCTCTTGTTCAGCGGTCAAAGGCACTAGGTTGATCTGGGGCAAGGTTGGGTCCGGTTCTGGGGCGTCTTCAAGAAGGAAGTCGGTCACTCTCGCTTTTCGGCGACCGCTGTATCTGTAGGTCGATTCGAAATTTAGAAGTTTGGCCCAACTTCTTTCTTTAACCCGTAGTGCTGCTGTAAAGGGAGTGAAGATGAGCTGAATCTGCATAAAGAAGACAAATTATTAGCTCGGTTCAGAATGGAAGCCGAAATAAAAGAAAGGCATAAAAGAAAACCGAAGTAGTTATACCGGGTTGTCCTTTTTTCCAGTTTATTCTTCGGCCAGGAATCTGGGCTTGATGATCTTCATAATTCCCAGACACCCAGAAAAAATCTGGGCTAGGCCTGGGCAACCTATATTTACCCATTTATTCTATAAGTTAAGAATAAGTTAGTTCGGTTGAAAAACTGTGCTCAGTAGTTCGGTTGAGTGCGCAGAGGTGCCTGGGCAACCTAAGTCTGCAAAGTAGAAAACAAAGGGGTTAAGCACAGATCATTGCACCGTGCTACAAATAAAGAGCAAAATAAAGAAGGCTTACTTCGGCTTAAGGAGTGCTACGGGTTCTATATCGGTTTCCGCATGGTGTTTGGAAGCTCGGGTTGAGCAAGGGGATGGATATCTCGGTTTGAGCTATGGGTTTCTTTACTTCGGTTAAGCCTCTAGGGGCAGCTTTCTGAGCTCGATTTTAGAAACTAAGAAAGCTGGCTTGGCCCCCAAAGGCGTAGCTCGGTTGAAGGCTAAGGTTTCTAGTTTGCTAAATTCAAACTTCATTCGGTGAGTTTATCTCGGCTAAAGTGAATCAGGAGTTGGTAACTTACTGAAACTACTGATATATCTACTAGTTCTAGTTTGGTTATTGTCTGGATTGATCTACCTATATAGCACAAACAGTATCCTAGTTCGGTTGGGACAAGTTTATGGATCAAAACTACGTTCTACAGGTTCCTTCATGATATTCATAGTGTTCTTATGAAGATTTTTTCCAGAAAATACAAGGCTAATGGAAAGTAGAAACAGAAATGTGTTTTGCAAAAACACACATTACAGTGGATGAAGCAAATACAAACACAAAAGAGATCTAAGTAACTTACCAGGGCAAGAGGAAACTGGAGATTGAAACAGTAGCAGCAATGAAGAACACGAGCTTGGTAGTTGAAGTAAAGGCACAGAGGAAGAATGAAGAAAGTGAACAAAGTATAGTAAAATTCAAAGAGAAAATGAATGGTTGTGTAAAAGATGAAAAACGCGCGGGACTATTCAAATCTTACGAAGTACGAGGGCGGCGTGACAGCTGTGAAGGGCCAATCGGCGCCTACCACGTGGCACTGGAAAGGGAAGCGTTTCAGTTGCCTGTGATTAAAGGGACATTTTTAACCGGACAAGCACAGCTCGGTTTGAGGTAAGCTCGGCTGGAGAAGCTAAAGGGTTTTAGCTCGGCTGATGAGACTGGTAATCCCAAACATGCTGCGCAGATGGAATTAAGGAGCAATTGAGAGGGTAATTTATATAGATAAATTAGGCCAAGCTAAGTAATGGACCGGTATGGGCCGAAGTACGAAAGGCAGAGTAAGAAGGGCCTTAACTAGGTAGTCCGGTCCCAGAAGTATCTCGGTCTCAACGTATTACGGTTAGCCCGATCAAGTCCTCTTGACCGAAGTATATGGGCCACTTCAGTTCTGTTGAGTTAGTCCGGCTCGGCACTTCTATGGATAGTTCGGTCTTAGCATTCAAGGCCGAGGTAGAAGCAAGGAAAGGAATAGCCGGACTCAAAGTTAGATCAGCCATACCTGTCTGTCTAGTATAGCAGTATTACTTCGGTCGTATGGTAGTTCGGCCATGGTAAAACCATCTCACTTGGTTTAAGCAGTGAGGGGGGTGTTAAAGGATAAACATTATCCTTCAGGAGTATGAATCCTAGGAGGACTCTACATGGAGAAGTAAAAGTCCTACTAGGATTGTGCCACATGGAACCTATAAAAGCTCACAGACATCACCTATGGAGAGATAACGCAACTTTGATTCCTGAATACATAGAGCTTTCGCCTATTTGTCTTGTTTGCTTACTTAGGCATCGGAGAGGTTTCCGGCACACACCCGCCGGCTAGCTCATGTTTGTATTTTCAGGTTGTAAAACGACGACGTATGGAGGAACGCAGATTTGATCAACAAGATTATACGAGAAGGTGTATTTTTTTCCCGTACAATAATTTTTTCTAATATTTTCACCAATAAATTACTAACCAAGTGTGTAAGAGACATTTTAAAAATTATTGTGTTTTATTATATAGACTAGAATAGTTTGACTCATGTTACTTTGTAAGCATGTCAATGTGTGCCTATGACCATAGTGGGCTTGGATGTACTACAAGCGATAAAAGTATGAGATAAGTTTACAGCTTTTATACTTGAACTTAGCGGCTTTATTATGTTCTCAACTTTATTCTCATAACTTCATTGGAGAGGTTGAATGTAGTACAAGTTATTGCTAATTAAGTTGGCATAGCAATATTTAATTTAGAGGTGTCATTTTCTGTTTCATTACTATTGTATAATATCTTAAATTTAATACTATAATTTTACCATTTTTAATTTTCAAATTGTTAAAAAGTTAAAAAGAGTTGTATTTTTTTTACATTTCACTATTGTTAAAAGGTTAATATTGTTAATTTGTATAAATTGTAACTATTAATCATATGGTTTAATTTTGATGATATCAAAAATATTATGGAATAAATTGTGATTTTTTAATGTACATATTTTACATTCTTTGACATAAAATATTATCTGTTAAAATATATGTTTTTGTATGTTGTATTTATTATTAATATTATTTAAATAGATGTTACTTTACATCATATATTTTTTAATAGAAAAATTACTATTCAAGTTACTGTGTACCTTTGAAATTTGTAAGTAGTACTGTAAGAAAAATCGAAAAAAACCAACTAAACCAATTGAACTGGATCGAACCGGTCATATTTGGTCGGATACGAATCGGTCTGTTCAGTATTGGAAATTAATGTTTTTCGATTTTCAGTTCGATACCGGTTTTGATATACTATACACTGATTTGTTCCAAAACGGACCGAATATATTTACATATAATATATATTAAATATATAATTAAAAACACTGCCAATTTGGTTCTTAGATTATATTTTGTTTCTAATTTTAATTCAGTAAAAGTTTCAAGCCTTAGTATTTATTTATTTTTTTGTTTGTATTTTTGTAAATGGTTGGATTAGATATGGTTAAAATTGTGTACAAATGGCTAATTTAATATTTTATATAAATTATTTAATATACTAATGACTCAATTTTGAAAGTACTTAAACCGATTAAACCACATTGAGCCGAATCGTTTGAATTGGTGTGGTTTGATAAAAAATTTGGTCTATATTGGTTTTCAATATAATAAAACCGACATCATTCGTTCGGTACAAAATTTCACCTAAACACTGATCGTCTCGAACCGATTACATCCCTATTTGTAAGGTTTGGAAGAAAATTAGTAAAGTACTGTGCATTTCACTATTCATCGAGATTGGTCACTTGTTGTAAAGGTTCACGAGCACTAGTGAAACTAGTTGTGTA
Source organism: Camellia granthamiana (assembly GCA_036172215.1). NCBI lineage: Eukaryota > Viridiplantae > Streptophyta > Magnoliopsida > Ericales > Theaceae > Camellia > Camellia granthamiana. Next base: position 45,487,378 of record CM069914.1, read on the forward strand.
ATTACTATTTGAAAAATAGTGGAGAAATTCCCAAGAAGGATACTTGAGGAGTGGACGTAGGCCCGGCATGCCGAACCACTATAAATTGACGTGTTTGATTTCTCTTCCCTTTGCTCATTTTATTTCATTACTTTATTTTATATTGTTGATCATATTTATTTATTTATTTATTATTTGGGTTAATTTTTAATTTGGTAATTTATTTAGAAACCTAATTCACCCCCTTTTGGGTTGCCTACCTAAGATAACAATTGGTATTAGAACAAGTGTTCTTATTTATTTTTTGACTTAACCATCTAAGAGTAGATCATGGCAACCAATTTTGATGTTTATTTTGCTAAAGGCCAATTGCTCTCTAGACCACCATTGTTTGATGGCCCAAATTATACTTCTTGGAAAGCAAGAATGAAAATTTTTATTCGAACTTTAAACTATGAGCTATGGAGAATTATAGTCAATGGTCACAAGATACTCTCCAAGATCATCCAAGGGCGAATCTTGCCCAAGAAAAAACATGAATGGGACAATAATGATTTGAGAAGCATTCAAATGAATACCAAAGCCATGAATTTTTTATTTTGTGCTTTAGATTCTAATGAGTATAATAAAATTTGTACAGGTGAATCTTCCAAGGAAATTTGGGATAAATTGGAGATTATACATGAATGGACCAATCATGTTAAAGAATCTAAAATTAATATGTTGATTCATGATTATGAGGTTTTTAAGATAAAACCCCATAAATCTATTTCTGAAATGTTTTCTAGATTTACTAACATTATTAATGTCCTAAAATCTATTGGTAAATCTTATACTAATGTTGAGTTGATGAGAAAACTTCTCGAATCTTTGCCAAAAAATTGGGAGTCAAAAGTGATTGCTATTCAAGAAGCAAAGGATTTGACAAGATTGAGCATGAAAGAGCTTTTGGGGTCTCTCATGACCCATGAACTTGTAACGATGAATGTAAGTAAGTAAAAAGAAAATTAAAGCCGCATGGGGAGATAGTAATAAAAGTGACTCATAAAATGATGACAGCAATAATGAAGTTGCTAACGAATACCTAATGGCATTTGGAGATGATGATGAGGTATGTGATTCTAACAATGAATCTTATTCTTTTGATAAATTACAATCCGCATTTGAAGAATTGCATGATAAGTTTTGGAAACTTGGCATTAAAAATATTACACTTAAAAAACTGTTTTCAAACTCAACAAAAGAAAATAAATCTTTATCTAATAAAATTGAAGAGTTACAAAAAGTTTTTTCAAAGATAAAGGAAGAAAATAATATTTTGAAATCAAAAGAATCTCCTGTGACATCTTGTTCTAGGTGACCGCTCGAACAAAGGAAGTGCCGCTCGAGCAAAGAATTACTGCTCCCAATATCTCGCAGGTTTACAAGCAGGGACGCCCAAGCGAAGGAATCGTCGCTCGAGCGTACAATGTGAGCTCCAATAGTTTCACTGTAGCTTTGCAAAATTTTTGAGACTTTTGATTTTTCGCTTAAGCGGTGGAGTTGTCGCTCGAGCGATCCTTTTGTAATTGTGTTGTTTGCTCAAGTGGACTGCACGAATTTAGCAGTTTAAAAAGTACATTTCTAGATCATTCTTTTCACTTTTCCTTTCTCTTTTCCTACCTCTTACACTAAGTTCGAAAACCCTAGGTTTCTCACTCTAAAATACATCTCATTCCTCTAAGATCTAGCTTAAATCACTTGCAAGGGGTGAAGTACATGTGAAGAGCATCATTTCTACCGATTAGATTTTTGTTTGGTGGAGAGCTCATCAAGAAGCTTGGTTCTTGTGCTCATAGTTTGAGGTAGGGTTACTTTTAACCTTGTATTTCTTTGTTTTGAAGAAGTTGATATGGTATCATGTGACTCCAAGGTTTGATTAAATGATTGAGATAGATTAAACTTTGAATTTAACAAAAAGGGACATTTTACTCGAGTTTCATTACAATTTCATCTAATTTTACATAAATAAGGAACATTGATGTTAAGAATTCCTATTTATATAAAGATAGTGCAAAAGCCCAAACTTGACCAAAACCCTAATTTATAATTGAGTAAAAAGTAGTATTTAGATTGGAATTTTCTTAAAGTCTTGGAAGATTGTGAATAAGAGAAGGTGAAAGATGTGGATATTGTTGTGATAACTAAATTGTGGCTTAGGGATTTATTTATCTTGAATGTTGTGGTTTTATTTCCTTTCGTACAGTGTTGAATACTTGTGATTAAATGAAAGTTTGGTAAATTGTGCTTAAGTCCGGATAAGAGTTGGTCTTGATATTGTGGTATTGTGTTGGTACCCGCATGGGGAATCAAGGTGTCCAATTTCCCTGTCTTGAGCTTATCGCTGGACGAATATGGGAAAATGTTTTTGGGTGTTCATTGGTCCTGTTGTATTGTAGTCGATAAAAGTGGAAAAACGGATTATTTTGGGTGCCCACGTCCTGCCGTATAAGAGTCGGTAAATGTGGGGATGGTTTTGAATGAAAATGAGTTGTGTATGTCATTTTGAACTCTTACAAGGGACTTATGGTCTGTGTTTCTTTCTAATATGAATAGTGGTTTGGTGTGAGATAGAAATGTGACTTCCGAATTATTTTGAATTTACTCACCTAATTAGCTATGTTTTCCTATTAACTACTAGTTTAGTTTTGGTTATGATGGTGCCATGGACTTATTCAAATGATTAGATACTTGGTTAAATGTATTCCTATTGGGCATATAACTCAACCATATTTAAATTTTCAGAACATGAGGACACCACTATGATGACTTGAAGTGAGCGGTTACTCAGCTGGGATTGATAGCTTGAAGACACTTTACTATCTAGTCTTTTAAATTTATTTTGTTGTTGTCTTGTATGGCCTTAAGCCTTTTCCCTTTTGTAATGTTTCATTGAACTTGGAGATGAGCTCAAGTACCTTGGAACTGTAAACTTGAAACTGTAATTTCTTAAATCTTAGTTCAATGAAAAAGATGTTTTTGGTATTTTGCTATGTTTTGTTGTGGGTTGTTTGTGTATGTCATGGCAGGGCATTACATCTCCTATCTTAAAAAATGAATTAAATGATTTGAAACTTGAAAATGATATTTTTAAAAATGAAAATGAAATATTGAAAAATAAAAATGAAGTCTTTAAAAATAAAAATGAAACTTTAAAAAATAAAAACGAAAGTTTAAAAAAAGAAAATGATTCTCTCAAGAATTCTTCAAGTGATTTGAAAATTGAAAATGATTCTTTAAAAGAAAAAATTAAAGATTTAAATAAAATAATTTTTAAGTTTACCCAAGAAAAAGAAAATTTAAATAAATTACTTGGAAATCAAATATGTATTTTTGACAAAGCCGATATTGGGTACAAAGCCCAGAAGAAACAGATGTTTTATAAAAATTTCTTTGTTAAAGAATCATCATTTAGCAATCCTAATATTGTATGTCCTTATTGTAATAGAAATGGTCACTCAATTTCATCATGTCAATTTAAAAAGGGATTAAATAGAACGAAAATGATATGAGTTCCAAAATCAAGTAATTATGAAACTAACATTCATGGACTCAAAAAAATTTGGCTGCCAAAATCGAAAACTTGATTTTTTATTTTTTTATTTTTTTTCAGGTATGCTTCAAGGTGAAATTCAGTAGAAGAAAATGGTATTTGGACAATGGATGTTCAAATTATATGACCGGAGACAATATTCATCACATCTTCTCGGATGAACAGTAATCACGCAATATTTAGCAACAAAAATAAATAATTGGTATAGTTAGTTTCGGTAAAAGTTGATTTTCAAATCTCAAAATATTTCATATTAATGATAAAATTTTTACTCTCTTGCATACTTGCTATACCATGCCATTAAATCACAGATGAGTCACGTGGAGGTAGATGAAAAGGAGAAGAAAATAAAATTATTACTATTTTAATATTCTAACTAAAAAGATTTTTTTAAAAGAGAGATTTTTTTTTATGCACAGAAATGTTTTAAAAAATTGTGATTTAATTTCAACTTTAATTATTTTGATTAAGCCACGTTATGATTAAGATGATTTTGATGATGTAATATATTGATATTTTTCATGTGAGCTAATATTTGTTTTATGTGTTACATTTTGAAAAATTCGAAAATGGCATTCTAAACTCTTAATTGATCATGACACCTATTGAAATCTTCCTATATTTTGAGTTTATCTATTTTTATTAAAGATAAAAGAGGAGAGTGATTTAATGTGCTTACTTAACTTGATATGATTACATTTTATACACTGTATGTTTCATGTGATTATTTTATGATTGCTATATCTGCACAAAATCACCATAGAAAAAGGAAGTACCAGCTTGGGGAAAGAAATAATTTTGTTAAACACACCGGTTAAATCCCTTTGAAATGATTTATTTATGATAGGAAATAGAAGACTAAACAGTTTCCAACTCATGAATAAAGGTATGTTTCCTAGTACATTCTTGAGCTCTTGTGATAAATTTCATATGTTCTCTCATATCCTTTGAACTAACATTTTCATTACCAGGATATGGAAGGGATTGATTATTCATGAATTTAATTATGCATCATATGGTTTGTAATGTATATTCTTTGACGATAAATGAAGAGAATATACCCTTGCCAAAATGGGAAAAAGAAAATCATGTTTATGCTTAAATTTGCACCAAATATATTGATTTTATGATATGAATTGTTATATGTTGGACATGCCTTAGTTATGGAATTACCTTCGTTCCATGAGATTATAATGAGTTTAAATTATTGTGAGCAATAATAGGTATTCTAAGTAATGTTTGTGCTATAAATCTCTTAGATTGCATATTGGTATTAGTAACATCAATAACATTTGGTATCAAACATATGAGCTTGCTCTTTCACTGCTATATAATACTGTTATTATCTATTTTGCCCATTATTAATATGAGCTTGTACTGTATTTATCCATCTACCCATTAGTAGAATTGAAATGGATGATTATGTGGGATATCATGAGAATTGACATCTTTAAACATCATCATTTGTTAGTATCATCACTCTTTGTTTTTCTCTATTACACAGATTTGTAATTGCTTATTGTTTTCTTACTTGGTAGTCTAAATACTTCAATATAATGTTTATACATTTTTTTTTAATTTGCTTTATTATTAAAAAAAAAAAACCATTTTTATGTGATTTTTTTATTATAAATTCTCTCTCTCTCTGTCTTTCTCTCTCTCTCCCACTCTCGCTCCCTATCATCCTCTGACACTAACTCCATCACCACTATCATCCATCTAAATCTATCTCTAATATACACAAATCCATCTTCGATCTACATACATCCTTCTCTGATTTACACAAAATCGACTCCAATTCATTATCGATCTTCTCCATCATATCTGATCATCCCCATCATCGCCGATCTACATCATCATCACCGCTAATCTACACCATCACCATCGATCTTCTCCATCATCATAGTTCATCACCATCGTCATCTACTCAAATCCCTCATCGATCTACCAAAATCCATCACAAATCTATATAAATACATCACTGATCTACCAAGATCTATCTCCGATCTACATCATATCCATTACCGATCTTCACAGTCCTTTTCAATCCTCTCCATCATCGCAGATCTACATCATCATCACTAATCTTCACCATTGTCACCGATCTTCATCGTTGTCAACGATTTTTACATCTACCAACATCTTTTCCCTTATCAAAATGCTAAAATTATTTTTACAATTTGTAATACTTTTTTTGTGGTTGCATGTGCTACAAACTCTTTGTTATTGTATTAGTATTGCTTCTACCTGGTATGAAGCATTTGGTTTCACGTGTCATTTCTCTTTTTTTTCTTAAAATTATTTTTGATCGTATGCATAATCTCAGGGGGATTTTTTTGTTTCTAAAGATATATTCTGAAATTACTCTATATTTTTATCTTACTCCTTATTAGCACCAAAATTTATTTTTATAACAAAGAAGGAAAATTTTTGACAAAGAGAAATGCTTGCAATTTTATTTTAGAATGAGAAAATATTTCGAGATTACATATTAGTTTTGAGTAGGCTTCACACATATTTTGTGGTTAACTTCTCTCAATAGCTTGTCATGAGCCTTTCGAACTTGAACCTCTCTATTTTCGACCTCTGTAAGTCTTGGCATTATAACGATTGCGTAACATTGCACCACGTTCTTCAATTGTGAATTTTTACTCTCAATAATTCTCTTCGCCAGATGAGTTTTAACAAGCTGTTGTTTTAAATAGATCACCTCTTCTTTTAATCGCTGATTCTCTTAACTTCTTGTTTGTAGTCGTTGAGCCATATTGGAAACTGCAGTCATTGTCTGTGTACTAAGAGCCATAGTGTTATTGATAGCCTCTGTATCACTACGATTACTAAATACACTAGAACTCCTAGTTACTGGAATAACGTGCGAATGCACTATAGGTAACCTTTCATTTGCCTGAATCTCAAGCACTTCATTCATGGCAGAACCATTGATGGCTAAGGTAAGGAATGACATGATTACACAGATAATGAACAAATTTTTTCTCTAAGAACACTTGAAGGTTTCGTATCTCTACACATTATCTATGTCACTTTTTGTACACACCACAACTACAATCATCAATGCATATCCGCTCAAATCTCTTGTTTGTCAACATTATAGTCGTCGCTACATGATTTGTTTTAGCAAATTTCAATAACGATCACACGGGAGAAATTATTAAAAAAAAAAAAATCCTTTTCAGATTATTTGCTATATCTTTGAATCATTGATCAATTGTGTTTACATGATTTTCGTTTTGGGCATCACAAATTTTCATTCTCTATAAATAATTTGTATACTAACCTTTTTTTTTTTTTTATGATGTCAACGGGGGAGAAGAAATATAATATGATTTTCATATAATTTTTTTGACAAAAAATTTGTTAATAAATAGGAGAAAATATAATGCAAATAAATGCCTATATTATGATTGTTGAAAATATTTATGTTGCATTTATTCTAAGAAATTTTGTGTCAAATTTATGTATAGATTGCCATTATCAAAAAGGGAGATATTGTTATGTTGGAAAATGGCTTTGGAAGCTTTTAAAAAAATCTTATTTTTTGCTAACTTTAAGCATTAATTAAGGTCGGACCCAAGCGTTATTTTTAACGTTTTTCATTGGGTTCATGTTTAATGTCGCGTAGTACATAAAACTGTGTATTTGGTTGCTCAAAATCATTTCCGGATTAATAAGAATTCAACGCGTGTTTTCGAGTTCGTGAAAATGGCTTTAGGTGAGTTTCTTACACATTTGTAAAATGTGCTTGTCCCATATTAGAAAGGCTTATGGATTTGTGTGGATTTATATTCCTTAGCTTGGGATACTTGGGATGGTCCTCAAGGGGTATCGAAGTTTGTGGAAGGGTGAGGTTATGAGTAAAGTAGGCTAGACCCATTGGACCCAAAAGAAAAAAAACCACACGTGCGCGCCGCTGCCTCCACCATTCGTCCAATGAGGTGGACTGGGCTTGGGCGTGGGTGCGTGGTGTGAGGTTGACCTGTTCAGACCCACCCAAACAGGTTCAAAGGGTTCAAAATAGATTCATACCTTGAATTTAAATCTGTACCTGTTCAATCTGTCCAAACAGGTTTTTATCTGTTTAGAAAAGCTACCATTTCTCTTATAAAAGGTCAGTAATTCAGAAGATTGAAATTTCCCTCAGATTTTCGTCTCTTTTCTTCCTTTTTTGTTTTCCTATTTTCTGCATTTAATTTTAGGAAAAAGAAAGAGAGAGTTTCAGTAAAGTTTTGGTTAGCCAGACTTTATTTTATAATGCTGGAAATTCAAGTGTTAGTCGTTGCATCCTAAGAGTAGATGCCGGTAAATCTCGAAGCACCAAAGCGAGGGCAAAATCTACTTTAAGGAGATTGTGTCCAACACAAGTCTCGACTTTAATTTTTGTAAACGTTTAATTCAAAATTTAATGTATATAATTATTTTCTGAATTATTTTATTTTAGTGTTTATTTTATTTATACATTTAATTTACACACACACACACACAACACTAGATGTAAGAATCTTAAAGTAGATATCCGATTTTTATTTATTTCTGTGGTAGACATATGAATATTTTGTTTCGGAAAATTAAATAGTAGTCATGTACTGTTTAATTTCTTAAATAGTAGTAATATACTATTTAATGATTTCTTTGATAATATGGTAGTAATTTACTGTTTATCATTGGAATTTTGTTACAAAATATTATTCTGTTTATTTTGTGTGTAAATTCTTTTTTGCATAATTTTGTGATTGGTATATTATTATTTCGTCAGAATTATAACAACTAAAATAAATAGTACTGAGACTGTTATTACTCAAACCCCCACACTTGTTGTGCCAGTGATGACTCTGGCAGTACCGGTAAATCATGGAGAGAAGCCAGAAAAATTCAATGGAAATGATTTTAAAAGATGGTAACAAAAAATGATATTTTATCTTACCACATTGATTTTGGCTCGCTTCACCCATGAAAAAGTTTCGGCACTAAACAAGGGAGAAACTGATCGGCAAGTGGTTGCTGCAATCGATCCATGGAAACATGGTGATTTTCTATGTCAGAATTATATCCTTAATGGCTTGGACAAATACATTGTATAATGTGTGCAGTGTTAAAAGCACCACTAAAGAATTGTGGGAATCTCTAGACCATAAGTATAAGACAGAGGATATCGGTACAAAGAAATTTGTTGCCGGTCGTTTTCTTGATTTTAAAATGATGGATTCCAAAACGGTTATTAGCCAGGTTCAAGATCTCCAATTAATTCTCCATGACATACATGCAGAAGGGATGGTTCTCACTGAATCTTTCTAAGTAGCGACAATCATTGAAAAATTGCCACCATCTTGGAAAGAATTCAAGAATTATCTGAAGCATAAGCGCAAGCAGATGAAATTGGAGGAACTAATAGTACAGATCAGAATTGAGGAGGACAATCGTGGTTCCAACAAGAAGTCAAGAAACCATGTCATGCAAGCTAAAGCAAATGTTGTGGAACATGAACATAGGTCAAAGTTCAACAACAAGAAGCTGAAGCATGATGGCAATGGTCCCAAACAAGGATCCACAAGTAAGATCAATAAAGGGATCAACAACGGATTCAATAAGAGGTTCAAAAGCAAGTGTTTTGTATGCGGCAAAGATGGACATCGCGCTAAGGATTGTTACGTTCGCAAGGACGGAAGGAGTTCAAGCAAAAAGCCAGCACAAGCCAACATAGCTGAGGGTTTTTATCTTTTCGATGGAGTGGCAGACATCAATCTTGCTGCAGTAGTCTTTGAAGCAAATTTGGTGGGCAATCCCAAGGGGTGATGGGTGGATACTAGAGTCACCCGCCATATTTGTGCAAATAAGAAGATATTCACAACCTATAAAGTGGTGGAAAGTGAAGAACAACTTTTTATGAGAAACTCCTCCACTTCAACTATGGAAGGATAAGGAAAGATTGTGCTAAAAATGACCTCGGGGAAAGAATTCACGCTCAACAATGTACTCCATGTGCCAGAAATTCACAAAAATTTGATTTCTGGGTCATTGTTGATCAAGAATGGGTTTAAACTAGTCTTTGAATCTAACAAGGTTATACTCTCCAAGAGTGGCATGTATATGGGGCGAAGTTATATGAGTGATGGGCTTTTTCAACTCAATGTAAATGCTGTCATACCTAATTTGGCTATTAATAATAAGAACACATCTTCTGTTTATATTGCTGAGTCTTCTTTTTTATGGCGTGGTAGATTGGGACATGTTAATTTTAATTCTTTACGTAGACTTGTTTCTTAGAATGTTTACCAAACTTAGAGTTTGATTCTAATCATAAATGTGTGATTTGTGTTAAGGCAAAACTCACTAAGGCATCATTTAATAAAGTAGAAAGAAGTATTGAACGTGCTTTGCTTGTCTCATACATAAAATATGCTTTCAATACCCGAGTGTTAATACCCGAGTATTGAACGTGCTTTGCCTGTCTCATACACATTCCAGGGCTTTTTCAGTGAGTTTTGGGACCCTCCTAACTCATTTTCAGAGTTGCTTTCGCTATGCTAAGTGTCCATTATGCATGTGTGGAACAACCCTCTTTTTGGCCTTCCAAAGAGGCCCAATCTTGCATGCTTTGTTGACCAATTTCAGAGTTGGTTTAGCCATGCTAAGTGTCCTTGATGCATGTGCCTAATAACCCCTTGCATTGCCCTCCAAAGGACCTCATCATTTTTGCATGCATTGGCTGCATTTCAGTGATTATTTGGGCATATTTTGGCATGTTTTGTTCACTGATTTTTGCTGGTTTGATGAGATCTCATGCGCTTCATACACTTTCCATGTAAACCATGTTTGCTAGTCAAAGTTGCATGCTATTTTAGTCCATCATGTGAGCATCTTTTGGCCATGCTTTGAACTATAAATTTTTATGTTTTGGGACTGCCTTGGCTCTATCTTTGTGCTTCATAGTCAAAAAAATGCATGCTTTGCATACTTGTGGTTCAATATGTGTGCATAGTTCTGAGTTTCGGGGTTCATTTCATGCATCAGGTGCCATATTTCCATGTTTCGGGATCATTTAGCATCATAGTCCAGCGCTGGAAATTACATGTTCATATGCCATGTTTCATTCTTGTCATGCCTTGTTAGAGTTGCATATTGCGCCTTAGGATCGGTCCTCGGTTTGCGTGCATGAGTGCACGCATTTTGATTATCTCATTTTCATCTAATGGCTACTGATGTGAGTGTGGCTGAGGTCCACTCATGTTGGTGTAAGTCCATTATGCATTGTGTATGCCATTTTAATTCATAGCATTGCGTATGCTAGGTTGTATGTTAGAGCATTGTGTATGTCTTGTTACATCATGCACTGTGTATGCCATTTCATAGCATCGCGTATGCTAGGTTACATGTTAGGATTGCATTCATACATGTCATCATATTGCATTGTGTTTGGGATAGGAGTTAACCCAAGCACGAGAAACGAGGGACATTTCGTACTCCGAGTGACGGAACGTGTCTCAATTCCCTGTCGCCGACACTCTGGATTATCCATGATGGAGTCTAGGCCTTGTTGTGTTTTCATGTGCATTCATTCCATATTGAGTCATGCAAATCGACTCCTCGGCCATCATGCTTCGAGATGCGTGATTGGTGGCACGAGGATCGAAGACTACACTCCCTGAAGAGTAGTCATGCATACATATGTGAAAATACTTTGCCATGCCCCCTTTGTTGCTCTCTGTTACAGCAAATCAAGGATCAACAGCTTTCTAAAGCATTACACAGCATTCCGAGAACAATTGCAAACAGAGGCAAACTGGGGCATCGCAAGGAATTTTCCGACGAAGGCAACCTGAGCATGCATCATTCATCATTCGGAACAGAGCTGAGGCGGTCCATGGATTTACGTGCAATTTACTGCTTTCCTAGATTCATTTGTTAATTAATTAGGGTTTTGTACCTATTCAGACTGTATTATTTATTTGGGACTGTATTATTTATTCGGACCCTCCGAGCGAGGGCACAACTGTAATAAGTGTGCGTGTGTGTGATGTATGTCTTCTAACCCCACGTCTTTCTCCCTTTTATTTACCAGCTTATGATGGTTAGATTAGGGCATGTTTCAATTAGCATACAGTATGATAGCATGTTTGCATTCATCCATCTGTCTTGCATGCATCGGGCTCGATGCATCATACTAATTGCATTTGTATTTCAATTCCAAGTTGAATACATGTTAGTTATAACATTTCACATGTCATCTTTAGAATAGCCGAGCCTGCTTATAGTTGCATTTTTGCATGTGTTGCATTAGGCACTTCTGTATATTTAGGATCATGCATGGATTTCTAACATAGTTTCTGTTTTGGCTTGGAGTACTCGGTAAGTTTTTGTGCTTTAGCATCCTTACATGCGTGTAAGTGACTGCCATGATAGCATGCTTACCATGAGGCTATATACTTATGTGATATAACTGCCTGAATGCTTGTAGGTGAAGGTTGGGTTATTTGAATTGGAACAATTCATTAATTGTGAGTTTTAAGCCCACTAGATAGTGGCAAAATCATGTTTTCTAAGCCCACCTGAGGATGGCAAATCCACATTTTAACCTACTTGCGAGTAGCAAACCACTTTCAAAACAAACATGAGATGCGTTGTTCCAATTCAGGCGATCCAGTCTATACTTGTATGCTGTGCGCATCACATAGTAAATCTAGGCTAATAACCGAAATAAGAACGCATAATGTTTTCAAAACTAGATATCATGGTTAGTAGAGGCCGATCTTTGATCGGGCGAGCGGGGGTGCTCACGAAGTGACCTTCCCCAATCGTACCCAAGTTCCTGAGCCGAGGCAACTTTGGTAATGACGGACACGTGGCCTTAGGCAACGAGTTATGGTTTCCTAAATTCCCCCAAAATAAAATATTTAGGTGGCGACTCTGTATCTGGCAAAGCAGTCCATGTTTGGCACTTCTTTCAAAAAAATCTGTTTTCTCAAAACGATTTATCGGATTTGGACTCTTTGGTTCAGATTGAGAACCGTGACAATTTGAGTCCGAACTGTAGTAAGCCCAAGGTGAACAGAACGGGAGTCATCCTCCCAGGGCGTTCGGGGACGTCTACAGTTTCTGGCGACTCTGCTGGGGATTTAGAGAACTTGACTCGAACTCATGATATCTTGTTTTGACTCTACTTATGTGTTTCTTTGCATTGCATGTGCATTGGTGCGCCTAGGACACCGTGTTTGCCATCTGCTATTCCTGAGCGGTTTGCCAGAGGCTGCGTGCCATAAGGCTTACCGGTTACGGGCTCTGCCAGTATAGGAACACAAACCCCGATTTTACTGGGGCACCCTTTTTGACCATTCGACCTAGTGCACATTCGGAATCCATAGTGACCATCCCAAGCTAGGACAGGTTGCTTACTCGATAAGTTGTTTGAAACCGCTGCGTGCGTAGTGAAACCCTAGCTCCTGACAGAATAGGACAGGGAAACCCTACCCCAACATAGGGGTGTTTTGGCTCTCACTTATCTGTTATGTGCTTTTAGAGTGCGTCTCTATAGAGAATGCATGTATCAGTTTACAAGTTTGGGCATCTAGCCCGCGGGCATCAGTATTTTGTGGGAATCAGTTTTACCTGAGGGTATCAGTTTGCATGCAGAATTTGGGGCAAAGTTCAGTAGAGAGCACAGTCATTCAGCTTTGCTCAAATCTGTTCTAGTAAATCAGGCTGAGATGCTGCATGTTTTCTCTTTTGCTAGGTAGTCCTGGAACTATAGCTTCAGAAGGCTTCGATATCCCCCGGGTACATTGGACTAGTGCTGATAGACTTTGTTAGGTCAGAAATTCAATTTAAGGGCAACCAGTGTTCTTTCGCTGAGGCAAGGCAAGGCAAAGAAAGGCCAATCAGGGCTCACCGGTTCATCTGATCCGTCAGTCGCCTGTCACATCACCTTTGTTCAGACTCAGCAGACCGTGATGGCACAGGATTCGGAAGAATTTGTGGCCGTGATAGCAGCGCTAAATCAGGGAACTGCCATGCAGGCTGAGACTAGTATTGAAACGCAGTGCCCATCTGGGGCATCTGCCTCACATCCAGCTTTGGGACCCCAGCCGAACTTTGACCCACTTCCGCCAGCTGAAGATTTGCAGGGTCCAGATCCTCGAGAAGGGTTGGCTCAAGCCCGAGTTTCCAGACCCCTGGTGCAGCCTAATGAGAGGCTTTATCCCCTTGATACTAGTGACCTCGATCCGACCGCGGTGAAAATCGCAAACCTTGAGAAGCAATTCAAAAAGGCACAGGGCCTTAACTCCATTCCCGACATTGAGGACGGGTACACTGAGTCTGCCGTACGGCTCCCAGACAGATTCAAAATGCCACATATTGACCGTTTCGACGGGTCTGGAGATCCAATGGTACATATCCGACTTTTCTTGGATGTCCTGAAGCCGATGGGTCTGACTAAGCCACAAAAACTCTCTCTGTATGGAAGAACCCTGTCGGGTGTAGCAGCCACTTGGTACGCTAAGTTGGAGGACAAAGTGAAGCAAAATTGGGAAGAATTGGCTGAGGCCTTTGTCGATCAGTATTCCTACAATACCCAAGTTGAAATGACCATCCAAGAACTTGAAGCAACCCGCCAGAACCCAACAGAGCCTTTTGTGGAATTTGCTACAAGGTGGAGAGCAAAGGCAGCACAGATGACAGATCGCTGCCCTTCTGAGAGGGATCAAGTGCAGATGATGGTGCGAAACCTCGAGCATGATATGTTGCAAAAGTTGATAGTCGCTCCGCTATTCACTTTCAAAAGTTTGCACGAACTGGGGGTCCAGATCGAGAATGCGTTTAACAGTGGGATCATTCCCAGAACAAGTGAACCGACAAGGAGGGTGATTTCAGGGAGTACCAATGCTGGTAGTAGCGCTATTCCCAAACCCACCGAAATCAATACAGTCGCCACAGCCGACCCTTTTGCCAAACCAAGCCTACAAACAGCCGACCTAACCCGAGCTCAGGGTAGAACTTTCACTCCCATCTATATGAGCCTAACTAGTGCACTAAAAGTCTTGATGGAAAGAGGGTATCTCAAACCCCTCGATCCTCAACCTCTGCCTAACCCTCTCCCAGCCAGACATAACCCCTCCAAGTACTGTATGTACCATCAGCAGCACGGCCATGGCACCGACCGTTGCTACCGCCTTCATCATGAGGTCCAAAATCTCATCGACAACCGGACGATAGCTCCACCTTCAGACCCCAATGACCAAACATCTCCTGCCTACCTCAATCTCATCCATATACTGCCATCCACCTATGAGCCCAGCATATACATCACCCCGGCCCATCTACCCAAGCCTGAGGTGTTTATCCCAGAAAGCATGGACTTATGCATGATGGGTGCACCTGAACCCCAATCATCTCAAACTCGCGAACCCACTACTTCTAAGTTGATGGGAATGATTAAAGATCTTCAAAGAACTGTGACAGATCTGGCCTCCGGGACATTGGCTCCATCATCGACCACATCACATACTGGGAATTTCATGTCAAAAGGCTCCCTAGTCTTGAGACGGGCTGCATTTGAGGAAGGCCAATCCCTTGGCAAAGTGGAGGCGAGTGGAAAGAACAAGGTAGGAGCGGGCATAGATCCCCATGAACATCTTCTGTTTGCTGTTGAGGCTTTGAAAGCCGAGGGACTGAACAAAGAGCAAGTCCTCGCAGTTGTTGCAAAAACTATGGATGACACTTTCGCTACTCAAGTTGGGGGCAGTCTGAATCAAGGGGAAAACTGGGAAAAGGGCCGTCGTACCAAAAATGATCCTTTTAGCTCTAATCCTCCACTCGGAAGAGATCAACAAACCAGGCCAACACCTGCCAATCCCTTTGCTGGTGCGCCCAGCAAAAATCCACAAACCTTGAAGTATCAACTCTGAGGTCGGAGGGTCTTCCATGCCCTTTATTTGCCTTTGTCCAAAGCTCTCCAAATCCTTGTTGGACAAGGCCATCTCAAACCCCTTGAGCCTCGGCCTCTCCCGAACCCTCTTCCGGCTACGCATGATGCTACCCAGTACTGCGCATACCATCAGCAAACTGGCCATACTACCAACAACTGCTTCCGTCTTCGCCATGAAGTACAGGATCTGTTTGACAACGGGGTTGTCCTCCTGCCGAGCTCAGCAAAGTCTATCAGCACTGGATCGGTGAACTTGGAGGATAATGTGATGTGATAGGAGAATGAACCACCTGCGGGCGGCGCTCGATTAACTCCAGATATGGTGGATGGCATGCACTGTTTTGAGCATTTGCGAATGCTAGCTTTTGTGCTTTCTGACTTGGGTATTGGGTCAATCTTGTTGTTTTGTTTTGAGTCTGTCTTTTTGTTTTGAGTCAGTCTCTTTTGTTTTGGGTTTGTCTTGTTGTATCGAGCTAGTCCTGTTGTATAGGAGTCGGGTGATTCCGGGGGGTGTTACCTCGGGCGTCACCATTTTGTTTTGTGTTTGTCTTTTCGTTTTGTTTTGAGTCTGTTTTTGCCAGGGAGCCAGTTGTGCCAACAGATTTTGAATGAAGCAGCAGTGATTTTCACGCTCTCGCATTTGCTTCTGCCTTGTGCCAGTTATGCCGGAAGTTCTGAATGAGATGATAGTATTTGACTAAGAACTCTGTCTTTTCTGTGCCTCGAAGTCATTATAATGACCTGAGTTTTTCAAAACTTTGTGAACACTGCGGTGAAAACAAAGAGGGAGGAATCCTTCGAGATTTGCAAAACTTTGATCAAACTGAGAGAAAGAGAGGCGTGCTAAGCCCTTAATGAATGAAACATGCTTGTTAGTGTGAGTACTGAGAAGGACCCTAGCTTTGATCTAGAATAGTTCTACACTGTCTTCAGCGCGAGCGATTTGTCACTTTCTTAAAAACTTTCAAAAAATGTTTTACGCGGTCCTGCGAGGACATGTGTGGAATCACTTTTGAGATTGTGCAGCTTAGGATCGCTCTCAGCCCCGAGACTTAACTCCTCACTTTCGAACCTTGAACTTGAATTCAGAACGTTCAACGGTCAACTACAATGTGAGGCATGAGTGGCCAGATTCGAAGCAGCCCATGAATTAGCGGCAAGAAAATCAGATCAAGAAGACCAGATGTCACCAAAAACAGCTTGCGAAGCGAGGTCGGAAGCACCCTTCGAACTAGGGGCAAAGATGTCAGATGTGCTCGAAGAGCCGAATATGAGTCCTCTTGCAAATCAACAGCCACTCTCCTGGATACGGATGACTTTAAAACCCTACAACCATTTGGCATGGACCAAGCTACACTTTTACCCTTTGAGAGGCTCACTGGGTCGAAAACCCAGAAGGGTGACCCAGGAAAAAGTTAGAGCAAGACAAAAAATATATACAAAAAAATGCAAAAAGAAAAATGCAAAAAAAGAAGAAGAAAAAGGAATGAAAAGAATATAAAAAAAAGAAAGAAAGAAGAACAAAGCTCGCAAGGTCGAAAACCCGCGACGGGCGCCTTGGCAAAAGTTAGAGCCTAAAAAGGAGAGGTTAATACCCGAGTGTACCTTAACCCCAAACTACGTAAGGCTTGATTCCCATCTTTGGGATACGTAGACAACTTCGTTCTGAAGTCCAGCCGTAAAACACTTCAAATTCGATTGTCTCCATGTGATGGTTCTGGTCTTTGTCTTCACTGTATCCGAGAGTTTGGTTGCGTTCGTCACTCTGAGGACTGACTACAATGCGCTGCGGTGCCATTCAAACAAGGGGCAACTTTCCGTTGCCATTCAATGTGCTGCGGTGCCATTCAAACAAGGAGCAACTTCCCGTTGCCATGAAGTGTCCTCCAGACAAGGGGTAATTTTCCTTCGGATCTGAGGTTGTGCATCTCAAGAGTAGGTTCCGTGCTCGTTGAGCAGTGGCCGTTTGCAAAAACAGTTTTTGAGAATTTTTACTAAGGTTGACTAATTCTCTCGAAAATTATTCCATTTTTCTAAAATTGGACCACTTTCTTGGATCCAAAAAAGGAAAATTTTCAGTGCTCATAACCTGACTTGCATGATTTCAAATCAGAAAATTGAACAAGCATGTTAACCAAACTCTTATGCTGATCAAAATTGTTTTAGTAGAAAACCAAAAAAAATGGTCAAAATAATGAACTAGGGGCACAGTTGAGTCAGGCTTCCTGTCTTTTCCCTGTTGTCAATGCATTTGCTAGAAAGGGCACCATACTTGCCAAGAAGGACACTCTACTTGCCAGAAAAGGGCACAACTGAAGCTAACAACAAAGGGCTGAAAGCTCTCTCATCCTCCAAGCAACGAGGTATCAAGCCAAGTGCGAAGCACAAACCGGAATGGATCAAGATATTCCACTCTCTCATCTACACAGATCTGATCACGTCCAAACTCTCCGGCAGAGCATCATCGACCGATGTCAGCTATAGATTTGCTATACACCCAGTTGTAGCGCAGCCCCTCTGTGGGAGAAACTCACTGTTGTGAAAAAGAATGAGAATCTAGTAGAATAACATGGGCAAGAGCCCATAACTTCATGCTTATCCATCAACCACCCAGGGGAGGGATTAAAAAATGAGAGATTAAAGAATAGAGAGATGTGCGCTGAGAAAAAAAAGTGAGGAAAAGGGTTTTGTGAGAAAAGCCGAGCCTGCGAGCCGAGTGATGTGAGAATCACAAATGAGAAAGGGTGGGAAACAATACCCGAAGAAACTGGCTCCTCGCGAACTGAGAGGTCTCTCCTCTTTGTAACACGTCTGTGTGTCGTGTCTTTTGTTTTGTTTGTCTCGATTCTTGTTTTGAGTCGTTTGAGTGTCAATAGATGTGTTTAGGTTGTTTTACCTTGTTTTTCCTTTGTTGAGTTGTGTTTAGATTGTTCTACCTTTGTTTTCCGTTGTTGAGTCGTTTTGGCTGTGGTCAGTTGTAGGCTCAATACCCGGTTGAGAACCCTTTTCTCATTTCAATTTCAAAAAGGAATCGTTTTGTGCTCAGAGTGCTGTGTCATTCTCCATATTTGTGCAAAACAGGATTTGTTCTTTCATAAAACTGCAAGGTCCACCCCCGATAAGTGTGAACAGTAGAACAAGGAACTATCTGAAGCTATTTAGGTTCCAGACTGCAAAGCAAAAGAAAAGAAGGAAAATTTGGAGCATCTTAGCATGTTTCAACTTTAGCAAAATCCGAGACTGCATTCCAGGTGCACCTTCTCAGGCCTCGCCGTTTCTCTGGAGTATGAGTGTATCTCGACCCCAAGTGTAAGCCTGCTTCAAGTCAGAATGGCAGTCCAAGCAGCACCTGAGGGTTTCACATGCAGATGTTATCTCTCGCCAATATGAACAGGGTGTGCCCTTTTTGAGCTGAGTGTGTTGCAAAGCCCTCTAAGAGGCAAATCAAAGGCACCAGAGTACATATTTGATGCTCCTCTACTGCATAGAATGTGAACTTTCATATACACTGTTGTTGCATGTGTGCCGCGCATCGTTATGATTCAGGCATAGAATATGCTTGCTTTTGATTCCGCATAAAATATGCTTTGCTTGTCTCATACATAGAATATGCTTTCAATATTGCATAAAATGTGCTTCCATACTTGCATAGAAAATGCTCGTATCTGTTGCATAGAAAATGCCCCCATACTTGCATAGAAGATGCATTTTATCGCACTTTCTTGTGCATTTTATCTCACTCGCACTGTCTTGTGCACTTACACTTTGTATCTCGCTTGCACTGTCTTGTGCATCTTGTGGTTGTATCTCACTCGCACTATCTTGTGCATTGCATATCAATCGCGCTATTTAGCGTATCGCACTGTTTAGTGCATTTCAAATTAATCGCACTGATTTGCGCATCGCACTATTTTGTGCAGGTTCAAGTTCGCGCTATTTTGCGCATCGCACTGTCTTGTGCATTTTCGCATTAAGTTTACATTGCGCTATTTTGCGCACCTCAATCGCACTGTTTTGTGCAGTTTCCATTCGCGCTATTTTGCGCATCGCACTGTTTTGTGCAGTTTACATTCGCGCTATTTTGCGCATCGCACTGTTTTGTGCAATTTATCATTCGCGTTATTTTGCGTACCTCAATCGCACTGTTTTGTGCAGTTTACATTCGCGCTATTTTGTGCATCACACTGTTTTGTGCAGTTTACATTCGCGCTATTTTGCGCATCGCACTGTTCTGTGTAGTTTATCACTCGCGCTATTTTGCGCACCTCAATCACACTGTTTTGTGCAGTTTATCATTCGCGCTATTTTGCGCACCTCAATCGCACTGTTTTGTGCAGTTTATCATTCGCGCTATCTTGCGCATCCCACCTGCACTTGTTAGTGCATTACATTTCACTCGCGCTATTTTGCGCATCGCACTATTTTGTGCACCTTACTCGCATTATGTATGCATTTTATCGCGCTATCTTGCGTATCTTACCTGCACTTGTTGGTGCATTGCATCGCGCTATCTTGCGCACCTTACCCGTATCGCACTGTTTTGTGCATTCACCCTACTCGCACCGTTTTGTGCACCTCTAGCTCACACTGTCTTGTGCACTCTCTGGTCTGGGAGACCTTAAATCCTCTGGTCTGGAAGACCTTAAATCCTGTATCTTCATTCGCACTGTCTTGTGCACTCTCTGGTCTAGGAGACCTTAAATCCTCTAAAGGTGCAATTCCTTTGGTGTTTGTCGTGCCCGAACGACTTCCAGCGGTCTAGTATAGCCATCTGCCTGTGTTAGCAGTGAGTTCCTAGGAGACCAACTGAGACGGTGGAAACTAGAGTTTGAATGGCTCATGCCTAGAACACAAAGGTTCGGGATTTTCGAGACTAAAGTCTGGTTTAAATACCCAGGGGTATATCCTCGGCTTGAAATCTGTATGGCAGCCCCATAGATTGAGATAACATCTGTATGCGCCTCAATTCTGGATACTGATCCAACCTAGTCTGTCACCCTGTTGGAGAATAGGGAAAGCTGCGACCACAGTCAGGGAGAAAAGTATTACCTGTGGTTCAATTAAGATGCAGAAGCGGGAGATCCCCAACAGCCTGAGGTGAGTCATCACCAATTACCCCTGTAAGGTACCTCCCTTTTCCTAGCTATCACATTGCATTTTAGTCATTACAGTGCATTGCATAAATCCTCAGTTTTCAAACTGACTTCGCGTAGCGTATAAGTCCAATCTTCAAAGTGGCTTCGCGTAGCGTATAAGTCCAATTATCAAACCGGCTTCGCGTAGCGTATAAGTCCAACTTTCAAACCGGCTTCACGTAGCGTATAAGTCCAATTATCAAAATCTTTTTGCATATCATTTTGCATCCTGCCCCTGAACTACGCTGGTTTGATTCCTTGCAAAGGGATACGTAGGCAGCCTGCGGGTACAACCATTTATTTATCTATATTTTGTTTGTTTGTCCAAGTCTTTGGCCTTGTCAAAAATGGGTTGTCTCTAGGCTTTAACACTCACTCCCGTCACTTCTTGACTTCCGAGTTCTGTCAAAGGGGGGCAACTGTAGACACCCCATTTTTGACCGCCTTTAAGACTTAGACGCGACTGATGGTTTTGGAAGATGTGCAGGGCAAAGGTTCAATTTCTTTGACAAAGAGAGAGTCAAATCTCAACTTCATACCCCTGTTCTAGACCAAAACAATCTTGATCAAAAGATTTTAGTCTTAAAACCCTTTTTTTCAAAACGTTTTTGAAATAAAGTTTTTACGATGTTCCGAGGCTCGCATTTTGTCAAATGTTGCGCTTTTCGGTAAACCGAGCAAGGACAAAGTAGAAATGAACGAAAGAGAGATGAAATCTTTGAAAAATCTTTCAAAAAAACCTTACTTATGGGTTTGGAGTTGAAGAAAGGAGGAGAAGAGAGAAGAAAACTAGTTTGGGAGAAGTTCGGCATGAATCCGGGTAGGGCCAAAGCTGCGCGGCTTCACTGAAACAGGCATACTCTTTGCACAAAAGGAATTTTGATGCGAGGTTGGCGCCATTGGAAAGCTAACTTCTGGGGCTTCAATGTGGCCACATGGCAGCCCATAAAATCAGATGGCCGACCAGATTTTTTGGGTCAAGAATGGTTCAGCATGAATCTGGAAGGAGAGAAAACATCTGCGCGGCTTCGCCGAAACGGGCAAAACTCTTTGCACAAGAGGAATTTTGATGCAAGGTTGGTGCCATTGAAAAGTAGACTTCTGGAGCTTCAATTTACACTCAAGAATCTCCCAAAGCCAAGTCCGGTTGGGGGAGATATGGTTGGTTGAAGTCCGGTTGGACCGAATCTGCGTGGCTTCACCAAAACAGGCATAACTTTCTGCACAGAAGGAATTTTGATGCAAGGTTTGCGGCATTGGAAAGCTAACTTCAAGGGCTACATGGTTGGCTAGCTTTAGGGCTTGAACCTTTTGACCCCTGGTCGGCCGGCTACCTGAACTGGTCGGCCGGCCACCTTGCCTGGCCGGCCGGCCACCTTGCCTGGCCGGCCGGCCACCTGAACCTTTTGAACCTGACCGGCCATTCTTCTCTCTCCTGGTGCATTACAGCTGTGCCAGCTGTTTTGCACCAGACCCTTTATCCGAGGGTCTGTCTTTTGGGGGGAAATTTGAATTATTTTTTCCCCCCTTTCCCTTGGCCTCTCTCCCTCTATAAAACCAACACTTGAGCTTCATTTCTAAGGGTTAGAGGTTTTTGCTAAGGCACACAACCATCTTCCTCCATAGCTCTCTCTTCCAAGCTCTAAAGTCCATTATCCTTGGCCATTTACACACCAACTCATAGCCTACCACCTCCCTCATCCATTTCAGCCCCTTGAAGCTGATTTTCAGAGGTTGAGAGCTCACATTCTTGGACCAAAAGCTGCTGGAGGTCGGCTCTACAAGGGTAAGTCACTATCGCCCTCTTTTTGGCCTTATCTTGCATCATATCTTAATCTTATTTTCAAGCATTTTTGGGCTCTGACCCAAACTATAAAGTGTCATATTTTGAGCCCCTCTTCAACTTTGTTTAAGGGAACTTTGCTGTTTGAAGTCATATACTTCCTTGTTTTCTCAATCTCTCTTTTAGGGCTATTTTTGCATCCTATTTTAGCCTTACTTGTGAACATTTTCGAGATTTGTTATAAACTGGAAAAAGTCTTTTTTTGAGCCCCTCTTGATGTTTGATTAAGGGCATTTTTCTGTTTGAGGTCATATGCTTCCTTTTATGCTTGATTGCCTCTTGTTTTGAGTCTTGCTTCTAAGCTTTTGTTGCATACTTCCTTTGGCCTTCTAGCCACTGAAATCCAGTGGATTTTCAGTGGCTAGCACACTATTTTGAGCCTCAAAATCAGAGGGGGGTGACCCCCCATCACCTTGTTTTGTTTGGTGGTCTTTTTGGCCTTCCAAAGAGACCCCTATTTGCATGCTTACTAGCCACATTCCAGAGCTTTTTCAATGAGTTTTGGGACCCTCCTAACTCATTTTCAGAGTTTCTTTTGCTATGCTAAGTGTCCATTATGCATGTGTGGAACAACCCTCTTTTTGGCCTTCCAAAGAGGCCCAATCTTGCATGCTTTGTTGACCAATTTCAAGGCCTTTTTGATGAGTTTTAGGGCTGTCATAACCCATTTCTAGAGTTGTTTTAGCCCTGCTAAGTGTCCTTGATGCATGTGCCTAATAACCCCTTGCATGGCCCTCTAAAGGACCTCATCATTTTTGCATGTATTGGCTACATTTCAGTGATTATTTGGGCATATTTTGGCATGTTTTGTTCACTGATTTTTGCTGGTTTGATGAGATCTCATGCGCTTCATACACTTTCCATGTAAACCATGTTTGCTAGTCAAAGTTGCATGCTATTTTAGTCCATCATGTGAGCATCTTTTGGCCATGCTTTGAACTATAAATGTTTATGTTTTGGGACTGCCTTGGCTCTATCTTTGTGCTTCATAGTCAAAAAAATGCATGCTTTGCATACTTGTGGTTCAATATGTGTGCCTAGTTCTGAGTTTCGAGGTTCATTTCATGCATCGGGTGCCATATTTCCATGTTTCGGGATCATTTAGCATCATAGTCCAGCGCTGGAAATTACATGTTCATATGCCATGTTTCATCCTTGTCATGCCTTGTTAGAGTTGCATATTGCTCCTTAGGATCGGTCCTCGATTTGCGTGCATGAGTGCACGCATTTTGATTATCTCATTTTCATCTAATGGCTACTGATGTGAGTGTGGTTGAGGTCCACTCATGTTGGTGTAAGTCCATTATGCATTGTGTATGTCATTTCAATTCATAGCATTGCGTATGCTAGGTTGTATGTTAGAGCATTGTGTATGTCTTGTTACATCGTGCATTGTGTATGCCATTTCATAGCATCGCGTATGCTAGGTTACATGTTAGGATTGCATTCATGCATGTCATGCATATTGCATTGTGTTTGGGATAGGAGTTAACCCAAGCACGAGAAACGAGGGACGTTTCATACTCCGAGTGACGGAACGTGTCTCAATTCCCTGTCGCCGACACTCCGGATTATCCGTGATGGAGTTTAGGCCTTGTTGTGTTTTCATGTGCATTCATTCCATATTGAGTCATGCAAATCGACTCCTCGGCCATCATGCATCGAGATGCGTGATTGGTGGCACGAGGATCGAAGACTACACTCCCTGAAGAGTAGTCATGCATACATATGTGAAAATACTTTGCCATGCCCCCTTTGTTGCTCTCTGTTACAGCAAATCAAGGATCAACAGCTTTCTAAAGCATTACACAGCATTCCGAGAACAATTGCAAACAGAGGCAAACCGGGGCATCGCAAGGAATTTTCCGACGAAGGCAACCTGAGCATGCATCATTCATCATTCGGAACAGAGCTGAGGCGGTCCATGGATTTGCGTGCAATTTACTGCTTTCCTAGATTAATTTGTTAATTAATTAGGGTTTTGTACCTATTCAGACTGTATTATTTATTTGGGACTGTATTATTTATTCGGACCCTCCGAGCGAGGGCACAACTGTAATAAGTGTGCGTGTGTATGATGTATGTCTTCCAACCCCACGTCTTTCTCCCTTTTATTTACCAGCTTATGATGGTTAGATTAGGGCATGTTTCAATTAGCATACAGTATAATAGCATGTTTGCATTCATCCATCTGTCTTGCATGCATTGCGCTCGGCGCATCATACTAATTGCATTTGTATTTCAATTCCAAGTTGAATACATGTTAGTTCTAACATTTCACATGTCATCTTTAGAATTGCCGAGCCTGCTTATAGTTAGATTTTTGCATGTGTTGCATTAGACACTTCTGTATATTTAGGATCATGCATGGATTTCTAATATAGTTTCTGTTTTGGCTTGGAGTACTCGGTAAGTTTTTGTGCTTTAGCATCCTTGCATGCGTGTGAGTGACTGCCATGATAGCATGCTTACCATGAGGCTATATGCTTATGTGATATAACTGCCTGAATGCCTGTGGGTGAAGGTTGGGTTATTTGAATTGGAGCAATTCATTAATTGTGAGTTTTAAGCCCACTAGATAGTGGCAAAATCATATTTTCTAAGCCCACCTGAGGATGGCAAATCCACATTTTAGCCTACTTACGAGTAGCAAACCACTTTCAAAACAAACATGAGATGCGTTGTTCCAATTCAGGCGATCCAATCTATACTTGTATGCTGTGCGCATCACATAGTAAATCTAGGCTAATAACCGGAATAAGAACGCATAATGTTTTCAAAACTAGATATCATGGTTAGTAGAGGCCGATCTTTGATCGGGCGAGCGGGGGTGCTCACGAAGTGACCTTCCCCAATCGTACCCAAGTTCCCGAGTCGAGGCAACTTTGGTGAAGACGGACACGTGGCCTTAGGCAACGAGTTAGAGTTTCCTAAATTCCCCCAAAATAAAATATTTAGGTGGCGACTCTGTATCTGGCAAAGCAGTCCATGTTTGGCACTTCTTTCAAAAAAATCTGTTTTCTCAAAATCATTTGCCAGATTTGGACTCTTTGGTTCAGATTGAGAACCGTGACAATTTGAGTCCGAACTGTAGTAAGCCCAAGGTGAACAGAACGGGAGTCATCCTCCCAGGGCGTTCGGGGACGTCTACACATACGCAATGTTATGAACGAGGCATACACAATGCAATGATCGAACATGCGATAACATGGACTATATGGCATACACAATGCAACATGGACTTAAACAAGATGGATAGGCCTCAGCCGCACCCAAATCAGTGACCAAACATGATGAAAACAAGGCAATGACACACACACAAGCATGCATAATGCAAGGGATCAAAGCCTAAGGTACGAGATACAACTCTACAAAAGCATTGAAAGGATGAAATATTGCATACAATGGCACAAGTTCCAGCTCTGAAATAACATGCGACATGGTCCCGAATCACGTAAACAACTCACACAATGCATATTGGGAGGCTCAAATACCGAAACTAGTGAAGCACATTACACTAGAGGTACGCAAAGCGATGCTCAAATGACCAAACCAACCCCAAACAGTCCCTATGTAGGCCCAAAACAATAGCAAAATGGACTAAGATGATGGTTTGAAAGGTACAAAAATGAAGCTCATGCAATGGTCCATAGATGAGGCATACAAGCACAACTATCAAACACATTTAAAGAGTGATAAACATGGGAATATGGAAACCTTATACGCTCTGAAATATCATGCTCAATGATGCCAAAACATAGAAACACCTCAAGTTAAGCATGCAAGGGGGTTCAAAACTCAAGGCTAGGCAAGGGTATTATACTACAACCATGCATGGCAAGCATCATTCAACCAAGAGGCCTAAAAATAGAGCTGAGGCAGCCCAAAATATGTACAAAATCAGTTTAGAGCATGGCCAAAATGTGCTAGAAGCAAAGGCCAAAACAACATGCAATGTAAGCTAGTGAGCATGGTTTACACTACAAGCATGTGAAGCATTCAAGAGGCCACTGAACCAGCAAAAGACAGAGGTATGACATGCCAAATAATGACCAAAAACCCACTGAAAGATGACCAATGCATGCAAGAATGACATGCCCCTTTGATAAGCTATGAAGAGAATTACATTACACATGCAAGAAGCAAGCAAAAGGGGACCAAACCAGCCATGGTTAGAGCCTAGGAAGGTCCTAGAAGTCACCAAAAAGTGCCTGAACTAGGCCTCCAAATGTTATAAACATATGCTCCTTTGGTAGGCCAAAAATGTTAGTAAACAAGACAACAAGAGAGAGGGTCACCCCTCTTTGATTTAGGGCCTCAAATCCACATTCTCACCACTGAAAATCCACTATATTTCAATGGTAGGAAGGCCAAGTAAAGACTAGCTCGAATGCCTTATGGCATGGCATAAAACAAGGCTAAATAGAGCATGCAAGAGGGTAGATTACCCCCAACACCAAAAGAGCCTTAAACAAACATGAAAATCACTGAAATATGAACCTTTTTTCAGTTTACAAAAAAGCTCAAATAAGCATGCAAATGAGGCTAGGAGAAGGATCAAAACAATGCTTAAAAAGAGATAAAAGGAGTTACCCTTGCTGCTCAGCAAAACCAGCAATTTTTTGGACCAAAAACCAGCTCTTCAACCTCCAAGAATGCCCTTCAAGAACCTCAAATCAGTGGTGGGGGTGTATGGCTATGAGGTGTGGTGAAATAGGTGAAGAACAACACCCTTCTTGAACCTAAAATGAAGAGATATAGAGAGATATATGTTTTGCCTTAGCAAAAATTTAGAACCTAGTATAAGGAGAGGAAGGCCCTTTCTTATAGAGGAGCAAAGGTTCAAGCTTCCCCAAGAAGCTAAAGCAAAGGTTCAAGCTTCCTCAAGAAGCTAGAACAGGGGTTCAAGCTTCCTCAAGAAGCTAAACCAAGGGTGCAAATCCTCCATACACGTGTATGGAGGATACAGTCTGTGCCGTCCAGCTGGCACAGCTGGCAACAACTCACAGAGACAAAATTGGAGGGAGCAGGCCGACTAGTTCAAGTGGTCGGCCGACCACTTGCCCTGGTCGGCCGACCAGGGTCAAAAGGTTCAAGTGGTCGGCAGCCTCCCAGGGTGGTCTCCACATGAAATGCAAGCAAGTGTTGTGGTGGGAGACCAGCAAATGTGGCTCAAAAACCAAGGAGACCAGCTTCCTGACAAGAAAATCAGCTGGCAGGAGAAAAGATGGTCTCCAAGAGGAAAGGAGGTCTCCTATCCTTGTACCACCTTCCAAACAATGAAAATGGGGTCCAAGCCAAAAATGAACCAAGATGGATGCAAAACGAGGGTTCGGGGGCCAAAACGCGCAGCCGGGTGCCTCGAAAACTGACTGTTAAGCATCGAAAGTGGCATGTGACCACGAAGGTGGTCTCCCGGGCCACAGTGTCCCTCTAGAGAGAGGAAACAAGGTGTGTGCCAAAAATCGAAG
Source organism: Camellia granthamiana (assembly GCA_036172215.1). NCBI lineage: Eukaryota > Viridiplantae > Streptophyta > Magnoliopsida > Ericales > Theaceae > Camellia > Camellia granthamiana. The sequence continues at coordinate 45,515,333 of CM069914.1, forward strand.
CAAACGAAGAAAGTTAAGCGGTCCCAAACCGAGGCGCGCGGCCGACGGCTCCAAAAATCAAAAACTGGTCTCCAAACGGGAACAGTGGCTTGCGACCACAAAAAGTAGCCTACGGCCACTGAGAGATGGTCTACAAGACCTCTCCCTCCCTCCGGGAAGAGAAAGCAAGACCTGGTCCACAAACCGAGGCAAAGCAATAAAAGGGTCCCGAGGTCCAGGGATAAGGAACTCAGCCGAAACTCCGAAACCTCAGAACGAGCACAACATGTGCAATCACCGAGCGCTCAATCGATGACGTCTGAGTCTTAAGGTCAGTCAAAAATGGGGTGTCTACACAAGTGCAATTAATTAAACAAGTTACGATTATCGGATCGACTTGATTTTTTTTATTATAAATGATATACACAAAAATAAACAAGTTAAATTATCAAAATAAGACCTATAATGGTCCCATGAGCCCAAATAGCAAGCCAGACCTCTCTTTTCTTTTCCCAACTATTTAATTACAACAAATAGGGAAAATAGTGCTTGGGATGTGAGGTTTATGTTCTATTTGAGAAAAAATTTACATTTGCTTAGTAACAGAAAATTTTCTATTACACTTTTAACACGTCCAATATGTGATGACCGGGTGCATTATTCACTCCGTTCTCCTTTGTTTAGCTCTGGGTTTGTGGTGTCGGGAAGTTGTTCCTCAAATAAATTCTGGTTCTTGTTTGTTCGGTGTTGATTTTCACTTGTTCCGGAGAGTGCGAGGTCAGGTCCGAAGTGCCTAGAATTGAGCTGAGAAAATTCTAGGCTGGGGAACCAAGGCCGCACGTGCGGGGCCGTACGTGCGGGAGGTAAGGCCGCACGTTCAGAATTTAGAGGAAGTTTGGGACAGCACAGTGCAATATATGCAGGTGCTGGAGGAGGTGCGGCATGGGAAGGCCTATGGTGATCCCGGTTTTTCCTTCCTTGTTTACTGTATTCCAGACTTAGTTCCGTGGATGTGTTGTTGTCATATTCTCATTTCCATCCTTTAGTCTTTGTATGTGAGTCTTGGGTTGTGTTGGGCAGGTTTGAAACAGGTTGGTTGTGTTTAGAAACCTAGAGTTGATGCCCAGAATTTTGCCTTCACGCTCGAGCGGGCTTTTGACTCTCGAGCGGGCCCTTTGATTTTGCTTCTCCGCTCGAGCGGGCATTTTGACGCTCGAGCATGATTTTCCATCTCTCAGTATTTTGTCTGCAAGTCATTGGATGCTCAAGCATCCACTTTCACTCTCGAGCGGGGACCATCGATTGCAAAACTTCTGGAAGTGTGCATTCGGCGCTCGATCGGTGCTTTTGATGCTTGAGTGTGAGTCTGTGTCTGACGCTCGAGCGAGGAGTTCCACGCTCGAGCGGACCTGTTTGTATATCAGTCCGAATTTCGACTTTTTGGATCACTTTTTCGGCACCTTCTCTCTCTCTAACTTTTCAAAACCTCCATTGGAGAGCTCATCACTCTAAACTTCAACTTCTCTCTAGGGTTTGATCTAGTTTGAGTGATCTTCTACCTTGGTCCCTTTGTATAAAGTGTAGAGCTTGGCTTGGGCTACATTTCCATCCAAAAATCTTGGGTTTTGGAGCATTTCGAAATTCATCATTTTCTCCATTTGGTCTCATCTTTTGAGGTAGGGATAACTACTCACTTTTATGATCTTTGACATAAACTTTTGGTCATTTTGATTTAATGTTGAAGTTGGGTAATTTTGGGTGTTAGGGTTTCAAAATGTATAAAGAGGGGTTTTGTTCTTTTGGGCCAATATATGTGTATTTTGGGTCTCAAATGGGGTTATTGTTGTTTATTATTGGTATTTGAGCCTTTGGGTCAATGTTGAGAAAAGATGGAGAAAAGCCCTAATTTTATGTTATGAATTAATTTGTATAATTAATTTGGAAAGTTATGGAAATATGAAATTGAGTTGGAAATGATGAAATTGGTTTAAAATAAGGTTGAATGGTGGAGTTGGATTTATAAATTGCTCCCTTTTGAAATTGTTGGTAACCTATCTGTTGATGCATTTATTATCTGTTTAGAAATAATTGCGTTGGGCTATCAGTGGAGGATAGTCTTGAATGTTGTAGACATTGCATGATGATTAGGTGAATTAAAACTAATCGGTTGAATATGTTATTGAATATGACGGTTGGAATAATACATCGAATGTGTGTATTGATTGATCATGTATATGATAATTGTTTATATACATTATATTGTGTAGGACGAGATAGGGGATGTACTCCACGGTTTGGGAGGAGATAGGGGATGGACTCCTAAACCGGATATTATTTAGGAGGAGATAGGGGATGGACTCCATTGATACAGCAAATATGTGTATCATTTGTGAAGTATGGAATTGTTTAATATGAGTTGTTATCTCATGTGAATTGTGAATTATGGAAGTGTTTAATATGAGTTGTTATCTCATGTGAATTGTGAATTATGGAAGTGTTTTATTATGAGTTATAATCTCATTTAAATTGTTGATATTGGAAAGGTTTTTAACATGAGCCGTAGTCTCATGGGAATTGTTTGGCCAGGTTTTATAAATCAAATTTGTTAAGTAAAGGAAAAATGGAATGAAACATGGACATACCTGTTATGAAATTGGGTTGTGCTGTATGTTGGTTTATATTGGTTAAACATTTATCAAATGCTAATGTTTTAGTTATTGCTCATATTATGTTTAGCATATCTCTACTGGGCGTTGGCTCACCCTATACGGGGCATCATTTTCAGGTTCAGGTGATATGCCACCTCCAAAGAAGTAGCTTGGGAGACTTGAGGCTGATAGCTCTTTTGTTGTCTCTTTTGTATATTACATGTATATCAAGCCATGGGCTTATTTTGTGTAAAGAGTTAGAACTCTACTTTTGTTGAACCAAAGTGTTGACTTGGAAAATTGTAAGCCTATAGGGTATTTATTTTTGTTGTCAACATGTAATATCTTTTGTAAGAATACTCTGATGAATGGCATTTTGTTTTACTCTCTTAAGCTTATGGATGAAATGAATGCATGATTTATGGGTTTATTTTGAGGGCGTTACAAGGCCACACGTGTGGAGTTAAGGGTCGCACATGTAGGAGATGGGCTCCGCACGTGCAAGGCGTTGGGTAGTCCGAATCTCAGTTTTTTTTTCTCTTTAAGGCTGTGTATGTATCACTTTTGGCTCATCTCTCTCTCTCTAAAAATCATTTCCTCTCCTTTCTCTCTACATCTCCTACACCAAATCTCATAGAACCTTTGATTTCTAACAATCTATTGAGTTTTGATCCATCATCCTTTACAAATCTCGGAAAGCAAAGCAAGAACTCCACCTTATACGGTAGAGATCAAGTTTCTTCAACCTTGGATCCTAGGGTTTCATCAAATCCCCTCCAAAACTTGAGGTAGGGACTTCCTTGAGTTATATATACATGTTTTTCAATATTGATGTTGATTTAAAGGTTTTCTTGAAGTTATTATGTTGGTTTGATTTTGCGACCTAAAATGTAGAGATTCTCAAAAACGGACTTAAAAAAAATAAAATAAAAAATCTCAAATCCTTCTAAGATAACATCTTGAGAGTTGAAATTATTTTAGGCAAGGAAAATGGTGTGATTTTGAGGGTCTTTTTCAAGTGCTTAGTGTGTGTGTGTGGGTGTTGTTTGTAAAAAGAAAACTAGAAATTGGGGGTTTTTTAAAAATAAATGATCACAAGAAGTTTTATTATTAATGCATTATTGTGTATATCAAAAGAGTTAAAGAAAGGAAAGGTTTTTAATTATAGTTACAAATGTTGAATCTCACAAAATAGACAAAAAAAAATGTTGGTGTTAGAAGGAAATTATTGATTAATTGTTGCTATAGTCTTGAAATGATTACATTGTTGGAATTGCTTGAGAGGTGGAAATGTAGTTATTTGTCGATGAAAATAAATGGAACATGGTCCCATTGTGAGATAATATGGAACGGGAGGAATAAAAGCTCGTTTATTTGAGATTATTGTTGAAATATACAAGAAGGAAAAGGGAATGATTATTGTAGCATTACCAATTGTTATTTTGCATACATTCTTGTTTGGTTACCACATGTTTGATTTGAAATTGATTACCTTGCATTGATAATAGAATTGTTGAGAAAAGAGGACTAAGGAAATGTTTTAGGGGTAAATATGTCGGTAAGTCCAGATAGGAGATGTAGATGGAATTGATAAGTTGGCCTGAGTATCCAGGGTGAAAGACTGAAAACACGCGCGGAGGAGGTACCACTTCCCTTCCGGTTAGCAACCGGTAAAGTGGGGTTTTGGTAGTGCTAGTTGAGCCTACTTTCAGACACCAACCTAGGGATTACGTAAGTCGTATTTACCGCCCCTATTGAATAAAATTGGAAGTTTCGGAATTGTTAAGATTTCAAACTGCTGTTAAAACATGGTGATTTTTTTTATTAAAAAAAAAAAAAAAAAGGGCTGTAAATGAAATTCTCTTTAAAATGGCATTGCATGGCATTTGCATTTTACATTGGAAATTTGCATAACTGAATATACTTTGTAAGGATTCTCTACTAGGCTTTATACTCACCCCTATGGGATTTTGATGCAAGAAAGGATGTGGTGATCCTGCCGAGTTAAGAGCGTAGACATATTTTGTGAAGAGTAAATAACTCTGTTTTGTTGTGATTTATTTTGCTAGCCAAGGGCTATTCATGTATGGGTCTGAGAGGCCATTTTTGTGTAACCGGGCTTAAGCCTTGGAAATTGTAAGCCCATGTGGGCATTTTATTATTTTTGGATATGATGCTCTACATGCTATAAATTCATGTAATTCTATATCATTGAATGTATAATTCACATATGGAACTTTTGTATAAACCTGGTTGATTAATGGTGTAAATGTTAGAGTATCGTTATTATTATTTAGTGGACGTGGGTTAAAGTATTTAATTTATGTCGAATTATTTTGGGGCGTTACAACTTGGTATCAGAGCTCCCGGGTTTGAAAGGTTGAAGCTCGCGGGAAATGGTTGTTTTGGCACAGTGGGTTCATTTCGCATGATTAGGAAATGTTTTGTTTTTCGTGATTATGTGATAACATGCTTATGTGACTATATGGGTATGAGATTGGATTTTTTGGATGTTATTTGCGCCTATTAAATTCCTTGAGGTCTTATTAAAAGGGTACCTGATCAATGCTCATTCTATTAAGGATTCTTGATTTTTCGTGGGACGAATCTCATCACAAAAGAATAATCTGTATGTGATTATGTGACTAAGTGTTTATGTGGAGTGAATTGAATTGTTTGAATGGTAGAAATTGTATAGGATTGTTGTATTCAAACGAGTGAGAGGATTTGCAAGCACATTCGGAATTATGTGCTAAATCGTTTATCTTGTTTCACAATTAGGATGTCAGGAAAGGGTCAAACTTGTGGTGGTAGAGGTAGAAGGCGTGGTAGGGGTCGCCGGGATGTGCATGAAGTACCAGTCCAAGAGGTCCCGATGCAAAAGGAGGGGTTAGGCCAAGCTAATATGGCCGAGCAAGTGGGGCAAGCTGGCCAAGCCGTAATGGGGGCCCTAGCCCGAGAAATGGCGGGGGCCTTGAGGGAATTGATGAATATACTAAGGGCGGAAAACCAAGCTAAAGAGAACGCCGTAGAGACGAGGGCTTGCTTATTCACGAAGGAGTTTTTACGGGCTAAGCCGGATGAGTTGCATGGTGGCCTCGTGCCTAAGAAAGCGGATGAATGGCTTGAATAAACCGTGAAAACTTTTGAGATACTTCATATCAAAGACAGTGAGCTTAGAGTGACTCTTGCAAGTTACTACCTCAAGGGGGACGCGGGCTAATGGTAGAAATACGCCAAGGGCCGAATAGAACTGACATGGGAAGCATTTGTGGTAGCTTTCCAAGACAAGTACCTACCTCGCACTGCTAGGAAGAGGTTGAGGCAGGAATTCTAAGACCTTCAGCAACTCAATATGTCTGTGGCCGAGTTCGAAACGGCCTTCTCTAGTTTGTCCCAGTTTACACCGGAGTTGGTAGCGATGGAAGATCTTATTCAAGGTTGCCGAGAACATGATCCGGAACTATGACCGCCTTGTGGAGGGGGTCGCGCATGTGGAGATTACTGTAGAGGCCGAGGAGGAGAGACTTCGGAGTTCAAGGTCTAGGGGCCAAGGATCACAACGGGATTACAGGCCCAACAAGAAGAGTAGAAACACCTTTTCATCACAGTCTCAACTGCAACAGTCTAGATCTACCTTTCCCTTGCCTAGTGTGGGCCCGGGAAAGAGTGCACCGAGTGGGTTTTCTTGTTTCAAGTGTGGCCAACTGGGTCACAAGGCCTTTGCATGTCCACAGAAGGGAGGAGGACAGCAGATGTTGCCACCACCACCACCTAACCGATCTCAGAGTCAGTCTCAGAGTAGGGGACAAGGGCCTACTTGCTATCAGTGCGGTCAATCAGGGCACATAAAGAGAGCTCGCCCGCAGTTAGGAGGCACATCTAGCGCACCAGGGTCGAGGCAGACTTAAAGCCACCAGCAAGCTCACTCAGTACAAACTTCGCGAGCTAATCAGGGAGCCGCTTTAGCTCAGTCAGTGCAGCAAGCCTATGCTCCGAGGGATGAGCAAGTTGATCAGAGGCCACAAGGGCGCGTGTATGCTGTTACCGCACCAGAGTAGTTGCCAGGATCCTTAGTTGTGAGAGGTATTTTTATTGTGTGTCATTCTTTGGCTAATGTGTTGACAGACATGGGTGCATCTCATTCATTCCTATCTGCTGCATTCGTATCTGCATTGGGGTTAGAGGTGGCATGGTTAGCGCCTCCACTCAGAGTTGAGGCACCGGTTGGGAGTACAGTTAACTTAGATCGGGGTTGTCGTGGTTGTGAGATAGAGGTTGCCGGGCGTCGACTCCCGTTTGCTTTTGTGTTGTTAGACATGTCGAATTTTGATGTTATTCTAAGCATGGATTGGTTGTCTTCGTATCGAGCAGTGATTGATTGTTTTCATTAGAGGGTCACAGTGTGAACCTCAGGTGGTGATTGTCTTTATTTTTTTGGGGACAGGGTTGATCGGGTCTTATCGCTAGTAATTGACCCTTGCAGTAAAAACGAGCTTAGCAGTCTTCTTGCTACTATCTTGAATAGTGAGAGTGATGAGACTTGTGTTGAGTTGCCAAGGATAGTTTACAAATACCTGGACGTATTTCCCAAGGATCTTACCAGTTTGCCACCCCATTGGGAGATCAAGTTCACCATTGACTTAGTGCCTAGAACGGCACCAATTTCCATGGCGCCATATAAATTTGCATCCGCAGAGTTGCATGAGTTGAAGATTTAACTCTAGGAGCTTTTAGACAAGGGTTTCATTCGCCTTAGGGAGCGCCAGCTCTCTTTGCGAAGAAGAATGATGGGTCGTTGCGGTTGTGTATCGATTACCGCAAGTTGAATCGGGTTACCGTCAAGACCAAGTACCCCTTACCCCGAATAGATGACTTGTTTGACCAACTTAGGAGGTCTTGTTGTTTTTCGAAGATAGATTTGAGGTCAGGGTACCATCAGTTGAGATTCCAAGAGGAGGACATCCAGAAAACAACCTTTCGTTCACGTTATGGCCACAATGAGTTCCTTGTAATGCCATTTGGGTTGACTAATGCATCGGCTTCCTTTATGGACTTGATGAACCAAATTTTTAGGGAATACGTGGATCATTTTGTGGTCGTCTTCGTGGACGACATCCTAATTTATTCGACTTCCGAGAAAGAACACAAGGCTCACTTGAGGGTAGTGCTTGATTTGCTTAGGAAACATCAATTGTATGCCAAATTTGAGAAATGCGAGTTTTGGCTCACCGAGGTGAATTTTTTGGGCCATGTAGTGTCAAGAGAGGGAGTAACTGTAAACTCTTCAAAGATAGACTCTGTACAAGATTGGGAGCAACCTAAAAATGTTTTTGAGATTCGGAGTTTCTTAGAATTGGCGGGGTACTATCGGCGTTTTGTAAGGGACTTTTCTAGACTAGCCACGCCTTTGACTAGATTGACTAGAAAGGGGGTTAAGTTTATGTGGAGTGAGACTTGTGAAAAGTTATTCCAAGAGCTTAAAACTAGACTAACTACCACACTGGTGTTGATAATTCTAGAAAGAGGTTTGGGCTATACTGTCTATTGTGATGCCTCTCAGGATGGGCTTGGTTGTGTTTTGATGCAAGGGGTAAAGGTTGTAACCTACGGTTCACGGCAATTGAAAACTCATGAGAAGAATTACCCTACCCATGACCTAGAATTAGTAGTAGTAGTGTTTGCCTTGAAAATTTGGAGGCATTATTTGTATGACGAGAAGTTTAAAGTTTTCTCCTATCATAAGAGCCTAAAGTATTTGTTTTCCCAAAAAGACTTGAATTTACGCCAATAGAGGTGGATGGAATTTTTGGAGGATTATGACTTTGAGTTACACTATCATCCGAGGAAGGCCAATGTAGTGGCCGATGCCTTAAGTCGGAAATCCATGAGTAGTTTGGTGAGTGTGGCCATTCGGGAATGGGTTATGTTGGGCGACATTGGCAAGTTTGAATTGCACTTGGGTAAGTCCAAAGAGGGTGCAATATTGTTTACTTCGAGTGCTCAACCTATCTTAATTAGTAAAGTTGTATAGGCATAACCAGGGGACCGTGAAGTAAAGTTGATTCGTGATAGAATTTCCAATGGGAAGGAGGAGAAGGGCTTGAACATTCACTCGGATCAGAGTGTATGTTACCTAGACCGTTTGTTTGTACCTAAATCTTGTAGAGAGGAAGTGCTTCAAGAATTCCATCATTCACGCCTTGCGGTACATCCGAGAGGCACCAAAATGTATCATGATCTTAGCCATCAATTTTGGTGGAGGGGTATGAAACGGGATGTCGCTTCCTTTGTGTCGAGGTGCCTTACTTGTCAACAAGTGAAAACCGAACACCAAAGACCAGCGAGTTTATTACAACCCTTACCAATAGCCAAGTGGAAATGAGAGCATGTTACCATGGATTTCGTAGTTGGACTTCCTAGAACACAGCGGGGCAATGATGCTATTTGGGTGATTGTTGATAGGTTGACTAAGTCTATGCATTTCATTCTGATGCGTACCGGTGACTCGGTTGAGCACTTGGTAGAGTTGTACATTAAAGAGATAGTTCGACTTTATGAGGTTCTAGTAACCATTTTGTCAGATAGGGATCCTCGTTTTACCGCCCGGTTGTGGCAAAGCCTTCAAGAGGCATTAGGGACTAAGTTGACCTTTAGTACTACTTATCACCCTCAAACCAATGGGCAATTGGAGCATACCATTCAAATTTTGGAGGACATGTTTAGAGCTTGTGTCCTGGATTTCAAGGGGTCATGGGAGAGGCACTTACTATTGATTAAGTTTGCCTATAACACTATTTACCAAGCTAGCATCGAGATGGCACCGTTTGAGGCCTTGTATTGCCGACCTTATAGATAACCAGTTTGTTGGGCCAATGTGGGGGATGCACCATTGTTGGGTCCGGAAATCATTAGAGAAATGACCGAGAAAGTTGCTCTCATTCGGAAAAGGTTAGCTACATCCCAAAGCCGGCAGAAAAGTTATGCCGATAAGAGGAGACAACCTTTATCTTTCGAAGTGGGTGACCATGTTTTCCTTAAGATGTCACCTAGGTGGGGTTTGATGAGGTTCAGTAAGAGTGGAAAGTTGTCTCCGAGGTTTATTGGGCCTTTCAAGATATTGGAGAGAATCGGGGAAGTGGCATACCGGTTAGCCTTACCACCACAACTTTCGGGGGTTCACAATATGTTTCATATGTCAATGCTTAGGAAGTACGAACCCGACCCTTCTCATGTGCTAGATTGGGTTGATTTGGAGGTGGATGAAGATCCCTCTTACGAAGAGCGATCAGTTCAAATACTAGATACCCGAGAGCAAGTGTTATGGGGTAAAACTATACTATTAGTGAAGGTGTTGTGGAGACACCACGGGGTTGAAGAAGCAACGTGGGCAAGGGAGGCGGAAGTCCGCTCCAAGTATCCAAATTTATTGGAAAATGTTTAGTTATTTTGATTTGTAGTGTTCCTTAGTGTTGAAGGGGGAAAGTGTCAAAATTGTTTATCATGTGTTGTTGTATGCATTGTTAATCTAAGTATGAGATTGTGTGGGAAGGAACTTTTGTTAAAGATGTTTCATTTCGAATGCCTAGTAAGAGCAATTGTTGTTTTGATGAAAAGATGATAATGAGAGTGGTAAATGTTAGTTGAATATTAATGTTGCGACTTCAAAATGTTGTTAGTGTGGCCATAATTGCTAGGACCCCCTTTAGTTTGGTTGGTTTGTTTAAATTTCGGGGACAGAATTTCCTATGGTGGGGAGGTTATGATGACCGAGTGTATTATTCGCTCCGTTCTCCTTTGTTTAACTTTAGGTTTGTGGTGTCCGGAAGTTGTTCCTCAAATAAATTCTTGTTCTTGTTTGTTGAGTGTTGATTTTCACATGTTCCGGAGAGTTCGAGGTCAAGTCTGAAGTGCCTAGAATTGAGCTGAGAAAATTCTGGGATGGGGAACCAGGGCCGCACGTGCGGAATTCAAGGGATGTTTGGGGCAACACACTGCAATATATGTAGGTGCTAGAGGAGGTGCGGCATGGAAAGGCCGCACGTACGAGGTTGAGGGCCGCACGTGCGGGAGGTGGGCTCTTCACATGCGGGGCACGTGCCACACGTGCGAGGCGCTGGGCAGAACAAGAACTCCACCATCCTATACCAAATCTCCCTTCTCTCTACATCTCCTATACCAAATCTCATAAAACCTTTGATTTCTAACAATCTATTGAGTTTTGATCTATCATCCTTTACAAATCTCGGAGAGCAAAACAAGAACTCCACCTTATATGGTAGAGATCAAGTTTTTTCAACCTTGGATCCTAGGGTTTCATCAAATCCCCTCCAAAACTTGAGGTAGGGACTTCCTTGAGTTATATATACATGTTTTGCAATATTGATGTTGGTTTAAATGTTTTCTTGAAGTTATTATGTTGGTTTGATTTTGTGACCTAAAATGTAGAGATTCTCAAAAGTGGATTTTAAAAAAAAAAAAAAAAAAAAAAATCTCAAATCCTTCTAAGATAACATCTTGAAAGTCGAAATTATTTTAGGCAAGGAAAATGGTGTGATTTTGAAGGTCCCTTTCAAGTGCTTAGTGTGTGGGGGGGGTGTTGTTTGTAAAAAGAAAACTAGAAATTAGGGGTTTTTTTTAAATAAATGATGAGAACACATGAAGTTTTATTATTAATGCATTATTGTGTATATCAAAAGAGTTAAAGAAAGGAAAGATTTTTACTTATAGTTACAAATGTTGAATCTCACGAAATAGAGAAAAAAATGTTGGTGTTGGAAGGAAATTATTGATTAATTGTTGCTATAGTCTTGAAATGATTATATTGTTGGAATTGCTTAAGAGGTGGAAATGTAGTTATTTGTCGATGAAAATAAATGGAAACATGGTCCCATTGTGAGATAATATGGAACGGGAGGAATAAAAGCTCGTATTTGAGATTATTGTTGAAATATACAAGAATGAAAAGGAAATGATTATTGTAGCATTACCAATTGTTATTTTGCATACATTCTTTTTTGGTTACCACATGTTTGATTTGAAATTGATTACCTTGCATTGATAATAGAATTGTTGAGAAAAGAGGACTAAGGAAATGTTTTTGGGGTAAATACGTTGGTAAGTTCGGATAGGAGGTGTAGATGCAATTGATAAGTTGGCCTGAGTGTCCGGGGTGAAAGACCGAAAACACGGGCGGAAGAGGTACCACTTCCCTTCTGGTTAGCAACCGGTAAAGTGGGATTTTAGTAGTGCTAGTTGAGCCTACTTTCAGACACCAACTTAGGGATTACCTAAGTCATATTTACCGCCCCTATTGAACAAAATTGGAAGTTTCGGAATTGTTGAGATTTCAAACTGTTGTTGAAACATGGTGATTTTCTATAAAAAAAACATGTAAATGAAATTCTCTTTAAAATGGCATTGTATGACATTTGCATTTTACATTGGAAATTTGCATAACTGTATATACTTTGTAAGGATTATCTACTAGGCTTTATGCTCACCCCTATGGGATTTTGATGCAAGAAAGGATGTGGTGATCCTGCCGAGTTAAGAGCGTGGACATATTTTGTGAAGAGTAAATAACTCTGTTTTGTTGTGATTTATTTTGCTAGCCAAGGGCTATTCATGTATGGGTCCAAGAGGCCATTTTTGTATAACCGGGCTTAAGCCTCGGAAATTGTAAGCCCATGTGGGCATTTTATTATTTTTGGATATGATGCTCTACATGCTATAGATTCATGTAATTCTATATCATTGAATGTATAATTCGCATATGGAACTTTTGTATAAACCTTGTTGATTAATGATGTAAAAGTTGGAGTATCGTTATTATTATTTAGTGGACATGGGTTAAAGTATTTAATTTATGTCAGATTATTTCGGGGCGTTACATAATAATTAAATTTTTTGACAAATTTTATGCTAAATTTATTTTTAATTATAAATTTTACGTGATGAATAAGGTGATTTCACCATAGTCATTATCAATAATGCTAAGTATCATAAAAGAAAGATCATGAAAAGTTTTCATGAAGATTCTCCACCCATAGATTAGTTTGTAGTATTTTATTGTATGTTATGTAATCACCCTTGGATTAATTTTATGAAACTTTCATAATATTTATTTCATGATTCATACCATTACTCAATCATTATATACCTACTCATATTGAGTTTCAAAGCCTGTTTCTTCTCTTATAACCATACAAAACTTAAGGGATTATTTAAGATGATCTAAAAATATATTTTTTAACTTTTTACGAAAAGATGTGTTAAAAAGTAGATATGTGATCCGACCCAAATAAGTGTCCTTATCTAAATAAGCACACTTATTTAGTTCATGTCAAATAGTGACTTATATAGAATCTATATTAGTTGCTCAATCAAAGGTTTCAATTTTTAAATATTAGAGAAATTCTATTTATACACTACAAATCTTCTCAATACACATCATTACTTAATACACACACATAATAATTTTTAGAATTTGAAAATATCTTAGTTCACTTCTTAACTTTCCATTCCTAACCCTAAGGCAATACACCACCTGTTTGTTTGAGTGCACACTACCTACATCTTAAGATCTTCATTTTTAGAACACCAAAGATGTCTTTTCTAGGTGTTGAAAATCTCCATCACCGATAGAAGGTTCATTAATGATTTTGGTTTAGACTCGACCTATTAGATGTTTTGGATCCGAGTTTCATTGTCTTATATAGTTGTTCATGTCTTGTTTCCACTTATTTCTCTTTGAGTTTGGCTATTGGGATGTGTTGGTTGCTTTTGGAACAGGTTGGTAGCTTGTCTTTCAAACTATTGTTGCCTAGAATTTTGCCCCTTCACTCGAGCAACACTTCTTGCACTCGAGCAGTCTTTGTAAACTCTCAATACTCTTACAAGTCTACAAAATTACTAGGAGGTGGTATTCTTCGCTCGAGTAAAACTTCTTGCGCGCGAGTGGTATTGGCTTGAGCGGCTCTTCTTGAGCTCGAGCAGTAGTCTTCTATCTGTAAAATTTTGAAGAGTTGATATTCTTCACTCGAACGAAACTTCTTGCGCTCAAGCGGTGCAACTTATTGTGTCTTGCCACTCGAGCGACACTTCTTGCCCTCGAGTGATCTATATTGGATTTAAATCCATTTTGTTGTAACCATGCACTGTCTTGGAAAAACTGTAAGCCCTTAGGGCATTCCTTATTTGCTTGATGTTCAATCTATTACGTAACATATGTTATAGATTCAGGGTTAGGCTTGTGAATGTATACCTGCATATGTTATTCTTTTGCAAAACTTGATTGGAAACTAATGGAAGATAATTACTTTATTATTGTTGTTACTTATTGATGTTGTAGATGGGTTATTGTATTTATTTCGGAGTGTTACATTCGTCGTCGTCGTCTTGCTGATGCATTGTTGTCATTTCAGATCTCCATTGTCGTCATCGTCTCGCTATTGTTTCGTCAGTGTATTGTCGGCGTTGAAGATCTCCAAAGATTTACAATTCACACATTTGATTCTCACTTTGATATGTTTTTCTTCTCTGCTTTTGATTTGGTTATCGATTTAACTTCTATAGCAATTTCTATTTCAAGTTTGGCTCAACTCTGGTTGTCTGAATATAATATTAGGAAAATTTACCCATAAGTCCTAGTTTCTGAAAAATTAAACCATTTAATCCTAAAAATTTTCTTATGCTCCATTTAGTCCCATTTTATACATCGTCATGATGTTCATGATGTAAATGAACATTGGAACATTGTAATCTGATGAACATTAGATGTTTGAAATCTAACGTTTGTAACATTAATCTGATGTTTGAAACATTGTAATGGGACCTTTCAGTCTATAAGAAAACTTTTAGGACTAAACAGTGTATAAGTTATTAATTTGGGATTTATTGGTGCATCTCCCATAATATTATTGTACAAAAAAATAAAATTGAACAAATTGAACATGTTCAAAATATTTATATTGAACAAAATTATTAAGCTATTTTATATGCTGAACAATTTCAACTCGTTCAAACTTAAATTTTATGTGTTATTTCTTTTTTGTAAAAAGTTGAATACATTACTCTTTGTAAAATGGAAAAGAAAATATACCAAAAATAAATTAAATTATTGAATTGAATTAAATTTGAGAAATGAAATTATTAAGGAATTAAATTAAAAATAGAAATAATTTGAATTCCAAATTAAAAAAAGAAATGATAAAAAGGAAAAAAATACATAATTGAATAAAATTATTTTCCTTTTTTTTCTTCATAGATTTAAAATTCAAACATAACATAAAATGTAAGTTTTTTAAAAAAAAATAAATGAATAGCTGCTTTATTTGTTTGGAAATAATAAATTGAACATTAATATTTGTTCAATTTTTTACATATGAACATTTAGTATTTGGTCAACATTAATCATTTGAACAAAATAATTTTATTTGAATATAAATAATCGAAAATTGTGTAAAAGTTCAACTCTGGTTATATGAACATATGACGAATAAAGTTATCTTCCCAATGATTATACAAACGAGATAAAATATATATATATATAAGATAAATAGTAAATTAACATTTTCATTGTTGTATTATTTGAAACTAACAATTTAAGTGTTATCTATGGTGGGCAAGTTTTCAAAACTAATTAATTTTAATATTCTTAAATCCTAAATTTTAAAGGCAACAATGTTTTAAGTTTGGAAAATAACTATAATAGAAAAGAGAATGAAGTTGATTAATTGATAATAAATGATATCATAAGTGTAATATGATAAATAATAATGGCGAAGATGATGAATATTGAAAGATGATAAAAGAAAAAAAAAATAGAGTTTGTATGTCTATAGGTGATGGTGTGTGAAGAGTGTTTTATGTTTTTTTTATATATGAATTATTTAGAAGGATAGAATATACTTCCATAGTCTTTTCATTTGAAAATATTATAATAATATAAATTTGACCCGTTAATAGTGTGTATTGAGAGAATTAATGATCTATAAATATAATTTCTGTATATTGAGGACACATTTCTTTTCAAAAATTCGTAATAAACCACTTTGTCTAAAGGCTCATAAAAATTTAAAACAAAATAAAATAAAATCTTTTTTTATTAAAGGTCTCAATTGTAAATGCCAAAAATATATATATATATATATATAATAATAATTCTCGTACAGAGGTTAGCCAAAGTAAAGGCTCCAATAGTAAGGCCTCTTTAGCAAGAGGTTTTGATGTAGGCCAAAATGTATTATATTTAGGTTACTTAAGTCATATTTTTAGTCTTTTAATTTTGTTTATTTGAAGGAGATGATGTGTTTCATGCACTTGTACAAATTTGACAGGAAATATGAAAATTCATTCAAAAAGGGCGCGAAAGCAGATCTTCCGTGTGAGAAGTGAAGAATCCAAGCCAGCCAGACCACCGCACGTGCGGCCCACCACCGTTCGTATGGCCTACATGGGCGCTCGAGCAGCCCACCTAGGGACGCGTGCACAGAATTTTTGGTCTGTTTTGCTGAGAATAAAAGAAAGAAAAATAACTACACCTATGGTTCAAAAATTAATTCAGAGAAAAGGGAGGCTAGGGTTCTAAAGATGTGACTTTCTCCTAAAGCTTGACACATAGGATTTCTTCCTCATCTTCTTCCTCTTCCCACTCCTCCATGAGTAGCTAGTCGTCTTTTCTAGGGTTTTAATGAAACCCTAGCCATGTAGTAGGATTTTTCATAAGCTTTAATTGTGAATTGGTTTGAATGGATGTATGAATGATTTATAAGTTTTTAATAATTGTTTCTTTCATCTCTTCAAGCATTTTACTCTCTGTGATTGTTTAATATTTTCCATACATTAGCTTTCTTTGTGTTTGTATTCAAAGTACGAGATGAGTCATGCTATAAGAGACGGGTCTTTTTGCTACCGTAGTTTAGAGCAAACGCCTCGTACTACTCGAGATGATTCGTACTTGTATGTTGAATGCGACAACTCTCTTGATCAATATTTCAAACTTGTAGTTGTGAATATTGCGTAGTTCAAACCGGATTACGATTGATGGCCGATGTTAAGTCTCATTCATGTGATTAGTGGTGAATTTTCTGTCCTAGGATTTTTCCCGAAAATTAATATCTCAAACCCTAATTTTAATTGTCAATATAATTCTTCAATTTCATTTAATTGCTGTTTAGTTATAAAATCAGTCTTATCTTTTTAATCAAAATTAATTTAGGAATTTAGCGATTGAATTAATCTAGTTTCACATTTGTCCATGTGGATTAATACCTAGACTTGCCATTATTCTAAAAGAATTTGATATAGTTTAGTGATTTAATTTTGGTGTGTTCAACGACTCATCAAATTTTTTTTTTTTTTTTTTTTGGCTTTGTTTAGCTAAAATTTACAACCAAAAAAAAAAAAAAAAAAAGACTAAAATAATCAATAAGACCAAATCTCATATCAAATTTATAATTATTTAATTTTTTTCTCTCATAAATATCACATTTAACTATAAAAAAATTTAACTATTTTTATAAAAATAAATATTTTAACTTGTTAAAATAATCAAAAATTAAAATATTATACTAAACCCTGGTTTGACTATTATTTTAGGGCTAAAAAAGTATAAAATGACAAAATAGATGATAATAAGACAAAATATCACATTTAGTTCATAATCATTATATTTTTTTTCTCACACAAGTTAAAAAAGTAAAAAAAATTCAAACTAAATAAAGCTAAAAAAGTCAAGTTAAAAAAGTTCTAATACAAAAAAATTAACTAATTAACTAATACCAAACAAAACATAAACTAATCAACTTTCCAAATGAGGCATAAGAGTTGACGTATAGGCATGGTTGAGAGTCGAGTGGGGGTATTTTTTTTTTTGATTCACCTGAATATAAAACAGAGTCGAGTGGGGTTTGTGCCCAATTAGAATGAATGTTTGTTAGGATCGTGTTTAGATGTTATATTTATGATGAAATTTATAAAGTAAAAAATAAATAAAATAAAAATGAGATATTTATATATAAGTCTTAATTTATAAATTTATACTTTATCAAAGCCTCATTTGACAAGTAATTTTTTTAATCAAAAAGCTAAAAATTATTAAAAAAATATAAAAAATCAACAATCTATACAAAAAAGTCAAAATTTTCATTTTCTCTCTATTTTTTGTACATTTTTTCGTAAAAAATTAAAAAGTATCCCAAACATACTAGTTTTTTTTACATCATAGTTTAGCGAAAAAGCCAAAAAGTTACTAAAAAAACATATTCCCAAATAAAGCCTAAGTTTTAATTAAGATTTTTTGGATCTTCAAGTCCTATTAAATTTTTAATAATCAGAATTGCTCTTCAAATAATAATTGTTCATCATTTATGATTATCTAAAAAGAACATGATGATTTGACATTTATTTTGATTTTCAAAACTTTAAAACATCAATTTTCAAATTGAAAAAAAAAATGGAAAAACAGAATTTTTTTTTTTTTTTTTTTTTTGTGCAAAACTGAAAAATTTGTGTCATGATGGTAAAATATTGATGTGCAAAACTGAAAATAAAAAATTTAAAATTTAAAAATAAAAAATGAAAAATTTGATAATATTCTCAGTTTTAAAACTGGAAAAAAAAATGATAATATTTTTGATTTTATTAGATAATTAAATCAAATTAATAAGTAAAAGAGAAAAAAAAAAACGTTTAATTTCATACTCTTATTTTTTTCTCAATTAGTTAAACAATTATCTGGAATATTACTTTTTAAAATTGATAATGCTCTTAGTTTTAAAAATTAAGAAAAACTTATAATATTCTCAGTTTTATTAAATAGGACTTATTAGTTCAAAAAAATTTAGATAGAACCTGAGTTACCATAACATTTGTAAATAAGACTTTTAGGTAATTAACTCAATAAAAAAATTAGTTTTTTTTTTATCCAAAGATAAAAAATTCGTAATTTTTTTTATAAATTTAAAATTCAAACTCATTATAAAAAAAATTAGAGTAACTGTAAATACACACTTTAAGGTTTACTTAAAATATAATTATCTCTTATGGTTCTGAAAATTAAATCTCGCATCTTGAAATTTCTAATTTTATAACAAATAAACTTTTTATTAATAAATCACAAAGTCAATTAATAATTTTTAATGATATCAAAAATTTATTTTAATTAATATGTCAAGTAATTTTCTTATTATATAAAAGAGCAATTAAAAATTTAATTTTTTTAATTAATTCTCTTAAAAAAAATTTGATATAAGAATATTTATAATTTTCAAATCACAGAGACCAATCCATACTTGTAATTTATCCAAAAAAATTAAATGTATAGGATTTGTGCAATGGAATTTATGCATCCAGCAATATTACAAATCTAAAATTATCTACTCAAAATTTATTCAAAAGTAAGAATCAATAATTTAAATTTATTTACCTTTATACTTTACCAATTTAATTTATATCACATATATCCATTTCGAGTAAATTTTGAAACCTTAACTGTGAGATCCCAACTTTTCCTTTTCCATTATCCATTACTGCTGTGGCTACAGAACTCTAATTAGAGGTGCTGTAGTACAGCACTAAAATGATTCATACCTCTAAAAAATATTACTAAAATACTTTTAATTTGTCTTTTTTTTGTCTTTTTTTTTTATCTTTACTTGACTGTTTGTTTTTTTTTTTTTTTTTTTTTTTTTTTTTTAAAGCCTTGACAGTTCACTAGTGCTGTACTACAGCACCTCTAATTAGAGGTCTGTAGCACAGCCCGTTATCCGTTATCCATTATCCATTATCCAGCACACTGGTTTTTTTTTTTTTTTTTTTTTTTTTTTTCATTGAATTAAAATACCACCTACTACCTTCTATAAAATACAATGCTGTCCTAACCTTCTCTTCCAAAAGAATCCATCCCAGGAAGTACTGGGTCTCTCTCTCTCTCTCTCTCTCTCTTTCTTGTATATGTGTGTGTAGAACTACAGAGGCAAGAAGCCTTCTCACTTCTGGTGATTCTTTAATTTTTGTTTCTGGCTTAATAATGTGATTCTGTGGCTTAACACATGTTTTTTTTTGGGTCACTTGATGGCTAATATATAGTCCTGTTGTCAAATGTTTCTTATACACTTCAATCTGGTAATAATGAGAACATCTAATCAACACTTGCTTTTTCCTGTCTCTGCGTTGATTCTATGATACAGATAGCATATTTCCTTCAACGATGCTCCTTTGAGTTCATTGTTAAATAAAGGGTTTTCAGATCTTTATCTTCTTTATTGTTGTTCATTTTCAAATTTGTAATTTTCAATTATTACCCATTTGCCTTAAAGCAATTCATTCATTATTAGTTAGCTGTAGCATTTGTGCGAATTTAACATAGTTTAGGTCTTCAATGGCTCCATATATATATATATATATATATCTGAAAGTGTTTTTTTTTTTTTTTTGGTGACTTGAAGGCAATTCGGGAATGGAAATGGCGAAAACTGCAATCCCCTTTTTGGGGATTTTGGCTTTATGTTGCTTGGCAGCCTTGGCAGAAGCAGAACACTTAAAATACAAAGATCCAAAACAATCGATAAATGTACGAATTAAGGACTTAATGAGTAGGATGACATTGGAGGAGAAAATTGGCCAAATGTCTCAGATTGAGAGGTCTATTGCTTCGACCAAAGTGATGAAGAAGTATTTTGTTGGTAAAAAAATCATATTACAATCTTCTTCTTCTTCTTCTTCTTCTTCTTCTTTTTTCTATGCATTCATTGATGGTTAAAAATTTGGGATAATAAATGTGGTTATGTTGTGTATATTGTGTTAATGTGTGGATTTCGAGCAGGGAGTGTATTGAGTGGTGGAGGGAGTGTTCCGTCAACAAATGCCTCTCCCCAGACTTGGATCAAAATGGTGAATGATTTCCAGAAAGGTTCGATGTCGACCCGTCTTGGGATCCCAATGATTTATGGTATTGATGCTGTCCATGGCCACAACAATGTCTACAAATCAACAATCTTTCCACACAATGTTGGGCTTGGAGTTACAAGGCAAGCACATAACATATATGCTAAAATGTTCACATACATGATAGATTTGACAAGTATTGTTTTGATTCTGAAATTGGATTTGTGACTTTGTCTAATACCCTTGTTCCGGCTTTTTTATATCTGCCAGGGATCCTGGACTAATCAAGAAAATCGGAGCTGCAACTGCTCTTGAAGTTAGAGCTACGGGCATTCAGTATACTTTTGCACCGTGTATTGCGGTAACTAAATCTAAATTCAAAAAACTACATGCTGTTGAATTTAGATATATTTTTTTTAAACTAATGTCACGTTTAACAGGTTTGTAGAGATCCCAGATGGGGTCGGTGCTATGAAAGCTACAGCGAAGATCACAAAATTGTTCAAACAATGACTGAGATCATTTCGGGTTTACAAGGAGAAATCCCTGCTAACTCTAGAAAGGGCGTGCCCTTTTTTGGTGGCAAGTAAGAGTTAAATACTTTGAAATTTACATTTGGGATTAATATTTGTGTTAGTGAAATTAGAAAGAATGTATAGGTTTAGCCTACATGACAAATGTGTCGATTTCAAGAGATATCATATATGATCCCGTGTTACATATCATTTGTGTGATGTGTCCATGTTTATCATCAATCATAATGTCCACCCAAGATTTGAGCTCATCAGGAATTACAGTCAACATTGGCTACCAGTGTCGTGACAGTTCTGGTGGTCTAAATTCTAGGTCTTATTTTCTAAAGATGAATAGAGAGAGATTTATAGAAGTGTTTTCTTAATTTATTTTTATATTTATTCTTATGGGAATGGTGGTCCCCCAAGATGCTAGATAAGTTTGAAATTATAGTAAAATGAAAGCAACTTGTTTGAACCTTCTTATGCTTGTGGAAGTATTGATGCGGACAACCTATATAAATTATTTGAATGAAGAAAAAAACACATAAAAAAACCAAAAACAGAAGACTAAAAAGGAAAAAAACAAAAGCAAGATGGCTTAACCACATTTCGAGTTTCAAATGTTGACTTGATGATTTTTTTACTAAAAAATATTCAAAATGGAAGAGCCTAATGGGTCATCAAATATTTTATTGTTGAATATTAATTCGAGCATAGGTCTGATTGTCCAATCTGTTAAAAGGTACTCTAGATTGTGAATCTGTTAATTTTTTTGATTTTGGCATTGTCAACGTAGAACAAAGGTCGCGGCATGTGCTAAGCATTATTTGGGTGATGGTGGAACAACTGAAGGCATCAACGAAAACAACACTGTAATAAGCAGGCATGGATTGTTAAGCATCCACATGCCGGCCTACTACAATGCGGTTATCAAGGGTGTATCAACCGTGATGATCTCTTACTCAAGCTGGAATGGGATAAAAATGCACGCTAACCGTGAACTCATCACCGATTACCTTAAAAACACTATGCGTTTCAGGGTATATATATCATTTATTTGTAAATAAAAATTGCAATTTTTTCCTGTTCGTCACATATTGAGAAAAAGTAACTGACATTGAGTATGAATCGATGGATTATATTTCAGGGTTTTGTGATCTCGGATTGGCAGGGTATTGACCGGATCACTAGTCCACCTCGTGCTAACTATACGTATTCCATCCTAACAGGAATCAATGCCGGCATTGATATGGTCCAAATCAATTTTATTTGTTTCTGTGCTTAGTATTCAAAAATGTGAAAATTAACGGTCCCGTTATAGTCAAGTTGTAATGAAGTACTTTTGTTTTGCACGTGTTGCAGATAATGCTTCCTTATAACCTAACTGAATTCATTGATGATCTGACTTTCTTGGTAAAGAACAACTTCATTCCCATGAGCCGAATTGATGATGCAGTAAGGAGGATCTTGCGAGTGAAGTTCACAATGGGCCTATTTGAAAACCCATATGCCGATGAAAGCTTTGTTGACCAGCTAGGCAGTCAGGTCAGTCAGTCTGTTCCTTTATTGGGAGCGTTTTTTGGAAAAACTACAACAACAACAATAAAACTGAAATCTGATTTTTCAACATTGTAATTTGAACAGGAACATAGACAATTGGCAAGGGAAGCCGTGAGAAAAACTCTTGTGCTGTTGAAGAATGGTGAATCAGCTGACAAGCCATTATTGCCCCTTCCTAAGAAGGCATCGAAAATACTTGTTGCAGGAAGCCACGCTGACAATCTTGGTTACCAGTGCGGTGGGTGGACAATTACGTGGCAGGGACTTAGCGGCAACAACCACACAAGCGGTACTTTATCAATCACCCGTTTTCTTGCCCATTGACAAGTATATATACAATGTACATACATGTTGGTTATATATATTTCATAGACATACATAGGTTTCTTTGAAATACAAGTCTTCCTCTGGCAATAGCACCATCCTATAGGGTCTTATAGTCTCATTTGATACATATGACAAATGCCTCATTTTCATGTGCAGGAAAGGATGGATGGGGGTGGCAAATAGGAACAATCGTCCCCTTATAATTTCAAAAACCCCTGTGCTATACTAGTATTAGCTATTAAATTTCAAAAACCCCTACACACCCCTAGTTTTTTTATTTTTTATTTTTAAATGAAGTGGTCGCCTCTTCTAAATCTATAAAATGCGTGGGTCAAAGTGTGAATCAAAGAACTTGGACAATATAGGAAAGTCAACAATTTATCAATTTTATCCATAGTTTGATTCGTCTTTACTGACTTATCAGTTTCAATTCAACAGTTACAATGGATTGTGCATTTTTAGTTATGAAAATTGTGAAAGCTAAACTCTGCAATAGGATGGAGGATGAAATTCTAGCATATTACTTGATCCTGTTCATTCATCTTGTATTGTGCAGCATGCCTCACTTTAGTAGATTAATTGACATACAGTTGCTATTTTTTATAACAATATGGTTACAAAAAAACATGATTATTTTTAAATATATATATATATTTTTTTTCACTTTTTATGCCGATAGAAAATTATGTTATTGTCCATATTCCTTTTTTTTATCAATTTTTTTTGTTAGTATGTGTTTGCCCCCCTAGATTAAAATTTTGGATCCGTCCGTGTGTGTGCAGGTACCACAATCTTATCTGCCATAAAAAAAAACCGTTGATCCAAAAACTAAAGTTGTTTTTGAAGAGAATCCCAGCATTGACTTTGTCAAGTCCGGTGAATTCTCCTACGCCATTGTCGTAGTAGGTGAGCCATCATACGCAGAGACATTTGGGGACAGCTTAAACTTGACAATCATGGACCCTGGTCCAAGCACGATCACAAACGTGTGCGGAGCAGTGAAATGTGTTGTTGTCCTCATTAGTGGCCGTCCAGTGATGATTCAACCATACGTTGCTTCCATGGATGCCCTCGTGGCAGCTTGGCTGCCGGGAACTGAGGGACAAGGTGTTGCTGATGTTTTGTTTGGTGACTATGGTTTCACTGGCAAGCTTGCACGTACTTGGTTCAAGACTGTTGATCAGTTGCCGATGAATGTTGGAGATTCACATTATGATCCTCTGTTCCCATTTGGATTTGGACTCACCACTGAACCTGCCAAGGCCACCTAGAAGAGTTGTTGATCCTTTGGTTGAATTTTTTAGGTAGTGTTTGGTTGTGGATTTTACTGTTTTTATATTTTTCTGAAATGTAATAATCCCCTTTCCAGAGGAGGATTTTGGTGATTGTGGTTGTCTTGCTATTACATGAAAAAATGGAATAAAATTATTTGGAGTAATAATTATTTTTGGAAACATTGTCTTTGCCATTGTACATCATGTTGCACTAACATCCTTGGATAGTGTTTTAAAAATGTTTCTGTTAAGTATGCAAATGATTACATATTCATTGTCAATAAAGAAAAAAAAACAGAAAGCAGAGAGACAGAGAAGAAAGAAGTAATAAGTAAAGATTAAATGAATGTATCATTTGAAAACTGTCCTTTACCATTAGATATTCAAAATTTTGCAAATAGTTTTGATGGCCCAGTTTAACTTTTCTTTATAAGGTTTATGGATTCTCTGTCCCCTTCTCTTGTTTCTATCTCAAATTATTTCTTTATCTTAATATGATGTGTTTCTCTGGCATAATCATATGGTAGAGAAGGAGTTTGAAACATGAGAAAATATTAAATGATAGAAAGATGATTTGAGAAAAAAAATAAAAAAGAAAAGATAAATAGGGACAAGTAATTTTCAATTGTTCGTAAACGTGTCCTAAGAAGAGTTGGTTGATCAATGAAAAGAATATAAAAAAATAATTGACAATCATAACATAAGAAAATATATTACAAAATAAAAGAGAAACTTGTCGTGAAAATAAAAATGTCCATTTCATAATTAATAATTCTGAAAGAGTTAGTATATTGATATATTTTTATTTAAAATTTAAAAACAGTTAAAAGAGGATTTTAAATTTTAAATTGACATAACAGTTATAAACTATTAATTTTAAATTTTAATAATGTATTGTAACATTATGCATTAAAATAAAATCGAAAACTTCAATCTAATCTAACTAGGAAAGATCTAAACCCCACATAGCATTCATTTTGAGTGCATTCTCAAGGAAGGAAGTATTCAATATTCACTTGAGTGAGAAGAAGCACCTAAACAAGATTTGATGATGACTATTTTCTAAACAAGATTTGAGTGCATTCTCAAGGAAGGAAGTATTCAAGATTTGATTTGAGTGAGAGGAAGCATCTATTTAGGTTGAAGGCTTTAGACCAGAATATCTCAAACTTTTATTTTTTATTTTTATTTGATTCATATCTATCTATATATTATATAAGGAAAAATGGGGTTTCTAAGCCATACGTCTTGTGGGAGTTCTAAGTTTCCAATCTAAATTTTATAATTTTTAAAAATTTTAAAAAAAAATTCTATTAGCTAGCTCTTATTCAAGTATAAATAAATAAATAAAAATTAATATCCCTTGATTTATGACTTTCAAATTGAAAGTATACCAAATCTAAATTTAAAAAAAAAAGTATATTCATTCATTTCAAAATTTAAATTTAAAATTGGCACAATATAAATTTAAATTTAAAAGTATACCAAAAGTATATTAATTCATTTCACTAAATATAGAAAGCAATATATTAATTTAAATTTAAAATTGGCACAATATAAATTTAAAATTATCATAATTAGCTCATAATTTTTGTATTTAGGAGCAATAAGAGTAATGTTGAGATTATTTATATATTTTACAAAAGAAGACTTTTAAGAAGAGATATTATGAGACTTTCAAAACCTCATACAAAATTTATATATTATTATAATTGAAAAATGTTGTCATCCTATTGAAGCTTAAAGCTGCAATTCTTTTTTTATTTTGTTTAATTTTTGTTAATATGTGTCACAATATGATTGGTTTATAAATTAATTTTATATTCTTAAAATAAAATTTTAAATTTAGATTCTTCTTTAAATTATGTTATCAGAATAAGATCAATATTCATTCCTTAATTTATGCATCTTTTATTAAATTATAAAATGAAATTTTAAATATAAATTCTCTTTTAAATTATGTTACTACAATTAGAATGATATCAATATTCACATGTATCATAATGACGTGCCATAATATAATTGGTCTAAACATAATATGTTATTAAATACACATTCAAATTATTAATCACTATTAAAAGTTTATAAATTTATTTTTTTGTCATTTTTGGTTTTAAATTTTATAAAAAAAAAAATTTATGTCCTTCTAAATTACAAGGACTTAAACAATAAATTTTTTTAATACAATTTGTTTTAAATACAAAAATATTAAGAAAATTAATGACATTTTTAACAATGCCAAACATAATGGATTCTATTTTTTTTTTTTAATCTCAATTGTCAATTAAACAAATTAAAATAAATAAATAAAATTTTTTTTTTTTAACTTAAATAGTTAAGAAGTGACTTTTGCTAAAATCAAATAGAAATAAATATTTTTTTTCTATTAAAAGTGATAATTGGTGAAACTTATTTTTTTTTATATATATATAACAAAAAAAGAAAATGGGAGTTATATGTGATAATTTATTATTCCAGCAATGCTACAGATTCACACTTTCACCCACAATAATGTGACAAGAGAGTTAGGTCCTATGGCATTGAGTGTATAGCAAATCAAGAGTTGACACATATGATACCACATCATTGTGTTGTGGATACAATTGTGGGTATTTTTTTGTGGGTCTCAAACATTTTTTTTATTGTTCATTTAGACTTTTTTAGCACTTGCGAAACATGGTGGATCCTGTTAATCTTTTTTTTTAATCTCAATTGTCAATTAAACAAACTAAAATAAATAAATACTAAAAAAAATTTGTGATAAATCCAATATAAAGATAGTGTAAGGCATTAAGGCCAGTGAATATTTTTTATTGGTGAGAAATCCACATTTTGCAAAATAGTTTGGTGAAAAGTCCTAGAAGACATTTTGTTTCTAATTTTACCCCTCGACTTTTTTTTTTTTTTTTTTTTGAATTTTTGTTGACTATATGTTCAAATTTATATGTATCTGTTCAAATTTTCATCTATTTGTTCAAATTTTATGATTATCTGTTCAATTTTTTCCTTATCTGTTCAAATTTTCTCCTAAATTCTATCTATCTGTTCAATTTTATATCTATCTATTCAAAATTTTCAACTATTTGTTCAATTTTTCCCTTAAATTCTATCTATCTGTACAATTTTTTTCATAAATTCTATCTATCTGTTTAATTTTTCTTCTATATGTGGAAAATCTGTGTTAATTTTTTTGTTTATCTGTTGTAATCATTATCATCAACATCAATTTTTTTTCTAGATCTGTCTCATATATACACACAACAACAACAACAACAACAACCCCCTTAAATCATCTCTAACAAGCTTACTATTTCATCTCTATCAAGTTTATCTGTTTTATTTTTTAATCAAAAACCAAAAAATCACATATCTAAGAGACTCTGAGACTATGTGTGTGTGTGTGCGCGTGCGCGCGCGTGTGTGTAAGAGAGAAAGTGAGAGAGAGAGAGAGAGAGAGAGAGAGAAAGTGTGTGTATGTGTGTGTGTGTGTGTGTGTGTGTGTGTGTGTGTGTGTGTGTGGATCAAAGCTTTCACTGAGAGATTTGTGAAATTGTTCTCCCATATCTAAAGTCATGGTGATCTACGATCTGTCTTCCTTAGAGGCGATCATCAACACACAATCATCTGTTTGTATGTGCGCGGTGGTACAGCCCCCCCTCTCTCTCTCTCTCTCTCTCTCCAGTTGCTTCTTCTTTCCTATCTCTAAGATTTAAACTCTAGCCATAGATCGGCGAGACGAGCAGTGAGATCTCACAAATTGGAGAGTTGTTCTCTAGATCTGGCTTTAGATATTTTTATACATTTTTTTTTTTTAATCACTGATTTGTTTTACTTCAATGTCAGATTTTTAGCATGATTTTTCACCGAATATGACCTTCCAGCATAAACAAAAATTTGAAACAAAGTGAAATGCCAACTTCGGATGAAAATCAAATTTAATTTATTTTCATAATAAAAAATTATTATTAAATTTTATGACATATTTCATTAGATATATATATATATATATATATGGGGCAATTTGGAAAGCTAGCTAAAAGCTAGCTTTTAGTTTTTAACCCATTTTGGAGGAAATTCTATTTCTACACACTTAATTACCTCAGTGCACATCTTCTCTCATTACACACACTTATTAATTTAATTATTAATTAATTTTCTCAATCTACACACTAAAAGTTAAAATTATACCCTTCACTCATACTCATTGCGCACACATCTCCCAACTTTCCTTTCCACACACTTGTTGAGTGACCATGCTTCCAAATTTGTAGATCTATTATAGACCCACGTGAAGATTATTCAAGACCACAGTGTGAAGTAATGTAGAGTGAAGACAAAGTCCTCCATTGAAAACTCTATTGAACCTCCATTAAAAACACCATTGAAAACTCTTCAAAATATTGTTGAAGATGAGGCATCTTTCCATTTTGTTATTGCATTTATCATTTTTAGATCTCTGTGCACTCCATTGCCATGAAACTCTCGTTTTTTGTTTTTTATTTTTTATTTTTTTTATGTTTTTCAATTTGGAGATTTCGGCACTGGTTTTTTGAATTATACATTTAATTCGAAACTTAACTTCCGAATAAAAGTGATTAGTTCAACAAATTTGTTCAAAAAAAAAAAAAAAACTTTCAGCAGTTGATATCCGAATATAATGAAATAATTCGGCAGTTGATATCCAAATATAATGAAATAATTTGGCACTGGTCATCCAATTGAAAACCGCGAAAAAAAAGAAGAAGTTATGCATGAAAAAACTAACATTCTCATCAGTAATAGAGTATAAATTTTGAGATTAAAGCAATATGAGAATTGTTATGAGAATATTGATTTGCAAGCAATAGAGCAGTACAGAGTGTATAGAAAGCAAAGTGACAATAATGAAAAAATTAGGATTTAGTTTTTTTTTATTCAAAAGGTGTACATTGAGAATTTTTTTTCTTTTTAAAAGATGTGTACAGAGAATATTTTCATATAATATCATGGATGCTAGTGGATGCCCATTATAGTCATTTTAGTTTAGGGTATAATTGTCATTAAAATAATATTTCATTAAGTGTGTCCACTGATATAATTAAGTATGTAGAAATAGAATTTTCTCCAATTTAGAGCACATCACCTCTCATATTTTTTATTTACAAAAAGACAAAAAAGTCCCAAAAAAATCAAAAAAATCATCTTTTAAGCAACTTTCCAAATCCCCCTATACTATGTGGGTGTTTGGGAAGTTACTATTTTAGTAGGCTATTTTAGTTTTTGACTATTTTAACAGGCTAAAATTTTTGTGTTTGGAAAAAATAGTTAGATTTTTTTGTAATTGGATGTGATATTTGTGAAAGAAAAAGTGTAATAATTATAAATTTGATGTGATATTTTGTCTTTTAATATTATTTTAATAAAAAAAAAACTAAAAAAGTTCCTTTCCAAACACAAAAACAAATGGCAGGTTACAAGTTCGTATATATGAAGTTCGCGAGGGCTTATATGGAGGCGACGTACTCTTCTGATTTGCTATTGCCTTCACCACCGCACCTTCGCCGACTTCGCCATCACTGAGGGAAGTTTTATTATAATAAATAAAAATAAATGTTATTTTTCTAATAAAAATAATGATTTGTGAAATATTTTTTTTATTTAAAAATATAAAATTATAGGTGATAATTTATTAATCATTTATAATTATTTTCAAATCAAATATAAATACTGTTTTAAATTTTCTTCTTACCTTTTTTTTTTTATATAGATACTTTTATTTTGTAGAAATTTATTTTTATTATATTAAATATTTTATTGTAATTTTTAATTAAAAATAATTTTTTAAAAATCATATTTAAATGATTTTATGTCATTATAAAATATAATTTTTTAATATCAACTTATTTGATGATCCTTTTCCAAAAGGTGTATTTACTTTTGTTCATTAATATTAAAATTTTAATTAATCTTATTTATTATTAAAAAAAATTAGCAAATAATTTTATATATTTATATATACAATTTTGTTTCGATTGATCAGGTTATTTGGCATCTCTGTCCAAATCCATTCAAATTTATTTAAAGTTTTGAATTTTACTTAGGTTCTCACCAAATTAAAAATTATGTTGCACAATCTTTAAAAATTTACAGGTTGACTCGAGTTGTTTGGGTTCAACTCGCCCAAATTTATAATCTTAGCAAGGGGATTGAAAGTTACATTATTGAAATTGTGATAAATTAAAAATTGATACATAAATTATGATAAAATTATAAAACTTAAATTGTAAGTTTCAATATTTTTTTTATTTTCATAATTTAGATAGAAAAATTTAACTATCTATATCATTTTATATAAACATATTTTATTAATTTTTTTCACATTCCGTGCGTAGCACGGAATTTCAGTAGTATGATATCATGATAAAACTCAATGAATAACAATTGTAATGACGAAATTCAAATATAACGTATAAATTATATATAAAAAAAAACTCTTAAAATAAAGGAAGAGATTCAAACCACTAACTTTCTAGTAAATTGAAGAAATTTTGACCAATTGAAATGACTCCATTGGTTAGAATATCTCAAACTCATTGATTATGAATGTTTAAGAAAGGTTTGGAACTGATTGATAGTGAATCTAGAAGTCTTGAGTTAAACTAGCACCGACAAATAATTAAATAATGAAAGCATATGTGTTGATGTGATTTGGGAGTAAATAATTAAGAAGTTTATATTCACCGTCAAGTATATTGTTAAGCAACGCGGCATTTACCAATGTTCATTTTTTGTGAAGGGATCAGTCCAAAGTGACCCTACCCTTGAATTGAATGGGTTTGTTGTAATTAATAAAATATAAATAATTAAATAATGAAAGCATAACTGTTGATGTGATTTGGGAGTAAATATAAGGTTTAACTTGGTTCAATCACAGTGGTCTACATCCATGGAGGTTTATAGAATTATGGAAAGTGATGAGTTGTATAAATATTTCTTATCTCTTAAAACTTATCTTAATTAACTATCTCCCAACTATAAGATTAATATTATGAAATTTGAATTTTCTATCTAGTACTCTCCCCGTCAAGATAAGCATGAATCATAATATATATATATATATATTTTAGTTTCTCCCCTCTCTCTCTTGTGGATACAAAAATGAAAATGCAAAATAGAAATCAAGGTAGCGTTTGGTAGAGTTTTGTAAATGTGATTTGAGAGTATGAATTGTATTTTGAGTTTGTGTTGTGGAATTATGATTTAAGTGTAGAAAATTTGTTTGGTAAAGAATTTTGAAAATAGTTTTGAAAAGAGTTTTGATTTGAGTGAGAAATTGTTGATGTGACATTTGATATTTGATACAAAAATTTACAACTCATAACTAAACATACAACTCAAAATTATTTTAAAGCACGTAAAAAATTTTAAAAATTTCAAAAAATATTTTTTTTCGATTATATAAAAAATAACATATCCAAAAAAAAAAAAAAAATTCACTATTCTGGTCAACCGGCCGGACGACCAGTCGGACGTCCCGTCTTTCAAAATTTTCAAAAAAAAAAAAGCTGAAATGCGCGGCTAAGACAGAACAGACACAGAGTTCTCTGCAAAGCGTTTGAAACGTGATTTCAAAACACTAAACAAATATAATACTCAAACTACGGTGTAAAATCACGTTTTGAAATCACAACCAAACACAATCCAAATCTTCTAATTATTGGGATTCGTTTGGGAATGTGGTGTTGACTTTTTGACTTTTTGACTTTTTTTGACTATTTTAGCCTAAAGCTAAAAAGTCTAGTTTGGGAAGGCTTTAGGCTTTTTTGACTTTTTTTTAGCTTTTTTTGTGAGAGAAAGAATGTAATAATTATGGATTAGATGTGATGTTTTGTCTTATTGGACTAAAAAGCTTATTTTATTTTTTATGACTAAAATAGCTAAAAAAAACCCCAACATTTACTTTCCAAACGAAGCCTGAGGATTTGAATGTCACCATTCCTAAAACAGTCATGGTATGAATACAAAAGATTTTTACAAATTAAAATAGTTGTCGTGTGAATAAAAATATTTTTACAAATTAAAACACAAATATAAAACAAACATGAGTCTCACATACATTTTTTATCTCACATTTATGTCTTATTCTTCCATATATTTCATAAAACGAAGTCCACAAAAAATTAAAAACTTGTTCTCATGCTAGTCACATGCCAACTTCAAAAGGTATAATGTACTTTATAAC
The DNA here is from genome assembly GCA_036172215.1 of Camellia granthamiana. Lineage (NCBI taxonomy): Eukaryota > Viridiplantae > Streptophyta > Magnoliopsida > Ericales > Theaceae > Camellia > Camellia granthamiana. The sequence continues at coordinate 45,547,746 of CM069914.1, forward strand.
ACAAACAGTTTTTTTTTTTTTTAAATGGTAATAAAAAAAATAAAAAATAAAAAACAATGAATAAGGTTTAATGAAGAACAATTTCAAATAAAAATAAAAAATTTGAAGAACAATAAGTTGCATTTCATGAGACCAAAAAAAAAAAAAAATGAAGTTTACCCTCCAAAACAGTACTATTTAGTTTAGTGATAAAGCATAGTGTACTTATATATTTTCTCTATAATAGGATTAGTGTATGCCCGTGCCTAAAGGCACGGCATAAATAATATTAAGATTAAAATACAGTTATAAAAATATATTTAACAGATTGTACTCTACGTGAATAACTTACAAAGCAAGACCATAATGAGAAGTTTAAGCAAACCATATCTATATAATATTCATGAATCCAATTAAATTCCTTCAAATCTTGAAAATAAGACTGCCTTATTGTTTTTGAAAACCTCAATTAATTTATTGTGATGTAGCATGTTAAAATTCAAATTATGATACTTCCTAATAAAGTATTATGTGATATTATACCAAAGCACACAACATAGAAAAACTAAACACTGTCCAAAAAAATATAAACAAATTAAAACTCATTTAAAAAATAAAACCCATCAAGTATTAATTCAAATCCAAAACCTTTTGAAAAATTAAATCCATTTAAGAAACATAATGTTAAGATTAAATTGAATAAATTACATTTTAATCCAGATGATAAATTACATTTTAACTAATAAATATCTATCTATTATTGCAGATTAATCTATTATTGCAGAACATTTACAAATGATAATATTAAATTTAAAAAAAAAAAAATCGTACATTAAAAGCAAATTGAACAATTTAATTCCCAATAGAAGCCCAGCAATATATTAAAGAAGTATGATACCTTTAGTGGTTTAGCCAATTTTCTATGAACAACAGCTCATTAAAAAATAAAAATCAAATAGAGAGAGGAGCACTAAAGATTTAGTTAATTTTCTTATTTGTATAATCAATTTTACTCTCCAAAATTACCATATGAGAGAGAGAGAGAGAGAGAGAGAGAGAGAGAGACTTCATATTAAAAAAATTTAAAGTAAGACCTACCAAGTACCCATTGAGCTTCTTAAGACTCAGCACACAGATTGCAAAGATGTATGTGTAAAAAATGTTTTCCTAGAACAATATCAATCATCTGTGAATAACATAAATCCTGGGAAATCATTCTGAATGGGTTCAGTTGATTCATCCATAAGACCATAAAACTAAACATTTCTCTCACGCTAAACCACGGAAATTCAAGTGTCTTCTTAGGTTGTCTAATTTTATTATTTCTAGTAATTTTACTGACATAAAGAACAAAAAGCATGATACTCAAATTTTGTTTCTTTCATTTTTCTTTGTTTTCCCAGCAACCAAACAATAGTTTTGGGCTAACAACTAACAACAGGATATTAGAGAATGCAAAGAATGAGAAGAACAAATATCACAATAAAAACCTAACTTCAAGTCAAAAAAATTCAATCAACTCAAACCCAGATCTAGATATCTAATAATAGGTCATTTTCATCAAATAAGCATGAAATTGTACAGATGGGAAGCAAAAATGCAACTCCTCAAAACAACTCCTCTTCATACATTCCTTTTAAATCCATAGTTTTCATACATCTTTCTTAATATCATAACTGAAAAGAGACATGTAGTTAAAGTATAATGTCACAAAATTTTCAAAAGAGAAAAAGAAAGTTCGTTCATAGAGATACACATATAAAACCCAAAAATCATGGCCTTTATTAATATCGTAAAGATCTTCGGTGAGATTTCTGAAAACAAATGCCAAATCTTCCAAACAGGAAATACCATCTTTTGTTAAAAGCAGAAAACACAAACAGGAAAGACTTACCTAATTTGGAGCCAAGAGTCTTTACCTTAATGTGAAGAGTCCGTGTGATAGCAATCAAACATAATAAACAGAGTGATCTTTACCCTGACCATACATTTCAAGCAGCCAAACTTTATTAATAAATCAATCAAACTCGCTAATTTGCTGCATAAAACCTTCAACCTTGCTAGCAAAAGAAAATTAATCAATTGAATAGTCCAAGGAGCCTGAAACATAAAATACAAAATGTCATATTAAAGTATTAAATTAGGATATGATAAATTTGAACATACATATGAATATATATCTACATGTAGAAATTGGAAACGTCAAAAAAACAAAGCGCACATTAACTACAATTAGTAATAATACTGAAACAAAACACTCGAGTTGCCTCCACTCCAGAATACTTGACGTAGGTAGCATGAAATCTTTTCCACCCCATTCAACATGCAAAACTATACTCTTCTTAAATCATATCTAACCAAGTTTTTTTCATTACACCTCACTGCATTATCTAAAGCATTTTTGTTGGCCTCTTAGCAACTTCATCTAAAATTAAGTTGACCACCTTGCAATTCCAATACTCAATAAAATGAACAACAATTCTAAACTTCTTCAATTAACACTCGGAATTCAATATAGCATTTTGCAGAGGTTATAATAAACAAAATGTATAAATAATTATAATTAGGACTTAATCCAGAAAAACTAAGGGCATGTTTGGTTTGGTTTTGAGAGAGTAGTTTTTTAAAAGTTTTTGGGGAGAGAGTTTAGAAATTTCCCGACAGAGAGAAAATCTAACCTCACAACATTTGAATTTAAACAAACAAACAAAAATGAGAGGAAATTTTTTCTGGATTTTGAATAACAGTATTTTAAACAATGAAAGGTTGAATCAAATAACCCAAACAATCCCAATGTGGAAAAGAGAATAAATTTATAACAGTATTTTAAAACAATGGAAGGTTGAATCAAATAACCCAAACAATCCCAATGTGGGAAAGAGAATAAATTTATGATACCGATTATAAAATATATATAATCACAGAAGATCCATTTGAAGCCCACAAGAGGTTTGATCAATTGTTACAGAGAAAACCATCAAGAAAATATCAAATGTGGGGATATATTTTCACAGTTCCAACACGTGGCAAGGTGACGCCGACGTGTCAGCCGATGTGCCACGTGCCCTGGATATTGTGCCGAGGTGAACTCGAAGATGCCGAGGTCATCTCCGAAGATATCAGAATCCGAGATAAGCGGATAAGGGATAAGAGCCCAAGGATGAAGAAAGACTTCAGGATGGATAAAGATAACACTCTTAGGGAGTTTATCCTTATCTCTTGAGGAATCCAAAGTAAGTACTGAATTAGAGTCCATAGAAGTCAGGCTTCTAGTGGGGACTAGGATTAAGTAAACTATAAAAGAGAGGCACCCCCGTGGGTCTAAGGTATGCAACTTTATACTTTGAGTAGTGAGTTTAGCACTTGATTATCTTTGAGAGATATACTGACTTGATCGTCGGAGAGCCCCCGAGTGGAAGAACCACCGCCGGAGCCTTCTCTTTCTGTGCAGGACAGCAGGGTGCCATCTATTCTGCCAGTGTTCTACGGCTGAATTACTAAACGAGCAGTGTGATCAGAAAATCACTCACACAATTTTGGCGCCGTCTGAAAGACGAATAGATGGCCAGTAACGCACAGAAAGAAAAGATTGGGGATAGCACTCCCGCTGGGAGCAAAAGACCTATTGACCTCGATATTGAAGGAGACAACCGCAACACAGAAACTCATCATGGAGCGAAAGACGTCGGCCAGGAGGGCGACACTCCAAAGAAAACGGATCAGAGCAAATACTACAACGAAGACAACCTCCAGGTATGGAGGGACAGGTGCCTACGGAGGGATGAAGAGGTAAAAGAGATGGCAGACAAGTTGGCAGACCTACAATCGGTCGACAACTTCATGATGCAAAACAACGTCATGCAGCCGCCATACTGTAGACACCCCATTTTTGACCACCCTCAAGACTTGGGCATTACTGATGGTTTGCTCGGTGTTGAGAGACGTGCAGGCCACAGGTTCAGTTTCTTCGGCAAGAAGAGAGGAAAACCTTTCCAAAAACCTTGCTTAGGGGTTTGGAGTTGAAGAAAAGAGGAAAGGAGAGGAGAAAACTGGTCTGGGAGAAGATCGGCAGAGATCCGGGTATGAGAGAATTGAGCAGCCCTCGCTAAATCGGGCTTATTCAATTGCACACTTGGAGTTGAGCTATGACGCCACCACCATCGGAAAGAAGACTTCCGGGGCTTCACTTTGCACTCAAGAATCTCCTAGAGCCAAGTCCGGGTGGAGGAGATATGATTGGTTGAAGCTGGGCATCATCCCGGTTGGATCGAGTCTGCGCGGCTTCACGGAAAAGGGCATAACTTTTTGCATAGGAGGAATTTTAATGCAAGGTTTGCGCCATTGGAAAGCTAACTTCCGGGGCTTCGATTTGCATACCCACCGGCCATTTTTTGACCAAGGAATCATCCATCGGCACTATATTTAGCCGACCGGCACTTTATAGTGCCGACCGGCACTTAATTTGGCCGATGATCAAATTTTCTGGCCGACCTGAACCCCTTTGAACCCTCCAAGCCTGGTGCATGCCAGCTGTGCCAGCTGGGATGCATAGAACCAGAGCCACGTGCATATATGTATCTATTTTGGAGCCTTGAACCCTCTTTGGTGCACCCTTTGCTCATGGCTTCTTGAGGAAGCCTTGACCCCTTGTCTTGGCTTCCTCAAGAAGCCTACCAGCTGTCCAAGCTTCTTTGATAAGCCAAGACCCTCTTGCACCTCTTGAACCTCCCTCTTTTGCTTAGCCATTAAGTCTTCTTTGCCTATATAAGCACCACTCCCTCTCCTTTGTCTAGGGTTGGAGAGTTAGAACAAAAAACCAGCAGATATATATGTATATCTGATATATACATATATATCCCACCCCCTCTCTCCATATCTCTCCCATTCAACCTCCAAAGTCCATTGTTCTTGAGCCATTCCATCACCACCACCTAGCACCACCACTACCACTCCATTTCCAACGACTTGGGGCTGTTTTGCAGAGGTTGGGAGCACCTAAACTTGGTCTAAAACCTGCTGGTTTGCTGGTCTTCAAGGGTAAGTCTTCATCTTCCCCTTTCTAGCTTTTTCTTGCTTCATTTCTTAGCCCTAGTTGCAAGCACTTTTGGGCTCCGAACCAAACTTCAAATAGTCTTATTTTGGGGTCCTCTTCATGTTTGATTGAGGACCCCTTGCCTTTTGGTGGTAGCATCTAGCACCTATCTCTTTACCCCCTTGTATGCCATGATTCTTGCATAGTATTTTTGGCTGGTATTTATTCTGTTTCAGAGCATGATGTAAGCTAAGAATAGGCTTATTTTGAGCCCTTCTTCAACATTGTTGAAGGGCTCAACATTGTTTGCATACTCCATGTGCTACTTGCTTTGAAATCTCTTCTATTTACCGTAATTTTGCATGCTTTGTTAGCCTATCTTGCTTCTGTTTTTGTGGCTGGTCATAAACTGGAAATGTGCTTGTTTTGCCATGTATAAGGTCTGTCCTAGGTTGTTTGGGTCAATCTTGGCATGCTTTGTATAGCCCCTTTGCATTGTAGCTTGTATGCTTCAAGTAGGTGCATGTGTAGGATGCATTGCCTCCATGATTTCAAGGATTTGAAACCCTCTTACATGTTATTTCAGACCCTAATCCATGCTCACATGCTTGCATTTGTCATCTCATTCATGCTTTGAAGGTGTGCCCTTTTATGCCTTGAAATGTGCCTTGTGTGTGCCTATGTGTTTAAGGTATTTTGGGGCTGCCATAAGGGGGGTTTTGGGTGTGTTTTTGCATGCTAAAAATCTGTCTTTGGTTGCTTAAATTCATGCCATGAGTGGTCTTGTTAGTGGTGGTGGAGTACTCTCCTTGTGCCTTAGCTTTAGGCTCATTAACTTGCATGTTTGCATAGCACTTTGTGTATGGTTTTAGGCATGTTTGGCCACTGTTTTGGGGTGGTTTGGGGGCTGTCCCATTGTAGTCTAAGTCCACCATTGCATGCTTATCATATGCTTGTTACATGTTTGGTCCATAGGGTGTTGTAGCATGATGATCCATCTTGCATATTGGCCCATGTTTGCATGACATTTGCATCTTGCATGCTCTAGCATATCGCATGTTTAACATGGTAGTTGCATTACACTTAGCATGCTTTGCATCTTTGCCTCGTGTTGCATCTTTGAGCCATGTTGTATACATGCATTCCATGTCTTGGTTTGGGGTGTCAAACCAAGTGCAAGGGTTGAGAGGAGTTCACACTACAAGTGGTGCAACTTGTCTTAGCTCTTAGTCACTAAGGCCCTTGATCTATACATGATAGGGACTTAGTTCTCATTTGTGTGTTGCATGCATTTTTACATTAAAATGCAACCTTGGTTCTTTAGGCTATCATGCACCAAAATGCACAATTGATAGCCCTAGAACCAAGAGCCACACCCCCTTGAGTCCCTAAACATGATAGGAGGTGTTGGACATGCTCACATTTGCCCAAAAACCATGCCTATGCATTGCCGTCTGTTGCTGCTGCTGTCATCTGTCTGGTGCAGGAACTTTCTGCCGACCGGCATAAAATAGTGCCGACCAGCACTATTTTTGTGCCGATAATTACCAAGTGCAGCCGGTGGCCACTGGAAGAAGCCGATGACTACACTGCCCAGCCGGTGGATCATTTCAGGCCTCTTGGAAGGTATTCTGAAGTTTTGAGAATTTTTGGAGAGGCAGAGCAGTAAAAACAGAGACAGTAGTGCCAAGGTGTGGGCTTTTCGGGCAAGGCGGGCATCGGGCATGCATCATTCGCGCATCCCAAGGCAGGGCCGAGGCCCCATTTCATTTCATTTAGATGCTTTAATTTCAGTACTTAGAAATTTGTAATAATTTATTTATTCATTTATTCTTCGGTCTGTATTATTTATTTATTCGGTCCCTCCGAGTGAGGGCAAAAATGTAATAAGTGTGGGTGAGTGTGATGTATGTCTCCCAATCCCCACTTCTTTCTAACCCTTTTATTTACCCGCTTTCAGTGGTAGATTAGGGCATTTTAAATTAGCATACCTTATGCAATGCATGCGTGCATCCATGCATTTGTTTACATGCACCGGGCTCGGTACATCATACAAACTGCATCGCAATTTTCAAATTCCAAAATTGAATACGTGCTATGTGATAGCATTTCATATGCCATGCTTAGGATAGCCGAGCCTGTCTAACTGCATTCTTGCCTGTGTTGCATTAGTCATTTAACATGAACTAGGTCATGCATTGTTTTGCTAACTAGTTTACTGTTTTGGCACGGAGTACGAGGTGAGCTTTTATGCTTTAGCATATCGCATGTGTGTGAATGTTGACATGACAGTATGCTTGCCATGCGGCTAAGTGCTTATGTGATAAACTGCTTGAATGCCTGTGGGTGGAGATTGGATTGCGTGAGTTGGAATAACTCGTTGAAATCCGCATTTTAGCCTACTTGCGAGTAGCAAAATCTAACACGTTTTTCGAGACAAAATGGACATGCGATGTTTTATTCCAATTTAGGCAATTTGGTCTATACTTGTTTGCTGTGCGCATAACATAGTAATTCTAGGCTAATAACTGGAATAAGAACATGTAATGTTTTCAAAATCGGATATCACGGTTAGTAGAGGCCGGTCTTCGGACCGGGCGAAAGGGGGTGCTCATAGCTGACCTTCCCCGATCGTACCCAAGCTCCCGAGCCAAGCCACTTTGGTGATGACGGACATGTGGCCTTCGGCACCGAGTCAGGGTTTCCTAAATTTCCCATTTTAAAATATTTAGGTGGCGACTCTGTAATCTGGCAAAGCAGTCCATGTTTGGCACTACTTTTCAAAAAAATCTGTTTTCTCAAACGATTTGCCGGATTTGGACTCTTTGGTTCAGATTTAGAACCGACACAAATTGAGTCCGAACTGTAGCGCGAGGTCCCCCGCGAACGTGCTACAGTTTCTGGCGACTCTGCTGGGGATTTTAGAGAGCTTGACTCGAACTCGTGATATCCTGTTTTGATTCCACTTATGTGTTTCTTTGCATTGCATGTGCATTGGTGTGCCTAGGACACCGTGTTGGCCATCTGCTATTCCTGAGCGGTTTGCTGGAGGCTTGTCTTGTCAAGGCATGACCATAAGGCTGACCGGTTGCGGGCTCTGCCAGTATGGGAACACAAACCCCGGTTTTACCGGGGCACCCTTTTCGACCATTCGACCTAGTGCATGTTCGGAATCCATAGTGACCATTCCAACTAGGACAGGTTGCTTACCCGATGTAGGTTGTTTGAAACCGCTGCGTGCGTAGTGAAACCCTAGCTCCTGACAAAATAGGACAGGGAAACCCTACCCCAAAATAGGGGTGTATTGGCTCTCATTTACTTGCTATGTGCTTTTAGAGTGTATCTCTACAGGGAATGCATATACCAGTTTACAAGTTTGGGCATCCGGCCTGCGGGCACCAGTATCAGTATTTTGAGAATCAGTTATATCTGTGGGTATCCGATTCAGATTTGGGGTAGTGATTTCGGGGAACAGTGATCAGTAATAGAATACAGTCGTATCCGTTCCAGTGAAGTTGAGCTGAGATGCTGTCTGTTTTCTCTTTTGCTAGGTAGTTCTGGAATCATAGCTTCAGAAGGCTCCACTATCCCCCGGGTACATTGGATTTGTGCTGATAGACTTTGTCAGGTCAGAGACTCAGTTCAAGGGTAATCAGTGTTCATTTGCCAGAGGCAGAGTAAAAGGGCTAGTCAGACATAGACCACCAATACAACAGCTACTAGATCAGTGATCTTTAAGCAGTCGGGTTGAGATTTCCAAGCCTACTGCAGACACAAATATACCGGTTGCTCAGTGAGATCAGGACAATATGTCGAGTCTGGAAGAGATGGTGCGCCAACTCCAGGATAGTATGAAAACCATGCAGCAAGACGCTGTCTGTCAAGCAGAATTCGCCAAGCAACGGGCTGTGGTCATAGCCCAACATGCAGAGACAATTGCCAGGCTGGAGCAACAAACCGGAGCATCTGCTTCGCATCAAGCTCCTCCACCACCAGGGGTTCAGACACCCGAGGAAACACCCAATGTCCAGGAAGGTACGGACATTCCGGTAGGGCCGGCTCCGCTCCCAATTTTACCCCAGCAATCCAAAACACCTACCAATCTACCGGACTCTCCCTTTGAGTTCAAGACGGACCCCACAGCGCTGAAGCTGAGTAAGCTGGAAAAGATGTTTAAGAAATCCCAAGGAGTCAAGTCCATTCCCGACATTGAGGATGGATATACGGACGCAGCTGTGACGCTGCCAGATCGGTTCAAGATGCCACAAATCGACCGATTTGATGGGTCCGGGGACCCCATGGTACACCTGAGGCTGTTTTCAGATATCTTAAGGCCGATGGGCCTCACCAGACTACAAAAGCTGTCTCTGTTTGGCCGAACCCTGTCAGGTGTGGCGGCCATCTGGTACGCGAAACTGGAAGACGACGTTAAGAAGAATTGGGATGAGATGGCTGAGGCCTTTATTGCTCAATACTCCTACAACACACAAATCGAGGTCACAACTCGTGATCTCGAAGCCACCCACCAAGAACCAAAGGAGAGTTTCTCAGAGTTCGTGATGAGATGGAGAGCAAAGGCCTCAATGATGACTACAAGGCCTTCTGACAAAGACCAGATACGGATGGTTGTGCGCAACCTCCAATCCAAACTGATGCAAAAAATGATAGTCTTACCCTTTCCTACCTTTGCGGACCTACACGAGATGGGGGTACAGATTGAGGACGCTATAAAGCGGGGCCTTATTGACCAGGAGAAGGAGCAACCTATGAGGGAATTTATCCACAGTTCGAATGCGACCACCAGTGGTGACACAGCTACTATAACTTCAGATGAGGGCATAGTCACCACCACCACACAAAAAATGACCACCCCATTCGCCGGTACATCCGAAATTAGCTCACAAACAGCCAAACACCCACCTCAGGGCCAAAGGGTGTTTACCCCACTGTACATGTCTCTATCAATGGCCCTGAGGACCTTGATAAAAAAGGGGTATCTGAAGCCACTGGAGCCACAACCGTTACCAAAGAAACCCCCTCCCTCACATAACCCAGCTGATTACTGTGCCTTCCATCAGCGAGCTGGCCATGACACTGACATGTGTTTTCGTCTTCGCCATGAGATACAAAATCTGATCGACAACGGGGTCATCCCCGCACCAGGTCCTGCAAAGTCTATCGGCACTTGATCAGTGAACTTGTGGGGGATAATGTGATGTGATCAAGGGATGAACCACCTGCGGGCGGCGTTCAGTTTACTCCAGATGTGGCGTTTGGCATGCACTGCTTTGAGCATTTGTGAATGCTGGTTTTTGTACTTTCTGACTTGGGTATTGAGTCTGTCTCGTTGTATCGAGTCAAACCTGTTGAGTCAGCCTTGTTGTATCGAGTCTGTCCTGTTGTATAGGAGTCGAGTGATTCCAGGGATGTTACCTCGGGCGTCACCGTTTTGTTTCGCGTTTGTCTTTTCATTTTGTTTTGAGTCTGTTTCCGCCAGGGAGCTAGTTGTGCCAACAGATTTTGAATGAAACAGCAGTGACTTTCACGCTCTCGCGTTTGCTTCTGCCTTGTGACAGTTATGCCGGAAGTTCTGAATGACAGTATTTGACTAAGAGTTCTGTCTTTTCTGTGCCTTGAAGTCGTTGTAATGACCTGAGTTTTTCAAAACCTTTTGAACACTACGGTGAAAACAAAGAGGAAAGAATTCCTCGGGATTTGCAAAAACTTGATCAATTGAGAGAAAGAGAGGCGTGCTAAGCCCTTAATGAATGAAATCATGCTTGTTAGTGTGAGTACTGAGAAGGATCCTGGCTTGATCCAGATTGGTCCTACACTGTCTTCAGCGCGAGCGATTTGTCGCTTTCTTAAAAACTTTCAAAAAATGTTTTGCGCGGTTCTGCGAAGACATGTGTGGAATCGCTTTTGAGATTGTGTAGCTTAGGATCGCTCTCAGTCTCGAGACTTGAGTCCTTGCCTTCAAACCTTGAACTTGCATTCAGAATGATCAATGGTCAACCATCCACGTGAGGCCTGTGTGGCCAGATTTGAAGCAGCCCTCGAACAAGAGGCACCAAAGTCAGATCAAGAAGATCAGATCAAAGGAAGCTTGTAAAGTTAGATCAGAAGCCCCCTCTCAAACTAGGGGCAAAAGTGTCCGATATGCTCGAAGAGCCGAAGATGGATCCTTCTGCAAATCAATACAACAGCCACTCTCCTGGATACAGAGGGCTTCAATCTCAAAACCATTTGGCATGGACTTGTTACGCTTTTACCCTTTGAGAGGCTCGCTGGGCCGAAAACCCGGAAGGGCGACCCAGGCAAAAGTTAGAGCAAACAAAAAATGCAAAAAGAAAAGAAAAAATATAGAAAAAAAAAAAGAAGAAAAAAAAATGCAAAGATACAAAAATACAAAAAAGAAAAAATACAAAAAATGCAGAAGAAATGAAAAGAGAAAAAAAAAATGAAAAAATTGAAAAGAAAGAAGAACAAAGCTCGCAAGGTCGAAAACCTGCAATAGGCGCCTTGGCAAAAGTTAGAGCATAAAAAGGAGAGGTTAAATACCCGAGTGTACCTTAACCCCGAACTACGTAAGGCTTGATTCCCATGTTTGCGATACGTAGGCAACTTCATTCTGAAGTCCAGCCATAAACACTTCAAATTCGACTGTGTCCATGCAATGGTTCTGGCCATCTTTGTCTTCTCTGTATCCGAGAGTCTGGTTGTGTTCATTGCTCTGAGGACTGACTACAATGCGCTGCGGTGCCATTCAAACAAGGGGCAACTTTCCGTTGCCATTCAATGCACTGCAGTGCCGTCCAAACAAGGGGCAACTTTCCGTTGCCATGTAGCTCCCCTCCTGCAAGGGGCAATTTCCCTCCAGATCCGAGGTTGTGCGTCTCAAGAGTAGGTTCCGTGCTTGTTAAGCATTGGCCGTTTGCAAAAATAATTTTTGAGAATTTTTACTGAGGATGACTGATTCTCTCGAAAACTATTCCATCTTTTCCAAAAACTGGACCATTTCTTGGACCCCAAAAAAAGGAAAATTTTCAGTGCTCATAGCCTGACTTGCATGATTTCAAATCAAAAATCGAACAAGCATGTTAATCTAACTCTCATGTTGGTCAAAGCTGTTTTAGTAGAACGCAAAACAAAAAATGGTCAAAATGATGAACTAGGGGCACAGTTGAGTCAGACTTCCTGTCTTTCCCCCATTTTCAACATACTCGCCAAGAAGGGCATCATACTTGCCGGAAAAGGGCACAACAAAGGGCAGAAAGCTCTCTCATCCTCCAAACAACGAGGTATCAAGCCAAGTGCGAAGCACGCACTGGAATGGGGCCAGATATTCCATTCCCTCATCTGGACAGATCTAACCGCGTCCAAACTTCCTGGCAGAGCATCATCAATCGATGTCAGTTGCAGATTTGCTACGCACCTAATTGTAGCACAACCCCTCTGTGGGAAAATCCACTGCTGTCCGCAGAAGAAGAAGAATCTAGCGGAATGCTAGGGGCGAAAGCCCGCAACTTTCTGTTTATCCATCAACCACCCAGGAGAGGGATTAAAAATGAGAGATTAAAGAATAGAGAGACGTGCGATGAGGGAAAAAGTGAGAAAATGGGTTTTGTGAGAAAAACCGAGCTTGAGGGCCGAGTGATGTGAGAATCACAAATGAGAAAATGGTGGGAAAGCATACCCGGAGGAACTGGCTCCTCGTAATCTGAGGTCTTTTGTTTTTGTAAACACGTCTGTGTGTCGTGTCTTTTGTTTTGTTTGTCTCGATTCTTGTTTTGAGTCGTTTCAAGTGTCAATAGATGTGTTTAGGTTGTTTACCTTTATTTTCCGTTGTTGGGTCGTCTTTACTGTGTTCAGTTGTAGGCTCAATACCCGGTCGAGAACTCATTTTCTCAATTTCAAAAATGATTTGTTGTGTGCTTAGAGTGCTGTGCCATTCTCCACATTTGTGCAAAAAAAGGAATTTGTTCTTTCGAAAACTGCAAGGTCCACCCCCGATAAGTGTGAACAGTGAAATCAGGATCTATCTGAAGCTATATAGGTTCCAGACTGCAAAGCAAAAGAAAAGAGGGAAAATCGAAGCATCTGAGTGTGTTTCACCTTCAGTGAATTCTGAGATTGTATTCCGGAAGTGCCTCTTCAGACCTTGTCAGTGTTCCGAAGAATGAGCGTGCCTCTATTCCAAGTATAAGCCTGCTTCAAGTCAGAATGGCAATTAAAGCAGCAGCAAATGTTATCTCTTGCCAACATAAAACAGGGTGTCCCCTTTTCAGGCAGAGTGTGTTACAAACCCCTCCGAAAGGTAAATCGGAGGTTGTCTTTGAATTGGTCTCGTTAAAGCTTGCATTCCCTTATTCGGTATTTTGTTTCAAATATGCGTTGTCACGCACGTTCCACTTGCATTGTTATGCACCGTTACACCTGCATCGTTATGCACATTATATTGCCTTTTCATACACATTGCGTGCATACGTGCATCGCTTTACTTACATGTGTTCAATTGCCTTTTATACACATTGCGTGCATACGTGCATCGCTTTACTTACATGTGTTCAATTGCCTTTTATACACATTGCGTGCATACGTGCATCGCTTTACTTACATGTGTTCAATTGCCTTTTATACACATTGCGTGCATACGTGCATCGCTTTACTTACATGTGTTCAAGTTCCTTTTTATACACATTGCGTGCATACGTGCATCGCTTTACTTACATGTGTTCAAGTTCCTTTTTATACACATTGCGTGCATACGTGCATCGCTTTACTTACATGTGCTCAAGTTCATTTTCATACACATTGCTCGCGTTGACCGCTTGCTTTACTTACATGTGTTCAATTTCCAGTCTTATTACACATTGCCTGCGCGACTGCATGCTTTACTTACATATGTTCAATTTTCCCATCACACACATTGTACACGTTGTTGCGTGTTCTTTACTTACATGTGTTTGTACTTTCATAGCATTGTTACTCTAAATTGCATTGTTATGCACCCACTTCATTTGCATCGTGATGCACATCCCAGTTACATTGTTATGCACTCATTTCACTTGCGTTGTCGCGCATGTTTCGCCCACATTGTTGTGCGCCTTTTTACTTGCATTGTTGCTCTTTCCTCTCTCGCGTGTACCACGTTGAGAGGTTTCTCTTTGCTTTTCTCTCCCCTCTCTCGCGTGTACTACCCTGAGAGTCCTTTTCTCTTCCCTCTCTCGCGTGTACCACGCTGAGAGGTTTTTCTCTTTCCTCTCTCGCGTGTACTACGCTGAGAGGTTTCTTTTCGCTTTTCTCTTTCCTCTCTCGCGTGTACTACGCTGAGAGGTTTCTTTTCGCTTTTTCCCTTTCCTCTCTCGCGTGTACTACGCTGAGAGGTTTCCTTTTGTTTTTCCTTCTTCTCTCGCGTGTACCACGCTGAGAGGTTTTTCTCTTTCCTCTCTCGCGTGTACTACGCTGAGAGGTTTCTTTTTGCTTTCCTCTTTCCTCTCTCGCGTGTACTACGCTGAGAGGTTTCTCTTTGCTTTTCTCTCTCCTCTCTCGCGTGTACTACGCTGAGAGTCTTTTCTCTTTCCTCTCTCGCGTGTACTACGCTGATGAGGTTTCTCTTTGTCTTTCCTTCTTCTCTTGCGTGTACTACGCTGAGAAACTTTATCTTTCTTCTCCCGCGTGTACTACGCTGAGAAGTGTTACTCTTTCCTCTCCTGTGTACGATACGCTGAGAGATGTTGTGTTTGAGACTCCGGGTATTCTCGGTAGTCACTTTTAGCCTTCTCCGCGCAAGACGCCGTGAGAATTGCATCATTTTCTTACATCCTTTCTGCATAACATGTAGTTTGGTTCATGTCTACTTGCTTGCATAGCATTCGCTTAAAATGTTGCATTTATTTTTGCATAATTGCTTCATTACAGCATCCTTTGCATGATCATAAGTTATGCACTTGCATTGTGCATCACTTTGCATCCTGCCCCTGAACTACGCTGGTTTGATTCCTTGCAAAGGGATACGTAGGCAGCCTCCGGGCACAACCATTTATCTATCTATATTTTGTTTGTTTGTCCAAGTCTTCGGCCTTGTCAAAAATGGGTCGTCTCGGGGCTTTGACATTCACTCCCGTCATTGTTATGACTTTCGAGTTCTGTCAAAGAGGGGCAACTGTAGACACCCCATTTTTGACCACCCTCAAGACTTGGGCATTACTGATGGTTTGCTCGGTGTTGAGAGACGTGCAGGCCACAGGTTCAGTTTCTTCGGCAAGAAGAGAGGCAAACCTTTCCAAAAACCTTGCTTAGGGGTTTGGAGTTGAAGAAAAGAGGAAAGGAGAGGAGAAAACTGGTCTGGGAGAAGATCGGCAGAGATCCGGGTAGGAGAGAATTGATCAGCCCTCGCTAAATCGGGCTTATTCAATTGCACACTTGGAGTTGAGCTATGAGGCCACCACCATCGGAAAGAAGACTTCCGGGGCTTCACTTTGCACTCAAGAATCTCCTAGAGCCAAGTCCGGGTGGAGGAGATATGATTGGTTGAAGCTGGGCATCATCCCGGTTGGATCGAGTCTGCGCGGCTTTACGGAAAAGGGCATAACTTTTTGCGCAGGAGTAATTTTAATGCAAGGTTTGCGCCATTGGAAAGCTAACTTCCGGGGCTTCGATTTTGCATACCCACCGGCCATTTTTGACCAAGGAATCATCCATCGGCACTATATTTAGCCGACCGGCACTTTATAGTGCCGACCGGCACTTAATTTTGGCCGATGATCAAATTTTCTGGCCGACCTGACCCCTTTGAACCCTCCAAGCCTGGTGCATGCCAGCTGTGCCAGCTGGGATGCACAGAACCAGAGCCACGTGCATATATGTATCTATTTTGGAGCCTTGAACCCTCTTTGGTGCACCCTTTGCTCATGGCTTCTTGAGGAAGCCTTGACCCCTTGTCTTGGCTTCCTCAAGAAGCCTACCAGCTGTCCAAGCTTCTTTGATAAGCCAAGACCCTCTTGCACCTCTTGAACCTCCCTCTTTTGCTTAGCCATTAAGTCTTCTTTGCCTATATAAGCACCACTCCCTCTCCTTTGTCTAGGGTTGGAGAGTTAGAACAAAAAACCAGCAGATATATATGTATATCTGATATATACATATATATCCCACCCCCTCTCTCCATATCTCTCCCATTCAACCTCCAAAGTCCATTGTTCTTGAGCCATTCCATCACCACCACCTAGCACCACCACTACCACTCCATTTCCAACGACTTGGGGCTGTTTTGCAGAGGTTGGGAGCACCTAAACTTGGTCTAAAACCTGCTGGTTTGCTGGTCTTCAAGGGTAAGTCTTCATCTTCCCCTTTCTAGCTTTTTCTTGCTTCATTTCTTAGCCCTAGTTGCAAGCACTTTTGGGCTCCGACCCAAACTTCAAATAGTCTTATTTTGGGGTCCTCTTCATGTTTGATTGAGGACCCCTTGCCTTTTGGTGGTAGCATCTAGCACCTATCTCTTTACCCCCTTGTATGCCATGATTCTTGCATAGTATTTTTGGCTGGTATTTATTCTGTTTCAGAGCATGATGTAAGCTAAGAATAGGCTTATTTTGAGCCCTTCTTCAACATTGTTGAAGGGCTCAACATTGTTTGCATACTCCATGTGCTACTTGCTTTGAAATCTCTTCTATTTACCGTAATTTTGCATGCTTTGTTAGCCTATCTTGCTTCTGTTTTTGTGGCTGGTCATAAACTGGAAATGTGCTTGTTTTGCCATGTATAAGGTCTGTCCTAGGTTGTTTGGGTCAATCTTGGCATGCTTTGTATAGCCCCTTTGCATTGTAGCTTGTATGCTTCAAGTAGGTGCATGTGTAGGATGCATTGCCTCCATGATTTCAAGGATTTGAAACCCTCTTACATGTTATTTCAGACCCTAATCCATGCTCACATGCTTGCATTTGTCATCTCATTCATGCTTTGAAGGTGTGCCCTTTTATGCCTTGAAATGTGCCTTGTGTGTGCCTATGTGTTTAAGGTATTTTGGGGCTGCCATAAGGGGGGTTTTGGGTGTGTTTTTGCATGCTAAAAATCTGTCTTTGGTTGCTTAAATTCATGCCATGAGTGGTCTTGTTAGTGGTGGTGGAGTACTCTCCTTGTGCCTTAGCTTTAGGCTCATTAACTTGCATGTTTGCATAGCACTTTGTGTATGGTTTTAGGCATGTTTGGCCACTGTTTTGGGGTGGTTTGAGGGCTGTCCCATTGTAGTCTAAGTCCACCATTGCATGCTTATCATATGCTTGTTACATGTTTGGTCCATAGGGTGTTGTAGCATGATGATCCATCTTGCATATTGGCCCATGTTTGCATGACATTTGCATCTTGCATGCTCTAGCATATCGCATGTTTAACATGGTAGTTGCATTACACTTAGCATGCTTTGCATCTTTGCCTCGTGTTGCATCTTTGAGCCATGTTGTATACATGCATTCCATGTCTTGGTTTGGGGTGTCAAACCAAGTGCAAGGGTTGAGAGGAGTTCACACTACAAGTGGTGCAACTTGTCTTAGCTCTTAGTCACTAAGGCCCTTGATCTATACATGATAGGGACTTAGTTCTCATTTGTGTGTTGCATGCATTTTTACATTAAAATGCAACCTTGGTTCTTTAGGCTATCATGCACCAAAATGCACAATTGATAGCCCTAGAACCAAGAGCCACACCCCCTTGAGTCCCTAAACATGATAGGAGGTGTTGGACATGCTCACATTTGCCCAAAAACCATGCCTATGCATTGCCGTCTGTTGCTGCTGCTGTCATCTGTCTGGTGCAGGAACTTTCTGCCGACCGGCATAAAATAGTGCCGACCGGCACTATTTTTGTGCCGATAATTACCAAGTGCAGCCGGTGGCCACTGGAAGAAGCCGATGACTACACTACCCAGCCGGTGGATCATTTCAGGCCTCTTGGAAGGTATTCTGAAGTTTTGAGAATTTTTGGAGAGGCAGAGCAGTAAAAACAGAGACAGTAGTGCCAAGGTGTGGGCTTTTCGGGCAAGGCGGGCATCGGGCATGCATCATTCGCGCATCCCAAGGCAGGGCCGAGGCCCCATTTCATTTCATTTAGATGCTTTAATTTCAGTACTTAGAAATTTGTAATAATTTATTTATTCATTTATTCTTCGGTCTGTATTATTTATTTATTCGGTCCCTCCGAGTGAGGGCAAAAATGTAATAAGTGTGGGTGAGTGTGATGTATGTCTCCCAATCCCCACTTCTTTCTAACCCTTTTATTTACCCGCTTTCAGTGGTAGATTAGGGCATTTTAAATTAGCATACCTTATGCAATGCATGCGTGCATCCATGCATTTGTTTACATGCACCGGGCTCGGTACATCATACAAACTGCATCGCAATTTTCAAATTCCAAAATTGAATACGTGCTATGTGATAGCATTTCATATGCCATGCTTAGGATAGCCGAGCATGTCTAACTGCATTCTTGCCTGTGTTGCATTAGTCATTTAACATGAACTAGGTCATGCATTGTTTTGCTAACTAGTTTACTGTTTTGGCACGGAGTACGAGGTGAGCTTTTATGCTTTAGCATATCGCATGTGTGTGAATGTTGACATGACAGTATGCTTGCCATGCGGCTAAGTGCTTATGTGATAAACTGCTTGAATGCCTGTGGGTGGAGATTGGATTGCGTGAGTTGGAATAACTCGTTGAAATCCGCATTTTAGCCTACTTGCGAGTAGCAAAATCTAACACGTTTTTCGAGACAAAATGGACATGCGATGTTTTATTCCAATTTAGGCAATTTGGTCTATACTTGTTTGCTGTGCGCATAACATAGTAATTCTAGGCTAATAACTGGAATAAGAACATGTAATGTTTTCAAAATCGGATATCACGGTTAGTAGAGGCCGGTCTTCGGACCGAGCGAAAGGGGGTGCTCATAGCTGACCTTCCCCGATCGTACCCAAGCTCCCGAGCCAAGCCACTTTGGTGATGACGGACATGTGGCCTTCGGCACCGAGTCAGGGTTTCCTAAATTTCCCATTTTAAAATATTTAGGTGGCGACTCTGTAATCTGGCAAAGCAGTCCATGTTTGGCACTACTTTTCAAAAAAATCTGTTTTCTCAAACGATTTGCCGGATTTGGACTCTTTGGTTCAGATTTAGAACCGACACAAATTGAGTCCGAACTGTAGCGCGAGGTCCCCCGCGGACGTGCTACACATACCCACTGCACGACACACCAATGCCAGCAACCAATGCCTAGAAGCAAGGGCAGAAAACAATTTCTGAAGACCCTCAGCACACTAGGAGTGGGAGGCACTCTCACCGGCCTTCTAGGGAAGTCGGACGAGAGGAGCCGAGAAGAGAAGAGTCCCAAAAAGACATATCACACAAAGGACGCAGAACCCAAAAAACATCGGCATGTTCAAGGGCAGGCGTTATGCTTTGACGCAACTCATGGGGAAAGATCGAAAAGGGCCCACCACGAGGCTGAGAGCAGTATGCCGAAGAAACTGAAGTCAGCAGATAGCCGAGCTCCTGGACGGAGCAAAGAAGACTTGAGAAACTACCTCAAGAGGAAGCAACAGAACGGAGAAGCCGAGGTAACCTCACCCGACAAGCCAAGGACACCATTCTCGGTAGAATTAGACAAGTTCCAGGCACCAAAGAGATTCAGTATGCCGAGGTTTCAAATATACGATGGTAAGTCAGACCCTAACTTTCATGTTGGATTATACTTGAACTCAATGGCACTGTATAGCGGAAACGAGCCGTTGCTCTGCAAAGTATTCCCCTCATCCTTCGGGGAGATTACATCAGATTGGTTCCACAAGCTCCCAAAGGGAAGCGTGAAAACTTGGGAAAGCCTGGCCGAGATGTTTGTGGCCAGATTCGTGACAAACAAGTTGCAGCCATTGAGGGTGGACGCGTTGATGGCTCCGAAGATCAGCAAGGATGAAGGCCTTAGGGCCTATGCAAAAAGGTACTATGAGGTGTTCAACTGAATACCCGAATGCAACCAGGAGGTGGCAGTCGTGTCTTTCAAGAACGGCCTGAAAGATGATTGTCCATTATGGAAGTCCTTGGCAAAGACATTGCCGAAAAGCATGGAGGAGCTCATGGCAAGAATCGAGAAGTATGCCAGAGCCGAGGAAGATACATCGGGGAATAAAGAGATAAAACAAGAAAAAACCAACGGCTCGCCGAAGCGAGGCCGAGGTAACAACGGGTTCAACAAACAAGAGACGGAATTAAGGGCCAAACAGGCAGTGACGACTGTGTTCCGAATCCCGGTCCACAAAGTCCTGGATCAAATCCGAAACCAACCCTATTTCAGAGCACCGGCAAAGGCCCCAGGAGAATACATGGGAAGGAACGTTGGTAGGCGTTGTGCTTACCACAATGAAGAAGGGCATCCAACCCAGGGCTGCAGAGCCCTAAGAGCACACTTAGAGGACTTAGTGAGACAAGGCCATCTGCGAGACCTTGTCGATGAAGCCAGGACAAGAGAGGAACAGGCAAGATTGCCTCAAGTACCAGCGGCCCCGCCTCCCCCAGCACAGCAACCACAAGCAAGGGGACCACAGGTGGTTAATGTGATCCACTCAAGGGTCAACGAGAACGAAGTTAGAGGAGAGACCCAAAGGGTAAGGCATTTACAGCATGTCTACCAAGTCGGGGAAAAGAGACATCGGCCAGAGGAGTGCCAAGGACCGATGATAGCTTTTACTGAGGCCGACCTGGAGATGGTCCAGCATCCGCATAATGATGCCTTGGTAGTATCCCTCCAGGTTGGGGAATGCCAAGTGAAACGCATCCTGATTGATCAAGGCAGCTCTTGCGATATCATGTACGTTAGATGTTACAAGGAGCTGGGCCTTCACCCAGATGACATGGAAGGATCCAATGGCCCAATGGTCAGCTTCAATGGAACGCCGACGTGGCCATTAGGCGCAACAAGCTTGGAAGTACAAGCCGGCACAAAGAAAATCAAGACAGAATTCATTGTAATTGGCACGCCCTCGCCATACAACATCATCTTGGGGAGGCCATGGTTGCATGCAATGGGGGCAGTTCCCTCAACATTGCATCAACTATTGCGGTTCCCAACAGAGCTTGGGATTGAAGAAATTAGAGGAGATCAACTACAGGCAAAAACTTGCTCCATGGCAACAATGAAATCAACCTACAACATCCGAGAGCCAGAAAAGGTAGAAATCGAAGACGAGGACATGGAGGTCCTAGATGATGTTGGCAAGGAACCGGCCGAGAAAAGTGAAGAAGCACTAAAGAAAATCCTCATCCAGGAGGGCGATGAAGAACGCTTCTTTCTTCTCGGTTCAGGCTTAGCCGAAGAAGAGGAAAGAGAGCTGGAAGCTTTTTTGAGAGCAAACATTGAGGTGTTCGCCTGGACACCTTATGAGATGCCTGGCATTGACCCCGAGGTCACATGCCACAAACTGAACGTCGACAGGTCGATCAAGCCTGTCATACAGCGAGCCAGAAGACCGACGTTGATGCACGTCGAAGTAGTAGAAGAGGAAGTAGACAAACTTCTGGAGGCCAGGGCCATCAGAGAAGTCGATTACCCGACATGGCTATCAAACACTGTGGTAGTAAAGAAAAAGAATGATCAATGGAGGGTCTGTGTAGATTTTACAAGCCTAAACAAAGCTTGTCCCAAAGACAGCTTTCCTCTACCCAAGATCGACCAGTTGGTGGACGCCACATCTGGACATGGAAGAATGAGCTTCCTAGATGCTTATAGGGGGTACCACCAGATAGCCATGTACCCCCCGGATGAAGAGAAGACAGCGTTTATCACCCCAAAAGGCCTGTACTGTTACAGAGTAATGCCTTTTGAGCTGAAAAACGCAGGAGCAACTTACCAAAGGTTGGTAACCAAGATGTTCAGACACTTGATTGGCCAAACAGTAGAAGTCTACATCGATGACATGGTCGTGAAGACCAAGGAGCCTAGAAGTCATCTTTCTGACCTAAAAGAGGTCTTTGAAATCCTCAAAACATATCGGCTCCGACTCAACGCATCAAAGTGCGCGTTTGGAGTTGGATCTGGTAAGTTCTTGGGGCACCTGGTGACAAGAAGGGGCATTGAAGCCAGCCCAGATCAGATCAAGGCCATCCTAGATTTACAGAGCCCAACATCGGCAAAACAGGTACAGATGCTTACCAGAAGGGCCGCAGCCCTAAACAGGTTCATAAGCCGAAGCTTAGACAAATGTAAACCTTTCTTCAACCTGGTGAAGAAAGCCACGGATTTCCTCTGGACAGAGGAATGTGAGGCCGCGTTGGCCGACCTAAAGAAGTATCTGACTACGGCTCCAGTCCTCTCAACACCTGGACCTGGAGAAGAGCTGTTTTTGTACTTAGCAGTTTCAGAACACGCAGTAAGCGCAGTGCTAGTCCGGGAAGAAAAAGGGGAGCAAAAAGCTGTTTACTATGCAAGCAAAACCTTGGCCAACGCAAAAACAAGGTATCTACCCCTAGAGAAATTAATGCTAGCCTTAGTGATGGCTTCCAAGAAGTTGAACCATTACTTTCAGGCGCACAAGATTGTAGTGCTAACAGAGCACCCTTTGAAACCCTTGTTACAGCAAGGAGACTTAACTCGAAGGATAGCAAGATAGGCAGTGGCCTTGGGCCAGTATGACCTGGAGTTCAGGCCGAGAACAGCAATTAAGGGCCAAGTTTTGGCCGACTTCGTGGCCGAGTTCACCCCGGAATCCAACGAACATCGGGCTCTGTTGAGCCAAGATGAACGTTGTCCCAGCAAGCAAGGAGAAGCCCAGCCAAAGGCAACAGAACAAAGGAAGGAAAAACTCAGACCCTGCAGCATCTACATCGGCGACTCCTTCAGACTGTTTGTCAATGGAAGTTCAAACCGACAAGGAGCGGGGGCAGGAGTACTACTGATATCTCCAGATGGAGAAATAATAGAACAGTCCATCCGTTTGGGGTTCAAGGCCTCAAACAATGAAGCAGAATACGAAGCATTAATTGCAGGGCTAAAACTGGCAGCAGCAGCAGAAGCAGATGAGGTAATAGTTTTTTGTGATTCACAGCTTATTGTTAACCAGTCAACAGGAGAATTTGCAGCCAGAGACGAAAGGATATCGGTATATGCAAAAGAGGTCATCATATTGGCAGCCTTATTTCAGAACTGCCGACTACTCCAAGTAAGCCGAGATGATAACAGCCACGCCGACACGTTGGCCAACCTGGCAAGTTCAATACAGACTGGAAAAAGAAGGACAATAATGATTGACTATATGTCGGGCCCGAGCATAGAACCATAGAACACAGAACAGGAAGCAATGTGTGTGGACATAGGACCAAGCTAGATGGATGTAATAGTTTCATTCCTGAAAGAAGGAAAGCTGCCAGAAGACCGCAAGGAGGCACACAAAGTCAGATTGAAGTCGGCAAGATTCAGTCTGACAGCAAACGGACATCTCTACAGAAGGTCCTTTACTGGACCCCTTTTAAGGTGCGTACACCCTTTGCAAGTTGAAGATTTTTTATATGAAATTCATGAAGAAGTTTGTGGAAGCCACGCTGGGGGCAGATCACTAGCTCACAGGGCCATTACCCAGGGGTATTGGTGGCCCTACATGCAAAAAGATGCAGAAGCATACGTGAAGAAGTGCGAACAATGCCAAAGGTTTGCACCTTTGATACACCAGCCAGCTGCTGACCTGAATCCAGTATCCAGCCCTTGGCCGTTTGCCCAATGGGGCATGGATCTTGTTGGCCAACTTCCCCAGGTAACTGGGCAGAGAAAATACTTGCTGGTAGCAACAGATTACTTCACGAAGTGGATAGAGGCAGAACCTCTTGCCAAAATCCGAGATGTGGATGTTAAGAACTTTATATGGAGAAACATCATCACCAGATTCGGGATTCCAAGAGCAATAGTTGCTGACAACGGAACACAGTTTGACAGCAAACTCATCAAGAACTTTTGTGCGAAATTCAAGATCAAGAATTACTTTTCAACACCAAGTTTTTCCCAAAGTAATGGACAAGCTGAAGCATCCAACAAAGTAATTTTGGATGGAATAAAGAAGAGGCTGCAGGCAGCAAAAGGAAAGTGGGTAGACGAGTTGCCCAACGTGCTTTGGGCATATCGGACTACGCCGAGAAGATCAATAGGAGAATCCCCCTTTGCCATGGCTTATGGCACAGAAACAGTCATTCCACTGGAAGTCGGCATCCCAAGGATCCGAACCCAGGGAGTTGAGAATGGGACTAATGATATACTCTTAGCCTGAGATCTGGATCTTTTGGAAGAACGAAGAGAGAGAGCTTCAATTCAGCTCGTAGCATACCAGCAACAGCTTGCTAGAGCTTACAACAAGAAGGTCAATCCAAGGGATTTTCAAGTCAGCGACCTAGTCCTGAGAAAAGTCGTCGGCAACAAGAAGGATCCTAGAGAGGGCAAGCTTGGCCCAAACTGGGAAGGACCCTACAGAGTCACTTCGGTATTAGGCAATGGAGCCTATCGGCTTGAAGACAATGAAGGCAAAGCATTGCCTAGACCCTGGAACACTTGTAATTTGAAATTTTTCTATCATTAGATGTTCCTTGTTATTTTTTCAACGTCATCAATAAAATCATAGCAGAATTCCTCTACACTGATAAAAGATGCGCAATATTATTTCTGAATAATGAGAACCCAAGTGGAACTCAGGTTCACATTGGGGGCAAAAAGAAGAAGAATATGCTTAACACTTGTTGAAATTTGTAGCAATTTACAATATGGCATTAAGCCGAGATTATTCCTTATCTTCACTTGTTGAAATTTGTAGCAATTTACAAGTTGAAGTTAAGCTGAGATTATTCCTTATCTTCACTTGTTGAAATTTGTAGCAATTTACAAGTTGAAGTTAAGCTGATTCCTTATCTTCACTTGTTGAAATTTGTAGCAATTTATAAGTTGAAGTTAAGACGAGATTACTGTTTCTCTTCGCTTGTTGAAATTTGTAGCAATTTATAAGTCGAAGTAAATCCGAGGTTATTATTTTAACACTTGTAGAAATTTGCAAGTTGGTTAACCCGAACAAGATGCTTAACACTTGTTGAAATTTGTAGCAATTTACAAGATGGCGTTAAGTCGACATATGATCATCTGTTGAAATTTGCAGCAATTTACAGGTTGAAGTAAAAGCTAAGTATATTGTTTAAACACTTGTTGAAATTTGTAGCAATTTACAAGTAGATCATTGTTTAACTTGAGAAAAGTTTATAGGTTGAAATTAAAACAGTATGTGTTTTACACTTGTTGAAATTTATGAAAAGTTTGCAGGTCAGTATCTTGCCGAAGTAAAACTTGTAGTTATTATACCCGAGGTATGTAACCCCGAGAAGATTACACAAAGGTGGCAAAGTATGAAAGGCATGCAAAATATTCCAAGTATAGAATCATACAGAAGTAATCAAGAGAAAATAAAGATTGAAGCATTCAGAGAAAACAGTTGTAGTTTTTCACAAAAGAGGGTACAATCAAAGAGTAACTGTTCAGAAGACGGCACATCGGCCATGTAAAAAGCTCGCAAAGTACAAAAGAAATGAAAGAAAAGACTTGCAAATTAAGGTTCCTCAGCATCAGCAGCAACTTGGGTCTAGACCTCAGACGATTGTTGTGTAGATACCTCGGCAGCCTTTTCTGCCTCGATCTCAGCGTCGATCTGAGCAAGGGTTTCAGCAAGGCTTTTTTCGGCCATAGGAACGTTGGAGGAAGCATGCTCCGGGGTAGTCTCCTCGGCAACTTCATCACCATTATCATCCTGAGTCAGGTCCAGGACCTGCTCATTTAAAGAAGGAGACTTAGCCCTAACAGCCTCCTTAGGTTTCCTAACCAAAGCCCTATTTTCATCCTCATCCTCATCTTCAAACTCAGATTCGCCTTCAGCTTGACTTGGAGGTGGAGGTAGAAAGAATGGAAGAGGAATAGCGTCGGCTTTTCACAGTGGTGAATCATCAGGGATATTGAGCTTTTTTGCCAGGGACATCCAACCAAGGGAGAAGCCCCTGTTGCATGCCTGCCTGACTTGTAATCTGTATTCCTCAGTGACGTCGGCCATACCCTGAGCGTAAGCCTTTTCGTCAGTCGCCTTGATTTCGATGTTTTTAGTAGCCAGGGCCTCTTGAAGCTCCTTTTCGGCTTGGGCCGCTTTTTCCTCGGCCTCTCTCTTCTACGATTCGGCAACCTTCTTAATGGCTTCAGCAGCATCAGCCTTCTCCTCGGCTATTTGTTGGGCTTTAGTGGCAGCCTCGGCCTGATCTTCCAGCTTCTTCATTTTTAATTGAAGGCTTTTGTTGGTCTTCTGAAGGGAAGAAAACTCCCTCTTCATCTCGGCCGACTTCTTTCGATTCTTAAACGATTGCATAGAAAAAGAATGGGCGTGCTAGATGGCCTGAAAGAAAACAGAAGTATTAGAAAATATTCTAAGTGTGAAACAGAAAGAAAGAAAAAGTACCAAGCAGGAACACTTACTTGAACTGAGTGCTGTAGCATTAGAGCATAATTCTCATACTCACTGTACCCGGCATTTCGCTCCAAATCGCCAGGAAGAAGCAGCGCCGTACTAAGGGCAATGCCGACATTAATGTCATCGGCGCTTTCACTGGTCATAATTGGCCTGTCTTCCAACGTAATTTGGGGGGCCCAAGGGACATCAGGTTTTTTGGACTCCGAGGTAGTTGCAGACGATGACCTCGGCTTCTTTGATTTTGTGGATTCTAATGGCTGGGTTTCTGCACGCTTCTTCCCAGCAGAAGATTGAGACTTGTCACTCTCAGCAAGTTTGGAGATAGGTAAAGTATCCTCAGATTCAACCTGAGTTACTTTAGCCTTTGGCTGAGCTTTCTTGGTTCTTTTCAGCTTCGGTGGGGGCATGGTTTGCGCTGGTTGAGCATCAACATCGGTAGGGAGGTCGGCTAAAAGATCTTCGGCAATAGGTTTCGGGCGACCCATCTCAGCAGTTCGGACTAGTTTGCGCCACCTTTTCCATTCAGGTATTGGGATCAAGTATGGAGCCGAAGTTGATGGCTGATCAGCTGGATCCGATGTTGATCCTTGATCTGTTCGAGATACAGACACAGTTTGGGTTGTGGCAGAAGGTGAGGAAAGGCTTTTCTTCTTCCTTTTGGGGACGTCGGGCAAAATCGACTTGTATGTTGGAATGAAGTTAAGAAGTAAAGGCGCTTTCATTTTCTAGACTGGCAAGTCCAAAAGCTTCTTCAAATCCTTGCTGGGGACGTAGGATTGGCGAAAGCTTTTAGGTGGCTTACGAACATCTGCAAGAAGAACAGACATTAGAAACAGACAGAGTACTGAAGGCTTGAAAAGAAACAACTAAGTATTGACACTGGGCTCTTACCCTTGTCCTCTTTAACTGACCGAGGAAGAGAGTAGAGATGGGCATCCTCGTCTGGGGCAAACTCCCAATTTCTTGAGGTAATGAGGTAGTCATCTCCAGCCCCCTTGTTGGAGTCTAGGAGGTCGGCTACAATTTTGAACTCTGTAGACCTCGGCTTAAGATAATAGACGTAGCCTTTTTCTTTCAGATTGAGGGCACTGTAGACGTCCCCGAACGCCCCGGGAGGGTTAAGTCCCGTTCTGTTCATTTGGGCTCACTACAGTTCAAGGACTCGATTTTTGTCACGGTTCTAAATCTTGAACCAAAGAGTCCAAATCCGGCAAATCGTTTTTGAGAAAACAGATTTTTTGAAAGAAGTGCCAAACATGGACTGCTTTGCCAGATACAGAGTCGCCACCTAAATATTTTTTAATGGGGAAATTTAGGAAACCCTGACTCGGTGCCAAAGGCCACGTGTTCGTCATCACCAAAGTTGCCTCGGCTCGGGAACTTGGGTATGATTGGGGAAGGTCACTTCGTGAGCACCCCCACTCGCCCGATCAAAGTCGGCCTTTACTAACCATGATATCTATTTTTGAAAACATTGTGTGTTCTTATTCCGGTTATTAGCCTAGGTTACTATGTGATGTGCACAGCATACAAGTATAGACTGAGTCGTCTGAATTGGAACAAAACACTTCATGTTTGTTTGTGAAAATGGTTTGCTTCTCGCAAGTAGGCTTAAAATGCGAATTTTGCCACCCTCGGGTGGGCTTAGAAAACATGATTTTGCCGCTGTCTAGTGGGCTTAAAACAAACATTTGATGAATTGTTCCAATCCAAATAACCCAACCTTCACCCACAGGCATTCAGGCAGTTATATCACATAAGCACATAGCCTCATGGCAAGCATGCTATCATGGCAGTCACTCACACGCATGCAAGGATGCTAAAGCATAAAAATTCACCGAGTACTCCCAGCCAAAACAGAAGCTAATTAGAAATCCATGCATGATCCTAATTATACAGAAATGCCTAATGCAACACATGCAAAGATGCAACTATAGCAGACTCGGCTATTCTAAACATGGCATATGATGATGCTACAGCTAACATGTATTCAACTTGGAATTGAAATACAAATGCAGTTAGTATGATGCGTCGAGCCCGGTGCATGCAAAACAGATGAATGAATGCAAACATGCTATCATACTGTATGCTAATTGAAATATGCCCTAATCTAACCATCATAAGCAGGTAAATAAAAGGGAAGAAAGACGTGGGGTTGGAAGACATACATCACACTCACGCACACTTATTACAATTATGCCCTCGCGCAGAGGGTCCAAATAAATATACAGTCCCGAATAAAAGAATAGTACAGTCCAAATAAACATTACAGTCCAAATATGTACAAATTCCTAATTAATTAACAAATTAACTAAGAAAATAAATAAACTGGCATGCAAGTCCGAGACTGCCTTGATTCCACTCCGGATGATGAATAATGCATGCCCGGGTTGCCTTTGCGCGGAAATCCATGACGATGCCCCAATTAGCCTCTGTTTGCACCTGTTCTTGAAATGCGTGCCAAACTTCGAAAAGTTGCTAATTCTTCATTTTTCTGCAACAGAGAGCAGGAAAGGGGCATAGCAATGTATTTTCACAAATGTATGCATGCCTCGATCCTCGTGCCACCAATCACGCATATCGATGCATGATGGCCGAGGAGCCGAATTGCACAACTCAATATGAGATGAATGCACATGAAAACTCAACTAAAACCTAACTCCATCACAGATAATCCGGAGTGTCGGTGACTGGGGAATTGAGACACGTTCCATCACTCGGAGTACGAAACGTACCTCGTTTCCCGTGCCTGGACTAACTCCTATCCCGAACACGATGCAATATGCAT
Organism: Camellia granthamiana; assembly: GCA_036172215.1. Lineage (NCBI taxonomy): Eukaryota > Viridiplantae > Streptophyta > Magnoliopsida > Ericales > Theaceae > Camellia > Camellia granthamiana. The sequence goes on from CM069914.1 coordinate 45,577,059, forward strand.
GATATGCATGAAATGCAACTAAGATACAACCTAACATGCAAAATGTTATGGAATGGCATACACGATGCATGAGGTAACATGGCATACACAATGCGCTAACATACATCCTAGCATACACAATGTTGTGAAATGAAATGGCATACACAATGCAATATGGACTTACACCAACACAAGTGGACCTCAGTCACACTCACATAGGAGGCCATGAGATGAAAATGAGACAACTCGAAATGCGTGCACACGTGCACGCAAACCGAGGACCGACCCTAAGGCACCAAAATGCCACTCTAACAAGACATGGCAAGGCATGGAATATGATATGCAAACATGCAAATTTCAGTAGCAAAATGATATGCAAAACAGCCCCGAAACATGGCGAAATGGAACCCGATGCATGGAACGAGTCCCGAAACATGAATTTTGGTGCATGAAATGGCCTATAGCCATGCAATGCATGCACTATTTGAACATGAAGTATGAAGAAAGAAGCTAGGCAGCCCCAAAACAAGCATGTTTACAGTTTAAAGCATGGCCAAACAGTGGGTACAAATGGGACTAAATTAGCATGCAAAAATGGCCCCGGAAGAGAGGTATGAAGCAACTCACAAATGCTGGCCCCAAACAGAGAAGGGGCCTTCTACAATATTGAAGAGGGGCCAAAAATATGATGTATTATAGTTTATGAAAAACCCCAAAAACAGATACAAGTATGCTCAAAATGCTATGCAAAATAAGGGCACCAAGAGAGCTATAACATGAAGTATAAAAAGGATGCTTCAAATAGCCATAGACCCTTAATAAAACATGAAGAGGGGGTCGAAATAGGGCCATTTTCAGTTCGGACCAAGGTCCAAAAACAGAACCTCAATGGGCTAATAAATCATGCAAAAATGGGGACCAAAGAGGGTGATAATGACAAGTGGTACATGGAGGTCCCAAACAGTGATGAGCCCTCTTCAATGTTGAAGAAGGGCTCAAAATAAGCCTACCTACAGTTTACATCATGCTCCAAAACAGATTACACATAGGCCAAAAATACTATACAAGATTATGGCATACAAAGGGGTAATGAAGCAAGTGCAAAATGGGAGTCCCAAACAGGGTAAGACCCTTAATGAAAGATGAAATAGAGCTCAAAAAAATGCTACTTTCAGTTTTGGTTGGAGCTCAAATATGTAAGAAAGTATGGCTAATGTATTGAGCAAGAATAGGACCAAAAAGAGGAGAGAAGGACTTACCCTTGAAGACCCAACTTTAGCAACCTCTTGGACCAAGTTTGGGTGCTCCTTAGCTCTGGAAAACAGCTTCAAACTGCTGGAATGGAGGATGGAAGGGTGGGGCTAGGTGGTGTAGTGTAAATGATGCAAAGACCCTAAGGTTTGGAGGCTTAGAAGAGAGGGAAATAGAGAGTGTATGCAAGAGAGCTCTCTAGCAATTTTTGTAACCCTCAAAACCAGACCTGGGGTGTTGGTTATATAGGCAAAAAGAGAGGGAAAATGGGGGGAAAAAAGGGGGGGAAAACAAAACAAGTTTCCCCCCAAAATGGCCAAACCCTCGGACATGGGTGTAGTGGAAAACAAAATATATGGCTAGAACACACTTGGGAGGGGAGTAATGGCCGGCTAGTTTAAAAAGCAAAAAAAAACATTTTTTTTTTATAAGTGGCCGGCCGGCTAGTTTTTCTGGGTTTTCTGGCCGGCCAGCTACTTTTCCTGGCTTTTCTGGCCGGCCAGCTACTTTCAGGACAGAAAAAGTGGGTTGCCGGAAAGAAAAGTGTCCGGTGGGTGATTGGGAAGTCAAAATGTGGCCGTTCAAGTGTCCAAATTGAAGCCCCAGAAGTTAGCTTTCCAATGGCGCAAACCTTGCATCAAAATTCCTCCTGTGGAAAAAGTTATGCCCATTTCCGTAAAGCCGCGCAGATTTCAGTCCAACCGGAGTGATGCCCTACTTCAATCAACCATATCTCCCCCGTCCGAAATTGAATTTAGGAGATTCTTGAATGCAAAATGAAGCCCCGGGAGTAAGCTTTCAAACGGTGGTGGCCTCATATTTTGATTCCAAGTATCCAAATGAATAGGCCTGATTCGGCGAGGGCCGCTCGACTTTCTTTTAACGGTTCATGCCCATTTTCTCCTCCGACTGGATTTCTTCCCTCTTCTCTTCTTTTCTTCAACTTCAAACCCCTAAGTAAGGTGTTTTGAAAGATTTTTCAAAGATTTCATCTCTCTTTCATTCATTTCCACTTTGTCCTTGCTCGGTTTACCGAAAAGCGCAATTTTTGACAAAATGCGAGCCTCGGAACATCGCAGAAACTTTATTTCAAAAATATTTTGAAAGAGAGGGTTTTAAGTCTAAAATCTTTTGATCGAGATCATTCTGGTCTAGAACAGGGGTATGAAGTTGAGATTTGACTCTCTCTTTGCCGAAGAAATTGAACCTTTGCCCTGCACACCTTTCTCCACCATGTAAATCATCAGTCGCGTCGAAGTCTTATGGACGGTCAAAAATGGGGTGTCTACAGTTGCCCCTCTTTGACAGAACTCGGAAGTCAAGAAGTGACGGGAGTGAATGTCAAAGCCCAGAGACGACCCATTTTTGACAAGGCCGAAGACTTGGACAAACAAACAAAATATAGATAAATAAATGGTTGTGCCCGCAGGCTGCCTACGTATCCCTTTGCAAGGAATCGAACCAGCGTAGTTCAGGGGCAGGATACAAAATGATATGCAGAAAGATTTTGATAATTGGACTTATACGCTACGCGAAGCTGGTTTGAAAGTCGGACTTATACGCTACGCGAAGCCGGTTTGAAGATTGGACTTATACGCTACGCGAAGCCGGTTTGAAATTTGGACTTACAAGCTACGTGAAGCCGGTTTGAAAATTGGACTTATACGCTACGCGAAGCCGGTTTGAAAATTGGACTTACACGCTACGCGAAGCCGGTTTGAAAATTGGACTTATACGCTATGCGAAGCCGGTTTGAAAATTGGACTTATACACTACGCGAAGCCGGTTTGAAAATTGGACTTACACGCTACGCGAAGCCGGTCTGAAAATTAAGGATTCATACAATGCACTGTAATGTAGTGGCTAAAATGCAATGTGATAGCTAGGAAAAGGGAGGTACCTCACAAGGGCAATTGGCAATGACTTACCTCGGCAATGTCCTACCTCATGCTGATGTGAGAATCTTCCGCTTCTTCTTGGTTGAACCACAGGTACTACTTTTCTCCCTGACTATGGTCGCAGCTTTCCCTATTCTCCAACAGGGTGACAGACTAGGTTGATTCGGTATCCAGAATTGAGGCGCATACAGATGCTATCTCAATCTATGGGGCTGCCATACAGATTTCAAGCCGAGGATATACCCCTGGGTATTTAAACCAGACTTTAGTCTCGGAAATCCCGAACCTTTGCGTTCTAGGCATAAGCCATTCGAACTCTAGTTTCCACCGTCTCAGTTGGTCTCCTAGGAACTCACTGCAAACACAGGCAGGTGGCTAGACCAAACCACCGGAAGTCGTTCGGGCACGACAAACACCAAAGGAATTGCACCTTTAGAGGATTTAAGGTCTCCTAGACCGGAAAGTGCACGAGACGGTGCGAATAAATGCAAGTGCGACGCGCAAAACAGCGCGAATGATAATGCAGGATTTAAGGTCTCCTTAGACCAAACAATAGAACAGACACGATGCAATGGATGCAATGGATGTGATGCAATAGATAATAGATGTAATGCAACAAAGAGTGCAATGTGTGCAAAACGGCGACATACGCCAACCACGCTGGACTCGTGAGTGGAGGAAGAACAAAGAAAATCAATCAGAAGCGCGTTCCACGCAACCTAAGATAAATTCCAAACACGCTGAAAATCGTGTGAGGAAGGGGACACTCAAAACACGCTGATAATCGTGAGAGGAGGTCCAAAAACAGCCGGCCCAGCGCATCTACAACGCAACCTGGGATAAATTCCAAACACGCTGAAATCGTGTGAGGAAAAGAACACTCTAACCACGCTGAAATCGTGAGAAGAGGTTTGAAAACAACCGCTCAAGTGCATGCACAACGCAACCTGAGATAAATTCCAAACACGCTGAAATCGTGTGAGAAAAAGAACACTCTAACCACGCTGAAATCGTGAGAAGAGGTCTGAAAACGACCGCTCAAGTGCGTCTACAACGCAACCTGGGATAAATTCCAAACACGCTGAAATCGTGTGAGGAAGAGAACACTCTAACCACGCTGAAATCGTGAAAAGAGGTCCGAAAACAACCGCTCAAGTGCGCGCACAACGCAACTTGAGATAAAATCCAAACACGCTGAAATCGCGTAAGGAAGAGAACACTCTAACCACACTGAAATCGTGAGAAAAGGTCCTAAAACAACCGCCCAGGTGCATACACAACACAACTTGAGATAGATTCCAAACACGCTGAAATCGCGTAAGGAACGGGACACTTAAACCACGCTGAAATCGTGAGAGGAGGTCCAAAACAACCGCCCAGGTGCATACACAACACAACCTAAGATAGATTCCAAACACGCTGAAATCGCGTAAGGAACGAGACACTCAAACTACGCTGAAATCGTGAGAGGAGGTCCAAAAACCACCGCCCAGGTGCATACACAACACAACCTGAGATAGATTCCAAACACGCTGAAATCGCGTAAGGAACGGGACACTTAAACCACGCTGAAATCGTGAGAGGAGGTCCAAAAACAACCGCCCAGGTGCATACACAACACAACCTGAGATGGTTTTAACCGGGGAGAAAAACAATGGTGTAACCAACAGGCGTGTCTCAACGTATTTCATACGGAGAGAGGGAAGGTTTTAACCGGGTAAACAAAGGTGTAACCAACAGGCGTATCTCAACGTATTTCATACGGAGAGAGGGAAGGTTTTAACCGGGTAAAGAACAATGGTGTAACCAACAGGCGTATCTCAACGTATTTCATACGGAGAGAGGGAAGGTTTTAACTGGGGAACAACAATGGTGTAACCAACAGGCGTATCTCAACGTATTTCATACGGAGAGAGGGAAGGTTTTAACCGGAGAGCAACAATGGTGTAACCAACAGGCGTATCTCAACGTATTTCATACGGAGAGAGGGAAGGTTTTAACCGGAGAACAACAATGGTGTAACCAACAGGCGTATCTCAACGTATTTCATACGGAGAGAGGGAAGGTTTTAACCGGGGAACAACAATGGTGTAACCAACAGGCGTATCTCAACGTATTTCATACGGAGAGAGGGAAGGTTTTAACCGGAGAACAACAATGGTGTAACCAACAGGCGTATCTCAACGTATTTCATACGGAGAGAGGGAAGGTTTTAACCGGAGAACAACAATGGTGTAACCAACAGGCATATCTCAACGTATTTCATACGAAGAGAGGGAAGGTTTTAACCGGGGAACAAAGGTGTAACCTAACACGTTTCACGTGAAAGGAGGAAGGGTGGATTCGAAATCCAAATGCGCCTCACGCGAGTGGAAGAATGGTAAAATGATTTCTTGCTGACAAGGGGTAATCTCTACATGTAAAAGCCACGGATGTCACTTTTCTTTCTGATCATATTCACAACTTTCCCTCATTGCAAACAAAAGCCAAGATAACTCTGACGGGGAATGGTACTCAGGGAGAGCACTTCTGATCGCCATTCTGGCTTGAGACAGTGAAACAGTCAACACAGTATTCTGCTCACTTTGAACACACAGTTCATATCAGCACACTGCTCATTCTGAATATGCAACTCATAGCACAGTATTCGGTTTATTCGGAACACAGCTCATTCTGAACAGACAGTCTAATCTGAAAAGACAGGATGCAAAACGGAACTTGTGGAAGTTGAAACAAACCCGGATGCCCCAAATTTTCCCTATTTTCTTTTGCTTTGCAGCTTGGAACTTTCATAGCTTCAGATAGGTCCTGGTTTTACTGTTCTCACATGACCAGGGTTGACCGCTGCGATTTTATGAAAGAACAAATTCTGTTTTGCACAAATGTGGAGAACAGCACGGCACTTGGAGCACAAAACGATTTTATTTTTGAAATTGAGAGATGAGTTTTCGACCAAGTATTGAGCCTACGACTAAACACAGCAAAACGACTCGACACGGAAATAAAAGGCACACAACCTAGACACATCGAGTAACACTCGAGACGACTCAAAACAAGAATCGAGACAAACAAAAAGACACGACACTCAAACGTGCACAGGGAGCCTGTTTCACCGGGTAGTGTTTCCCACCCTTCCTTATTTGTGATTCTCACATCACTCGGCCCTCAGGCTCTGTTTTTTTCTGAAAAAGCCCTTTTCTCACTTTTTCTCTCATCGCACATCTCTCTATTCTTCAATCTCTCATTTTTCAATCCCTCCCCTGGGTGGTTGATGGATAAACGGGAAGTTGCGGGCTCTTGCCGCTAGCATGCTGCTAGATTCTCTTTCTTCCGCTCACAGCTAGTGAATTCCTCCCATAGAAGGGTTGCGCCGCAACTGGATGTGTAGCAAATCTGCAGCTAACATCGGTTGATGATGCTTTGCTGGGGAGTTTGGTCGTGATCAGATCTGTCCAGATGAGGGAGTGGAATATCTTGCCCCATTCCAGCTCGTGCTTCGCACTTCGCTTGATACCTCGTTGCTTGGAGGGTGAGAGAGCTTTCAGCCCTTTGTTGTTAGCTTCAGTTGTGCCCTTTTTTGGCAAGTAGAGTGCCCTTCTTGGCAAGTATGTTGACAATGGGGAAAGACAGGAAGCCTGACTCAACTGTGCCCCTAATTCATCATTTTGACCATTTTTTTGTTTTAGTTTTCTCCTAAAAAAATTTTGACCAAAATGAGAGTTAGATTAACATGCTTGTTCAACCTTTTGATTTGAAATCATGCAAGTCAGGCTATGAGCACTGAAAATTTTCCTTTTTTGGGTCCAAGAAATGGTCCAGTTTTAGAAAAATGGGATAATTTTCGAGAGAATTAGTCAACCTTAGTAAAAATTCTCAAAAACTATTTTTGCAAACGGCCACTGCTCAACGAGTACAAAACCTACTCTTGAGATGCACAACCTCGGACCCATAGCAATGGAAAATTGCCCCTTGTCTGAAGGACACTGCATGGCAACGGAAAGTTGCCCCTTGTTTGAAATAACACTGCGGCGTTTTGAATGGTAACGGAAAGTTGCCCCTTGTTTGGATAGCACCGCAGCGCATTGTAGTCAGTCCTCACAGCGACGAACACAACCAGACTCTCAGATACAGCGAAGACAAAGATGACCAGAACCATCGCATGGACACAGTCGATTTGGAAGAGTTTATGGCTAGACTTCAAAATGAAGTTGCCTACGTATCCCAAAGATGGGAATCAAGCCTTACGTAGTTCGGGGTTAAGGTACACTCAGGTATTTAACCTCTCCTTTTATGCTCTAACTTTTGCCAAGGCGCCCGTTGCAGGTTTTCAACCTTGCGAGCTTTGTTCTTCTTTCTTTTTCATTTCTTTTCTTCTCTTTTTTTTCTTCTTTTTTTTTTCTTTTCTTTTCTTTTTTTTTTTGCATTTTTTCTTTTTTTTCTTTTCTTTTCTTTTTCTTCTTTTTTCTTTTTTGTTCTTTTTCTTCTTTTTCTTGCTCTAACTTTTGCCTGGGTCGCCCTTCCAGGTTTTCGGCCCAGCGAGCCCCTCAAGGGTAAAAGTGTAGCTTGGTCCATGCCAAATGGTTGTAGGGTTTCGAAGCCATCCGTATCCAGGAGAGTGGCTGTTGATTTGCAAGAGGACTCATCTTCAGCTCTTCGAGCATGTCTGATATCTTTGCCCCTAGTTCGAGGGGTGTTTCTGTTCTAGCTTCGCAGGCTTCTTCTGATGAGGTCTGATCTTCTTGATCTGACTTTCCTGGCCTCTTGTTCAAGGGCTGCTTCAAATCTGGCCACACAGGCCTTACATTGTGGTCGACCGTTGAACACTCTGAATGCGAGTTCACAGTTTGAAAGCAAGGAGTTGAGTCTCGAGGCTGAGAGCGATCCTAGGCTGTACAATCTCAAGAGCGATTCCCCACAGGTCTTCGCAAGACCGCGCAAAACATTTTGTTTTTGAAAAATTTTTAAGAAAGCGATAAGTCGCTCGCGCTGAAGATAGTGTGAAACCAGTCTGGATCAAGCCAGGGTCCTTCTCAGTACTCACGCTAACAAGCATGATTTCATTCATTAAGGGCTTAGCACGCCTCTCTTTCTCTCAATTGATCAAAATTTTGCAAAACCCGAGGAATTCCTTCCTCTTCGTTTTCACCGCAGTGTTCAAAAAGTTTTGAAAAACTCAGGTCATTACAATGACTTCAAGGCACAGAAAAGACAGGGTTCTTAGTCAAATACTGCCATCTCATTCAGAACTTCCGGCATAACTGGCACAAGGCAGAAGCGAGCATAAGAATGTGAAAATCACTGCTGCTCATTCAAATCTGTTGGCATAACTGGCTCCACGGCAGAAACAAACTCAAAAGAAAGAGAAAATACAGTCACAAAACAGGAAAGTGACGTCCGAGGTAACACTCCCGAAATCACCCGACTTCAACACAACAAGACTGACTCGATACGACAAGACAGACTCAACAGGATTGACTCGATATAACGAGACAGACTCAACAGGACTGACTCGATACAACAAGACATACTCAACAGGACTGACTCGATACAACAAGACAGGCTCGACAGGACTGACTTGATACAACAAGACAGACCCAACAGGACTGAGTCGATACAACAAGACAGACTCTACAGGACTGACTTGATACAACAAGACAGACTCAACAAGATTGACTCGATACAACAAGACCGACTCAACAGGTTTGACTCGATACAACAAGACAGACTCAATACCCAAGTCAGAGAGTACAAAAACCAGCATTCATAAATGCTCAAAACAGTGCGTGCCATACGCCACATCTGGAGTAAACTGAGTGCCGCCTGCAAGTGGTTCATCCCCTGATCACATAACAACACAGGTCCAGAGTACCTGAGGGATATTAGACCCTTCTGAAGCTATGGTTCCAAGACTACTTAGCAAAAGAGAAAACAGACAGCATCTCAGCCTGATTTCACCAGAACCATCATGAGCGAAGCTGAATGATTGCGCTCCCTACAGAATTCTGCCCAAAATTCGGCCTGTAAACTGTTACCCTCAGGTAAACTGAATCCCAAAATACTGAATTGGTGCCCGCAGGCCTGATGCCCAAACTTGTAAACTGATATATGCATTCCTGTAGAGACGCACTCTAAACGCACATAGCAGATAAGTGAGAGCCAAAACACCCCTATGTTGGGGTAGGGTTTCCCTGTCCTATTTTGTCAGGAGCTAGGGTTTCACTACACACACAGCGGTTTCAAACAACCTATCGGGTAAGCAACATGTCCTAGTTTGGAATGGTCACTATGGATCCGAATATGCACTAGGTCGAATGGTCAAAAAGGGTGCCCCGGTAAAACCGGGGTTTGTGTTCCCATACTGGCAGAGCCCACAACCGGTCAGCCTTATGGTCATGCCTTGACAAGACAAGCCTCCGGCAAACCGTTCAGGAATAGCAGATGGCAAACACGGTATCCTAGGCACACCAATGCAAATGCAATGCAAAGAAACACACAAGTGTAGTCAAAACAAGATATCATGAGTTCGAGTCAAGTTCTCTAAATCCCCAGCAGAGTCGCCAGAAACTGTAGACGTCCCCGAACGCCCCGGGAGGGTTAAGTCCCGTTCTGTTCATTTGGGCTCACTACAGTTCAAGGACTCAATTTTCGTCACGGTTCTAAATCTTGAACCAAAGAGTCCAAATCCGGCAAATCATTTTTGAGAAAACAGATTTTTTGAAAGAAGTGCCAAACATGGACTGCTTTGCCAGATACAGAGTCGCCACCTAAATATTTTTTAATGGGGAAATTTAAGAAACCCTGACTCGGTGCCAAAGGCCACGTGTCCGTCATCACCAAAGTTGCCTCGGCTCGGGAACTTGGGTATGATTGGGGAAGGTCACTTCGTGAGCACCCCCGCTCGCCCGATCAAAGATCGGCCTCTACTAACCATGATATCTATTTTTGAAAACATTGTGTGTTCTTATTCCGGTTATTAGCCTATGTTACTATGTGATGCGCACAGCATACAAGTATAGACTGAGTCGTCTGAATTGGAACAAAACACTTCATGTTTGTTTGTGAAAATGGTTTGCTTCTCGCAAGTAGGCTTAAAATGCGAATTTTGCCACCCTCGGGTGGGCTTAGAAAACATGATTTTGCCGCTGTCTAGTGGGCTTAAAACAAACATTTGATGAATTGTTCCAATCCAAATAACCCAACCTTCACCCACAGGCATTCAGGCAGTTATATCACATAAGCACATAGCCTCATGGCAAGCATGCTATCATGGCAGTCACTCACACGCATGCAAGGATGCTAAAGCATAAAAATTCACCGAGTACTCCCAGCCAAAACAGAAGCTAATTAGAAATCCATGCATGATCCTAATTATACAGAAATGCCTAATGCAACACATGCAAAGATGCAACTATAGCAGACTCGGCTATTCTAAACATGGCATATGATGATGCTACAGCTAACATGTATTCAACTTGGAATTGAAATACAAATGCAGTTAGTATGATGCGTCGAGCCCCGGTGCATGCAAAACAGATGAATGAATGCAAACATGCTATCATACTGTATGCTAATTGAAATATGCCCTAATCTAACCATCATAAGCAGGTAAATAAAAGGGAAGAAAGACGTGGGGTTGGAAGACATACATCACACTCACGCACACTTATTACAATTATGCCCTCGCGCAGAGGGTCCAAATAAATATACAGTCCCGAATAAAAGAATAGTACAGTCCAAAATAAACATTACAGTCCAAATATGTACAAATTCCTAATTAATTAACAAATTAACTAAGAAAATAAATAAACTGGCATGCAAGTCCGAGACTGCCTTGATTCCACTCCGGATGATGAATAATGCATGCCCGGGTTGCCTTTGCGCGGAAATCCATGACGATGCCCCAATTAGCCTCTGTTTGCACCTGTTCTTGAAATGCGTGCCAAACTTCAAAAAGTTGCTAATTCTTCATTTTTCTGCAACAGAGAGCAGGAAAGGGGCATAGCAATGTATTTTCACAAATGTATGCATGCCTCGATCCTCGTGCCACCAATCACGCATATCGATGCATGATGGCCGAGGAGCCGAATTGCACAACTCAATATGAGATGAATGCACATGAAAACTCAACTAAAACCTAACTCCATCACAGATAATCCGGAGTGTCGGTGACTGGGGAATTGAGACACGTTCCATCACTCGGAGTACGAAACGTACCTCGTTTCCTGTGCCCGGACTAACTCCTATCCCGAACACGATGCAATATGCATGATATGCATGAAATGCAACTAAGATACAACCTAACATGCAAAATGTTATGGAATGGCATACACGATGCATGAGGTAACATGGCATACACAATGCGCTAACATACATCCTAGCATACACAATGTTGTGAAATGAAATGGCATACACAATGCAATATGGACTTACGCCAACACAAGTGGACCTCAGTCACACTCACATAGGAGGCCATGAGATGAAAATGAGACAACTCGAAATGCGTGCACACGTGCACGCAAACCGAAGACCGACCCTAAGGCACCAAAATGCCACTCTAACAAGACATGGCAAGGCATGGAATATGATATGCAAACATGCAATTTCAGTAGCAAAAATGATATGCAAAACAGCCCCGAAAACATGGCAAAATGGAACCCGATGCATGGAACGAGTCCCGAAACATGAATTTTGGTGCATGAAATGGCCTATAGCCATGCAATGCATGCACTATTTGAACATGAAGTATGAAGACAGAAGCTAGGCAGCCCCCAAAACAAGCATGTTTTACAGTTTAAAGCATGGCCAAACAGTGGGTACAAATGGGACTAAATTAGCATGCAAAAATGGCCCCGGAAGAGAGGTATGAAGCAACTCACAAATGCTGGCCCCAAACAGAGAAGGCGTCTTCTACAATATTGAAGAGGGGCCAAAAATATGATGTATTATAGTTTATGAAAAACCCCAAAAACAGATACAAGTATGCTCAAAATGCTATGCAAAATAAGGGCACCAGAGAGCTATAACATGAAGTATAAAAAGGATGCTTCAAATAGCCATAGACCCTTAATAAAACATGAAGAGGGGGTCGAAATAGGGCCATTTTCAGTTCGGACCAAGGTCCAAAAACAGAACCTCAATGGGCTAATAAATCATGCAAAAATGGGGACCAAAGAGGGTGATAATGACAAGTGGTACATGGAGGTCCCAAACAGTGATGAGCCCTCTTCAATGTTGAAGAAGGGCTCAAAATAAGCCTACCTACAGTTTACATCATGCTCCAAAACAGATTACACATAGGCCAAAAATACTATACAAGATTATGGCATACAAAGGGGTAATGAAGCAAGTGCAAAATGGGAGTCCCAAACAGGGTAAGACCCTTAATGAAAGATGAAATAGAGCTCAAAAAAATGCTACTTTCAGTTTTGGTCGGAGCTCAAATATGTAAGAAAGTATGGCTAATGTATTGAGCAAGAATAGGACCAAAAAGAGGAGAGAAGGACTTACCCTTGAAGACCCAACTTTAGCAACCTCTTGGACCAAGTTTGGGTGCTCCTTAGCTCTGGAAAACAGCTTCAAACTGCTGGAATGGAGGATGGAAGGGTGGGGCTAGGTGGTGTAGTGTAAATGATGCAAAGACCCTAAGGTTTGGAGGCTTAGAAGAGAGGGAAATAGAGAGTGTATGCAAGAGAGCTCTCTAGCAATTTTTGTAACCCTCAAAACCAGACCTGGGGTGTTGGTTATATAGGCAAAAAGAGAGGGAAAATGGGGGGAAAAAAGGGGGGGAAAACAAAACAAGTTTCCCCCCAAAATGGCCAAACCCTCGGACATGGGTGTAGTGGAAAACAAAATATATGGCTAGAACACACTTGGGAGGGGAGTAATGGCCGGCTAGTTTAAAAAGGAAAAAAAAAAACATTTTTTTTTTATAAGTGGCCGGCCGGCTAGTTTTTCTGGGTTTTCTGGCCGGCCAGCTACTTTTCCTGGCTTTTCTGGCCGGCCAGCTACTTTCAGGACAGAAAAAGTGGGTTGCCGGAAAGAAAAGTGGCCGGTGGGTGATTGAGAAGTCCAAATGTGGCCGTTCAAGTGTCCAAATTGAAGCCCCGGAAGTTAGCTTTCTAATGGCGAAACCTTGCATCAAAATTCCTCCTGTGGAAAAAGTTATGCCCGTTTCCGTAAAGCCGCGCAGATTTCAGTCCAACCGGAGTGATGCCCTACTTCAATCAACCATATCTCCCCCGTCCGGAATTGAATTTAGGAGATTCTTGAATGCAAAATGAAGCCCCGGGAGTAAGCTGTCAAACGGTGGTGGCCTCATAGTTTGATTCCAAGTATCCAAATGAATAGGCCCGATTCGGCGAGGGCCGCTCGACTTTCTTTTAACGGTTCATGCCCATTTTCTCCTCCAACTGGATTTCTTCCCTCTTCTCTTCTTTTCTTCAACTTCAAACCCCTAAGTAAGGTGTTTTGAAAGATTTTTCAAAGATTTCATCTCTCTTTCATTCATTTCCACTTTGTCCTTGCTCGGTTTACCGAAAAGCGCAATTTTTGACAAAATGCGAGCCTCGGAACATCGCAGAAACTTTATTTCAAAAATGTTTTGAAAGAGAGGGTTTTAAGTCTAAATCTTTTGATCGAGATCGTTCTGGTCCAGAACAGGGGTATGAAGTTGAGATTTGACTCTCTCTTTGCCGAAGAAATTGAACCTTTGCCCTGCACACCTTTCTCCACCATGTAAATCATCAGTCGCGTCGAAGTCTTATGGACGGTCAAAAATGGGGTGTCTACAGGCACACATGGTGTAACAGTACTGAATATCAGCTAAAGTTATCCTAACATTTTCCTGTTTGGCTAAGGCTATAATACCATTAATCACTCGATAAGAGTTAATGGTAAGTTGCATGGGGTTCAACTTATAGTAATGGAGAACTTCACGAAAAAGGGAATTAAGTGGAAGCCGAAGTCCACATTCAGTAAAGGCAACAATGGGAAAGGGCATCGTATCATCTGTGGGCATGATAGAGTCGTCATCCCCAGCCAGTCTTAGATGGACGTCGGCAGGAATGGCGAACTCTTCCCTAAAGTATTCAAGTTCGGTTGGGGTATCTACCCTATGTTTCCATATGCCCATAATGTCGACGTAAAGGTATTCGACTTCAGAAAGGGGATGTTCTTAAAGGGTTTTTAAGACCTCGGCAAAACCTAGGTAAATACTGGTAAGGGTTGTTTCAGTTTTTCCTAAGAATTGGTAGGTTCAATAAACAAATCCCAAAACTGAATCTATGAAAGCAAAGATTGGGGGCACAGATCTGGAAGGAAACACAGAAAACAAGAAACAAAGAATAAAGTTTCAGAATCAAGAACAGAGGTAGGGTTCTCAAAAGTATAAAGAATACAGGAGATATAGGGTCAATAATAGTGACAAAAAAGTGGTGAAACAGTGCAAGTGTTCAAGACTTGGACAAAAGTAAAGTTAAAGCATTCAGATATGTGGTTCGCAAGATAAATGCGTGAACAAAACAGTAATGGCAAACAGGTAACGAAGAAAATCAATAGGATTGAAAACGAAAGGAACAAAAGCTTACCAGAAAGAATGGAGCCGACACGAAGATCGCCGAAATCAGACGACGATTACAGAAGTAACAGAACGGCAAAGCTTCACCAGAAAAGAGAAACTAAGGCAGTTGCAGAGCTTGAAATTTAGAACAATGGCGGATTCAAGAGTAATTCAGCTAGAGAGAGGAAAAGTAAGAGAAATCAAAGTGCAAAGTGAAGAGGCGAAAAGATGGAAAAAACAAGTTTTGTCAAAAACTTGAAACGGCGGCAAAGATAGAGCAATTAATGCTCCGTGAGCAACGTATACGTCAAACGGCGCCTGCAAACGCCAGACGGATTTACAGGCGCATCACAGGCACGAGCCAATGAGGATACAACGCGTGAGTAAAACGGTTAAAAAGTGATGTATGACAGCTCATACGCATGAGGGAGTTCATTTGAAGTTCTTGTTCTTTGAAGAAGACTTGTCGGCCTGAAATGAATGATCCCGGCTAAGGAGTTCTTGAACCGATGTACAGAAAGGAGTACCGAAATAGGTTCCATCACCTCAGAATGCCGAGGTAATAGAACCTAGGGGGCAGTTGTGGGGATATATTTTCACAGTTCCAACACGTGGCAAGGTGACGCCGACGTGTCAGCCGAGGTGCCACATGCCCTGGACGTTGTGCCGAGGTGAACTCGAAGATGCCGAGGTCATCTCCGAAGATATCGGAATCCGAGATAAGTGGATAAGGGACAAGAGTCCAAGGATGAAGAAAGACTTCAGAATGGATAAAGATAACACTCTTAGGGAGTTTATCCTTATCTCTTGAGGAATCCAAAGTAAGTACTGAATTAGAGTCCATAGAAGTCAGGCTTCTAGTGGGACTAGGATTGAGTAAACTATAAAAGAGAGGCACCCCCGTGGGTCTAAGGTACGCAACTTTATACTTTGAGTAGTGCGTTTAGCACTTGATTATCTTTGAGAGATATACTGACTTGATCGTCGGAGAGCCCCCGGGTGGAAGAACCACCGCCAGAGCCTTCTCTTTCTGTGCAGGACAGCAGGGTGCCATCTATTCTGCCAGTGTTCTACGGCTAAATTACTAAACGGGCAGTGTGATCGGAAAATCACTCACACATCAAAGATTTGCAAAATCCATTACCAACATCATCATCAATCAGGATTCATGAAACCTAGAAAACTCATTCAACAGAATAACCAATTAAAAAAAAAAAAAAAAACTAATCTATACTATTAAGCCAATGAAAAAGAAAAAAAAATACCATATTTTGTTAAAAGCAGAAAACACAAACAGTAAAGACCCACTTAATTTGGAGCCAAGAGTCATTACCTTAATGTGAAGAGTCTGTGTGATAGCAATCAAACATATTGAACAAAGTGATTGAGAAGAGTGAGCGAAGTGATCGACTCGAGACAAACTTGAAGAGTGAGCGAAGTGAGTGATCTGTTTAAGGGCAGTTTCAGGAAGAAAAAGAACAACCGAATGATTTGGGTGGGCAGTTTTGGGAAGAAGAAGAACAGCCGAATGATTTGGCTGGAGAGCAGTTTCGGGAAGAAGAAGAATAGGGAGGGAGAGAGAGATAAAGAGGGAATGGAGTAGGTGAGAACAGAGAAGGGAGAGGGATAAAGATAAAATGGAGGGGAGACGTGGGCAAGTGGGAAAGTGAGAAGAGAGAAGGGAGAGAGATAAAAGATAGAATAGAGGGGAGACGTGGATAAGTAGGAAGCTTACTCTTTGGGCAGGAAGTAAATGTAGATATATAATTATGATTGATATATATTTAAGGGGTCATCTCAGCCATCCATCTAAATACACAAATGAATCATAATCATTAAAATGTCCTAGTAGGACAATTGTCTCTAGGATAAATTCAAAAACCTTCTTCCCTTATTATATAGATATGTGCGTGTGTGTGTGTGTGTGTGTGTGTGTGTGTGTGTCATATTTTAATATCACAGGTCTTGTACAATATCGTTAATAATTTCAAGAATATATTTTCAACAAAAAAAATTAATAATAACGACGCAGCCCTGTTGAACTTTTTGACACGAAGGTGGACAGGCCAATTTCCCTGATTATGCCATTTTCAAAATTTTAGTCCCACTCTAAGGTGTCTTTTTTTCTTTATTCCCATTATAGGGTAAAACGGCTTTAGCAAAGCCGTTTTCCAGAACACGGCTTTACTAATGCCGTTTTTAGTGAATAAAATTTTTTTAAAAAAATAGCTCAATGAAAATGACTTTTGAAAAGACGTTTTTACTTAAATTATAATTAAATTTGAGTTAATTAAAAACGGTTTTACTAAAAACGTTTTTAGTATTTTTTTTTCCATTTATATTTTCAGCATAAATATTGTTGCCATAGTAATTTTAAAAAATAAAACGGTGTTTACAAAACCATTTTATAAAATGTTTTTACGAAACCCGTTTTATAATACGGTTTTTGTAAAACCGTTTTCAGTTTAAATTTTTTTTTTTTTTTTTCGTTTTGTTTTGGTTTAAAACTTAGGTGATGCAACAACAGTCCAAAACACACACACTCTACATTCAAAATTGTCGAATAGCACCGCGAAGGAGGCCAAGAAGAGAGACACGCGAAGAGCATCGTAAAGGAGGTGAAGAAGACGAAGGCCACCGTGAGAGCTGTACGAAGAACGAAGAACGGGCAATGTAACACCACCACCAAAACAAGGAAGACCTTCAGCAAACAGCAACATTAAGGTTTGTATTGCATAAATGATGGTTTTCATTTCAGATGTCGGAGTTTCAATTTATAAATTACGGATTGCTTAAACTAGGGTTTTGAAAAGGTACAAATGTTGTAATTTATAAATTAGGGATTACTGAATCTAGGTTGTTGAATGTAGATCAAAATGTTCTGGCCACAAAATTTGACAAATTATTTGGTCATCTGTTGTATTTTATTTTAAATGGTTGTAATTATCTTGCTGTATGTCGAAATGAAATTTTTTCCATTTTGATTATATAAACTTTTGTGAAAGATGTTCAGGTTTTTTGTTTGCAAATAATTTTACAATATTTTTTTATTTCAAATGTGGCCATTATTTTAAATGTACAGGTTTTATATTTGGAAATATTTTGTATTTTATTTGAAATGTGGGCAATATTTGGTTTTATTTGCAAATGATTTTATTTCCATTTTCATTAAGAGTAGTAGTCCGAATTAAAATGTGTTCATATTGTATGTTTCATCTACAAATTGATTCATCTTACCAATATGTTCTATTTTCTTTGACGTGGCATATATTTTTGCATTTTTACAAGGGAATTGTAAAACGAATTTGTGAGCATTTATTATTTAGAGTTTGCATAAGTATAGGTTTGAATATTTAGAGTCTGTATAGTGTCAGAAACCTATCATGTGTATGTATAGGGTTCAATATGTATGTTGACGATTATATAGACTTTTATAATTTCGGCTTTCTATCAAGCATTATAATCAAATGTCATATAATAACAGTTCAACCATGAAAATCAGATTCCCAAATGTGCTTATGTTATTCTTTTGAAAAAATTGACAATGTTTATATGCACAGTTTACATATGGAAGTTGTTAGCATTATGTTCTATTGGGAGGGAAAGATTTTGCGAAATCGCGAGGAAGGTGTGTCGTACGACACTGAAGTGCAAGGGTTGTACAATGTACATAGGGGGATAACATTGGCTGAGTTGGACGCTATGATGGTGCCCAAGGTCGGTACATACGGGGAAATCCCGGGTGCCCTCCCCACAAACACAACGTAGTATGCTGCCATTTCCTACGACAATACGTAACATTTATCATCATTGTAATGAAAGTATAATAATTTTTACAGTAGACAATTTCCATATGTAAAGCATCATACATCATAAAAATTTTGCATTCTAAAAAGTTATATTGGGAAAAACTTTTTGAAAACCAGTTACTTTGGGAAAACTTTAAAAGTTAAATTATAGCTATTTTCATGCCTTGCATTCTTCTAAAAGACATAGAGTTCACATTTTGGACTTCCCTACACAGAACATTTACTAACTTTCCATCTTTCCGAACATTGTAATTTATATTGCCATGTCATAATCAAAATAAAAAACAATGCATCCAATAATAAGTTTAACTCAATCATAGGTAAAACTTCCAATACATTAAGTTCAACTCAATTATAGATGAAGCTTTCAAATGACATAAACCTGACAGAAAAGCAAATTTATTTGGTTATCAGTTTTGAAAACAAATTTCAATTTCAATTCTATTTTGACTTTTCAGTAGTCTTCTAAAATAATTTTAAATTTTTTTCCAATATTTACAATTTTTCTTACTTTTCTTATTCCAAGTCCTACATTAATGTGGATTACATTTCAGAACCATCTTTTTCCTATTTTTTTATAAATATTACCAAACTGAAAAATTTTAAATTTCCATTTGAAACATGTTGTCATATTTCAAAAAAGTAAATCCCAATACTTTCAACTACAATTCCAAATTGAACAACTGACAACTCAAAATACAATTTACAACTCTTTTCAAAACTGAAGCCTCTATTGGAGATAACAAGTTCAAATACTCTTTTAAAAATTATTTTCAAAACACATTTCAAAAGTCCACCACTAAACCAAACACAAGCTATGTAAGTGTTGTAATCGAAATAATGCACTTTACTTACTATATAATTGATAATTGAGTACGTATTATTTCTAAACTTTATCTAATATTTCAGTGTCATTTACACCTTTCAGAAGAGTTCATAATTTCATGCAGCTCCCTCACTTGTGTACTTCCCTACCACCATGAACAACCTAAAAATGACATTAGTCCAAACCGACAACAACCAACCTATCCTTTAAGAACCTAAGTGCTACTCATTGCCAACCAAAAAATAAAAAGGTTCAAATAAGATTCAACCAAACTACAAACTATGGTGTGACAATTGACTACTTGTTGGCAAAAAGATAGCAAAAAATATCCAGTGATACAGGATTCAACCAAAACGAACACACTTCGGCCAATATCTACGTCGTGCAGTTTACATTTTATTAAAGTTCCTCAATAGTAGGTCAGAAGAATTAAATATACAAATATAAACACCTTATAGGGAATGAAAGCAAGCCAACCACAATAAATTTCACAATCCAATCTACTCGTGTACACAATTACAATTGTCAAACATACACAATTACAATTGTGAAGCATTCACCATTACAACTGTGAAACATACACCATTACAAATCTCAAAAAGGACCTTCATTTAAACTGCTACAATTGCTTAAACAAATCAAAAGATGTTGAGAATTACATTAACACATAAACTTCGTAAAAACTTATGCAACTTCAATCACATATTACTCATTCACAACTGTGACAAATGAACCTGTTCTGCAAGCTCGTAACCCAGTTGACATGTGAATAGAATAGATAATTAGGGATCAGGGCCTACGGTGTCCAAACCAAGTTGTTGGTCCAATTGGGGGGATCATACAGTCCAGTCAGAATATGTAGAATAGGAAACAGTTACAAACTTATGTTGCTTTGGGTTCTTCCAATATTGAGGGAAGTAAAGATTAAATACAATCTCAAACCGGGCATGAAAATGAGTCACCTGCTAATATATGGAGTTCTAATAAAAACAGTGAGTCCAATGGTAGCAAGGAGTGGGCTGTTGACAAAAAACAGAATTTGGGAGACGACACGACGTCAAAGGCAAATGGTTGGGGGTCCAGTAGAGAAGGTTGGGGTTGTTCGAGTGAAGAGGGCCAGAGTAAAGTTCAATTTCGGACCTAGAGAAACAATCTCAAAGCTAAGTGATTGGTCCAGTTGGGGGGGGTAATGCAGTTCAGACAGATGACATGCCCTCTTCAACGACACAAAAAACAGAACAGGTAGCTCAGTCAAGAGTTTCCTTAACTAGGCTTCTTCAAATAGTCATGGTCTAGGTACAAAATTTCATTGTCTGAAACTTAAGAAGATAGACTCACCATTGAATTCTGGCAAGTCCAATGAGAATGACCACTCTATTACGGGAGGGGGTGTTGACAGAAAACTAAACTTCGGGGCTAGAGAAACAACCTCAAAGCCAAGTGGTTGGGTAGGGGACTAATAAATTTCAGACACACGAAGTGCCCACAATAAAGGCACACCAAACAGAATGGGCAGCTCCGTCAAAAACCTTCATTCACTAGGCCTCTCCATCAGGACAGCATTAACAGTCACCATTCAATTCCTCGAAGTCCAGTCAGAATGAGGACCACCGTGATGGGAAGTTAACCAATGGGGGGTTCACAAAAACCAAAAATTGGGGGCTGAAAAAACAAAGGAAAGTGGATGGTCCGGTACCTCAGTTCTGGGAAGGAATGGGTGCTGCACAATAATCAGAAATTGGGGGCTGAAATAAAAACGAAATTTGGTGGTTCGGTAGGGGGGCCAATACAGCACAAAAACATGATAATCTCTCTACTAGACCACAACAAGCATAACACCTATCTCAGTCCAACACAACCGTTGCTTGGGGTTCAGGGGATGAGGACCAGGCTCAGTCCAACACAACCGTTGCTTAGGGTTCAGGGGATGAGGACCAGCCCTGGACCTCATCCCCTGAACCCCAAGCAACGGTTATGTTGGACTGAGATGTCAGGAGTTTCATAAAATAACTAATTTTGAACTTTAAATTCCCCAATAAAAAATGTAAACCCTAATTTATCCAAAACAAACCTCAATGTCGATGATGAAAGGGAGAGATACGACAATGTATTGAGGTCTCTCTCTTTTTCCTTCTTGCTACAGTTCTCACGGTGGCCTTCGTCTTCTTGGCCTCCTCCACGGTGCTCTTCGCGTCTCACCCTTCATCGTTGTTTGTCGAAGAGCAGGGTGTCCTTCAGACTGTGGAGGATATAAATATCACCTTCTACCTCAAAACAAAGACCAAAAAAAAGGGAATTTTTTTTTTAAATAAAAACGGCTTTACTAAAGCCGTATTAGGAAAAAATTATTAATGAAAACGGCTTTACTAAAGCCGTATTATAAAACGGTTTTACAAAACTCGTTTTTTGAATTACATTATTTATGGCAATTTATATTTATGTTGGAAAATATTGGGAAATAAAATTACTAAAAAATCGGTTTTTCTAAAACCGTTTTCCATAAACTCAAAATTAATTAGTAGTTAAGTGAAAACGGTTTTTATAAAACCGTTTTCGTGAAGAAAAATTTTATTTTTTTAAATTCTTTAAAAACGGCATTGGCAAAACCGTTTTACAGAAAACGGCTTTAGGAAGACCGTTTTACCCTATAATGGGAATAAAGTAAGAAACACACCCTAGAGTGGGACTAAAATTTTGAGAATGCCATAGTCAAGGAAATGGCCCAGGTGGACATGTTTTTTTTTAAATTATTATTATTTATTTTCTTGATAAGTAGGCATGTTATTTTATGCTTCCATTTCTTCATGTTTAATTTTTTATCGGTATCATTGAACATGTTGAGAATTTTATTCCATTCCTTAATTTCATAAGTTTTTTTTTAATTTAATTTTATATATATATATATTAATAATCAATAGATCTTATTAACTGGACTTATTTATTCATAAATCCTAATGAGTGAGTTTTTTTTACGTATATGCCCCTCATTTTGATAATGAGAAAATTTTGAGACTTGGTATGGTGTTTTGTTTTTGGAGAATGATCATTTGGTACTAGTAATTATGCTAAGAAATTTATCAAAGTGATAGATTGTTGGGACATTTTAACTTTTGTTTATAACTTTTGATTTATTTTAAATTTATTTGTATTAATTTATATTGAAATATGATATGAAAAGTGTAAGTAGTTGAAATACATGTGAGTTGGCCCGGATATCCAATAATTAAAAAAAAAGAAAGATAGTATATAAGTAGTATTTTTAAAAAAAATATTTTTGTATTGATAAATTTATCACTAATGAATAGTCCGATTTAAAGGACCTACCGTAATAGTCTCTCTTTTTTCTTTTTTCTTTTTCTTTTTTATAGAAAAAATAGATGATTTCCCACAAGTAAATCAATCAATGAAAATAGAACTAAATGCAGAAAAATTAAATCAACAATGATACAAGAATTTTACGTGATTCTCTCAATATGAGATACGTCCATGGGATCGAAATCTGATTCCACTATCAACCAAAAGTTTTCAAATGATTACAAACAAGACACGAATAGTTTCACAAATCACCTTCACATGAATTCCAAATAATCACAAATAAATAGCGGAAGGACCTCACCAAAACAGATAAACAAATTTTGCAAACAAATTTTCTTCAATTTGCAAACAAATTTTGCTTTCTTTTTTTTCCACAAAACCCTCCGGTTGCTCCATTTAAATTTCTTTTTCAAGATGACCATGAAGAAATGTGGTCTTCACATCAAGTTGTTCAACTTCAAAGTTCATATTTGCAGTCATGCCAAGTACAACCCAAATAAAAAACATCTTCACAACCGATGAGAAAATCTCATCAAAGTTAACACCTTTTTTTTGCCCAAAGTTGATGTGCCTTGTACCTCAGATTCTATGACCTTTTTCCAATCACCTTTCTTTGCATGCTCAATTGCTTCTTAGTAGCTCTTAGGCTGTCTTTGATCTGATATCAACACAAATTCATTAGGAGGATACTTTTTCAAAGGCTGTCAGTCCCTTTTAGATTTCCTCAACTCAAGTTGTGGTGGCGATTCTTGAATTTGATGTTTTTCCTCAATTTTTAGCTCAACTTCATTAGGATTAGTATCATCTTCCACATCTTTAATAGGTGGCTGCATATCTCTCCCATTTTCATTATCCACCGAAGATGAAGGAGATGGATCCATTTCAATGAGATCACTAGTTTTTGGCTTCGGTTGATCACATTTGCCTAAATCTTCAATTATTTGGTCTTTAAGAAACACAACATCATAACTTCAAATAACTTTCTTGTTGACCGAATCCCACAATCTATAACCAATTTCATTACGCCCATAGCCAAGAAAAATGCATTATCTTTACTTGTTATCAAGCTTAGACCTCTCATCTTTTGGAATGTGAACAAAGGCGCAGCAATCAAATACTCTCAAGTGCTCATAAGACGTATCTTTGCCAGTCCAACTTTTTCGGGAACATCACCATGCAAATGATACGAAGGAGATAAATTGATCACGTCAACCACTGTCCTCATTACCTCACTCCAAAAGGATCTTGGCAATTTAGCATATGAAAGCAGACACCTTGTTCTTTTCACAATAGTGCGGTTCATTCTCTCAGTAACGCCATTTTGTTAAGAAGTCTTCTTAACTGTCTTTTGAAGCTGAATACCTTGGTTGTGACAATACTCATCAAATGGCCCAATGCATTCACTACCATTTTCTGTTCGGATGCACTTCAATTTTTGCCCTGTTTCTCTTTCAACCATGGCCTGAAAATACTTAAATACATCTAGAACTTGATCTTTAGTTTTCAGTGCAAAAGCTCAAACTTTTCTTAAATAATCATCAATGAAAGTAACAAATAAAGTGCATAACTATGTGTTCTAACTTTCAAAGGACCATAACATCTGAATAAATTAACTCCAAAACATTTTTTTTTCTAAAAGCAATATTTTTATGGAAAAAAACTCTATATTGTTTACCCGCCAAGCAATGAACACAATTTTTAAGATGCGTACATTTCAAACCGGGTAGAAGCTCTTTCTTGAACAAAACTTTCAGCCCCATTTCACTCATGTGCCCAAGTCGTTTGTGCCACAATTTGGTAGAAGTATCATCCTCAAGTGTATTGACAACACCTTTATAAATTCTTCCTTGCATCGAATAAAGTGCACGAGTCTTCTTACACTTGGCCACCACTAAAGAACCCTTGTGAGTTTCCATTTTCTATCACCAAATTTGTTGTTGTAGCCTTCATCATCTAACTTCCAGATAAAGATCAAATTGAGGCGAATGTCAGGAACATGCCTTACATATTTAAGCAATAACTTGCAGCCCAAATTTGTTTCTAAGCAAACATTACCCATGCTAATAATCTTGGACAAACCTTCATTACCCATTCGAACACAACCATAATCTCCTTTGGCGTAGGTAATGAAGAAATCAACCCAAGAAGTCACATGAAAAGAAGCACAAGAATCAATCACCCAATTGCTCTCTTGACCCAAAAAATTGACACTATCATCTTCACAAAAGACCATGAAATCACCATTGGTAACAACCACCATTGTGTCTTCTTGCTTGTTATCCACATTTTTGTCATGCCTTTTCTCCTTGTTCTTGAGCTTTTGGCATTTCTACTTTATGTGCCCTTTCTCATGGAAATAATGGCATTCAATGTTTTTCTTTGAAAAAGAACCATCTTTTGATTTGTCACGGTTTTGATCACAACCATGAGAAATCTTATTTCTCGCTCTTGTTTTGCTTCGGCCTCATAACAAATGTCTCCGAATGAGAAGAGCCTGCTGATTTTCTTCTAGTTTCTTCATTCAACAAGCTACTAGTGACTTGGCTCATTGTGACAACTCCATCGGGCGCCGAATTACTAACCATCGCAACCAAAGTCTTCCAACTCTCGGGTAAAGAACTAAGTAGCATCAAAACCTACAACTCATCATTGAAAACAATTTTCATAGAAGCAAATTGGTTAACAATACTCTTTATTTCATGCAAATGTTCGGAGGGCTGACATCTTTATATTTTAAATTAGCCAACTTTCGAAATAGAAATGCTTTATTTGTGGCTGATTTTCTATCATAAAGACCTAAATTTTTCCATAAATTATGTGCCGAAGTTTCAGCAGCAACATGATAAAACACATTGTCATCAATCCATTAATGGATAACACCAATAACTTTTTGATTAAATCTCTTCCATTCATCATCTTTCATACCATCAGGTTGCCACTGTCACCCTCAATAGACCCATACAAACCTTTATAAATTAATAGGTTCTCCATTTTAGTTTTTCAAGTTACCCAATTACTTCCATTGAAGTTAGACATACGACCCACATTTCCCTTCATTGATTTACACAAATAAATAAACTCAAATAAACTGTATACTCTGATACTAGTTGTTAAGAAAAATATATAATTTTCTACAAGTAAATCAATCAATGGAAATAAAAACTAATCCGGAAAAATTAAATCAATAATGACACAAGAATTTTACGTGGTTCTCTCAATGTAAGGTACGTCCACGGAATTGAAATATGATGTTGTTAAGGAAAATAGATGATTTTTCACAAGTAAATCAATCAATAGAAATAAAAATTAATGCGAAAAAATTAAATCAACAACGACACGAGAATTTTACGTGGTTCCCTCAATATGAGGTACGTCCATGGAATCTAAATTTGATTCCACTATCAACCAAAAGTTTTCAAACGATTACAAACGAGACATGAATGGTCTCACAAACTACCCGTAGGTGAATTTCAAATAATCACAAATAAATAGAGGAAAGATCTCACCAAAATTAAAAATTAAAAATTGTCTTTAAAACAGAGTTAAAGAAGACCACAAATCTAAACCAAACCAGCATCAAATCAAAAACAGACTTCGAAACTTTGCAGAAGTAACACCAAAGTGGAGCACCCGAACAAACACACACAACACTAAACTCTGGCAACACACCTATTAATCATTAAATAACAAGTATCTCACAGAGTACTTAAACCCATTGAATAATCATCAGTGTTAGCAGCCGCACTTTGGAAAAAAAAACAAAATAATACCAAAAAATATTGTTGACTCTTGGGTTTTATATCAAACCGTAGTTGCCACCAAACAGATTTTTAAATAACCATTGGGCCTCCAAAAGTCAGATATAATATATGAAATATATGACAACCAATACCAAACCAAATTAAAATTCTTAATAAACCAATTAAGTCTCATACTCTATTAAAAAGGTATACCCAACATGTTTAACAAGGCAAAAAAGTTATTGATGTGGAAATGAGTACAAAGTGTACACATAATCGGTAAAAGAGTGCCAAGGAAAAAGATATATCATTGCAAGAAGCGTATACGGTTTGGGGAATATTTTAACCAAAAAGTGAAAAGTTATCATATTACTCTATATGTTTTTTGAATAAAGGTTGGGACCCCCTTTGGGGGTCACCCCCTTTACCCCCTTTGCCACGTGGCAAGAGGTGATTGGAGGAGCAGGAAAAAAAAGAAAAAGAAAAAGAAAAGGTGACCAATGAGAGAGAGAGGGGGTCCAAAGGGGGTCCTAAAAAGGGGGGATGAATCATTGTTGATGTTTTTTACATATTTTTATATAAAAAATTAAAAAATTACTAAAATAATTTATTTCTAAATGAGAAGTAAGTTGGCATAAGGCCAATCATGCAATACCAAACAGCCCAAAACACAGCGAGAAGACAGAGAACACAATTTTAATTTCATAAAGTTGTGTTCACATCTCAGTGAGGGAAAAGAGAAACAAAAAAAACTTATCTATAAATACCCACTTTTTTGCATGCAAAACGAATCAAGTTACGTAAAATTGACTTATTAGAAGTTTATTTGAGATGAGTTTTGTGGGCGGTGATGTCCGACACATAATTAAATAGGAAATTTAATTGGATAGCATGCCACGGAATAGATTAAGTCAACCACCTACTAACAAGAAGATGAGAATATCGTAGTAATTCGTCTACCCGGGGCACTCCGACGATTAAGTCAGTCAAACAATCTCTTAAAGATCTCACACAAGTACTCAATGCAGAAGTTAAAGCATACTTTCACTACAAGAAAATCCTTTTTTGGCGACTAAAAAATCAATTTTCGTCGCTGAAAGTAGGACAATCGGCGACTAAAATGGTTTAGTCGCCAAAAGTGCAGATTTTTGGCTACTAAAACAAATTAGTAGCTAAATGGAGGGTTTTTGCCGACTAAACTGAGTTTTAGTCGCCAAAAGTGCTATATTTGGCTACTAAAAAAAATTAGTAGCTAAATGGAGAGCTTTTGCCGACTAAACCTAACTTTAGTCGCTAAAAGTGCTATTTTTGGCTACTAAACAAAAATTAGTAGCTAAATGGAGGGCTTTTGCCGACTAAATGTAACTTTAGTCGCTGAAAGTACTATTTTTGGCTACTAAACAAAAATTAGTAGCTAAATGGAGGGCTTTTGCCGACTAAATGTAACTTTAGTCGCCAAAAGTGGCTGTTTTTGGCTACTAAACAAAAATTAGTAGCTAAATGGAGGGCTTTTGCCGACTAAACGTAACTTTAGTCGCCAAAAGTGGCTGTTTTTGGCTACTAAATAAAAATTAGTAGCTAAATGGAGGGCTTTTGCCGACTAAAACAAACTTTAGTCGCCAAAAGTGCCAGAATTTTTTTTTAGTAAATAATATATTTTTTAATTAATTAAATTGAATTAAAATAATTATATTTGTATATATTATTATTTTGTATTAATCCGGTTAATATAGTATATAAATAATATATATTGCATATATATTCATGTGAACTTGTAGTGGCATAGTGGAGGGCGTGTGTTGCAAAAAGGCGTGTGGTTCGGGTTCGAAACTCAGGAGAAGCAAAAAAAGGGAGTTTTTTTTTTTTTCGGAATAACACCTTTGGCGACTAATATTTTAGTCGCCAAAAGTCTTGACTTTGGCGACTAAGCGATTTAGTCGGCGTTTGAGTGAGTATTGGTGACTAAAGTTTAGTCGGTAAATGTATTATTTTCCAAAGTGAAAAACACTATTGGCGACTAATTTATTAGTCGGTAAAAACCTATTTTTGGCGACTAAAAAAGGTTTAGTCGCCAATACCCTCCGCCGACCACAAATACGCGACGACTATGGCGACTAAAAAATTTTGTCGGGAAAAGTCAAAAACAGGCTTTCGGCGACTAAAAATAGACTTTTGGCGACTAAAAATTTAGTCGCCAAAAGTCATTTTTCTTGTAGTGTTTAGACTCACAGGGCGCCTTACTCTTATAGCTAGTAGTAGTAGTGATCTAGTCCCCTAGAAGTCTCACTTCATAAGTCTCAAGTTCAATGCTTATCTCGGGCTCTCATCGAGATAGAGATAAACTCTTCCAGAGCATTATGCTTGTCTAGACTAAGTGTCTGTGCTTATCTAGAACTCTTGTCCCTTATACAAA
Organism: Camellia granthamiana; assembly: GCA_036172215.1. NCBI lineage: Eukaryota > Viridiplantae > Streptophyta > Magnoliopsida > Ericales > Theaceae > Camellia > Camellia granthamiana. The sequence goes on from CM069914.1 coordinate 45,605,847, forward strand.
TATCTCGGGATTCCGACATTACTGCACCGAACCTCGGCATTGCTGCAATCACCTCGGCAACATTACCTGCCCACGTGACACCTTGGCTGACTTCGCCACGTGGCGTCATTCGCAAAATACAACCCCACAAGCTTGTTATGTAAATCAAAAATAAAAATTTATTGGAGATGAGTTCGTTATGTAAATCAAAAATAAAAATTTATTTGAGATGAGTTCGTTATGTAAATCAAAAATAACATAATCATATTTTAAAATTGTTAAATTTTCAAATCAAATTTGAATAATTTACTATTCAACATAACTTAATTATATATATTATAAAAAATCAAGCTATTCAATCTGCTAAAGTTCAACAAAAACCTATTTAAGATCTACTCAAAACATGTCAAATTTAATTACTTTTTGAAGGCCATTAAATTTTCAAACAAAATTTGAAAAATCTATTACTCACTCGTTTACTTGCAGCTTTATTTTTCTTTTTCTTTTTATTTTTTTCTCTTTAGAAATTTAAGGTCGAAACGTAACTTATCTATAAATACCACACCCTATATATTCTTCTATTTCAAAGCCCCCCACCCCACGAAAACCTTTCTCTGTCTCTCGTACCAGATAGCAAATCAACAAGTCTACAAGGTTTCTGGGTTCCATTTTTTTTCCTGTAAGTTCTCTAGTTCTTCTCTGCATCTTTTAATCATTTTCTGTGTCTCTAGTCACTGAAAATCTCTACTTTTACTAAAATTTTATTCTTACAAGTTACTTTCATTGTCACCTGCTAATATCATATTATATGAATTCTTATATCATATATTCTCAAATTTTAGTAAACCCTTTTCTTGGTTACATATATAATACATATTAGTCTAACCGAGTTGGTCAAACCAATCATCATACTTTATTGTTAAGTATTTTGTGTTTATATATATAAACATCAAATAGAGAGATCACCATAGGACAAAGTTTTTCTCTAATCATCAAATTTGATATTGTTGTTGATTGTCCTATTGCCTAGGACCAATACATTTTGTCTAATATTTTTATATTTATTTTTTTCTCTTTTGTGTGATTTTTGTTTCATGGTTTTTGTTCTGTCTGGACTCTGAACTATGGCAAAAGCTTGCTATTTTCCATACAGTCCCAATTCGAAGGCTTTTGGGAGACAGGACAATGGCAAGAATTTCCATGACTTTCATGGTGATTCTTGTAATCTGCTGCTGGGAAAATACCATAGCAGAAGGAAAAACATACATGAAATACAAAAATCCTAAACAAGCATTGAATGTCCGAATCAAGGACTTGATGGGCCGAATGACTCTGGAGGAGAAGATCGGCCAAATGGTGCAGATCGAGCGTAGTGTTGCATCGGCCAAGGTGATGAAGAAGCACTTCATTGGTAAAAACAAATCATTTTACCATTCTTCATTTCTTTGATGCTCGGTTTTTATCTGATTTTTGTGACATTTTTTGTAAATATAATGTGAAATTTCTCTGTTTTTGTAGGGAGTGTGTTGAGTGGCGGTGGGAGTGGTCCAGCTAAACGAGCATCAGCTAAAAGGTGGATGAAAATGGTGAATGAGTTTCAAAAGGGATCGCTATCAACTCGCCTTGGGATTCCTATGATTTATGGGATTGATGCTGTTCATGGTCACAATAATGTTTACAAGGCAACAATTTTTCCACACAATGTTGGGCTTGGAGCTACAAGGCAAGTATAATTGTGCATATATGCTAATATGTTTTCAGCAATCTTGGTATCTGATGCAATGCGCATCATAGGTGAGTACAGGACAGTTTGACACCATCCTAAGGTCCAATAAAATCTAATGGCCTCATTAGATGTTATTAGGCATTACGATGATCTCATATTGCCATGCATTTCTCCTTCTCCGCATCACTATCTCATTCATTTATGAGAGTAAAAATTAATGGTTTAATGTCAGACAAAAGAAATTACAATAGGCTTTAATTAGAGGCACAAACAAGTTTAAAGAAAATTAGAATTGTTAAAGACATTTGGATCGAGTTCAGACCCAAATAGAGCGCCCATGGGTGGCTTGACCAGATAGTTTAAATGAAAGGTTACAAACTCACCTTATTGGTCAAAAAAGCTTTTGTGCCGTGGTAATACAATGTCGCTCGATCGTTGTAACACACTACACTGCAAGAAAAAATAGCAAATTATTCATTAGTCGATTTAAAGAAGAAAGAAAAAAAAAACATATGTTTCGCTTGAGTTCACATTGTTTCAATTTCCTTCCAGATTAATCATGAGAGAGAAATTAAAGGACAAAAAAGTCAGAAATGTTGAAATTATTACTTCATCCACCTGTAATTGTTGCTTCAATTTCAATTTTTTAATAATAATAATAATAATAATAATAATAATAATAATAAGATTTGCTGATTGAATTCTTTGTTGTCAAGCAGGGACCCTATACTAGTCAAGAAAATTGGAGCTGCAACTGCTCTAGAAGTTAGGGCAACAGGCATCCATTATGCTTTTGCACCATGTATTGCGGTAATTAACTAAATCATACATATATATTAGCTAATTTTCTTGATTTTTAAAACTACTTCGAATTGGAAACGATAAATAAGACAGTAATGCCATGTAAATACAGGTATGTAGAGATCCAAGATGGGGTCGGTGCTATGAAAGCTACAGTGAAGATCACAAAATTGTACAAGCAATGACTGAGATTATACCGGGATTACAAGGAGACATCCCTTCTAGTTCTCGCAAAGGCGTCCCATTTGTCGCTAACAAGTAAGAGTATTTGTTTTTTTCAAATCTCGGACTAATTTCCAGTTTAAAAAGTAATCTAGTGATAAGTCTAGTGAAATCCAAACGTCACATAATGGTTTAGTTATCATCAAATTAAATTTAGCCAAAAAAAGTGTGATGGCTTTATAGTTTATATAAAGTAAGAAATGAATTCATTAAGAATTAGAAATGACACTAACTGACAAAAAAAAAAGAGGAAAAACCGCTTGAGATAGTGAGTTATGTGCATTGCAGACCAATTAACATGTCCGCAAGGAAGAGAGATTTAATCCACTTCGAAGGTTATGATATGATATATTGGTACACAATGTCATTCTCTGTGACTGCTCTAAAAATAGGCTTGTGGGGCACTATGTCAAATATTATAATAGATATAATTCAGGCCTTCTTTTATACTAATTGACTTTAGGAGAGATGATAAAACTTCTGACACAATAGAAATGACAAAATTACCCTAAATTTAATTAAGGTTTAAGAAACTAATATGTGGCGTAAATAGTTTGGATTCAGATACACCCTACACACTTAAATCGAATCCAAGGATTGTATGGGTGAATCACATGATAAATTCAAACCTCTCAATGATCAAGTAACGCTACAGCAACAAGTATTAGTCTAAATTTACAATATAAAGGCTTTTGTTGTTCTTTAATAACAGAGAGTTGGAGGGAAAAAGAAGAGAGAGCGAGTCTAATAATCATTGTTCCATCATGAGTTGTATCCAACCAACATCTTTAAATCAATTAGGTTTTCAATTGGGTATTGAATCATGCCACCATAAGCGCCAAACCAGACCCAACTTTCCATACATGAGGACAATGGGCCCATATAATTAGGACAACGACAATGTTTAAGTTAATTACAAGGAAATGTATGGTATGATATGAATTGACATGATTTAGGGGTTTGGTCCACACACAAACCAAGCATGCTTTTGCGTAAAATAGCAGAAATGCTGTACATGAAACATGTGTGATGATGTCCAATAATGATCATAAATATGTGAAAAGAATCCAACTTTTTAGCAATTTCGGTGACAATAACCACAACGAAGTTATAGCTAGCTTTTGGAATTTTTTATGAGGAATCAAAAGTCAAGTTTGGCTATGTATATATGCCATGGATATCCTCTTTCCTCTATGGTCCAAACAAAACCCTGTAAACCTCTCTGCCTTTTGTTTTCAAAATTGGTCCCTGTTCAACCCACTAGAGTTCTAGTTGGCAAGCCTTCTTTTGGTCCCAATTGGCCTGTCTTTCTTTACATGTTAAAATATCTAACTCAAAATTAATTGGCAATGTGAGAAGCACTCCCTCACGTGCAGCCTGTTAACACGTGAAGGTGATTGAGTGGTCTAATTGAGAGACTGTTGTACATTTGGTGTGATGTAATTGAGAGATTGTTGTACATTTGATCTGAATATGGTAAGTATCTAACTCAATTAATTGGCGATGTGAGAAACACTCTTCCCTCCCTCACGTGCAACTAGAGAGACTGTTGTACCACAAGAGGTGAGAGGCCACACAAAACCCAACTCTAATACCATATTCAAGCATCCAACTCTATAAGTAAAAATGTCCAAACATTATATTAATCAAGTTTTGAGTGGCTTAAATTGACAATGTGGAATTAAAAGTCTACCAAAATCCATATCATTTTAAATCAAAATTTGCAAACTAGAGCAATTTAACACTTCTCAAACTCAGGCTGTGTACTGAAGACAGGTTTTCAACAACTTGGGTCTGCAAAATACATTCAAAACCATTGGCATATGAGAAAAGTAAATTTCATAAGTGAATAACAATTAAAGAAAGAGGCAAAAAAATAACAGTAAAGATGTCTATGAATACACTGAAAAATATCTATAATTTAAATTTAACTAAAAATTTACATTTAGAATAAATTTGAGTTACGTATTAAAATTTTTGTATTTTTTGTATTTGTTATTTATACACGAATTGCGTGTCCCTAACATTGGTGGACAAAAAACATGTGGAGCACTGGGCAGCATGAGCAATCCGCCGGTGTTTCCTCTCTAACTAGCGAGCATAGCAGCCAAAGCACATGCACTGTTTTTTCATAATTATCATCATCATGAGGGCTTTGCCTTTCTTCACTCTTAAGACAACTGAACAACTTCAATCCCTCATCTTGAAAACAAAAAATAAAGTTGAAAATCCAACTTACTAAAATTGCTCCTTTTTGACTGCTTTAATTGAGTTTTGCAAGGCTATACAAAAATACCCTCTTTCCTTGTTCAAAGGCCAAAAAACATATAGGGTATGTTTGATTTGGTTTTGGAAGAGTGCTTTTTAAAAATTGTTTTGGAGAGAAAGTTTAGAAATTTTTTTGATTTGTTTGGTTGTGTATTTTGAAAATAATTTTGGAGTTTGGAAGTTTGGAATGATTTGATATTTTGTTATAATTGAGTAGATGTGTGTGAGAGAAAAAGTGATTGAGAATGACAGATGAGAGAGAACAAGTGATTGATTGATAGGTAAAAGAGAAAGTGATTTTAGAAATTGTTTTGAAAAATTTACAAATCAAACAAATTTTTTAGAAATTTTTTTCCAAAATCACTCTACAAATCCAAACCAAACATACCCATGGGTGTGTTTGATTGGGGTGATAAGGGGGGGGACTATTTACTGTGCGGATTGTAATCCGAAAGAAGCATCCAATCCACCGTTTTTTTTTTTTTAGTCCGCCGAACATGGAGTCTGGACGGACTCCTTATCTGTGTCCTAGGGGGGGTGCGGGACAATTTTGGAGAGACAATCCACTGTTGGGATTAAGTGGTAAAATAACCATTTTGACCCTCAACTATTTAATTATGTATTATATTTAGTAAAATTCAATAAAATTTAAATGTCTCAATTTAAAAATAAAATAATTTTATTTAACTTTTTAATAATGTTTTATTTATTTAATTTTTTTAAAATAATTTTTTATAGATATTTTGTTGATGTTTTATTTTAAAATTTTGTTTATATTTTATTTAATTTCATTATTTAAATTTTAATAGATGTTTTATTTAATTTCATTGTTTAATTATTATTATTTTTAAAAACAAATTTATTTAAATTTTTAATTAAAAAATAACATATATTTTTATTGATATTTTATTTATTTTATTTTTTAAAAATAAATTTATTTAATTGTGTAAAAAATAAAATAAAATAAATTTTTATTTAATCTAGATAAAAATAATTAAAATATTAAAGATATGTTTAATATTGCTATTACTTAATAAATTATTGAAAAAAAGTAAAATAGTCTTTTGGTCATTTATCCTATCCAGTCCGTTTAACTAAATGTTAGAATCACTAAAAATAGTCATTTTCAGACATTTAATCCCATGAAAAAAATAAATACATAATACATATCCAATCTAACCAAATAGTCCGAGAGATTCACAGTCCCAGGACTCAAATCCTATGGATTCTAATAACCCTTTATCTAATCCGTCCAATCAAACACACCCATAGTGTTTGTCTCGCATCAGATGTGAACCCTCATATTGTGGAGGAAATAAAGGTGATCTACTGCCATAAATGTAGTCATCTACGAGGGGAAAAAAGGGAGAAATAATGATTAAACGGAGAAAGACAAGAAAATGACGTGCTAATATTTTGTTAAAAATCATAATAATATCACAAAATATTTCTAGCCTTAGTTGGTACTATTACTACCTCGATTGTTGAATTCTTGAGTTCAACTACTCTTTAAAGGCAGATTACTTTGTAGTTCTTGATCGGATCCATAATTGAATATTTAATTTAATTTAATATAATTATAATAATATTTACAAATTATCTAAAATAAAACCACATACTAATTTTCTCTCTTTTTTTTTTTTTTTTCCTTGGGTAGAACAAAGGTTGCAGCATGTGCAAAACATTATGTGGGAGATGGTGGAACTACAAAAGGGATCAATGCTAATAACACAGAAACAAGCTGGCATGGATTGCTTAGCACCCACATGCCTCCCTATTACAACTCCATTATTAAGGGTGTCTCTACCATCATGGTCTCCTACTCAAGCTTGAATGGCATGAAAATGCATGCCAACCCTAATCTCATCACTGGTTTCCTCAAGAAAACCCTTCGTTTTCGAGTAATTCCCCTTTCCATGTTTCTTCATAGGAGTGAGAATCGTGTCGAGTCCTATTTGTGTTCATCATGTCATCTTATTGGGTTCTTATTTTGATGGTAAACCAACTTGTTTCTAAAAGTGTCAAAGCTAAATATCACACAATTAACATATACACATGTACACTAGTCCTATTTAAGAGATAATAAAGGCTTCAATCAAATGCTTCAATTAAACTAAGAATTCTATGAAAAAAAAAATTAAAAACTACAAATAAACGAGTAGTATATGCATTTCAACATGTATTGAGAGAACATAATATTACAGAACAAGATGGATATTTATTTATACAAAAATTTAGATTAAACAGGTTATTTGTGTCAAATTCATGTTAATATACTGTCAGATCGTGTCATTTTGGGATCATATCGAGAACTAGCCAACTCTTAACTGTTAACTTTACGTCTGATTTGCATCGAAATTCCCACCCCTACTTCTGCAAATCTCTCTCCCTATCTCACATATTGAACCCAAAAAAAAGGAATTAACATCAAGTTTGAAATGGTATAACTATTTCAGGGTTTTGTCATCACAGATATGATGGGTATTGACTGGATCACTAGCCCTCCTCATGCCAACTACACATATTCCATCCAAGCTGGAATTCAAGCCGGCATCGACATGGTCAGTTAATCTCTTACAAAAATTTCAAATTCTGAAATTCAATGTGCTTGATTCTAGCAGCTTTCATACTTTCCAGTAACCAGATTTTTCTTTTGAGCCAAATTTCCAACTCGCGCAATCATGGCCACACTGCAGGTTATGGTCCCCTTCAACTATACCGAGTTCATAGATGGTTTGACCCTCATGGTGAAGGAAAGGATCATCCCCATGAGCCGAGTCGACGACGCAGTCAAGAGGATTTTGAGGGTGAAGTTTGTGATGGGTCTATTTGAGAACCCATTTGCAGATCATAATCTTGCCAATCAGCTTGGAAGCCAGGTCAGTCATCTCTGTTATGATGAGTTGTTTCATTTGGAAGAAGAGTTATCTGATTGAAATGTAGTGACACAAACAGGAGCACAGAAAGTTAGCCAGGGAAGCAGTCAGAAAATCACTTGTGTTGCTGAAGAACAGTAAATCCACGGACAAGCCATTGTTGCCTCTTTTGAAGAAGGTGTCGAAAATACTTGTTGCAGGAAGCCATGCAGATAATCTTGGTTACCAGTGTGGTGGGTGGACGATTGAGTGGCAAGGACTTGGCGGCAATAACATCACAAAGGGTAAATTAACAATCCCCCTGTTATCTACAACCATTTGAGCTACTACTTTCCCGAACTTGGGATCACTGTTGCGCCCCAAAATGGTGTCGTTTTGCACTTTCAATTTTCTCTTCAACTCAGGTCTGGGGAAGCAGTACCTCAAAACAGCACTGTTTTCAGGCACAGCAGCAACCCCAATTTGCTATTTCCCATTTTCTCCAACCGGACACAAACATGGAAGAGGCATAATTATGTCTCATTTGATTGAAACGAAAAAGCCATTGTTCGTGTGCAGGTACAACAATCCTTAAAGCTATAAAGCATACCGTTGATCCAACAACTGAAGTCGTCTACAAAGAGAACCCTAATGCTGACTTTGTCCAGTCCAGTAAATTCTCCTATGCCATCGTCGTAGTAGGAGAGCACCCATATGCAGAAACAAATGGTGACAGCTTGAATTTGACAATCCCTGAACCCGGTCCAAGCACCATCAGAAGTGTCTGTGGAGCTGTGAAATGTGTTGTCATCGTTATTTCCGGCCGTCCAGTTGTGATTCAACCGTACCTTGCTGTGATGGATGCCCTTGTAGCAGCTTGGCTTCCAGGTAGTGAAGGACAAGGCGTTGCTGATGTTTTGTTTGGTAACTATGGTTTCACTGGCAAGCTTCCATGCACTTGGTTCAAGACTGTTGATCAACTCCCGATGAACGTTGGCGATCCACATTACGATCCTCTCTTCCCATTCGGATTTGGACTCACCACCAAACTGACCAGGGCCAACTAGAAAGTCCTTAATGGAATTCTAAATATGCCGTAGTTTGAAAATATTTATCCGAGAAAAATGTAATGGATACTCAAACTGCTAGCCTAGGAGGAAGTGAATAGGCTCAAAAGAGATGATACCAGCCAATTAAAGTTAAAATCTCACTACAACAGAAATTTGTAATAGACACGAGCAAAGCATTTCAACACATCATCCACAATGACATGGAATTATTATTATTATTATTATTATTTTTTATTTTTTTTTTTATTTTTTTGTGGAAAACCCTTTCAAGGGAAAAACCACAGGCACCTTTGTTAGATCAACATAATCTGCTATATCAAAGAAATTAATATAAAAGTTAAGGCAGAATGTCTTGAAAGTGGTACCTCAAATGCAACACTACTAGAAATGATCCATGTGCAGCTCTTGTATTGTGCCATTTCTAGTGGTGTTACTCCGAGTTCCAATACCATTAGAGTGCCCAAGGGCAAGTCTTCAAGTGGGCATCATTTGCACTCAGCTCGAGCGCCTTTCAAGTGGAGTGAAGAGCGAGTGCTACCAGAGTTCAAATTTGAACTTACTGAGTTGCACTGTTTTGATATTCTTTAGGCATTCATTATACAGAGCATGTTCTCTGTACACCCAGTCTTGGTTACATAAGATAAGTAGCTGAATGAAAAATTATAATTTGTTGTTAAGGTGGGAAGACAATGTTACAACAAAAGAAAACAAGGTTAGGCAAAGATTACAAAGACAGTAGAATCTAAATCAACTGAATCCTAACGTTGTAAAAGACAAGTCTTTATCATAATTTTATCAACGGTAGAATTAACCAAATAACAAATCTGTTAACTGATCTGACTAACCTGGCTACACTAGATTGACATAGTGAAACGTCACTGTTAGTGAGTTGGCTCTAGGTGGTAATTGTGACTGAGTTCCTGCAAGAACAAACCCCTTTACAGATTAAAATAAAGATAATAAAAATATACATGAAAAAAGTCAGGGCCTCCATTTTCTTGGATCCCTTCTGCATAGAATTGCAATTACTGAGCATAAAATGAAGTTTCGTCCACTGTTACCTTGCACTGACAGTGCATATTGGAACTCCACTCTTCCAACTCCAGCACTCTGTTTGGCTACAGTCCGTGGCCCTCCAGCCAAGAGAGGCATGCTTGGTAGCAAAAAGATCATCTGGGCATTATGCTCAACTAGAATATGCGTGAAACTGTATCCCTCAACATTTTATTTATGGATTTTCTGCGACCATAGCACCTTTTTAACCAAATCTCACAATTTATATAATTTTTTTTTCGAACAAAGCAATATACAAAGGATAACTGCATGAGCAATAACCCTCTGCAGCAGTGTAATTCACTTGAAAGTTCCAACAGACAACATATATAAGTTCCAGAAGCAACCACAGCACCTCTGATAATTTAGTTTCCAGAATTTGGTTAAACTGAAATCCCAGGACAACTGAATATGCTGAACGTTGGGAAAGTTTCAGAAACAAGCATTGATCTAATAATAGGAAAGACTTGTGACACTTTACATACAAAATTACATTTGATATGCAAACGTAGCATACTGACATAGTATTACCTGCCTACCAGGGATCACTTTAACGTTCAATAAACACTGCCTAGTTGCTTGGTCATAAGAACTCCATTGACCATGTGGCAAGAAAGGTTTGAACAACCGAACATCCTGTCCCATCCATATGGGAGTTCAAATGTTAGGAGGTTTGTTCTATAATAGTAGTGTTTGTTCTATGAAAGCAGTACCATCTACCATTTTGAGTTTGCTTACCACTTAAGCATCCATCACCATAATGAAAGTTCAACATTTCCGATTCATATTGAAAGTTCAGCCAGTATGACATATTGACGCAGTAAAACTCATTCCACATTTCGTTGCTCAACAAAATTTCCCTAAATTCCTAATGTGAGTGGAACTCAACTGAAATGTTCACAAACTCTAGCTAGCTAACTTTTTACAAATGCTTCAGTGTTCCCCCATTCGTTCTTCCTTATGTTAATATTTATGTACTTTTCTTCTTCAGCTAATTGCTGGTAAACGGTCTTTTTGTGCACATACAAAGGAGAAGGTAGAACATAAATTTTGTATACTTAGTGGAACTTGCAGAAAGCAGAACTATGAAACAGTTTATTTATTCATCATCTCAAAAGGTATGGCATATTTTATTACACAAACATATAGATGTATGAAAACACAATATATTACAAAACAGATAGAGCAGAGCATGAAGCATCTACCACAGAACGCTATGCCACTTCAGCAGTAGGTACTTCAGTATCTTTGTGCTTCTCAGCATTGACAGGATTCTCATTCTCAGCTTCTTTTATTTGTCTCATGATGTCTTCTTTTTTCTCAAGGAGGGATTCTATTTTGGCATTGATCTCCTCTACTTTCGTTTTCAGCTTGCTAATATCCTTGCCCTTGTACTTCTCAAGTTTCCTTTTCTTTTCCTTACATTTTTTCCCTTTTTCTTCTTCCTTCCCTTCCGCTTCCCCATCCAATTCTTTCACATTTTCTTCTGTTTCAATCTCTTTTGTGGAAACTCCATCCACACACTTTCCGCCATCTACCCCATCCTTGTGTTTCTTCTTATCTTTTTTCTCCTTATCTTTCTTCTTCTTTTTAACTTCATCTTCTTTTCCCTTCTCTTCTTCTGTTTCCTCATGCTCCTCTTTTCCTGTTATCTTCTTATCTTTATCCTTCTTCTCCTTCTTCTCTTTCTTCTTTACTTCACACTTTTCATCCTCATCTTCATGCTTCTTTTTCTTACCCTCTGCCTCCCCCTCCAATTCTTCCACATTTTCCTCTATTTCAATCTCCCTTGACGTAACTTTAGCCTCAATTCCCTCTTCTACATCAGCTTCACTCTTCTTCTTCTCCTTCTTTTCTTTTTCTTCTTTTGTCTTGTCCTTCTCTTCTTCTGTTTCCTCATTGGATTCTCCATCTAACTTCACTTTGTCTTTAATCTTCTTCTTTTTATCTTTCTTGTCTTTCTTCTTCTCTTCATGTTTTTCCTCACCATCTCCATGCTTCTTTTTCTTTTTCGCTTTCTCTTCATGCATCTCTTCCTTTCCTTGTTTGTGTTTCTCTGCCTCCTTGACATTCAAATCTCCCTCTTTGCATTTTGTTTTTTCCTCCTCTTCTTCCTTTGAGTCCTTTTCTTTTTTATCTTTCTTCTTCTTCTTTTTTTCTTTATCTTCTTTTCCCTTGTCTTTCTCTTCTTCTGTTTCCTCATTGGATTCTCCCTCTACCTTCTTATCTTTAATCTTCTTTTCTTTCTTGTCTTTCTTCTTCTCTTCATGTTTTTCCTCACCATCTTCATGCTTCTTTTTCTTCTTTGCTTTCTCTTCATGCATCTCTTCCTTTCCCTGTTTGTGTTTCTCTGGCTCCTTGCCACCCAAATCTCCCTCCTTGCATGTTGTTTTTTCCCCCTTTTCATCCTTTTCTTTCTTGTCTTTCTTCTTTTTCTCTTTTTTGTCCATCTTTATATCTTCTTTATCATCTGAATCCCCAGATTTATCCTTTTTCTTCTTCGTCTTCTCCTCCTCTTTCTCTTGTACTTTCTCATCATCTTTCTTCTTCTCCTTTTCTTTTTCCTCGTCTTTCTTGCCTTTTTTCTCTTTATTTTTGTCTTCCTTCGACTCTTCCACATCCTCTTTCACTTTTTCTTTCAATTCTTTATCATCTTTCTCTTTTCTTTCATCCCTATCTTCCTTATTTTTCTCTATTAGTTTGGTTTTCAATTTGACTTCCATCTCTGTCTTCTCCACCTTTGATTCATTGGGATCTTTAATTGTGCTCTCAACTTTGAGATGAAGTTCTTCTTTCTCCCCTTTCTCTTCTCCCTTAACAGTGGATTTAGGTTTCTCTTCCATCTCTACGCTGATCCTTCCTGTTTGATTGCAAATAATCTGAAAAGAAAGACGCAGAACATAACTGTCAAACTAACATAGAATTCACAAATTGCAAAGGAAGCACAAAACCATTTCACCATTTGAAGGTGGTCTAGAAATCAAGATGAATTTTCAAATAACATAGTATACACAAACAATTATAGGTTTTTTGAGAAATATAGAACCATACTTAGTACATTGTTCATGGTTACTGAATCATAAACTAACGTTGTGTTTCCGCACTAAACATAAAATAGGGATAATAAACTGCTTGTATCGACTTCTTGCACAACAAATTGATTGATTGATTCTTCTAGGAAACTTTTTACTAAGATGAGCTTTTTCTATCCTTGTTTCAGTTTTCTAAATAGCCACAGTAAACAAACATAAATATGCAATGAATCAGTCGTATAATATTCAACTCAAGTACTGAGGACATGAAGAGACGAGAGATGGGTGTTGAATAAGAATAATTTCCTCTAGAAAAAATGGCAATGACAACCAGCAAAACAGTAAGAAGTTCATCTGAAAAATGTTTGAATCAAGTTGGGATGACAGTGAAAAAACTATTGAACAACAAAATAAATGGCGAAATCATATCCAATGCGTACATTGTAATTTATACAAACAAAAACGCTACTATCCCAAAAAAATCTTGAATTGGTGCAATGTGCAGTCCATGTTGACTATAAACGCAACTAAGCCCAAAACATACACAAAAAACTCGACATTATATTAGCAACAAAACACTCATATTCAAATAAATATTAGATAATAAATACGCATTAGTACAAAACACTAATTGTTGAAGGTAAGATCACAGTGTCAAAGATATCAGAATATAAGGAAGATGATATCTTTAACACTATAATCTTATCTTCAACACTAATCAATACTTAATTATCACTACACACTACTTGGGTTGGTGGGCTTCTCACCACAAACCATCCAATTATGAAATGAATCTGGCACCATAGATTGATGTTTCTGGGTAAAATTCAAAGTAAAATTTATGGGATTGTAGTTTTACAACTTCTAGTAGTTCATATCCCTTTCCAATGGATTCACTTTAAGATATCTATAAGACCATCTCCAATGGTTCATCAAATTTAAATTTGATGAAAAAAGTGACATTTTGCTTCTCCAACTGTTCATTAAATCCAGGATTTCACTTCTCTTTCATCAAACTGAGGATCAATGTGCTTTTTATCAAATCGTTGTTCATTACCGTTGGATTTTCACCACTAGATGTCCCCCGGATGTCCTCCGTATGACCACCTCAAGGCAAAAATTTATGAAAAAAATTACACTGGCTGATTGACCGGTGATATGACGAAATCACAAATTCCTCCGTTGGAGCACTTGATATCAAAGTAAACTTTTACTCCAATTTTTACTCAAATTTGGTGAAAATTTTGATGCGCAGTTGGAGATGCCCTAATATTCCCAATATAGCATTATGTAGACTTTTGTTAAGTGGTTTCCTATTTAATCTCTAGAGTCTGGCATTAGTTTCCCCATCAAATTCCCTCTCTTGTACATTGTGGTTGAAAAGGAAAAATGATATTTGTAACCAGACGAATTTCACCAATTCTTTTCACCTTCTACCTGTAATATATACATCAAATTCCACGTGTACATGTAGAACCCATCATATCTAGAAAATAATGGTGGAACCCTTAGATTGTGTTTGGATCATGGATCTGTTTTCTTTCCCTCCATAAATCCATGATCCAAACACAACCATAAGAAACAATCAGTTTCCTCTATACAATTGTTTGATTTGATATATTGCTGAACTACATCAACATTAACTCCCTCCTAATTGTATCATAAAACTAAATTAAGAACAAAACAAAGCTATCACAGATACTATATTATATTCCATCAAAAAACCGTAATCAATTCAATAAAATAAAATTGCAACAAATTCCTTAACACTTCTGGGTTCTTCAAAAATCAATAACATATTCATAAAAATGAAAAATTCTAAAACTTACAACCCCACCCAGTTTCATTTCTTATCCAACAACTTTCCCAGCAACCAAACAGACCATAACCCAATATAAATAACACCCAAAAATTTTTTTAGATCAAATTGAAATTGAAAATGAATTGAAAAAGACTTACATGAGATCTAGCTTGAGGAGAGATGGCGGTCTGGAATGATCAGTGATTGTGAGATATATTTATCTAGCATGTTGGGGGGAGTTGATAACGTTACCGGTTGAGGACGTAATGGAGGTGACGCGTCTTGAAGTCGGAGAGTCCAGGTGTCGTGAATTTGTGGGGTTTTTTGTCGAACGCTGACGCGTACACCTGCGTGTAACCAAGTTGTCGGACATTGTTTTTTTTTTTTTTTTTTTTAATTTGAGCAGGTCGGTTCGGACATTGACGGCCTGTTTTGGAAAGATGGTATAAAATAATTTTTTGTCTTTTAATTTCAAGTTTGGCATCTACTAAATAATACAAAAAGTCAAAAAGTCACTATCCTATTTAAGTCACATCATCTTATTTAAATCACATCACCTCTCTAACACATCACATCAAACCCAACCCATATAAGCCAATAAGTCAAAAAGTGCACTTTTTTAGAACATCCCAAACCAACCCTTAAGTTTTTTCCTTTTTAGACAAAAGATTTGGAAAGTTAATAAAAAGTTACACTTTTTTTTATTAATATTTAGGCAAAGTTTGGCATTTTCAAAAAAATTCAAAAAGTCAAAAAATCATTATTCTATTTAAGTTACATCATTTTATTTAAGTCACATCACCTCTCTAACACATCACTTCAAACCCAACCCAAGTCCAACCCATATTTCATAAAAAGTCAAAAAGTGCACTTATTTAGTCTTCCCAAACTTGACCTTTTTATGATGTCAAAATGACTAAACTATCCTCATTTAGTTTAAAATATTTATAACTTCACCCTTATAATACATTTTGACCTATCAGGGGATAGAATTGTAATTTTATCATTGGTTAAAAACTAACTTTCCGAATAAAAAAATATTCAAAAAAACTAACTTTTAATTTTTACTACAAATAAAAAAAGTGACTAAAAACTAACTTCCCAAAACAAGCCATAATAGCTATTGCGTCCAAAAGAAATACTAGTAACTATTAATTTCTTCTTGGTTAAGTAAGGATTTCAATTTCAATCTTAAAAAAAAAAAAAACTGGAATTCAAAAAAATTAACAGGTTGGTTCGAACATTGAAGTAGTAGCTATTGCGTTCCAAATAAAAATAATGATTAATACTCCCTCCATTTTAAAATATTAATTTTTTATTTTATTTTTTATTATCTTAAAATATTAGTTTCTTTTCAAAAATTAAAAATTAAAATAATATAAATTTCTTATTTTGACATTCTTTTAAATTCATTAACAATATAAAAAGTATAATTATGACAATTCATATTTTTAAAAAAATATACTATTAAAGGATAATTTTAAAAATATAATATTTTTAAAATGTAATAATTATATTATAAAAAAAATTAGATTCTTCAAAAGGAACTGCTATTTAGAAACAACTGGAGTAGTAACTATTAGTTTCTTCTTGGCTAAGTAAGGGATTCAATTCCAATCTAAATAAATGAAAATAAAACAAAAGCAAAAGGAATCCAATAACCCTAAACATAATAAAATAATAAAGGGAAAATAACAATCCGTGTTTGGATATAAAAAAAATTAAAAAAAGAAAAGACAAAAAGATTCATGATAAAATTTATAAATTTTAATTATTAAAATCATAATTATTTTTATAAATATTTAAAGGTTGGCCATGGCGTCTGTCCAGTCCGGGATCGGACTGGACCGTGCTGTTGGGCCCGTGGGGGCCCACCACGGGTCCCGTTTTGATAATCTGAACCGTTCAATGTGTAGAACTCGTCAACTACTATATGCCTGTAAAAAATCACGTTGATCGGGTATCGATAGCTATGTGAACAAAACAGTTTTTTATCAACCGTTAATTTTTTTACCGTCTATTTTTTTTATACAAAACTGATTTGATCACATAGCTATCGATATCCAATCAACGTGATTTTTTACAGGCATGTAGTACTCGACGAGTTCTACACATTGAACGGTTCAAATTTTCAAAACGAGACCCGTGATGGGCCCTTACGGGCCCAACAGCACGGTCCAGTCAGATCCCGGACTGGACAGAAGCCGGACCCTTAAAGGTTTTGTTAATATGTATCTTTAGCGCACGTGATAAGGAAGCTTAAAAATATTATACATCCTTTATTACACTCATTTTCATGTATAACGTACAAATAAACAAGACATCTTAACATATGCTCTAAGGGTGAGAAAGGGGTAGCTGTTGTGCGAGGTGCACAACAGCAACTGTTATACAAACAAATAGGCCTATTTCGAGGCCCATTTCGATAATCTGAACCGTTCACATTTTAAAATATATTAAGTAGAGCATACCTTCAAAAAATCAAGTTAATCGGATATTGTTTATCCTTTCATCTGCTCACATTTGTATTCGTTTTAATACTTTAAATCACAATTGTTATTTATTTTTGTAGATACAAATGTGAGTGGATGAATGGGTAAACTATATCTAATTAACTTGATTTTTTACAGGTATATTTTACTTGATATATTCTAAAATGTGAACGATTCAGATTATCGAAATAGGTTCCAAAATTGTCCATTTAGCTGTACAACAGTGACGGTTATGCGGGGCGCACAACAGCCATTCCAAATCCCCTAAGGGCACATGTAAGAGCGGAACTATGTAGGGGTCAGGAAGGGCCTCGACTCCCTCCAATTTTTTATAATTTATTGTTAATTTTATATTTAAGTATTTGTGAAATGTATAATGGTTTGATTTCTTAATTTTATAAAACTTTATTTACTTTTTATGTATGTCACTTGTTTTTTTAAATTTAAAAATTAAATGGTATGTATGTTTTTTATGAGTAATGCTAGAGGATTTAAAATTTCACCCCTAATTTTAGCGTCAATGACATGATACGAGTTGGTCTTAATTTATTGATTTTTAAATAAATCAATTGTCATGTAATATTCAATATCATTGAGTATAAGGGTTGGTTTGGGGTGTCCTAAAAAAGTGCACTTTTTGTCTTTTTACGAAAAGATGTGCAGAAAAGTAGAGAGGTGATGTGATAGAAAAAAGATAAAAAGATAGATTATATAGGTCATGCCAAACCTAGCCTAAATTTAAGAGTTATATTTTAGGGGTCTTGATTTTTCAGTTTTTATTTATTGGATTATATTAATTATTAAAATAGCTTAAAAT
Organism: Camellia granthamiana; assembly: GCA_036172215.1. Lineage (NCBI taxonomy): Eukaryota > Viridiplantae > Streptophyta > Magnoliopsida > Ericales > Theaceae > Camellia > Camellia granthamiana. The sequence continues at coordinate 45,623,963 of CM069914.1, forward strand.
AGTCATTTAATTGATTGTATATTGCGATCTAATCAATAGCTCAAAACTTTTAAAAATTGAAAAAAGGACCTGGCTTATCTCCAGTCTGAGATTGAACTAGAGCATGATGTTGGGCTTGTAGGGACCCACCACGGGTCATATTTCGAAATCCGAACCATTTAATGTGCAGAGCTTATTGAATAATTTATTCCTATAAAAAAATTATGTTGATCGAATATCGATAGCTACTTGATCGAATCAAATTTTTGTCAACGGTAAATATTATTTTCAAAATAAATTATTGACAAAAATATTAACTGATCAAGTAGCTATCGATATCTGATCAAAGTAATTTTTTACAAGGATAAACTACTTAACGGGTTCTACACATTGAACGGTTAGGATTATTGAAACAGAACTCATGGTGGGCCCCATAGGGCCAACAACACTGTCTAGTCAGGCAAGCCAAGCCCCTTGAAAAAACTATTGTTAGATCTATTTAGTTTTCTCGTGAAATATTTTTTTCATAATGCTTATGTAAGAAATTACATTAAACTAAGTAATGTATCAAAATTAATTATGTATTTTATATGCATATGCGATAGCCACTCTTAGATAAAATTCTTGGTTCCACTCTTGAACACACGTTAACAAAACTCAATATTTAATTAGTTTTAAAAATTACACCTAATTTGTAATTTTTTCATTAATAAATCACCAAATCTTTTACTTTTTAGCCACGCATATTGGATATAACGGTAATATTTGTGAGTTTAGCTTATCTACAATCTATTTTGTGGATTGGATCGTATTGTTTGAGCCTATAAAACTCACAGATCTCGTTTTAATGATCTGAATTATTTATTTTTTATATCACAAACATATAGATCATTCATAAAATAAATAAATAACACTACTACAAAAATAGTTAAAGATCACACTTTGACAAAAAAAAAGATCTCACTTTTATTGGAAGTGTGATAAAAAAAATTAGATTGATATTTTAATCACACTTAATTTGATTGAGTGTGATAATATTTATTTTTTATGTCACTTTTCAATTAAGTGTGATTATATATATATTTTTTAATCACACCTTCTAATTAAAGTGTGATTATATACTTTTTAATCACACTTTTTAAACAAGTGTGATTATATATATATTTTTTAATCACACATTCTAATTAAAGTGTGATTATTTATATATTTTTTAATCACACCTTCTAATTAAAGTGTGATTATATATACACTACTACTTTTTAATCACACTTTTTAAACAAGTGTGATTATATATATATTTTTTAATCACACATTCTAACTAAAGTGTGATTATTTATATATTTTTTAATCACACCTTCTAATTAAAGTGTGATCATATATACACTACTACTTTTTAATCACACTTTTTAAACAAGTGTGATTATATATATATTTTTTAATCACACATTCTAATTAAAGTGTGATTATATATATATTTTTTAATCACACCTTCTAATTAAAGTGTGATCATATATACACTACTACTTTTTAATCACACTTTTTAAACAAGTGTGATTATATATATATATTTTAATCACACATTCTAATTAAAGTGTGATTATATATATATTTTTTAATCACACCTTCTAATTAAAGTGTGATTATATATACACTACTACTTTTTAATCACACTTTTTAAATAAGTGTGATTATATATATATTTTTTAATCACACATTCTAATTAAAGTGTGATTATTATATATATTTTTTAATCACACATTCTAATTAAAGTGTGATTATATATACACTATTACTTTTTAATCACACTTTTTAAATAAGTGTGATTATATATATATTTTTTAATCACACATTCTAATTAAAGTGTGATTATATATACACTATTACTTTTTAATCACATTTTTTAAATAAGTGTGATTATTTATATATTTTTTAAGGTAATTAAAATGTGATTATATATACATTACTACTTTTTAATCACACTTTTTAAATAAGTGTGATTGTATAACATATTTCAAATTGATTTTTATATAAAATATACAATTTCCAAATTTTTAATCACACTTAATCTGATTGAGTGTGATAATATTTATTTTTTATGTCACTTTCTAATTAAGTGTGATTATATATATATATATATAGGGTAAATTACACTGACACCCCCTAAGGTTTATGTTTATTACAGTTCCCCCTTCACGTTTTGGAAATTACATCTCCCTCCCTGAGGTTTAAAGTTTCATTACAGATTCCTCCTTTAGCAATTTAATTTTTTTTAAATGCTAATTTTGCCCTTACTGGGTAAATTACATTGACACCCCTTACATTTTAGAAATTACAATCCCCTTCCTAAGGTTTAAAGTAGCATTACCAATTGCCCCATCGGTTAGTATTAGTTGGAAAAAAAATTAATTGAAAAAAAATTAATTGGAAAAAAAATTGTTAGTAAAATTTTTAAATTTCTGTTTAAAAACCAATATAAACTTATTTTTTGAATTTACGTTTTTTTCTCAAATTTACAAACTAAGATAACCATTTATAAATCAAAAAAATTATCAAATAAATTTTTATGACAATTTTTAAAATTTTTGTAAATATAAATTTTTTTCTCAAAGTTTTTTTTTTTTTTACCACCTAACACTAGCCACCACCCGCCACCATTTTCCACCACCGTCTTCTGCCACCACCAACCACCTACCACCACCACCCGCAACCACCAGCCACTACCCATCACCCACTCACCACCACCACCCACCCCTCGCCACCACCACTACCACCACCACCCACCACCCACCTGCCATCCACCTGCCACCTGCCACTACCATCCACCGCCCCCCACCACCACCACCCGCCACCTACTTGCCACCACCACTCACTACCCACCTGCCACCACCATCCACCACTTGCCACCCACCTGCCACCACCACCCACCTGCCACCACCACCCACCACCACCCACCCACCACCCACCTGCCACTACCACCCACCACTACCACCACCACCCACTCGCTACCACCACCACCCACTCACTACCATTCAACACCCATCACCGTCACCCACCACCACCCGCCATCCGCCACCCACCTGCCACCACCACCCACCACCCGCCACTGCCACCGTCATCGTCACCGTCACCCACTCACTTACCCACCATCCACCCGCCACCACCCGCTACCTACTTGCCACCACCACCCACCACTCGCCACCACCACTACCACCACCCACTCGCTACCACCCGCCACCTACCCACCACCACCACCACCACCACCACCACCACCACCCGCCACCACCACCTACCCGCCACCACCCACCGCCATCCGCCATCCGCCACCTACCTGCTACCACCACCACTACCCGCCACCACCACCACCACCCACTCGCTACCACCTGCCACTGTCACCCACCCACCTGTCACCACCACCACCACCACCACCAGCTACCCATCACCCATCGTCACCACTTTCCACCACCGTCTTCCGCCACCACTTGCCATTTCTCACTCTTTTTTATATTTTAAAATTTTTTTAAACATTTTCTCAATTACCACCCATCTCCTCTACCACCTTCACAACTACTGCAAATGCCATTCCACCACCATCACTACTTCTACTGTCGCCACTTCACCTCTACGACTACCATCGCTATCACTCCACTACCACTACTACTACTACTACCATTACCTCTTCTTCACCCCTGCCACTCTATTTACACTACCACTACCACAACTTCACCACTAATCTCTTTTGCCATCACCACCACCACCACCACCACCACCACCATCATCTCTTATCCACTACCTTCACCACTATTGTCGCTCATTTTCCTTTATCACAAAAAATTAGTTCATGATTTTTAGTAACCAAAAAAAATAGGCTGCAGAAAAATATTTTTCATTAAAATATTACCCCTACTTCTACCAAATAAAAAATAATAATAATTTTTTTTCATTAAAATAAAAATGAAACAAATAAATTTTCAATCTTAGTAACTAAAAAAAAAAGAATTTTTTTTAAAAAAAATTTATTAACTACAAAAAAAAAATTTATTTTAACAAAAAATAACTTTTTTTAGCTACGACAATCCCGTCACAAAAAAAAAAAAAAATTAAAATTATTTATTTATTTTTTTATCCAACCCCCCATCTCCCCCCCCCCCTTTTTTTTTTTTTTTTTTTTTCATTCCCGCTTTTTTTTTTTCCATTCCCCCTCAAAATCCCGCACCCCCCCCCAAAATCCCCAATCTCTTTACAACAAAAAAAAACCCTAAATCTAATCGTCTCCCTCACATCACTCTCTCAGTCGCCTCTCTCTCTCTCTCTCTCTCTCTCACCCTCTCGTTCATCTCTGCACCGATCACTCTCTCACTCTCTCGTTGTTCATCTCATCGATTCGCACCGATCATCGCACCGCCGATCTACACACAGGTAAACTCTCTCTCTCAATCTCTGTCTCTCTCTCTCTCGGCCCGATGGTTGTTTTAGTTAGGTTTCGAGTTCAAATTCTTAGAGGTGACTTCCCACCCGAATTGCTGGCGAGAGTCCACAATGGTCAGACTTCAGATACTGCTATTGTCATTGAGTGAGTCGGATTATAGGATCACCCATATGTTTTGTTCTGTTCTGTTTTGCAGATTTATGGGTTAATTTTTAGTTGAACATTTTAGGATGGAACTTGATATCATATAAGTCTAGATGTTATTTTTTTAAAAAAATTATTATTAAGGGAGATTTGAAATATAACCATGAATTTTCATATTTTTGTTATTGAACTTTCTAATGTAAGTATGACTACTGTAACAGTATGGACAACTATGCTTACATGACCCTCTTTAAGTCATTTTAATTCAAATGTTGCTTGTCCATCATGGGTGAAGGGAGGGGGGCCAAGGGCGTCATTGCGCCTCTCAAGAAGTTTGAAAACCTTGTTTATATCTATCTATACTGAAGCAAACACTTCTTTTGGTGTAAATGTCACATAATTTGTTTTTAAATGCTCCAAAACATGATAATTGCTATAAAAGAATTCAATACTTTTCAACTACTTCAAATAACTGCATAGTTATCAGATCCAATTACAAAATGTACATATGTAATATGTGTACCTCTGGTATGGACTATATGGAGCATGTTTCAATTGGCATATTATTTCTTAGAAGTGGGAGCGCAAGGCGGTGGTTACAAGTTATCATTATTGATGTCGAGATTGTATTGGAAAAGACTTTTGAAGCATAAATTGCGCAGATTTATAAGGGATTTCAAACAAATAATTTGTTAATAAGCTGTACTCATTTACTAATAAATCATATTTGGTATTAGCTCTACAATTTAGATTTCGAGTGTATAGAATACAAGTAAGTAATAAATAGAACTCGCAATACGAGTAAGCATTATAAAAAGCGAGTATTGCAATTTTTATTGTGCAATATCTATAATAGTTTTTAGTATTTGATTTCTATCATTCTTATTCATTAATTGGAGAGGACTCATTCTCTTTACAGTGTACTTCATACTTGTAGTGTTGTTCTCTATATATAATGTTATTAGAACTTGTAACTTCTTAATTTGTATTACCTGGTCTAGTTGTATATGCTTCTATACTTTAGTACCTTCTCTTTTTAAACCTTTTACTCCTTGTTCTCTGTATTTCTACTTCTTACTTGCGCATTTTGTTGATTAATTTTTTCTTCCTTCAGAAGTTTGATTGGTTTTTGTACCTTCTTAATTGTTGGAATAGCCATTGTAGGGGACATCACTCCTGATGATGCGAGCTGGAGGCTCTAGATTACATGTGCAAATTACTTGGTGGAGGGCAGAGAGGTACTTCTCTGTGTATGGAAGTTTTCATATTTATTGTTTAGTTTCTAGGTTGCCATTGTGTGCACACACATGCACTCATTGAATTTGTATACTTTCCAAATTGAATTGTTTCATTATTCTCCAATTTTGGGTTGCTAAAGCCGAGGTGCTTATTGCAATCAATGAAATTGGTCAGTTGAGGATGGAGTATGAAGAAAAATTGTCCCTAGAGGTTGTGAAGGATTTTGACAAGGCATGTATTATGTCTAGACATATCTAAGCAGTACATTTTATCCTGGCCACGCTAATGCTGGTACTGCTTTCTCCCTTTTAGGTGGAATCCTAGTCAAGTTACAAGTTAGCATTGTACCTGTAAAACTATCACAAGATGAAGATTATCATTATTGATGTCGAGATTGTATTGGAAAAGACTTTTGAAGCAATCGTATCCTAACAAAATTATATCATTACTAGGCAAGTAATCTTCTATTATAAATAAACGTGTCTATGAACGTAATTTGTAATTTTAGATTATAGCAAATTGATTACGAATAGATTAGGAATATTATGTCCACAAATATTGTGCTGACTTAAGCATCAGAATATCCATTCGTCATAAGCATATAGGGTGTTTTGCAGATCTATGAAGCGTTGTCAATCTCTTTGTTGATCTCATCATCATCAAGTAGTGTACTTTTTTTTTCCCCTTACACTTAATATGTGGTGTAAGCATAACCCAATTCTGACTATGTCCATCTTGCTACAGTTGATAGTTACCAACTGAATCACAGTGACAAATATTCAATAAAGTAATGATCAAATTGGAAGAATCTAAAGCTTAAAGCTGAAATACAAACTGAGTGATGGTTTTAAGCTGAAGTTTAATTTACACAAAATAAAAAGAAAGGGAGAAAAACTAAGTGAGTGAATGTCACACCCCCAGATTTCTAATATCCGAACCCATGAGAAAAAGGGGATAGATGGTCAAGAACTAGAGAAACAAGACAAGGCAATTTGGTCTATTTAAGAACTCAAATAGAGATTTCAATATAAGAACAAGGCTAAAAGAGTGGATAGACTCACAATCTGATACATTTGATTCAAAACATGAGTTTACAAAAGAACACAAGCAACCTATATTCACATATCTAGATGACATGAATATATAACATGTGAGTACATTCATCGACATAACCTACACAAAGAAATATCTTGCCTCGTGGCTTATATAACTTAAAAGAGGGCATCTATCAAGGTGTTTTCTTTGGAAGCTAATGGATATTTAACAACTTTGTAGTCCTAATACACTGCAATCCTGAAGTTTGAACTTAGTTGTTACTTAAAAGTGTTTTTAAGATATAAATTATTAAATCAATTGAATTTAATTGTAGAATTCTCAGCTTACTCATAGCAGCAAATCTATAGATGTGCTATATTATTGGATTCTATCTTTTACATGCTTTTAGGTACATATTTACCTTTGCCATTGGATCTGGCCCAGTAACTGGTATTATTATACCGAGGCTTAGTAGCAGCAGGATGCGTGGGAAGATCATGGGTTTCAGTTTCTCAGTTCATTGGGTATGTTTCACAAACCTGTCTGATAATTAATGAGAAACAACTATTAATTGTGAAGGGTTGGTAAAAAAAAAAGTGAAAAGTAAAAAATTAAAAAGAAAGAAATGGGTGAAGTTCTAGAGAATGGCTGTTTCTGTCTCATGATTTAGCTTTGCATGTAGGTGTCATAATTTTGTAGACTTGCTCATAAGATATAAATGGGCCGATTAGAATGATATATATATTATTTTGTTTGTCAGGTATTTATGCTAAATTTAATTGAATTACTTGATGCAGGTTTTGGTTGTAGGAGGTGGTGATGGTGGAGTTCTTAGGGAAATCTCTCGCCACAATATTGTTTTATAATTCCGAACGCCATAATTAAGTGATCCCATAGTTAAGCTTGAAGTTGCTCTTAAGGTAATTGAAACTCTTGTTGCAATAGGTCACGGACATAGTTTTATTTTGATTATTTTAAGCTAAACTAACACATTTAAGTGCATTAAATTTTCAAGTCAAGTTTGATATATGTTTTTGCAGATTTTGTTGAGGGAATAGTTGATACGATCGAGCGGTTGATGTTGGGAGCTAAAGATTATGTTGCTCTTCTTCTTCTTCTTTTTTTTTTTTGAAGACTTGAATTTTTTAGTACAGTGTATTTAAAGATGGTTAATGGATAATGTCTATTATAAATTTAATTAATTTGTTAATTTTGTTATTTTTCATTTACAAAAAATTGGTTGGCGCTTGTAATTGATTTTTTTGTTGTAGCAAACTCATATATGATTTTTTTTAATAAATAATTATTTGCGACAGTAAAACAATGGTCGCTAAAAGTGTTTTATTTTTTATTTTTTTTTGCGACGGCAAAATAGCTGTCGCAAAAAGTCTTTTGCGACTGTATTTTTATTATTTGCGACGGCATGTGACGGTCACAAAAAGTATTTTTTTTAGTAGTGAATGTTATTAATCACACTTAAAAGATGTGATGTAAATATTTTTAATCACACTTAAAAGGTGTGATCTAAATGTTATTAATCACACTTAAAAAGTGTGATTAAAAATGACTCTTTTTAATCACACTTCCAAAGATCACACTTAAAAGGTGTGATCAAAATACTTTTAATCACACTTAAAAGGTGTGATCTAAATACTTTTAATCACACTTAAAAAGTGTGATTAAAAATGACCACTTTTAATCACACTCCCAAAGATCACACTTTAATAAAACTTAGAAAGTGTGATTAAATAACATACATCACACCAAAAAAGTGTGATCTTTATCTGTTTTTGTAGTAGTGTAAATAGATAAAGCTAACGGTTTCGGTTTAGACCCGACCCATTTCACGCTCTTAGATCCAAGATTTTGTATCTTTAAACCCTTTATCATCTTGTCGGTAGTTGAGTTGAGTTGTTGGTTATGTTTGAAACAGGTTGGGAGTTGGTTTTTCAAAAGAGTTGTTGTCTAGTTTGTTTTTTGTTCGCTCGAGCAATCTTTGAGATCTCTCAATATTTTTGTAGGTCCACAAAACTTCTAAGAGTAGGGTGTCTTCGTTCGAGCGGTCTTTCTTGCGCTCAAGCAAACTTCTACAGTTTGCAAAACTTATGGAAATGGGTCATTATGCGCTCGAGCAGTATTTTGGTCACTCGAGCTGTGTCACTTATTGTGTCTGACGCTTGAGCGGTCTATGCGTATATCAGATCAGGAAATGGAGATTTTTGATCACTTTTTTGATTTCTCTCTCTCTCTCTCTCTCTCTCTCTCTCTCTCTCTCTCTCTCAAACACCTCTAATCCTAATTTCTTTCATTTCTCTCTTTAGTTCTTACTTAAAACCTCAAATACACATTCACCCATTAATTTCTCTACCATAGCTCTTTGGAGAAAAAGATAGAACTCGTCAAAAACTTCATTCTAATCGGAGAGGATCTTATTTTTAGCTCCATCAAACTTTAACTCTTGTTTTATCTCTCTTCTAAACTTGAAGTAGGGATTTCTTCAACATTTAATATGATTCTTAGCTTAGTTATTTGTTTTTTAAAATGGTTTTAGTGATTTGGGAGTTAGGGTTTCATTTTGAAAAGTAGAAGAGGATTTTTTAAAATAAATTCTTGAGAGTGATTGTGGAAGTGTATATATTATTGGATTGTGTTGGAAATTCTTCCCTTAAATGTGATTTTGAAAATAAAGAGATTTTGTTTGAAAATCATCAAAGTATGATTTTATGAGAGAAAAGGAAATGATGTTGGGTTTTGAAAAGGTATGAAAAATGTATCTGTTGATGATGAGAGTAGAGTTGGATATTCATTATCACTTTCGTCTTGGAATTTATAAGATTTTCTCTGTTATTGAGAAAATTATTTATTGAGTAGAAATATCTATTTTGGGCTACTAGTAGAGGATAACTTTGATTTTTGTAGAAATTGCATGAGAATTAGGTTAAATTAAAACTAATTTCTCATACATCTTGTATCAAGCATTGTTTCATACTTGAACATTGAAAATGCATTTTTTTTGAGTAAATCTGGTTAGGGGGTGTGATTGTGGTTTATATTGTTGGTCTATGTGTCCTTACTGAAAGTCTAAAAACCCGCGCAGTTAGGTGTCAATCCTTCCGGTTAGTACCGATAAACTTGTATAGCGTACTGGCAGACACGTACCTAAAGGTTTCCAATGTTTTGTATCCACTACCCTGTTTTCTGATATAAAAGTGTATTTTCATGAATTGAGATATTGATGCACTTTGGGAAAAAACTATGTCACGACCCGCTCCCCGTACCCAAGGGTTAATGTAACAACCCTCGTACTGATTACCGATAAACTACTGAATTAGCTACTGATTACTGCTAAACTGAACTGATAATGACTGATAATTGAATTAACTGAAGTGCTGAATGGACTGATTGAAATCGGAACTGAAATTGGATAAGTTTATCTATTGAATTGCATATTGCATCTGTTTGATTGATTGATTATCTGTTTGAATTTATGTGTTTAAACTGTTAATTGGAGGCCTTATCGGCGGCCGAATTAGAAACCGTTTAGTGTTTTGGACTCAGTAGAATATTTGTGATTTAATGGTATATTTATCTGAAAATTGATTAGGAATAATTAAATTAGATTAAATATTGATTTAATGCCAAGATTGACTTAATTACACTTAAGCCACCTAGTGGACCTTTATTTATTATCACTTGAGCCTTTACACTTGATCAAAACATTCCAAGGCCCTATTCTTGCATTCCAACCGACCAAACTAGAGAGAGTGAGGGATAAGAGAGAATTGGACACAAATTGTTGAAATTGCTAGAAGAACTTGAAGATTTGAGGCATAGATTGTATAATTGAGCTTGTCATCTTATAATTCAAGGTCTAAGGTAGCATCCCATCTTCTTATTTTAGTGTTTGAGCTTAATCTTGCATGATTCATGCCCAATTAGAGAGCTAGGCCATGATTTAGTGCAAATAGGTTGGATTATGCTTGAATTGTTGCATGCATGCTTGAATTGGTGCATTTTGGAGTTGAATTCATGATGGATTGTACATGCATGCTCATATTTCTATCAAAGTCCATGTTTTCATTTTGTTTTCCAACTATTGAGCTCATTAGAGCAAAATTGGAACCTTGAATTTGGTTAAAAGCTCATGCATTGCATGTTCATCTTGCTCTTGAAAAATGGTTTGAATTTGGGTTTGAATTAAACACCCTTGGGCTTTGATTTCTTAAATTGAGTTTTGAAACTTGTTGTACATTAGGTTTGCAAGAGTTTTTCCAGAAATAGCCCAAGAGGATCGAAAATGTTGCTTTTGAACTTGGTTTTGAGTTTGGGACTCAAATCTGGAATTTCCAGATTTTGGTTGTCCGCTCGAGCGGAAGAAGTAGCGCTCGAGCGGAGAAATCGAGCTCCCAGCATCTTACACTGTGCATCAGTCCGCTCGAGCGGAGTATTGGGCGCTCGAGCGGAGGACTAGGTGACACGCTCGAGCGGGCGTCGAGCGGAGATTTCACCTATCCAGTACTTTTTGGTCCGCTCGAGCGGGGACCTTTGTTTGCTTGACCGCTCGAGCGGGGAAACCTGCGCTCGAGCGGGACTCTGTTTCACTGAAAATTCTGCAAATGTTTTCTAAGTGCATCTTTGCATCCTCTTTCCATCCTAGGCATTCCTAGGGCGTATTTAAGGCATCTTAATGAGGATGTAGGTGTAGAACACACCGAGGCATTTAAGGATTAAGTTATTATCCTTCCCAACTGTATAGCTTAGTGTGTTCGATCTGTTAACTGTGTAGGGTTGGCGACTGAGGAAACGCGCTCTAGATGCTATTAGCCCAATCTCTGTGAGTAACGATTGTGTAAAGATATGTTCAAAATGGTTATCTTTTGAATACTGAACTGAACTGTTTATTGAACTGATATTATTTACTGAATGAATGTATATCCTGTATTCTGAACTGTATTGTGGCATCCTTAGCACTTACTGTTTACCGTTACTGTTACAGAGCTCTGTCGGTTCCCTTGTGGAACCATACTGTTTACTGATTGATGGCCATCATTACTATTGGGTCTGTTAAGACCCGGTCCTTTTGGACCTACTGTTTATAGGCTAATGGGTGTACCACATATGACTGATTGACTGAAATACTGAAAGACTGAAATACTGTTTAATGAACTGTTTTCATTACTGTAAGGACATTCATTCATAACCTCTTTACGCTTTATGTTATTCACTGGGCTTTAGCTCACTGTTTATATATATATATGTAGGTTCTCAGCAGCCAGACCGGAGCTAGGAGCGTGGGTTAGTCCCCAGTTTTGTCAAGCCAGCCTATGTGCCTCACTGCGAGGTTCCGAGACGCCATGCCATGGCTTGGGGTGCTTTTTGTTTCCCCACTTGTCTCCCTACTATTTGGTGTTACTGTTTAGACTGTTATCCCTCTTGCTGCACTGTTGTCAAGGGATTTGATCCCTGTACTGACTGACTGTAAATGATTGTATAGACTGTATATAGACTGTACTGTTTTGAACTGTATGAATGCATGAAAAATGTTTTTGGCATACAGATTTTCACAGCTCAATGGACACTAGTTACTTACTGTATTGGCTTCCGCCAGGCCCTGTACTCTGTTTAACTGTATTACTGTTCAGTAGGCCTTCGGTAATCTCGGATTACTGGCCAGTTACGGTGCTAAACCCATAGGGCCAGGTTTGGGTCGTGACAGTTAAGTATCGTGATGGCCAGTAACTGAAGTTACCTACGGCCAATTCAAAAACAAATTAATAAACGCGAGCGGAAGAAATATTTAAGTAAGGGTACCAAAATAATCATTGGAGTTTCTATTTTTATTACAAAATTATATTGACCAAAAAGGCCGATATTTACATATATAAAAAATATCATAAAAATACTGTGTGTGTCTATTCCGCAGCCCCGCATCTAAGACTTTCCAGAAGCTATTTCTGAATTGCATGTTTCCTGAAAATTGGTAAAAAACTATAAGCACATGGCAGAGTGAGAAATATTATACCAAAAGTATAAGGGACACGAAATAACCATGGATCGTTAGTTAGGCCAAAACATTTACATAAACAAATCATTTAAGTAGCAGAACTGAAATACAGAAAATATGTAAATAAATACCATAACCACGGTACAGAACAGAACAGAACAGAGGTCACAGATGTGACAGTCAGCACAGAGGTACGGATTCAAGAGGTGGCTCGTACGGATTCTAGAGGTGGCTCCCACAATAGTGTAGCACTTAGTTCCGCACAGAACAGAGGTCAATGGATCCATGACAAACAGAGGCCAATGGTTATTTAAGTCCCCCAAGGCGTAGGACTCCCGTGGTAGTACTTACAAAACATAATTTTATATAAGGGTCATAGCCAAATATTCTTTAAAAGTAAAACAATCATATCCATGGGTTTCCTTTTCACAAATAGGATTCAGATAATAAAACCACGTAACTGAAATCTTTATAAAACATAACTTTTATTAATATACTAATAAAATATAACTTGTATAAAATAGATTTTGGTAAGTCAAAACATACGTAAAATACATTTTGGTGACTCAACCTCCGTTTGGGAAGTGGGTTGGCTCTTTGGCTTTTTGGCTCTTTTGGCTATATGAGCCTAGGCTCAAAAGCTTGGTTTGGGAAGGGCTTTTTGGTTTTTTGGCTTTTTTGACTTTTTTTGTGAGAGAAGAGTGTAATGATTATGGGTTGGATGTGATTTTTTGTCTTTTGTGGCTCAAAATTGCTATTTTGTCTTTTGTGGCTCATTGAGCCAAAAAAGCCCAATGAGCCACTTCCCAAACCATGCCTCAAGGTATAATATAACTCACCTTAACTTTAATACCTTACTCTTCCTTTCCACTATCAAAAACCATTTTAACTTCCACTATTCTTTCCTTTTTTTCTTCTCTTCCTTTCCCTCTTTGCCTTTCCTTCTTTCATTTCCTTTTTTTCTTTCTGTTCTCCAGGTCGCTCAACTCTCCCAATTTATAAGCAGCACTGTTAGGGGGCCCGAATTTGGGTGCCCCTAATGGCTCAAATTTCCCTATCAGGTAAAGAAAAAAACAAAAAAAAAAAAACAAAGTTACCAAAATTGGAAAATTTGAGCCATTTGAGCCACAGTTTTTAGGGCCCCCAAACATTATTCATTTATAAGGGATTGAATTCGTAAGGCCCAAGAAACTGCCACGCGTCCCCCCCCTATTAATTAATCCAAGCTTATCTCCAAGCTAACTTAATTATTTATTTATATTTTCACCCTTAAATTTTTAATAATTATATTATTTTACAAAATTACGCATAATAATATATAATAACTCATATATTTTCTTAACTGAGATTAAATAATATTAGTATAAATTCTATAGCATAAGAAAAAATTTGGGTTGTTACAATCTTCCCTCCTTTTAAAATTTCGTCCTCGAAATTTGCCATGTGTAAGCTATCCGCTGCGCACTCTGATAAATATATGTTAGATGATTAATCTGATAGAAAAATAGGACCTATAGGACCTCAAAAAAAAAAATTTTACCAAAAATGACTTATTGTCTAGTTGTCAAAAATTAGTTTGAGACAAAATAAGAAATAATGGGTGACTTGAAAAACTTTTCATTCGTTTTGTTTATGATAAAATAAATAAAAATGAGAACATAATGACAGAATTATATGTAAGAATTGAAAAATTTGAGATGAACTTTTCATTGATGGGAAATAGTTTCAAAATTAGTATCTCCACTTTTTTTTTTATAAAAAAAAACATCGAATTAAATTTTTTTTTTTTTTTTTTGAATACTGAACTGAAAATTATATGCATTTAATTATATTATAATTTTGGTAGGTGATTGAACCCGACATCCTTCTGTTCTTGTTCTTCTTTTACTAGAACAATATAAATTATATCTAATATCCTTCACAAATTAGGCACACTAAAAATTTTTTTTATCTATATATATAATCATATAAAATTATAATATAATTAAATCGACTAACAAAATGTAATATGTAGGAATTAATTACCCACTATCCCACTTCTTAAATGTGCATGTGTACTATGCTCCAATGATGATTTTTTTTTTTTTTTTCTAAAAAAACCATTGCTCTGATACCATTTGTCACGACCCGCTCCCCGTACCCAAGGGTTAAGTATCGTGATGGCCAGTAACTGAAGTTACCTACGGCCAATTCAAAAACAAATTAATAAACGCGAGCGAAAGAAATATTTAAGTAAGGGTACCAAAATAATCATTGGAGTTTCTATTTTTATTACAAAATTATATTGACCAAAAAGGCCGATATTTACATATATAAAAATATCATAAAAATACTGTATGTGTCTATTCCGTAGCCCCGCATCTAAGACTTTCCAGAAGCTATTTCTGAATTGCATGTTTCCTGAAAATTGGTAAAAAACTATAAGCACATGGCAGAGTGAGAAATATTATACCAAGAGTATAAGGGACACGAAACAACCATGGATCGTTAGTTAGGTCAAAACATTTACATAAACAAATCATTTAAGTAGCAGAACTGAAATACAGAAAATATGTAAATAAATACCATAACCACGGTACAGAACAGAACAGAACAGAGGTCACAGATGTGACAGTCAGCACAGAGGTACGGATTCAAGAGGTGGCTCGTACGGATTCTAGAGGTGGCTCCCACAATAGTGTAGCACTTAGTTCCGCACAGCACTTTGTTCCGCACAGAACAGAGGTCAATGGATCCATGACAAACAGAGGACCACAAAGTGGTCAAACAGAGGCCAATAGTTATTTAAGTCCCCCAAAGCGTGGGACTCCCGTGGCAGTACTTACAAAACATAATTTTATATAAGGTCATAGCCAAATATTCTTTAAAAGTAAAACAATCATATCCATGGGTTTCCTTTTCACAAATAGGATTCAGATAATAAAACCATGTAACTGAAATCTTTATAAAACATAACTTTTATTAATATACTAATAAAATATAACTTGTATAAAATAGATTTTGGTAAGTCAAAACATGCGTAAAATACATTTTGGTGACTCAAGGTATAATATAATTCACCTTAACTTTAATACCTTACTCTTCCTTTCCACTATCAAAAACCCTTTTAACTTCCACTATTCTTTCCTTTTTTTCTTCTCTTCCTTTCCCTCTTTTCCTTTCCTTCTTTCATTTCCTTTTCTTCTTTCTGTTCTCCAGGTCGCTCAACTCTCCCAATTTATAAGGGATTGAATTCGTAAGGCCCAAGGAAACTGCCACGCGTCCCCCCTTATTAATTAATCCAAGCTTATCTCCAAGCTACCTTAATTATTTATTTATATTTTCATCCCTAAATTTTTAATAATTATATTATTTTACAAAATTACGCATAATAATATATAATAACTCATATATTTTCTTAACTGAGATTAAATAATATTAGTATAAATTCTATAGCATAACAAAAAAATTGGGTTGTTACAAACTAAAAGCTAGCTTTTTAGCTTTTTAGTTTTTTTAGCCAAAGAAGCCAGGTTTTTTAGCTAAAGAAGCCAAGTTTTTTGCCAAAAAAGCCACTAAAAAAGTCAAAAAATTAGTTTTTTACTAATTTCCCAAAACACCACATAATAATGATGGCATGGCATTCTTTTGAAATGGAAAAAGATAATGTTTGGCAAATGACATGCATATGCATTCACCTTATGATTTCGTTAAGTTTCATACATAGTGTTAAAGTATTTCTACTAGTTTTAGCTCAGCCTATGTGAAAAATAACTTTCAGGTGCCGATGATATACCTCTACCAAGAATTTAACTTGGGAGGACCGTGGAGATGAAGGCTTGTTTTTGTTTCTTTGTTGTATTTATATTTTGCATAAGTCTCGGGCTTTTTAATTGTTTTGGACTTGATTCATCTTGTTGTAACCAAGCAATATCTTGGAAATATGTAGTCATTAGGGCATAAACTTATCTGCATTACTTTTTGTTTTAGTTCACTCATATATGGCATATACTATAGATTCAAGATCTAAGATTTATAAATGTATACTTGCATATGTCATCATTTGTATGGTAAAAAAATATAAATAAAAGGTTAGGTGCCGTTTGGTAACACTTACATTTTCAGTTTTCTGTTTATATTTACAAAAATTTTAAAAACTCAAATAAAAACTTGTTTGGTAAATTTTTTATTTATAAATTAGTGATCTCAGTTTATAAATTTGGCCAAAAAATGTAAACTCAAAAAAGGTGTTTCCATTTTGAGTTTTCAAAATTTTTTTTTTTTTACCACCCAACACCAGCTACTACCCGCCACTATTTTCCACCACCGTCTTCCGCCACCATCACTCACCACCCACTTGCCACCACCACCCACCACCCGCCACCACTACCCACCTGCCACCCACCACCCACCCACTCGCCGCCGCCACCACCACCACTACCACCCACCACCCACTTGTCATCCACCCACCACTACCATCCACCGCCCGCCACCACCGCCCGCCATCTACCCGCCACCACCACTCACCATCCATCCACCTGCCACCACCATCCACCACCCGCCACCACCAGCCACCCACTACCACCAGCCACCCACCCGCCACCACCACCCACTTGCTACCAGCCACCACCCGCCACCCACCTGCCACTGCCACCCGCTACCACCACCATCACCACCCACTCGCTACCACCCACCACCCGCCATCGTCACCGACCCACCATCACCACCCGCTACCACCGCCCCACCCCCCGCCATCCGCCACCTACCTGCCACCACCACCACTTACCCGTCACCACCCACCACCCACTCGCGACCACCCACCACCACCCACTACCACCCACCGTCACCACTTTCCACCACCGTCTTCCGCCACCACTTGTCATTTCTCACTCTTTTTTATATTTTTAAATTTTTTTAAACATTTTGTCAATTACCAAACGCATTTGTAGTTTATGTTTTTCTAAAAATAAACAAAAAAATAAACAAAAATCAGTTTATAAAATTTTTGTAAATATAAATTGAAAATGTAAACGTTACCAAACAGACCCTTAATATTTCGTATGTTTATGTTTTCTATTGGGTATTATAAGATGGGTTGTCATTATTATTTTAGGGCATTACAAAATCGATCCGATAACTATAATCACATTAATTTATTACATTTGTCTTTACAAAAATAGATGGTCTAATTTTTAAATAATATTTGACTATTCATTTTATTTTATTTTTTTGTAAACAAATGTCATGAACTAATATAGCTACATTTATCATATTAATTTCACTTTTTTCATCAATAATCTATATATTTTAATTTAAAAAATAAATTATTTATATTATCCTATAGTGTGACATTACGGGTGCAAGCAACAAGGAAAGTGATACACAAACGAAAAAACGAAAAAAGCGAATAAGGCCCCGTTTGGGAACCCTTACATTTAGTCAAAAAGTTATTAAAAAAGTCAAAAAGTCAACAACCCATACCAAAAAGTCAAAGATTCTCTTTTCTCTCTACTTTTTGCACATCTTTTTGTAAAAAGTCAAAAAAATCATCCCAAACATACTAGTTTTTTTTAGCTCATATTTTAGCTAAATAGTCAAAAAGTTACTAAATTAGCATGTTTCCAAACGATGCCTAAATTAATGTAGTTACATTGAAATTTATTTTTTTAAACAAAGTATCCACTTTTGTAAACCAACGAATTACCAATAAATATATAAATATGTTTATTAGTAGGGAGGAAAAATTACAAAGTTCAGTTGAGGTGATAGCTGGGATTTAATAATAATCTGTTTGGAATGAAGCAAATTTGGTAGAAACTTAGATTTAATTAAACTAGTTTAAATTAATCTGATTACCCACAATTGCCTTGTTTGCTTCTTGTCTTTTTTTTTTAAAAAAAAAAAACAAAAAAACACAACACTTAATATATTACACATTCGACAATTAGTTGTTTAATAAAGTATATCGGAATATAAAATAGATTTCAAAAAGGATAAAGAAAATCTCATCGCAAAAAAGATACGAGTCTTAATGGGGGGGGGGGGGGGGGGAACAAAAACAAACCTCTACGTAGGGGGAAGAAAAC
This sequence comes from Camellia granthamiana, assembly GCA_036172215.1. Lineage (NCBI taxonomy): Eukaryota > Viridiplantae > Streptophyta > Magnoliopsida > Ericales > Theaceae > Camellia > Camellia granthamiana. The sequence goes on from CM069914.1 coordinate 45,642,855, forward strand.
CTCCATAAAATGAGAAAAACTCTGCATAGAGAGATATTATTTTAAAAAAAAAACAAAACAAAACAAAACAAAATGATCACCACCAAACAAATAATACTAATCACCTTCACGATCCATTCATCGTCGCAACTAAGGGTCATCAATGGGACAAGCCGAGCTTATCTAGCCCACAACTATTGTGTCCATGTCTCATATATTAATAGATTTTTCAAGTTTTGACCAGTCAACGTGCTGGTACACGAACTGGGCTTATTTAAAAAAATTAAAACATCCTACTCGTAAATCAAAATCTTACAGGTCAAAATCAAACTGAACTGGGTTACACATTTCTTATTAGACTTATATTATTAAGTTCTACACATTTATTTTTGTCTTTTTTAATAATTCATATGATCAAATTAATTAATATTATTAAAACAATGAAATTAAAGTATAAATTCATCAAATTAACAGATTATGACAATGTTATATGTAAAGAGTTGAGAGTTAGGAAGATATCACCGATCACTGGGGGGGGGGGGGGGGGGGAACAAAAACAAACCTCTACATAGGGGGCAGAAAACCTCCATAAAATGAGAAAAACTCTGCATAGAGAGATATTATTTTAAAAAAAAAACAAAACAAAACAAAATGATCACCACCAAACAAATAATACTAATCACCTTCACGATCCATTCATCGTCGCAACTAAGGGTCATCAATGGGACAAGCCGAGCTTATCTAGCCCACAACTATTGTGTCCATGTCTCATATATTAATAGATTTTTCAAGTTTTGACCAGTCAACGTGCTGGTACACGAACTGGGCTTATTTAAAAAAGTTAAACATCCTACTCGTAAATCAAAATCTTACAGGCCAAAATCAAACTGAACTGGGTTACACATTTCTTATTAGACTTATATTATTAAGTTCTACACATTTATTTTTGTCTTTTTTAATAATTCATATGATCAAATTAATTAATATTATTAAAACAATGAAATTAAAGTATAAATTCATCAAATTAACAAATTATGACAATGTTATATGTAAAGAGTTGAGAGTTAGGAAGATATCACCGATCACTATCAAATTCAATTTTAACAAATTATGTTTTGTGTAATTTTTTTTAAAGTATAATTTATAAGGATAATATGGGTTGTCTAATTTTTTTTTTTTTTTTTTTATATTATAAATAGAATAATATTGATTTTAATGGATTAAAATTGAATTTAAAAATGTTATTTTTTTGGATAATATTATTATTATTATTATTTTTTGGACGGGATAGTTTGAGTAGGGATGATGGGATGGTTAGGCTAAATTTACCCATGCGGGCTTGTACGAGCCGGGTTCATGGGCGAGGTCGGGTTTCAAACCTTTGTCCAAAACCTTAAATCATCTTCTATGGAATGGGACGGGCTGGACAATCAAGTGGACTGGAACGGACCATGGGACGGGTTCAACTAGTTGCGTAATACCAGGTTTTTTTTTTATGACCCCTAGTCACAACCGATAGCTTTAGTACCTTAATTCCCAACTCTACATTATAAAATAAAATATTTTGGATTTGAGGTAGTCACCTAACATATAACAATGTGTTCAACAGTATTAGATCTCGGTCATGAATCAAATATAAGATTAAATGTGAAAGCTTTCTTGGTATCAAGTCGATAATGGAAAAAAGAAGAATGACAATGGCTAGCATGGTAAAAGAAACAGTGAGAGAAGAAACGGAGGGGAGAGGAAAGTTAAAAGCACTACCCTCTCCTCCTCAAGAAAAGAGAAAAAGAGAACGACTAGGGTTCTTTAGAAGGAGTGTAGGGTTTCTTGTGGTCATTCTAGCTTTTGTTAATACCTTTGTCATTGAAGTTTCTAGAATGGGAATTCTAATAGACACATCCTTGAAGGGGTATACCATATGCACCTCTAGTTATGTTTTTTTTTTTTTTGAAAATTTTATCGGTAAGTCTCATACACAAAATTCAAAACTTATCTAATCTCAAAACAAATACTTGCACCAATCAGTCTTACATATTTTTAATTGTTACTAATTTTTTTTTTTAAATTTACAGACCCTGTTACAATCCACTACCGTCGAACTTCCGTTAGACGGTCACCAGAGACTCGTTGGAATGTCCAACATCACTAGGAAGTTGTCGGAGTATCGCTGGAAGTTCGCTGGAGTGTTATGTCACAAGAAGTCGCCGGATGTCCAGAATGTAACAACCCAGATTTTTAATTATTCTGTAGAATTTATACTAATATTATTTAATCACAGTTAGGAAAATATATAATTTATTATATATTATTATGCATAATTTTGTAAAATAATATAATTATTAAAAGTTTATGGGTCAAAATATAAATATAAATAATAATAATAATAATGGGTGTGGTAATAAAATAAATAATTAATTTTCTATTGGTATATGATAGAGCGTAATTTAATTAGAGATTAATTTATTTATATAGTTATAATAGAATTAGGATCAAAATATAATTATAGAAAATTAATTAGATAAGTATAAATCTTGAGAGATTAAACCCAAATCTTGCCGTGGATACGTGGTGACTAATGAGAGGGCTTGCCTTCCTATAAATGGGAGAAGATTAGGATCAGTGTAAGAAAAATAAAGAAAAGGAAAATGAAGAAGGAAAGAAAGAAAAGAAACAAAAGGAAAAGGAAAAAGGAAAGAAAGAAAAGAAAGAAAGAAAGAAAGAGAGAGAGGAAATGAAGAAAGAAATAAGGGAAGTCGAAAGGATCTTTGATAGTGGAAAAAAAGAGTAAGGTATTAAAGTTAAGGTGAGTTATATTATACCTTGAGTCACCAAAATGTATTTTACGTATGTTTTGACTTACCAAAATGTATTTTATACAAGTTATATTTTATTAGTATATTAATAAAAGTTATGTTTTATAAAGATTTCAGTTACGTGAATTATTTTCTGAACCCTATTTGTGAAAGTGAAACCCATGGATATGTTTGTTTATATTTTAAAGAATATTTGGTTATGACCTTATAAACAATTATGTTTTGTAAGTACCACCACGGGAGTCCCACGCCTTAAGGGACTTAAATAACCATTGGCCTCTGTTTGGTTCCTTTGTGGCCATCTGATCCATTGACCTCTGTTAACTCATGGATATGTTTGTTTTACTTTTAAAAAATATTTGACTATGACCTTATAGACAATTATGTTTTGTAAGTACCACCACGGGAGTCCCATGCCTTGGGGGACTTAAATAACCATTGGCATTTGTTTGGTCACTTTGTGGCCCTCGATCCATTGACCTCTGTTCTGTGCGAACCAAAGTGCTATGCGGAGCTAAGTGCTACACTATTGTGGGAGCCACCTCTAGAATCCGTACGAGCCACCTCTTGAATCCGCACCTCTATTCTATGCGGACCAAAGTGTTGTGCAGAGCTAAGTGCTATATTATTGTGGGAGCCACCTCTAGAATCCGTACGAGCCACCTCTTGAATCCGTACCTCTGTTCTGACTGTCATTTCTGTGACCTCTGTTCTGTTCTGTTCTGTACCGTGATTATGGTTATTTATTGATTTACATAATTTCTGTATTTCAGTCCTGCTACTTAAATGATTTATTTACCAAACTGAGTTATGTAAATGTTTTGGCCTAATTAACTATCCATGGTTATTTTGTGTCCCTTATACTCTTAGTATAATATTTCTCACTCTGCCAAGTACTTATAGTTGTTTACCAATTTTCAGGAAACATGGCAATTCAGAAATAGCTTTTGGAAAGTCGTAGATGCGGGGTTGCGGAATAGACACACACAGCACTTTTATGATATTTTTATATGTAAATATCGGCATTTTTGGTCAATATAATTTTGTAATAAAAATAGAAGCTCCGATGATTATTTTGGTACTCTTATTTAAATATTACTTCCCTCGCGTTTATTGATTTGTTTAAGAATTGACCGGAGGTAACCTCAGTTACTGGCCATCACAATACTTAACCCTTTGGGTACGGGGAGCGGGGTCGTGACACAGAAAGTTTACTAGACATTAAGAATATTGTCAGAGACTCACCAAAATATCTAAAATATTGTTGAAAAAAAAAAGTGAATGGAGAAATTAGAGAAAAAAAAAAAAAAAAGCAAAATGTGTAAAATATTGATAAATTGAAAAAAAAAAAAAAAAAAAAAGGTAACCAAAAAATAATAATAATAACAATGAGAAAAAAAAACATATGTTGTTTTTTAATTTTTGTAAGGTTATAATCTCTAATATTGATTAAACTGAAAAACAAGTTTTGAAACTGTAAAATGTTATAATTTCAAAGAAAAAATATGTTAAGCATTTATTCTTATTAATCAAATTGAAAAATATGTTATGAAACTACAGTAAAATTTTACAGTTTTTTACCGCCCTATAACTAAAACTCGAAAACAACTTATTCAGAATTTGAAAATTTTCTCCACTAAAACAAGGAAAAAGAAGTGTATAGTAGAGAAAATGTAGAAAAATTAAAAAATCGAATAACAGAGACAGATATAGAGAGAGAATTGTACTCCAACTATTTTTTATCTAGATCTAGTTGGATATGATATAGATCTACTCAAATCTGATGTAGATTACTTAGATTTACATCAGATTTGTGTAAATCTACTCATCTTCTTCGTCGAAAACATATATTCTTCATTGTCGATGAGGGTAAAGTAAAGAATCAGCTGTCGGTGATTGTTGATGAACCTCAATCGATGGTGGTCGTTAATTGGCCCATGACTATATATCAGAAAGAAAAATAGAAAGAGAAAAAACAAAACGTGGTCGCTGGTTGCCATTCACCGAAAATCAGGAAGAGAAAGAGGTAGAGAAAAAGAAAAACGTTAGAAGACTTTTGGGTATAAACAAAATGTTTTGAGACTAAACAGGCCACACCTCTTTCAAAGAGGACTTGTTGGTAATTTGCCCTTTTCTTTTTTAGTTATGACTATATTTCTTCTTTCGTTGTGACATTATTTTAGTTATCACTCATGCGATTTTTAGTGATGCCTCATATTATATTTAGTTATGACATTTTTTTAATTATGATTCAGAAAATATAAAATTGTGTCATTTTTTCTTTAATTATAAGGTGCATATAATACATACCCTTTAAAAAGTGTGTACCATAGTGTTTCTATTCTAGAGTAGATTATATATTCTTATGATTTGAGTCAGTTGTACAACATTTTACTTGTTCCCAAAGTGGGTTGACTTTCTGGTTTTTTTGGCTATTTTAGCCTGGGTTAAAAATCTTGGTTTGGGGAAGAGTTTTTTGGCTTTTTTGACTTTTTTTGTGAGAGAAGAGTGTAATGATTATGGGTTGGATGTGATGTTTTGTTTGTTGTGGCTAAAATAATCTATTTTGTCTTTTGTGACTAAAATAGCCAAAAGAGCCCACAAAATCACTTTCCAAACGGTGCTTGAAAATTGTTCCAAAATGTGATTAAGGACTGAAAAACCAACCCCAACGTTGGGCTAATAAGCTAGAATTATCTACTTGAGGAAAATTACATCTAAGCGCAAATCAAAGTTGAAAATTGAAAGCACTAAATTACTTTTATTTATCGAATGTGTCTGTTGAAAATTTGTACTAAATTTTAATGTACTAAATTATATACAGATTGAAACGATTTATTGTGATCCTTTCATTTTCAATCAAACACATTCATCATTGTTCTTGTGGTCCTATTGATTTTCAGTGAGCCATCTCAGGGCCAACCTTAGTGATTCAAACACTTTGGGCTCATTTGGTTCAATTTTAGAATCCATTTTTCAAAATCGAAAATCCAAAACTCAAATCTAATTATGAGTTTCGGATTTTCACAACATATATTTCAAATCTTATTTTGAACCCGTTTTTTCAAAATCCAAAACTTAAAACTTGTTTGTTTTGGGCTTTACAAACAAGTTTTTAAAACCCAAAATCCAAAACATGTTTGTCAAAACATGTTTGTTTGTTTTGTTTTGGGTTTTTATAGGTTTGTTTGGTTTTCAAGTAATTAAAATCAATATTGTTTGGTTTTCAAGTATTGACTAAATAATTTTTTATATTTGAGATGTTGATGATCTATATATATTAAATAGTGAACAAAATGTGAAGAAATCAAAACAAATTTAATAAATACATAAAATATTAAACTTGTATTAGTTTTTAAACTGGGTGAATTTTATTTTTATTTATTTTTGTATATTTGTCATTATTCAGTAATTTTATAAAAGTTTTTCATGAATGTGAAACGCTTTAAATGTATGTAGTTTGAGTAAATATAAAACCAGAAAAGAAATATTAAAATTTCTAAAACGTTCATAAAAAATAATAAACACAAAGTGAAACTCTATCATATAGATTAGATTAGATGTATCTAAAAAGTACAGTTAAATTATGTATAAAACAAATTTGACTATAATATTGCAAAAAAACATTTGACTACAAGACAAGAAACACAATACCCAACAAATCTCAAAATTGAGTTTTGAAAACTCATAAAAAAAAAAAAACAAGCTTTGATCTTGAATCTTATATGTTCTCTGCCCCATTTGGTGTCACTTAAAGTCAACTTAGTGCGGTTTTGGGAACCAAAATAAAAAGTCACGTTTTTGTCAAAATGTCCAAAAATGCAAGTGGCAAAAAACGCAACAAAATTGGTTTGGGAAGTGCGAAAAACGCAAGTGTGAAATTACAAATTGAGGCCTATGACAAAAAAATAAAAAAATAAAATTCTTATGTTTGGTAAAGGTATTTTGGTCATTTTAATTTAATTTGACACCATAAACAAATATTAAACTAAAAAGACAAAAGCCAGCTTTTTACCAATTTCTCAAATCACTTTCCAAAAAGCTAAAAAGTTTGGTAAAAAGTCAAAAGCCAGCTTTTTTACCAACTTTTCAAAACACCCCTTAGTTAGCTTATTTGATTAAGATAAGTTTTTTTTTTTAGAGAGGATTAAAATAAGTTTAGTAATGGCGTTTGATTGCAATTTCATATTATAATTTATTCCACCTTTTCAGTTTATTTGGTCCAAATAAGTGAGATTCTCTTAAATTTACAATTTGTTACTTTTAGCTTATTTTAAATCCTAAAATTATTATGGACAAAAAAATCCTACCTCTTTTGCCTTAATTATAATTTTTGAGATCATCTTGGCCAATTTATATGACAAACAAGTTACTAAACATGTTCAACTTTGGTAAGGCATTTTCATCCACCCCCATCTTCTTTATTGTCTGTATTCAAAGCGCCTGATTATTTTCTTAGACAAGTCCAATCTAGTTGTTGTTGATTTTTATGGTCTTCATCTAAAGGGAAGGGGGTATGCTGGAAGAAATGGAGTTCTTTGTGTCAGTCCAAGTTTGCTGGAGGGTTGGGTTTTTGTGATTTGGGTTGTTTTAATCAAGCGGTGTTGGCCAAACAAGCTTGGCGGTTGATTTCGTGCCATTATAGCAAAATATATTTTAGTGGCACTACATTAATGGCATATTTTTAGAAAATGTCACAAAAAATGATATTTAGTGGCACGTTTTTGAAAAATGTCACAAAACGACAAACATAAAAGGTTCTAGTGACATTTCAATGAACAAGTGTCGCAAAACTACAACAAAAACATACTTTAGTGGCACTACACTAGTGGCATATTTTTAGAAAATGCCACAAAAATGATATTTAGTGGCACGTTTTTTAAAAATGCCACAAAACAACAAACATAAAAGGCTCTAGTGACATTTCAATGAACAAGTGTCACAAAACTATAACAAAAACATACTTTAGTGACACTATACTAGTGGCATGTTTTTAGAAAATGCCACAAAAATAATATTTGGTGACACATTTAGATAAATGCCACAAAGCTACAAACATATAAGGTTCTAGTGGCATTTCAATAAAGCAATGTCACATCAATTTTATGACATTTTATAAAATAATGACACAAAAAATTATGTTCGTGACATTTACCAACAGATGCCACTAAACTTTAGTAGCAATGCATTTTTTAAAAAATGTCAGGACACTAGGTAGGTGCAAATTACTTTTTATGGCACTTAGGTGAAAAGTTTCATAAACAAATATTTTATAGCATTTTGAGAAATGTCACTAAGTCAAAAACTTTCCAAGCTTATAATGACATTTTTGAAAAAACAAAAAATGCCAATATATTTTTAAAATTTTTACAATGCAGTAAATGATTAAAAATAAATAAATTAAACTCAATATACACTACAGGAAAAAGGATATTCGGCGACTAAATTTCTTGACCAAAAAAAATTTGGTCATTGAAAGTATAGCTTTCAACAACCAAAACAGCATTAGTAGCCAAAAGTAAAGCTTTTTGGCGACTAAACAATTTTAGTAGCCAAAAGTCTACAATTGGCGACCAAAACTAAGTTTGGTTGCTGATTATATGGGTTTTAGTGACAAAAAAAAAATTTAGTAGCTCAAAGTAAAGCTTTTTGGTGACTAAAAAAATTTTAGTAGCCAAAAGTCTATAATTGGCAACTAAAAATTAAGTTTAGTCGCCAAAAGTGGTTATTTTTAGCGCGGGAGAACTAAAATCCTAAGGCGGGAATTAAATTTTTTAGCGACCAAAATTTTGATAGCTGAAAGTGCATCTTTGGTGACCAAATTCGATTTTGGTCAGCAAAAGTTAAGTTTTTTAGCAACAAAAAAACAATTAGTAGCCAAAAGTATAGCATTGGCGACCAAAAAATATTTTTAGTCGCCAAAAGTGGTCTTTTTTTATTTTACTAGTAAATAGTTTATTTTACATAAATTATGTTCAATAAAATAATTATGTTTATACATATACTTTTATATTAATATAGATGTATGTACTATATAAATAATATATATTGCATATATAATCATATGGTGCTATAGAGGTGTAGTGGGAAGAGTGTGGTGTATAAGGTTTATGGTGCGAGAGGTTGGCGGTTCAAGTCTCTGCAAAAGCAGATCAAATTGTTCTACAACGAATTATCGTCACAAATGGCACTTGATAGCGTCACGAATAGTGCCTACCATGACATTAAAGTGTCATTGAAAGGTTTTAGTCTTGATGGTGTAATGACACTTATATGTGTCACTAACTCTTTTTTTAATGGCGCTTGATAGTGCCACAAATAATATCTACCATGACATTAAAATGTCATTGAAAATTTTTAGCCATGATAGTGCAGTGACACTTGCAAGTATCTACCGTGGCACTCGTATCTACCGTGGCACCGATAGAAGTGGCACTTGTTCAAAATGCCACAAGACCAAAAAATGTCATTAGAAGAATAGTTTTGTGGCACTTTCAAATGTCACTAAACTAAGAAAATGTTGTAGTGTGCCCTTCTTCCTTAGTCAGGTTTTGAGAGCGAAATATTGTAAATCGACTTCTTTTAGCTTGGCCTCTTGTTCGAAATATTGTATGGCGCGATTTGTCTTTGAGTTTTGACGTGTCTTTGTTAAGTGTGAATTTCTTTGTTGATTGGTTTAGGTGGTAGGTGAGAACTGCCTGGATCAATGATGGATCCAAGAGGGGCTAGGGGGCGGCCGCATCCCTAAAAATTGAAAAAATATTATATATTATATTAGAAATTTTAAATTAATTTAAAATTATAGGAGTTCGCACTCTCAAATTTTTTTTAGATAATTTCAAAATTATATAGAGTAACTCCTTAATTTTTTAAACTATAGAGTAGTCCCTTAAAATCATAATCCTGAATCTGTTCCTGCTTTGGATGATGATGCTATTTGCTTATCTGTTATTATAATGTGGGCTATTTGGCATCAAATCCTCTTGTTTATCAGCAAAATGCCACAAGACCAAAAAATGTCATTAGAAGAATAGTTTTGTGGCACTTTCAAATGTCACTAAACTAAGAAAATGTTGTAGTGTGCCCTTCTTCCTTAGTCAGGTTTTGAGAGCGAAATATTGTAAATCGACTTCTTTTAGCTTGGCCTCTTGTTCAAAATATTGTATGGCGCGATTTGTCTTTGGGTTTTGACGTGTCTTTGTTAAGTGTGAATTTCTTTGTTGATTGGTTTAGGTGGTAGGTGAGAACTGCCTGGATCAATGATGGATCCAAGAGGGGCTAGGGGCGGCCACATCCCTAAAAATTGAAAAAATATTATATATTATATTAGAAATTTTAAATTAATTTAAAATTATAGGAGTTCGCACTCTCAAATTTTTTTTAAATAATTTCAAAATTATATAGAGTAACTCCCTAATTTTTTAAACTATAGAGTAGTCCCTTAAAATCATAATCCTGAATCTGTCCCTGTTCTGGATGATGATGCTATTTGCTTATCTGTTATTATAATGTGGGCTATTTGGCATCAAATCCTCTTGTTTATCAGCAAAAAATTCCTAATCCCACCGATACCACTTCAGTTAATTCACCAATTGTCTGTCTTGCACAATGCTTCAAAGTTTAGCGGGTATACTCTATATCTGAATGATGTACATAAACTATTTGAATCACTGAAATGGGCCTCAGAATAGGCTTACCAAAGCCCAAACAGGATCAGTTCAATTCAATTCAATTATGTCTACCTCTGTGTGTTTTTTTTTTTTTTTTTCATTCCCATTGTGGTGCCAAAACAGTTGCTATAAATTAATCAAAAATTCATGATGCCAAATTTATAGTTATATTTGATAGATGGTTTAGTAAATGTCAAATCATGCCAAGTCATTCAAAACAAAAATCAATAGTCAAAGTTTTGTAATAAGGAGAAAATTATGATTAAAGTCAAAATTAAAAAAAAAATCAAATTATTTTAAATACTGTAACATGTTAAAATTTGATAATTAGATGGCTAAAATGATTTTTTTTTTTTGGTGAATTAGAGATCTTCTTGGTTTATACTTTAGTATGGATCTTTTTTAAATGATATTCTTGAATGAAAAATTATTAAATGCTTTTACAGTATCATTTGAAATTATCTCCATGCTACTCATGGCTAATGAATGAATATTAAATTATTTAAATCTTTTATTTATTATTTAAAATTTCGAATGTTAACAAAATTTAATGCTAAAATAAATATGATTTTTGACAAATATTTTAATACAAGCCCAAGAAAGAGTATATATACTTTTTTTTGTCTTTATATTTTTTCAACTTTATTTTATAACTGTGTTATATTGCTGAAGAATTATCTACTGTCCTTTTTTTAGGTATTTATCATTATAGATATTAAATTTGTATTCTCAATACACATAGCACCTTTTTTAGTCAAGAGAAAATGTTATTCACCATTTTGTATCGAAAATTTATATGAAATTGAGATATATGGTTTAAGTTACACCTAGAATGATTATGATTTGTAAGGATATATCTTGAAGGAATCTTTCTAGGTATAAGTTTTGCCAATCTCATTGTTAGAAGTTCAAACATTATTATAATTTTGATGGCAAAAAGAAGAAGTTTAAAACGTGAAGGAAAAGTAATTTCACTACACTGGAGTCACTAACTTGATTTTATTACATGGTATAGTCAAAATACTCCGGTATAAGAAGTGAAGATAGCTACAGTAGATAATAAAAACATTTATTTTATTGGGCCTTGGGAATAAAACATTTTAAACCCAAGAAAACCACCTTTATTTAGTGTTTCTTGCCTGGTGGAGCAACAGGTGGAGCAACATAGGAGGGTCCCCCATGACCTTGCCCAGATCCAAATCCTGACCCAGATCCAGATCCATCACCTTCGCCATAATCACCGCCTCCACCACCTGAACCTCCACCACCACCTCCCCCATTGCCACTACCATATCCTGAGCCTGAGCCTGAGCCAAACCCACTTCCTCCTCCCTTACCTCCCGAACCATATCCAGACCCCAAACCACCGCCCTCACCCCCTCCACCACCTGACCCATATCCACCACCTTTGTCTATTCCAGATCCCCCACCACCCCCGCCACCACCAGAACCAGGTCCATAACCACCACCTCCAATGCCTTGTCCACCTCCACCTCCACCTCCAACTCCACCACCTTGTCCTCCCCCTCCACCCCCTCCAATGCCTTGCCCACCTCCACTTCCACCTCCAACTCCACCCCCATAACCACCACCTTGTCCTCCCCCTTCACCCCCTCCAATGCCTTGTCCACCTCCACTTCCACCTCCAACTCCACCCCCATAACCACCACCTTGTCCTCCCCCTCCACCCCCACCCCCACCTTGCCCACCTCCAACTCCACCCCCATAACCACCACCTCGTCCTCCCCCTCCACCCCCCTCCCATGCCACCAGAACCATAACCTCCATAACCACCTGAAGCAAACCCTCCATAGCCAGGATCTTCCCCATACTTATTCAGATCGTCAACACCATAACTCTGATAATTCATGAACCTCCCTTTTGTAGCAGCTTCAACAGTCGCATAACCACAGAGCCCCAAACACACCAAAACCAAGAAAACAAGACTCCAAGAAACCACGACATTATGTCTTCCCATAACTCTCCCTCCAATTAGTACTCAAAAAGTGAGTACTGAATTGTAGTTGCAACCTCACAAAGAACACACCACCAACCACTTAATTATATATATCCAACTAGACAAAGAAAAATAAACAATAAAAGAACAAGAAAGAATGTCAAATATCAAAAAGCATGAAAAATGGGAAGGCCAGTCCTCTCACCATCTTTGTTATAGGCTGTGTATTGGACCTTTACCTAGCTAGGCTAAAGGATTGGGATGACCTAGTTTTTGTAGCCTCATGCAAAACCAAAAGACAGCTAAATAGATTGTCTAAGAGCAGAAGAAGATAATGTTGTGGTGGTGGTGGTGGTGGAGGTGGCAATGGTCCTCCCTTTTTATAGAGAGTGTTTTTGTAGAGAGGGTGTAGAGCGGCATTGGGAGCATGGATGGGGGATGGCCGCAACAGAGAGTGTGTGTGGGTGATAACGCATGCGAGGTGGTGCAGGTGGTGAGGACGATTTGCATGATGACTGGCACAAGGATGCAAAGTTGGTGTGCTATCCAATTTATCATATCCCATGTATGTATGGAATATATATATGGAGAAAAGTTAGGGATCATAAAAAAAAACTTTCAGGAAAATGATCATGAAAGATTTATGACTCTTAGATTATCTTCATTAATGTGTGGTACTTTATTTTAAGTATAATCCAATGGTCATAAATCTTTCATGATCATTTTCATGAAAGTTTTTTCATGATGCCTGACATTGCTGATATATATATATATAGAGCCTCCGTTTGGAAAGTGGGTTAGCTTTTTTGACTATTTTAACTTGGGCTAAAAAGCTTAGTTTGAAAAGGGTTTTTTGGCTTTTTGGTTTTTTTGATTTTTTTTGTAAGAGAAGAGTGTAATGATTATAGGTTAGATGTAATGTTTTGTTTGTTGTGGCTAAAATAGCCTATTTTGTCTTTTGTGACTAAAATAGCCAAAAAAGCCACAAGCTTATCTTCCCAAATGGTGCCATATATTTATACTAACACTAAACTATTATAAAAGTATAAAGAGTTTACCATGTTTTTTACTTTTTTTAAATCTCAATTTTATCCTATCAAATCTACTATATTTTCTAAAATCATAAAAAATCCTATATAAATCATCTATCTCTTTATTTTTGGAGTTGAATACTCAAAAATGATATATCTGATTCCAAAAGTCCTATATCTACTACTATTATAAAAGTGTGAAGAGCCTATCATTGTTTTTTTAAATCTCAATTTTACCCTTTCAAATCTATTATATTTTCTAAAAGTCATGAAAAGTCCTAAATCAACTATCTCTTTATTTTTGGAGTTAAACACTCAAAAATAATATATCTGCTTTCAAGAATCTCATATAAATATAAACAAACCGCTTCCCTTCTTATGAAAAAAAAAATGAACATCTCCATATTTTTTACATTGATGATGATTGAAGAACAAAAAAACAATTACTCTTTCTTTTTTCCTGTATCTGCTTCTATACTGATATGCATAATATTTACAATTGTTCACCATAGATCAAATCACTGTGAATAATTTTGGTTAAATCTTGAAGTTGTATGCATTCGTTTGAATCTAGACAGAGGAAAGTACATGCGTTTTTAAAACAGAGATTTGTGTTGCATCTCAAAATTTTGCAGGTTGTCTTCATAGACTTTCTTTTCGTTTAAAATATATTTTATGAACTGTAATATTTTACATTATATTTTAACAACCAAGGTATAATGTCAAAATTCTAAACAAGAACTACTTTCGTTGATTTTATTTTTTAAATCTATTTTTTAATTTTTGATTTTTTATATTTTCTCAGTTTTGGTGATTAAAGATACTGAAATTCTTCATATTTTATATTTAAATTATACTTTTATATAAAAATTTAATATCTAGTAATCTAAATAGAATTAAAAAGTAAAATATTGGTAAAAAATCTATAAATTTAAGCATGTGCTAATTTTTTATTATTATATTTTATTATTATTATTATTATTATTATTATTATTATTATTATTATTATTATTTAATTTTACATAAGTTATTCACAAATTCCTTTCAATTTTTATGTGAATTTAATAATCTAATTAAAAAAATGGTGCATACACACAAAAGTTTAATACTAAACATTTACATTATAACCAACTATTTAATTATAAATAATTAACTTCTCATGGTTACTTGTATTATATTGTTTCAAAAATTTTCACATATTATTTTTGCGATATCTTATATATATATATATATCAATGTCTACATATATAAATATATTAAAAAAATATAAATATAAATTGGTATATGTTATTGTATTCATACATTGTCAATCTGTAATGCTATATTGTCATCGAATATTTTAATTTTCTATCATGTATCGCTTTAATGCATAGTTATATTTATTAGGAAAAAATTGTAAAATTGTGTATTGTTCTCCTATCAACTTATGTTCAATACATATATATATATATATATAAATGTTATACAAACAAGTGTCCACAATAAACACTTTCAATAACAAATTAAGACTTTGCAAAACACCTACATCACAACAATAATTGTACTTTTTATATTTATTTTTTTCACGACAATTGCATAGAAATTGTATACTGATGACTAATATTATATTTTTCATTATGAAGATATTTGTGGCACAGAAACGAGACTTAACAACTCTTAATATATAAAAATATATTATATATTGATATTAACGCATTCTTACACCAAAAGTATGGAAATAATATGCAAAAGTTGTAACGCCACCAAAAAAAAATATAATAAATCCAACTTATAAGCGGAAGAATAACATAAATAAAATACTTTCATTTATCAGAGTTCGTATTACAAAAGGTAACACATCCAATATACATTCATAAATGTACATTCTGAACTTATAGCATGTAACACTAGTTAGTGATCAATAAAATAAATGTCTTACAGGCTTACATCTTCCCAAGTCATTACTTAGTTACAACAAAAGAGAGTCATAAACTCTGTACATATAATGCCCCAGGCTTGAACGAACATTAAATACAAAATAACATAAAAAGAGCTTTCGGTTCAAAAGTCCTCCCAAGCTACGTCCTTGGAGAAGGCATGTCAGCAGTACCTAAAAATAGCTTTCCAAAGTAGGGTGAGTGTGATAATCCCACCACGTATAATGATTAGCACTTAATTAAGGAGATTTGAAATTTAATTGTCAATTATTCTAATTTAACCGAGGATTTACGAAAATTATGGAGATTGATTCATATATGATTCTATTGAGAATTTATTTTGGAATTATAAATTGAAAGCCTAAATGGCTCAAGATAGTACAAATGGTGAATTGAATTATTTTAATTTCGAGTATCAGACCATATGGGAGTTTAATTCAATATTCGATTCAGATTTATAAAATTGAGATTTGATTAATTGGGTCCGAATTGGAGTTAATTAAGTTATACGAATTAGGAATTAAGATTATTATGGTATTCAATTGAGTATGTAATTTATTGGCGAAGATTTTGGAGTTTAATTTGAAATTGAAGGCCTTAATGATTTAAGAAACCAAAATTGAGGATGTAAATAAGTTTAATTTAATATTTGGAGTTTTTTTGGAGAATTTGATTAAAAATCTGATTTAGAATATAAATTTAAATATAATTAATTGGGCTTTAATGGAAGTCAAATTAGACAAATTAAATTATGTGGGACTTGTGGTTAGTTATGATTAATTTAATTATGAATCAAGTTTAAGTAAAATTAAGGTGTGATTAATTAAGTTAATAGATAATTAGTGATTAATTAACATTGTTTGTGCATATTAAAGAGGGTTCTAGAGAATTTGGGTTGAAGTGGATGAGCTCATTAATATGTATTAAAGTGTATGTGCTCGAGCTTACCTTGCTGGGAGAAAAAAAACAGAGTGTAGCATTTGTTGGAGAGTTGGTGAACTGTGGGGGGAGGGGGGAGGAGGAGAGAGAGAGAGAGAGAGAGAGATTAATAAGCTACCAATCAACATAAATTAGTTAGTTAAAGAATGAATCATTAATCTAGTAGTAATTGTTTAAGAAGCCAAGTAAAAGATCGGTCTATTTGGAAAAGAATGACTTAGTAATGAAAGAATATGTGAAATAAGAACCCGGTTCATTTGAATAAGAAAGAATAAACATAGTAGACATTCGAATTATTTAAACAGAAAACAAAAAAAGTCAAGTTTGATCAAGAAAGTAATATTGTGTTTCAATGTGCATATGTTATGTGTTTGTGTAGGTCATGCGCTATTGTCTGCCTGATCTATTTCTACTGCTATCTATGAGTAATAACTTTGTAAAGCTGTGCTCAATTTATAAATATTTTCTGAATGATATAAGATGATCTGTTTTCTGAAATATTATTTTCTATATAAATGAATGGTTGTCCAATGTTTCTGAAATGTATTCGTGGCATCATTAGCTTCAAATGACATCTGTTCTGTTATGTCCTAATTATGGGCCAACTGTATGTCTCATGAGCCAACCGTACCGTCTTCGTGCACGTGAGTCAACTGTATGCCTTTATGGCCATCCCTTTATGGGTCAACTGTTTCTACTAGTGCTAATGGATGTACCACGTATGATTAACTGCAAAATCTGATTATGGGTATAATTCTAAATCTGTTTCTGTTATGAATTCTGATTTCTGAACATGATCATAAATCCATTTCTATTAACTACTGAATTCTGTTTTCTGTAACTGTTATGGACAACATTCATTAAAACCCTTTACTTTGTTATTATTCACTGGGCTCGAACTCACTATATTATTTATGTATGTAGGTGATCAGGCGTGTGACCGGGTTTAGAGGCATCTGCCTAGAATCTATTTTTGTCAGCCAACCTATGTACCTCCCGTGGAGGTTCCGGATATGTCAAGTGGTTATGGCTATGTGATTAAAGTTTAAGTTTTGTTTTCTTATTTGATTAAACAAGTCCTTGTTTATTTTGTAAATAGGGCTAAGTCCATTTTTGTCTAGTTTGCATATATATATGATGACGTGAGGATGATGTGTATATATGTATACAAAAAGTTTAAAATTTTTCTGTCTCATATAAGTCTGCACAGCTCAATGGACGTTGTATATTTGTTATTTGCTACTACTAGCCCATAATATTATGTTAATCTGTCTCAGAGGCCTTTGGTAATCCCAAGATTACTGGCCGGTTACGATGCTAAACCCATAAGGGCAGGTTTAGGTCGTGACAATGAGCCAAAGCCCAGTAAAAACCATCTAACACAGTATATGAGAATTAAAAAGATATAAGTATGATGCACATGTTTATTATCCAATGACAAAATCTCTATAACTCTTTTCAAAGCCATGTTATACCAAACTTCCTTCCCAGTTCGTTCATTTTGGTTCATTAGATATATCCACTTCATTCAACCCATCAATAGAGGTTATACATCTCAAGTTCCCAACAGATAAAATCATCACACAAATACATTCACTTCTATTTGCTATTTTATAGAAATTTCGTCCGCTGGAATCGACACCCATGTATACAATTCATTTTCGGGACTTTTACCCTAGACATACAAGCCAACTTAGTTCAATGGAGTCTATCCCCTTTCTTCTTCTCAAAACATGGAGTACATCCCCTTTCTCCTCTCAAATATCATACATATACAATGTATATCATTCATAATCATATTCAATGATAATAGTTAAAGGATTAGTTTCAATTCGTCTAATCCACATACAATGTCTACAAGAATCATGGTTATCCTCCACCGATAACCCAAAGCAGTTATCTCTAAACAGATGTACAATCTCTATAACAGATAAATCATCAAATTTCCATAGGTGAGTGATTAAGCAAATCCAACAACACCATTCATGTACACAACCTCTAAATTTCATATTATCCATACCAATTTCATTATTTGTACAAAATAATTATTCAAGACATTTCAATGCAAAACTCCTTATTTTCCAAATATTAACCCAAAGGCCAAAACCAACTATTTTGACACAAAATAACCTCACATCCAAACTCCATAATCATTTATATAACACCCATATACAAAACCCTCTTTTCAAACTTAAACCCAAACCCTAAGTTTGCTCAAAACATCCCCAAATCCCACCATTTCCACACAACGACCTATAATCAAGTTAAAACCCATATTAGAGTGTAGAGAATTCCTACGTCAAGTTTAGAAGACCAATGGAACAAGCATGAAATTTCAATGATGCCGAAACTAAATTTCAATCGAATCAAAATGAAGCTCCCAAGAGGCTCTACCCCTTTTCCAAAGACACTAGGGCAGAGAGATCAATGGATCTAGGAGAAAATGTAGAAAGAGAGAGTCTCACTTTAGGGTTTTGGAAGAAAAGATCTAAAAAAGTGATATAAAAAATCATTTTCACGATCTGATATACGCACAGTCCGCTCGAGCACAAAAGTTGACGCTCGAGTATCAGACACAAAAATTTGATCCGCTCGAACGCAGAATACACACCTCCAGTAGTTTTGTAGACAACAGATAAACCGCTCAAGTGCAAGAAAGGCCGCTCGAGCGCAGGAAACGCCACTCGAGCGTGGAAAACACCCCTCTAGTACTTTTGCAGACGTACAAAGTACTGAGAGTTTGAAAATCCTGCTCGATCGTAAGAAGGGCCGCTCTAGTGGAGGACCAAAATTCTAGACAGCACAAGGTTTGAAAATTAAGCAACCAACCTATTCCAAACACACTCAACACGTACAAATAACCAAATTTAAGAAGGAATAAAGAGCAAAAGACAATGAACAACATTCAGAAACCATAAACCCGAATCCAAACTACCACAAGTGTCGGGTCAAAATCGGGATCGCTATAACCTTCCCTCCTTAAAGAATTTCGTCCCCAAAATTTCAAATAAATCTCAAAATCATTATTAAACCATTCACAACAATATTAGTATAGCCAATCCCACATCATGACCCATTCACCGGTCATCCATTCTTACCAACTCAATACACAAGTTCTAGTATCAAGCGTGTCAATTACAATTCTCAAAACATTTACAATGTTTAAATCAAACCTAAGTTCTTTTCCAAACTTTATTCAATATATATAGTGTTCCTAAAAGTGATACAACACACACAATATTCCATATTCTTAAAACACATACAATGCTTATATTGAATTCATGTTTCCAAACTCCCATAACATATACAATGTTCTCATAATTTAAAACATATACAATGTTATTATATTTCATTAATATAATCAAAATCTCAATACATGTTCAGGCACCCCTCAAACAAGTCCGGATATTTCTCTCGGACTTCCAATTCATGCTCCAAGTCGTTTCCTCGACTCCGTGATATTTCCACAATACCTTTACTAAGGGAATTGTCTTGCCTTGCAAGACTTGGTCCGGGGTATCCAAGACTCTCACCGGTCTCTCCTCATACGAGACGTCATCGTCTATCACTAAGTTGGTTCAATCCAACACATGCGATGAATTTGGCTCATCCTTCCGGAGTATACTAATATGAAACACATCATGGACCCCGGAAAACTGTGGCGGCAATGCCAAACGGTAAACTACCTCTCCGATCCGTTCAAGGATCTCAAAAGGCCCAATGAATCGAGGGGACAACTTCCCACTCCTTCTAAACCTCATCAGACCCCTCTCAGGTGATATTTTCAAGAACACATGGTCCCCCACCTCAAAAGACAAGGGCCTCCTCTTACGGTTGGCATAACTCTTTTAATGACTTTGGGCTATAACCAACCTCTTACGGATAAGTGCAACTTTCTCCGTCATTTCCTGGACCAACTCCGGGTCCAACATAGGTGCATCACCCACCTCGGCCCAACACACTGGAGATCTGCACGGTTGACCATACAAGGCCTCAAACGGTGCCATGCCAATACTTGACTGGAAGCTATTATTATAGGCACACTCTACCAATGGCAAGTGCCTCTCCCACGAACCCTTAAAATTGAGGATACAACCCCGAAGCATATCCTTTAAAATCTGAATGGTATGCTCTAACTGTCCGTCAGTCTGAGGATGATACGCTGTGCTAAACGTCAGTCTAGTGCCCAAGGCACTCTGTAAGCTCTGCCACAACCGAGCTGTAAAACATGGATCTCTATCCGATACAATCATTACTGGGGCCCCATACAACCTCACTATGTCCCGAATATACAAGTTAGTAAGGAAAACCACTAAGTCACTCACACGCATAGGTATAAAGTACACCGACTTGGTCAACCGGTCAACTACCACCCAAATGGCATCACTGCCCCGTTGAGTTCTAGGAAGACCCACAACGAAATCCATCGTCATATGTTCCCACTTCCATTCGACTATAGGTAAATGTTATAACAAACCCGCTGGCTTCTGATGTTCGGCCTTCACTTGGTGATAAGTAAAGCACCTCGATACAAATACTGCCACGTCCTTCTTCATACCCTTCCACCAAAACTGGTGACTAAGGTCGTGATACATCTTTGTGTCTCCTGGATACACCGTAAAGCATGAATGGTGAAACTCTCAGAGTACTTCCTCTCGGCAAGAGTACGAATAAGCGATCACGGTATCTCACACTCTGGTTGGGATACACATTCAAGCCCTTCTTTACCTTCTCATTGGAGATTTTCTCCTGGAGGGGTTCCACCTCAAGGTCACCCCTCTGTGCTTTTATCAGTCGATTCACAAGTATAGGTTGTGCAACTATCATGAATAAGGCTACCGACTCAACGGACTTGCCAAGATGCAGGTCAAACTCCTCAAGAGCACCCAACATCTCCTATTCCCGGATGGTAATGCAAGCTATGCTACTAATAGATTTCCTACTCAATGCATCGGCCACGACATTGGCCTTTCCCGGATGATAATGCAACTCAAAGTCATAATCCTCTATGAACTCCATCCATCTCCTCTGTCTCAAATTCAAATCTTTCTGTGTAAACAGATACTTCAGACTCTTGTGATCAGAAAATACCTCAAATTTCTCACCATACAAATAGTGCCTCCAAATCTTTAAAGCAAAGATCACCACCACTAACTCTAAGTCATGAGTAGGGTAGTTCCTCTCATGTGTTTTCAATTGTCCCGAGCCATAGACTACCACCTTCCCCCCTTGCATCAGAACACAACCCAAGCCTTCCTGTGAGGCATCACAATATACTGAATAACCCAAGCCTCTCTCCGGAATAATCAAAACGGGAGCGGTAGTCAATCTAACTTTAAGTTCTTGAAATGATCTCTCACAGGTCTCACTCCACATGAATTTGATTCCCTTTCTCGTCAATCTAATCAATGATAAGGCTAATCTAGAGAAATCATTCACAAACCGACGGTAGTACTTGGCCAACCCCAAGAAATTACGGATCTCGAAAGCATTCTTAAGTTGTTCCTAATCTTGAACTGTCTCTATCTTGGATGAGTCTACAGTCACCCCTTTCCCGGACACTACATGTCCTAATAACTTAACGTTTTTCAGCCAGAACTCACATTTCCCAAACTTAGCATACAGCTTGTGGGCTCTAAGTAACTCAAGTACTACCCGCAAGTGTTCCTTGTATTCCTCCTCAGAGGGTAAATAAATCAAGATGTCATCCACAAAGACGACCATAAACCGGTCTAAAAACTCACAGAAGATTTGGTTCATCAAATTCATAAATATAGCTGGAACATTAGTTAGCCCAAAGGGCATCACTTGGAACTCATAATGGCCATACCGTGTACGAAATACCATTTTCTGGATATCTTCTTCCCTCACTCTCAACTGGTGATAACCCAACCTGAAGTCTATCTTCGAGAAGCAACAAGACCCTTTCAATTGATCAAACAGATCATCTATGCGAGGCATTAGGTACTTGTTATTGACAGTTACCCGGTTTAACTTTCGGTAATCTATACAAAGCCGCAACGCATCATCTTTCTTTTGGCAAACAGGGTCGGTGCTCTCCAAGGCGAAGTACTAGGGCGGATGAAACCCTTATCTAACAATTTCTAGAGTTGAATCTTCAACTCACTCAATTCGACAGGTGCAAACCTATATGGTGCCATAGAAATCGGTGCGGTATCGGGCACTAAGTCAATAGAGAACTCGATCCCTCGGTGAGGTGATAAACTAGTAAGATCCTCAGGAAAGACATCCGAGTACTCACAAACCACTCTTAGCAACTCAACCTGAGCTTCATCATTCTCATTACTCAAGAAACTAGAAAGAAGACAACTAAGTTCACTCCGCACACGTGGATCATACACTAGTGATAAGACTCTACCAACACGGTCCCCCAAGAAATGAAAACAATCCCCGTTCAGGGTATATATAGAAACCCTCTAAGGGTAGCAATCTATAACAGCCTTGTATGAAGACAACTAGTCCATACCCAATATAATATCAAAACAAGACATATCAATCAATACAAATGAGAAAGGAAGTTGGCGATCGGCAACCTCTATATCACAACCTCGATACCCTTGCTTCAGAACCATCTGATCCCCAATAGGTGACACCACACAAACAGGAGATGTTAACTGAGCCAACTCTAATCCCAAAACTGATGCAAATACAGACGAGATAAATGAATGGGATGCACCCGTATCAATCAACACATTAGCAACTGAATTGCAAAATAAGAAAGAACCTCTCATAATAGAAGGCGCTGGTACTAGATCTGGCGCGGTAACAACATATATATGCCTTGTAAGCCTCTGATCTACCTGTTCACCCCTTAGAGCATAAGACTGATGCATTGACTGAGCCGAAGAGGCTCCCTGATTTGCCCTCTAGGCCTGTGCTGACTGGTGGCTCTGTGTCTGCCTCGAACCAGATGCACCAAGTGTGCCACCCAACTGTAGGCAAAACCTCTTCATGTGTCCCGCCTGCCCATACTGATAACAACTGAGCGGCTGGCCTTTCCGTTAACTCTGGCTCTAAGAACGAGCTGAAGACTATGCAGACCACTGCTCTCCCCCTCTCTGTGAGCAAGCCGGAGACTTGTGGCCCAACTGACCACACTTAAAACAAGTGAAATCCCCCTGACCATCTGTCCCAGAACCCGAACTTGGTACTGGAAAGGTAGACCTTGACTGTACTCCCTAGGACTGCTGGGGATTAGAACCTCTCTGTCTCTTACTGTCCCCTTAGGCATCTTGGCTCCTCCTAGAGCCCCTCATCCTCTTCTCCTCCAACTGTATCACAGTCTCCAGATGAGCCGCCGCCTCCACAAGGCGTCCGTAATCCCTAATCATCGAACCGGCCACCTTAAACATTAGTCTGGTCCTCAACCTCTTCTCAAACTCCAAGCAATGACGTTCCTCAATCGCGACAAACTTGGGTGCAAACCTAGACGAGCTAGTAAAGGTGGCTTCAAACTCCGCCACAGGTGTGTTCAATTACACCAGCTTAGAAAACTGGTCTCTCAACTTCTCCCTAACTGTGGAAGGTAAAAATTTATCCTGGTAGATGCTGACAAAAGCCTCCCAAGTCACCCCAATGCGCCCATGCGCATACTTCCACCACTGACTCGCATCCTCCTTTAACTGGAAAGACGCCAAGGTCACCCTCAACTGGTCGTCCTCGATGCCAAGCATTTCGAACGTCTTCACTATCTGCTCTAGCCACTCATATGCCTTCAGCGACTCCTTGGGATCACCCAAAAACTCGTCTGGATTCGACCAGAAGAACTCCCTCTTCAAGAAAGATGGCCCTGCCTCAGCTACTTGGGCTTGGACTTGGTTCTCAGCCCTGAGAATGTCCATGGATTGCCGTAATGCTCCGGCCATTTCACGGGCTAAGGCGTCCATGGCCTGCTGACTGCTGACCAATAGGTTCAGCCATGTTGGCCTAACCAACACCCTCCTCTTGTGCTGGAATATCATCCGATACTGGCATCTCCTATCATCTAGGCCTACCACGCCTACCACCACGTCCACGTCCACGTCCACATCCTGACATCCTAATAAGATAACAAAGTGATTAGCACATTCACAAATGTGCTAAAGCTAACTCACTCACATCCTAATATGATGAACAACAATAATTCACTTCACGTAAGCACGTATTCACATAAACACATATGAATTTCATTTCCGGATAATGATCGCCCGCGGTGTTACCAGAGTTCCAATTAGAAACAGCAGTGATCAAGTGCTCTTCTAACAGGACTTCTAGGAACCCGTAGACTCAATCAACATCCAAGAAATTTAATCACATACCTATATAATCACATAAGCATGTCATCATATAAGCACATATCATCCATACTCGAGTCTCTGACAAGCGAGGCAAACCCATTGTGGTACTAACCACTTCCCACGTACCCAAAGTATTCAAACCCGATACGCTTTGATACCAAGTTGTAACGCCCCCCCCAAAAAATATAATAAATCCAACTCATAAAGGAAAGAATAACAGAAATAAAATACTTTCATTCATCAGAGTTCGTATTACAAAAGGTAACACATGCAATATACATTCATAAATGTACATCCTGAATCTATAGCATGTAACACCAGTTAGTGATCAACAAAATAAATGCTCTACGGGCTTACATCTTCCTAAGTCATTGCTTGGTTATAACAAAAGAGAGTCATAAACTCTATACATATAAAGCCCTAGGCTTGAACGAACATTAAATACAAAATAACATAAAAAGAGCCTTCAACTCCAAGGTCCTCCCAAGCTATATCCTTGGAAGAGGCATGTCACCGGTACCTAAAAATGGTTTCCCAAAGCAGGGTGAGCCAAAACCTAGTAGAAACAATCTAACGCAGTATATGAGAATTAACCAGATATAAGTATGATGCACATGTTCATTATCCAATCACAAAATCTCTATAACTCTTTTCAAAGCCATGTTATACCAAACTTGCTTCTCAGTTCGTTCATTTTGGTTCATTAGATGCATCCACTTCATTCAACCCATCAACAGAGGTTATACATCTCAAGTTCCCAACAGATAAAATCATCACACAAATACATTCACTTTTATTTACCATTTTATGAAAATTCCGTCCGTGGAAATCGGCACCCATGTATACAATTGGTTTTCAAGACTTTCACCTTGGATACACAGGCTAACTTAGTTCAATGAAGTCCATCCCCTTTCTTCTTCTCAAAACATAGAGTACATCCTCTTTCTCCTCCCAAATATTATACATATACAATGTATATCATTCATAATCATATTCAATGATAATGGTTAAAGGATTAGTTTCAATTCGTCTAATCCACATACAATGTCTACAACAATCATAGTTATCCTCCATCGATAACCCAAAACAGTTATCTCTAAACAGATGTACAATCTTTATAACAGATAAATCATCAAATTTCCATAGGTGAGTGATTAAGCAAATCCAACAACACCATCCATGTACACAACCTCTCAATTTCACATTCTCCATACCAATTTCATTATTTGTACAAAATAATTATTCAAGACATTTCAATGCAAAACTCTTTATTTTCCAAATATTAACTCAAAGGCCAAAACCAACTATTTTGACACAAAATAACCTCACATCCAAACTCCATAATCATTTATATAACACCCATATACAAACCCCTCTTTTCAAACTTGAACCCAAACCCTAGGTTTGCTCAAAACATCCCCAAATCCCACCATTTCCACACAACGACCTATAATCAAGTTAAAACCCATATTAGAGTATAGAGAATTCCTACCTCGAGTTTAGAAGACCAATAGAACAAGAACAAAATTTCAACGACGCCAAGACTAAATTTCAATCGAATCAAAGTGAAGCTCCCAAGATGCTCTACCCCTTTTCCAAAGACACTAGGGCGGAGAGATCAACGGATCTACTAGAAAATGTAGAAAGATAAAGTATTTTAAAAAGAGAGAGAGTCTCACCCTAGGGTTTTGGAAGAAAAGATCTAAAAAAGTGATGTAAAAAGTCATTTTCATGATCTGATATACGCACAGTCTGCTTGAGCGCAAGAGTTGACACTCGAGCATCAGACATAAAAATTTGATCTGCTCGACCGCAGAATACACACCTCCAGTACTTTTGCAGACAACAGACAAACCGCTCGAGCGCCAGCCCGCTCAAGCGTAGGAAACGCCGCTCGAGCGTGGAAAACACCCCTCCAGTACTTTTGCAAACATGCAAAGTACTAAGAGTTTGCAAATCCCGCTTGAGCGGAGGACCAAAATCTGAAGTAGCACAAGGTTTGAAAACTAAGCAACCAACTTATTCCAAACACACTCAACACGTCCAAATAACCAAATTTAAGGAGAAATAAAGAGAAAAAGACAGTAAACAACATTCAGAAACCATAAATCCGAATCCGGACTACCACAAGTGTCAGGTCAAAACTGAGATCGCTATAAGTGAGTTCAATAAATTTATATTATGAGATGAACTAAACAAAATTGTGTAATTATGCAATTAATTTCATACATTCAATTTTATTATAGGTACTGATTATGAAAAATTGAAGTAGGAAGTTAATAGAAAAATATTTGTGTAATACTATATATTTAAATGACCTATTTATCGTTTATTATTTAAGATAAAATTATGATCTCAACAATTTAGTTATAAATTATTGTTTCTGTTTATAAAATTTCTCGTTTATCATTTAAATTCTTCGGCCGAATATTTATTCATTTCTTGCTTAGTTATATTTTGGATATAGATCAATTTACTCATGCAAGTTTCCATACTTTATACACATATCACATACTAATTTAAGAGACACACATAATTACAATACTAACGGTTGATGAAAAATTGCGTACCACATGCAACGCACGTGCCTAACCACTAGTATATGTATACGTGTGCGTGTGCGTGTGTGTGTGTGAGAGAGAGAGTGAGAGAGAGAGAGAGAGAGAGAGAATCAAAAAATTATTAGGTAATTTTGGAGTACACGCAGTAGCAGAGACAGGATTTTGATTTAGAAAAGACATTAGTGAGTTGAAACCTTAACAAAAATTGTAATCCAACTTAATCTAATTTTTAATTTTTTATTTGATAGTAGGACTAAAAATTAATGTGATGCAAAAATTATATTTAAATATAATTCAAGTTAATCGATAATTATCTTTATTGTTATTAATTTAATTTTATGTATGATGATCATTACGGTTTAAAAATTAATCACATGCTCTCATGAAATATGAGAACAATTTTTTTATCAAGATGCACACACAAAAGAAAGGTGAATAAATAATATACAGTGGTTTTTATATATCACTTAATTTTTTTTTCACGATTTTGAATAATTGAATTGCATGACAATATTTTATTAGATGTTATTAATTGTGTAATAATTATTTGTAAAACAAAAATGAATCAATTATGAGTTCATATAAGAGCTGGTATAAAACAATGACAAAAAATTTGTGACATATAACATTTTTCTAATATAAAATTTATAAAAACTTTTTTAGTATAATCAAACATTTAAAGTGACTAATTAAACAGATTTTTGTGGGAAAAAAAAAAAGGAAAAAAAAATAATGACATGAATTTTCAGAAAATTACTTGAAATGATTGAATTGAAATATATATTTTTTAGTAGAGGCAAAAGTATAATTTTGGAAAGTTGAAAGGGCACGTGACCCCCCGGGCCTCACGTGCCTCCGCCCCTTATACCACGTGTCCATACTCTTTCAGTAATCATCATTCACCATATCCCTTCATGTTCTTTAATCACCTAATACAAAATCATAATACCACACCTTCTTTACCAATTATAATATCATAGAGCATCACGCGACCGTACTTCGGGAGTACCCAGCCATCACCCATGAGAATCATATTCAAAGTGGAAGTAATTAGTTAAATTAAATATAGAGCAAAATCTATTTTATGTGTATGAAATTAATCATCAAATTAATCATCAAACTAATTTAATCTAATTTTTTTAATTTTTAACCCAATTTCTTATTTAATAACATTTTAAATTAAACATATACATAATACATATATATATATATATATAACAAATTAAATCATACAAGTACCTTAATTTAATTAATTTTTAACTCAATTTATTATTTGATAACATTTTAAATTAAACATGTACATATATATTTAACAAAATTAAATCATAAATTAATTAAAATTAAAAATTAAGTTAATAAAAAAATATATTTAAGAAACTCTAGTTTTTTAAATTAGTTTTGTGCTATGTTTTTAGTTTTTTTGCTTAGTCATGGCGGTAAATTTATTTATTTATTTACAAAGAGAGCTAAAAATAAAAGAAGAAGACATAAGGGCTATAATTGTCTTTTTATTGTTAGCATTAATGGTGTTAAGGTTGCATTTTAGTGCAAAATCACTTGGGGGTATATGATTATATTTTTAGAAAAATGATTTGTGGCATTAAAACTGTTGGCACTAATGACACTAATTTCCTGTTTTGGTAACTTTATTTATTTTTTTTTTTTCTTTACCTGATATAAAAATTAGTGCCATTAGTGCTCAACAAATTAGTGTCACAAATCAAAGCCCATATTTTTAAAAGATAAGCGGGTAAAATGCTATGGAACCGCGCTATCGAGTCATACTATAGACAGAGAGGTAAAATACATTTTGCCCTTAAATATATAAATAAATATATACTGGCGCATATAAACCTTGATCAAGGGGGTTATAAACTCAGTGACTCACATGACCTAGTTATGAGCATTGGTTGGATAGGTGGTGAAACTGTGAGTAAAGGAGGGGTGAGTATGGTCCGGATTGAATCGGATTGGAGTAAAATTAAGACCAATCTGTTATCTATGGATTCTGAAAAATTAGAACTAATCCAATCCGTTTAAATCGTGGAACCAATCCGAGCCAATCCATTTAAACAATGATTGGACCGGTTTAAGACCACCAATTTATATAATTAAACAACAAAAATATATATATAACACTTTATTTTCATAAAAATATAAATATAGTACCGTATTAGTTTCACAATAGCAACATGTCTTTTCATAATAGCGACAAATTGTCCTAGAATTTAAACAACCACAAGGAAACTAGTTCCACCATAAGTATTTAGACCATTACAAATTAACACTAAAAACTAGCAAACAAAAGTAATAAAAGAAGATACTATGCAAATTTAGGTTTGGATTTAAGTTTTATATGAAATAAGAGAAGATACTATGCAAGATGGTGTATCATAAAAATATAGACTATTTGTATATGGTCCGGATCGGTTTCAATCCGGAACCGTGAGATTCAATCCGGAACCAATCCGTGAACTATGGATTTTTAATTTTTCAATTCGGAACCGAACTACGGATTCAAAAAACCAATCCAAACCAACTAGATTGGATTAGACTGAATTAGATTACGGATTTCACGGATTCCTTCCTCAGCCCTAAAGCGAAGGCTTGTTAAGATATTTGGGCAACTAAAAAGAGTGTTGATGTGGTTTGGAGGAACTAGACGGGGGCTTGGATTGGAGTATGAGACATGTGAGTTTATGGTTCAGATTTATCCACTTCCACAATTCTCTCTAAATCAAACAATTGTGTTGTTTTCGGCCAGATTTGAAATCTAGACTGGACTTGTATGAGGAGGGACTATAAAATTACCATTGTTCAAGGCCAGACAAGACAATACTCCTCTGGATTATCTTCCCTCAACTATCTAATACTCAAAAAATATTCCTTCTAACCTTATTTCATTTATCTCACTCTTGCTAAACAATCTCATAGTATATATATAATGGCTTCCAACAATTTTTATAAAATACCCATCTGAAAAATAAATAAATAAACATATAGGACTCGGAAGATTACTTATCACCCCAATCCAGATCTTAAACAAACATGACGGATTACTTATTTGTTTGTAAAACGTCATTA
Organism: Camellia granthamiana; assembly: GCA_036172215.1. Lineage (NCBI taxonomy): Eukaryota > Viridiplantae > Streptophyta > Magnoliopsida > Ericales > Theaceae > Camellia > Camellia granthamiana. The sequence continues at coordinate 45,673,105 of CM069914.1, forward strand.
CATAATTATATGAAGAAGTCTGGGATCCCAGAATTAGGGTCTCAGAATTTATTCAGAATGAGTATATGTGGTGAAGATTAAATTGATGAAGTGTAAGGTCCATAAGTGAAATGAATTTGAACCATTAATTGTTATTTCTAGGTAAATTCTAGATAGATAATTTTGAATTTATAGTATTGCTATAATCATATCAACATGTGGGGTGATTAATTTTATACAAATAGAAAAAAAAATAAAAAAAAATCCAAACTTTTATGGAATGGAGAGTTTCATTTCATAATAATAGTTGAAAAATAGCCACATCAACTTACCTTTTATTTTAAAATTCAAAAAATTGTTGACGACAATTTTCAAATTTAAAATGACATAATCGTAATAAACAATTAATTTTGGATTTCCATGATGTGTGGTAAGCTTATGAAATGAAATGGAAATATCCATTTCATATGATATGATAAGAGGAAAGATTAAAGGGTGTATACGATATGCACCTTACAACTATAATAATAATAAATAAATAAATAAAAGAGAAAAAAAAAAGACATAATTTTATATTTTTTGAATCATAAATAAAAAAATAAAATAAAATAAAAAGTCATAATCAAAGACGAAAAAGTTATAACTAAAATCTCAAAATACTATCATAATTAAAAGAAAAAAAATTCATAAAATACATATAATATGAGGTATGTATAATAAAATTCTCCATAATAAAGAGAATCAAAATTCGGAGTTCAAATATCCTAAATTGAGCTATGCAGTGCATTAGTAAAGACTAAGGGATTGTTTGGAATGACCTAAATAAGTGTACTTTTTGTCTTTTTACGAAAAGATGTGCAGAAAAGTAGAGAGATGATATGATGAAAAAAAGATAAAAAGATAAAAAGTGTGTACTTATTTAGGATAGCCAAACTTGGCCTAAATTATACTGAGATATGGAGTGTATTCAACTGACCCATTTTATGAAAAATGCTTCCTTCCCCCACTGGGGGTCGACCCCCAGTGAGGTGTCACTCTGGGATTAGACAAAAAAAAAACAGTTTTTTTTTTTTTTTTTTTTTTTTTTGGGTTTCAACCAGTGGAGGCGCGCCACCTCACTGGGGGTGCGACCCCCACTGGGGGTATGCAGCACAATTGCCCATTTTATTTTGTAATTTTTGTCATTTGACCACGTAATAATAATTTCAACAAATTCATTTACATTAGATGACATAAAATTACTTAAGAAATTATATCACTCGTTTGGTAACTTTCTGTTTTAGTTAAAAAGTCAAAAAGTTACTATAAATTGTCACATCACTCTCTATTTTTCTGCACATCTTTTTATAAAAAGTCAAAATATTACTAAAATAGTCTATTCCAAACATGATAAGGCTATGAATTATATTTGCAAATTCTAAGAAGTTGCCACAACCCTTTTTTAAGCAAGTTAATATTTTGTCAAATGTCCTCTTTATTTTATCATTTTTTTCTCCATCTTTCCTTCCCCAATTTTTATTTTTCATTCAAATCTCTATTGTATTGTTTTAAGAGATAATTGTTGAAAAATCTAAGATAAGGAAAGTATAAGGCATTAGGTTTAGTGAATAGTTTTTGTTGATGAGAGATCCACCCTTTGTGAAATAGTTTGATGAAAAGTCCTTTTGTTTGTTTTGAATGACATTTTGTTTTCAATTTTGCCCCCTAATTTATTTGTTGGATTCTTTTTATTTGTTGACTTTTTGTTGACTATTTGTTCAAATTTATATCTATCTTTTCAAATTATATTCCATCTGTTCAAACTTTTTGTCTATACGTTCAAATTTATATCCATCTATTAATTTTTACCCCTATTGGTTAGGTCCGAGCCCGAGCCTAGCCCAGGACCCTAGGCCTAGGCCTGGGCCGTCATTTTAGTCTACTAAAATAACCAAAAGCTAAAATATTCTATAGCAAACTTCCCAAACACCTCTCAATAATAACAACAACATTTTCAAAGTCCACTCTACCTATCGTTAGATAGGTTGGGCCTAGGAGTGTAAAAATGGCCCGCAGCCTATGGGCGACACAAAGCCCGCCCACGGCCTGGGATGGGCCACACCCAGTTAGGCTCAGGCCCGAACCTAGCTCGGGACCCTAGGCTTAGGCTTGGGCCATCATTTTCAAGTCTAACCTAGCCCGTGACTCGACCCATCAGCCACTCAAGGCCCACTCAAAGCCCGCCCAGCTCACCTGAGGCCCAGTTTCTTTTTTAGTAGAAAATAATAAAATTTTGATTGAAAAAATAGAAAACAATTTTAAAAAAATATTCAAGCCCGAGGCCCGGTCTACTTAAGGCTCGAACAACCCCTAGGTTTGGGCTGGCCCGAATTTTTTTGGGAGCCTACGAGGCCCAACATGGCTCGAGACTGGGCCGGGTCGGGCCGAATTACACCCCTGGTTGGGCCAGACTTTAGACTATTTTGGAAATATCAAATTTTAGTCAAAAGAGTGAAAAAAGTTACTATAAAAAAAGTAGCCTTTTTCTCTATTTTTTGTATTTTTTTTTTATAAAAAATTAGAAAAATATTTAAAACGTCAATTGTCAAAACAATCCTGACCTCCTTTGTTGCCACTCTAGTGTGGACCATTTTTTTAAATAGAAATTAAGAAAATACATGCATACATGTATATGTGGCTAGACATAAGGTTGTAAAAATTAATTAGGGAGCCAAAAATAAAAGAATAAAGGTTTAACAACTCGTTCAAATTGAGTGATTTTGAGAGAAAATAAAAGAAATTGATTCTCTTTGACTTTAATCACCTGTTTGGGTTATTAAAAGACACCCAAAAAAAAAAATTAGAGAAAAAGTAGTTTCTCATAAAAATCACTTTTTGAGATTGGGAGAGAAAATACATATGGATATCATTTTATGATACCCAAATTGTTTGTGTTACTAGAAAATTATTTTTGTAATATAATTTGTAATGGTATTTTTTTTTTCTCTTTTTCTTTTTCCTTTTCTTTTTATTTAGGTAATCCATTCAAATAAGGTAGAGAGAATTTACTTTTTTTTTTTTTTACTCCAACTTAACCAGAGAAGAAGAAGAGAAAACATAATGTTTACTCTCTTTCTTTCTCTTTTTTTTTTTTTTTTTTTTTCCTTTTTTCTTTCTTTTTTCTTCTGAATTCCCAAACTGACTATAAGGCCAAGTTTGGCATACACAAAATAATTCATCTTTTTATCTTTTTATCTTTTTTTTATCACATCACCTCTCTACTTCTCTGCACATCTTTTCGTAAAAAGACAAAAAGTGCACTTATTTAGGTCATCCCAAACAACCCCTAAATATTGCCAAAGATAAGAATCACTTCTTCTTAACTTCAACATCTAATTTACCAAAAACAAATTATACAACTAATTTTTAGTTCTATAATAATGATATGAAATGTGTGACCTCATTGCTCTGATTGTTTTGGTCAAAGAAAGCATGTTAAGAATTGTTCTTCAATTCACAAGATGAGCAATAAGAGGCTTCCTTAGGGACTAAGAATTAGTAACCCTTGTTTTGTACCAAACAAATGTTAATTAATTAGGAGAAAATTTCCAATCAATGTTTGTTTGGTTTCTAATGTTCTAGAATCATGTCAACATTCTTATATATAACCCGTTAAGTGTTGATACCTTCTTAAGCTACCAGCCTAAATAGAGTGGCAATCTCTCAAAGCGAGCTAACTTGTAAGTTGAAGCATATTATTGAAAAAATAATAATAATAATTGAGAAAATTTTATTTTACCTCTTAAACTATCATTTAAAAATCAATTCAACTCCTGTTATTTTAATAATATTAAATTTATATTTAAATTATTCGATTTTGAATCAGTTTTACCTTCACTTATCTCTTGTCTATAATTAAACGGAAGTTATTGATGTACTTATGAAACATAGTATCCACATATGAGGAACTATTAAATCCCAAGTAAAGAATGTTACAAAATGAAAAACCAAGTAAAAGTTGAGATTAAATTAGTTAAATTATAAAATTAATAAAATTTTGTCAATTTTTACTAAGAATCTTAAATTAAAATACTACTCTTAGGGAAATTATTGGGTATTCATGGAACATTATACATTTATATTTCTTCACTAATCATCATTTACCATGTTTCTTTATATTTCTCAATTACTCAACACAAAATTATAAATCTTACCTTATTTACCAATAAGGGTCCTGTCACCATATGCAACCAACACAAAAGGTATAAACAGGAGGTGTAAACATAAAACAGGAGGTGTAAGTGTGCAACTTACACAAAAGGTGTAAGTTGCACACTTAAGAAAATTCCTACCAATAATAGGCAGTGGCTTTGGTCCAGTCCAAGATCGGACTGGACCGTGCTGTTGGGTCCGTGGGGGCCCACCACGGGTCCCGTTTTGATAATCCGAACAGTTCAATGTATAGAACTCGTCGAGTAATATATGCATGCAAAAAATTACGTTGATCGGATATCGATAGCTATGTGAACAAAACAGTTTTTTATCAACCGTTGATTTTTTCACCGTCCATTTTTTTATACAAAACTGATTTGATCACAAAGCTATTGATATCCGATCAACGTGATTTTTTACAGACATGTAGTACTCGACGAGTTCTACACATTGAACGATTCGGATTATCAAAACGGACCCAAAAAAATGGCCCCATAAGCCGAACTGGACGAATCCAGTCTTGATCTCAACTTGAGACAAGCTAGACCCCCAATAATAATACCCTGCAACACTAGACAAGCGTGTAGCCAATAACTTCCCCAAATTTGAATACGCGTTGGAAGGGTGCAGCAGTATTGGTGGACATTAAAAAAATCGAATGACGGTTTGGAAACGGTGGTCGGTTGGCCTAATAAGATAAAAATTAATTAATTAATAAAATGGTGATCCCCGTTTGGGCAAATACCAAAATAAAATTTTCAAAAAAATATTAATAAGTCATATTTTACTCTTAAAATTATTATTTAAGTTTTAATATGGATAACTAAATCCTATTTGTCATAAAACATTCTCAAAATGTTCATTCTTTCATAATATATATCTTATCCTAATTTTACCCTTTTTATTTAATATGAACAACAATTTCATAAATAATTTTAACCTAATTAAATTTAAAATTTAATTATAAAAATTATTAATATTATATTAAAAAATCAAAAATAACAATTGAATCGAAACAATTATAGTATAAAATACATCATTTTTTGTTATATCAAATTATGAATTTTTTTAGTGTAAAATGGATAATTCTATTAAAATTCTAAAGAGTTATAAAAAATAAAATTTATATATTTGTCAATGCATGAAATAGATGATGAATCTTATACTTATTCTTTTGTTTATGAAAATTTCATTTAATTTCAATAATTAAAAATAATTTTATTATAAAATAAATTATTTTCGAAATATTTAGTACATATTTTAATGAGAAAAATAAAATTAAAGTAAAATACACAATTATTAACAATTTATAAATTAAAAAACAAAATAGGACTTATTTATTAATATTGAAATTTGATGTTGTTGGACAATCTTCACTATATTTAAATAGATTAAATTTTGTTGTGTTCTAAACAACAACAACAAGAATATAAAAAAATAAAAGAAATGAGAGAATTTATTTGATTACAAAAATCAAACTAGAAATAAATAAATAAAAATAAATTTTATTTTGTTACAAAAATAAAAATAATATCTGATTTAATAAACAAATAAAACAAAATAATAAATTAAACAACTTACTTGATTAATTTCTTCTAATAAATATCTGATCAAATCCAGTGTTTGACACTGTGTCCTTAAGACAGATTCGTCATCTCCACGGTGCTTTCAAAATGTGGACGTCTATCTCCCAGAATGAAATGATCAACTACAAACAATAGCAGCACTACAAATTGTTTGCCTAACAAACACACTAAGTGTTTATACTCTTTCTCACAAAAATTAAATGCAGCAAAATGAAGAATAAATTTGTAAAGGTGAAGTACGAATTTTCTGAATGTATTAAACATCAAATGAGGGTTGTCCTATTTATAGATGTAGTGGTGGCGGCAGGTTTTGAATTAAACAGGTGCAAACCTGTTTGAACAGGTATGAAACCTGTTTGGTTTTGAATTTAAACAGATTTGAATATGTTGGGTTCAAAATTCAAACAGATAAAAAACGGGAAGGACCCTGTTTGGGTGTACAGTAAAACCGGACCAGTTTATTTCCGGAACTAATTTGAATTTAGGATTTTATTTTACCAAAAAATAAAATTAAATTCAAATATTTTTGACCCAAAAAGATAGGTATTGGGCCGAACAAGCCCAACCCAACCACACACCCGCGCCCAAGCCCAGCCTGACCAACCGACGACGGCGGCGCGGGTGTGTGGTGATTTTTGGGTCCAATGGGTCTAGCCTATTTTGCCCATAACCTCCTTCTCTAAAACACTTGAGTACCCTTTGGAGTACACCCCAAGTTCCAATCCCATGCCTTATAAACCCATTCAAAACTTCCCACCAATTCAATGTGGAACAAGCCTTATTCAAACCTTTAAGGATTTTTCACCAAAACTCCATTTCCATGGAGCATACTTTGGCTTCAATTTCCCATTCACTCGGTAATGGTTTTGAGCAACCAAATATAACACGTGAATCACAACGCGGCATAGAACGCGTTACCACTTTGACCCGCGAATATCGACGTACAAGGCCCACCTAAAAAATAGACCAAACTTAGGAAAAAATTCTGGTTTTACCCAGAATTTTCCAACCATTTCCAACAATCCCCCACATGAATGGAATTTGATGACAACGGAAATGCAACAATATGCAGACTTTATCGAAAGAGTATAAGTCGAAAATATCTTGCATCAGGATAGGTAGCTTTCGGCCTTGAACCTTCCTTAGTGATAACCTATCGGACTTACTGGCTAACTAATGGACGCAATGCCTTGAATTGTTCAGCCGTTTGTGTAAGCCAAGACAATAGATTTCACACAAAATATCTTCTAACACATCGTGGTTCTCACTGTTGTGTTCATTTTGGCCTTGAACGCTCTTGGTTTTCATGAATGTTTCTAGAGAATTTAGCCTCTTCATTCTCATAGAACCGGCCCCAGTTCGACACTCATATAGGTGATTCTTATTGTAAGTATTTCTTTATACTTGTCTTGATTTTTATACCTAAATCAAGATATAAGTAATCATTAAAAGCGATGCTTATCCTTATACCCTTGCATACAACATATGTTGCAGATATCACTCTCACTATAGGAATGGGTAAGGAATTTTAATCCCTTGGTGATTTCTAGCGAGCCACACATAACTTAGTTGTCCCTTTGAACTTAGTTCTTGGGATCTCCAGTCATATAAGTAGGGTTACCATTATGACGACTCTCATGTAATAGGCTTTAATTATATTCCCTTCGATGAATTATACACTAGCTCTTTTGTCAAACCTTTTGTTAACGGATCCGCAATATTCTCTTTAGATTTTGTATAATCTATTGAGATTATTCCATTTGACAACAATTGCCTTACGATATTATGTCGACGACGAATATGTCGTGACTTATCGTTATACATGTGATTATGTGCCCTGCCTATTGCAGATTGATTATCACAATGAATGCAAATAGCTGACACAGGTTTTGGCCACATTGGAATGTCTTCTAAGAAGTGACGAAGCCATTCTGCTTCTTCTCCTGCTTTGTCTAAAGCAATAAACTCGGATTCCATTGTGGATCGTGCGATGCATGTTTGTTTCATGGACTTCCAAGAAACAACAGCGCCTCTCAGAGTAAAGACATATCCACTAGTGGATTTTGAATATTTAGTATCCGATATCCAATTGGCATCACAATAACCTTCGAGTACTGCTGGATATTGAGTAAAGTTCAAACCATAATCATGGGTAAATCTTAGATATCTAAGAACCCGAATGATCGCTTGGATTACTAGTGTACCTACTCAATATACTGATAGCATAAGCTATATCAGGACGAGTATAATTCATTAGGTATATTAGGCTTCCGATGATTTGGGAGTATTTTAACTGAGACACTGCATCACCTTTATTTATTTTTGATAAATAAAGATTGACGTCTACAGGTGTTCTAGCTAAATTCATATCATCCTTGATAAATTTACCAAGAATTTTCTCAATATAATGTGATTGAGATAATGCATATCCGTCAGATGTTTTAGTAATTTTCATTCCTAATATAACATCTGCGACCCCCATATCTTTCATATCAAATCTTTTGTTAAGTATTTGCTTAGTTGATTTGATTATGTTTTGACTGCTTCCAATGATAAGCATGTCATCCACATAAAGACAAATTATGACATATCCTTTGTCAGTGTTTTTAACATAGACGCATTTGTCACATTTGTTTATTTTAAACCCATTAGTAAGCATTGCATGATCAAATTTTTCATGCCATTGCTTAGGCGCTTGTTTTAATCCATAAAGAGACTTTACAAGCCAACAAACTTTCTTTTCTTGCCCTGGCATTACAAACCCTTCGGGTTGCTATATATAGATCTCTTCATTTAGATCACCGTTTAATAAAGCTGTCTTAACATCCATTTGATGTATTTCTAATTTAAACAACGCTGCTATAGCAATAAGCATGCGAATGGATGTTATTCTCGTCACAAGGAAATATGTGTCAAAATAGTCCAGACCTTCCTTTTGTCTGTAACCTTTAACTACAAGTCTTGCTTTATACTTGTCAATTGAACCATCTGCTTTCATTTTTCTCTTGAATATCCACTTATATTCAAGAGGTTTAGAACCAGGTGGAAGATCCACCAATTCCCAAGTATGATTTTGCATAATGGATTCAATTTCATTATTAACAGCCTCTTTCCACAAAAGTGCTTTAGGACCTGTCATTGCTTCCTTAAAGCTTTGAGGTTCATTTTCTAATAGGTATGTCAGAAAATCTGGAGCAAAGGATTTTGATGTTCTCCCTTTCTTACTTCTTATTGGTTCATCATCAGTTAAATCCTGCTGGTCGAGATCATTACTAGTCTCTTGTGTTTGATTGTCATTAGTCTCTTGACTTTGTGTACAATCATAAGTTCTTTTCTGTGAATTTAATGCCTGTCCTTTCTTATAAGGAAAGACATGTTCAAAAACCACAGTATTCCTTGACTCTATAATAGTGTTCACATTTATATCAGGTATTTCTGATTTATAACTCAGAAACCAATATTCACTACTATTTTGAGCATAACTAATAAACACACAATCTACTGTTTTTGGTCCAATCTTAGTCTTTTTAAGAACAGGAACTTCAACTTTTGCCAAACACCCCCCATACTTTTAAGTATTTGTAGGAAGGCGATCGACCTTTCCACAATTCATAAGGAGTGCTGTTCGTTTTCTTGTGGGGTATTCTGTTAAGAACATAATTAGTAGACAATATTGCTTTCCCCCACAAGTTCTGTGGTAAGCCTAAACTTAGTAACATGATATTCATAATTTCTTTTAGGGTTCTGTTCTTTCTTTCAGCAATTCCATTTTGCTGTGGAGAATAAGGTGCTGTAGTTTGGTGAATAATGCCATGTTGTGCACAAAATTCATTTAATGGTGCATCATATTCACCACCCCTATCACTTCTAATATAAATCAGAATATAACATCCATCATTTGTTGTCTATGATGTGCTTGATATCATAAAATTCAAAACATGATTCATAAATTTCAAATGAAAAATCCAAAATAATTATGATTACACAAATCAGAATTAATGTCTTGACAAAATTATATCCTCATAAAAATTTTGCCTAAGAATCAAACAATTCAAAAAACCCATTTTATTGTAAGAGATACAATCAAATATTTGTGACAAAAGAAAATTACATTATCTCATCTAATGCAAGAGATACATTCCCATATTAATATAATGGTTTATGGTTTAACAAATTCTACTACGCAAGTAAAATAATAATTAACAACATCTCATGTCACAAATTCAAAACAAATTAATAACCAATGATGTTACTGTTAGTCCTGGTGAATGGGCTAGACCGATCCAAGTTCCTCGAGCCCACTGGATAACCTGCAAACAAGTTCAACGGGGAACGAGGTAGTCCCCCGGCGAACCCTCCGGTGTATGAATTAGAAGAGGTGATAGACAATGTAGCGAGAGAGAGAGAGAGAGAGAGAGAGATAAAAACTTAACTTTCTTCTTGTCTTCAAGCTTTGCTTATATCCTTTGGTAATCATTTCGCTGTTTCTACCGTTCTGACCTCCCCGCCGAAAGCTTATGCCGTGGTTCGTCTTGTTCAGGGTGAGGGGGTGCCATTCCGGCTGAGAGGTGTTGTCGCAATAAATGCTGTGATGGGTTGCATTAATGGTGATGTGCTGAGGCAATAACTTTGCAGATCTTTGTCTGCTGACGTGGCATGTTCTGCACCTGCCACGTGTCCCAGCATCATTGACCTTTCCTGCTCAGTTGGCCTCTAGCTGCGCTGGGTCTTACTAACCGGGTTGTGCAACGGGGTCTAAATGGTGGGCCTGGGTTTACTCACGGTGGGCTGTAGTCCTCATGGGCCTATCCGTGTCAGTAGTCCCCCAGTCCCGAGTGCAGCTTTAGTCCAACGAAGGGAATAATAATAAGGGAGATGAGTCCGACCGGTGGGGAGAGACCGACCGTGAGGGCGGCCGAGCGGGAGATGAGTCCGACCGGTGGGGGGAGACCGACCGTGAGGGCGGCCGAGCGGGAGAGGTCAACCGTAAGGGCGGTCGAGCGTGAGGGCCGCCGAGCGGGAGAGGTCGACCGTGAGGGCGACCGAGCGGGAGAGGTCGACCATGAGGGTTGCCGAGCGGGAGGGGCCGATCGTGGGGCTTGCCGAGCGGAAGGGGCCGACCGTGGGGCTTGCCGAGCGGAAGGAGCCGACCGTGGGGCTTGCCGAGCGAAAGGGGCCGACTGGGAGGGTTGCCGAGCGGGAGGGGCGGACCGTGAGGGTTGCCGAGCGGAAGGGGCCGACCGTGGGGCTTGCCGAGCGGGAGGGGCCGACCGTGAGGCTTGCCGAGCGGGAGGGGCCGACCGTGGGGCTTGCCGAGCGGAAGGGGCCGACCGTGGTGCGGTCCGAGCAGGAGGGCGCGAGGCTCAAAAGGCGGCGTGCCACGTGATGTCAGTGGAAAAGACAGGGTAAGGGCAGGAGTCAGTGCATCGCGGTCGTACACGTGGCAGAGGGAGAAGGCCAGGCGTTGGATCGAAAATGAGACGTTGGGTTATAATGGTGGGTGTTGGAAAAGACAATCCTGGTGGATGATTTGAAAGGTTTCAAACTGGCGGGAACGAATTGGGATCTGTGGAATACGGGTAAACCGTGGGCTTTTGGTATTATTCGATTTACCTATCTGTTTTCAAAAAATCAAAACATTCCAAGTATTACACCATTTGTGGCTCGCGATACGCCATTGGAGCATTTCTTCAAGTTCTTAGTCCCTGCATCAGAAGCGATCCGCAGACACAGTTTAGAGATGGCGCAAGAGGAAAATGTGAATGTGAGGGTGGATCCACTGGGAGAGGATGATGCAGTGGAGCTAGCGGCGCAGTACAGGGCCGAAAGGGTGGGGGAAACAACGATACCCTTCCATGGTTCCACCTTGGTGGCAGCTCCGACGCCGATCAGTCAGGCGGAGCCAGATCATTGGCACACAAAGGCGGACAAATCGACGGTAACAGAGGCAGAGTTGAGGGCAATCCGCGAGAAGTACCAAATTCCGGCGGAAGTGGAGTTGTTGTTGCCGACGTCGACGGAAAGGCCATCGGACGCCAGGCTAGGAGGGTTTTCCCTGTACGAGGAGGCTCTGAAGGGGGGGCTGAGGTTGCCCCTGCCTCAAATAGTGGTGGACGTGCTCAACCACCTAGAAGTAGCCCCGGGCCAGCTGATGCCCAATGCCTGGAAGATCCTGCTGGCCTGCGCAAGTGCATGGCCAAAGGCGAATGAGGGGGAGTCGATGGCAGTGGAGGAGTTCTTTGCCTATTACAAGGCCTCAGGGCAACAGGAGACGTGGGTCACCCTGCAGGCAGTTGTGGGGAAGGGGTTGGTGGCTGGTCTGCCTACGTCAATCAAGGGATGGCGGGCACGGTGGTTCTACGTTTCTGCCAACGGGGGGCCTGGGGTGCGCACCATCTGGAAGGTGCCAATCAGGACGGTGGAGGCAAGACTGGGGCCCGCGGCAGGGGAGAGGGTGAAGAGGGTGAAAGAGTGGAGGGAGAAAGAGAAGGCGAGGTGGATGACCTCGTGCAGCCCTCTGCACTATTTGAGGCAGGGCTGGGTCCTCAACCGATCGGTGGGGATCTTGACCGAGCAGAGTTGGAGGCAAGGAGGGAGGCTCGGGAGGCTGAGGATCAAGCCATTCTTGCCAAAGCCACCATGTTCAAGAAAGCACAGGACGACCGACCTTCACAACCGATTGCGAAGGAGAGGATCAGGCCTCGCCCAAAGCCGTTGGGGGAGAAGAACTTAAGTAAGTTTGAACCACGAAAGCTCCCTGTGGATCCTGTGAAGGAGAGGGCCAGGGATGGGGAGGAGGCTCTGAAGAGGAAGAGGAAGAAGAGAAGTGCCCCTGCAGAGGCTGCAGGGGAGCCTGGGTCCAAGAAAGTGAAGGAGGCTCCAGCTGCGGTGGAGACCCCTGTGGTCAAAGATACCCCAGAAGTAGCAAGGGTCATCCCAACACTGGAGGCTGTGGAGGTTGCCCCAGCAATTCAAGTGGCAGTGGGTGTAGGCAGTGCTGAGCCAAGTGGGGGGCAACAGACCCAAAGGGGTCCTGAACCCCAGGAAGGAGGAGTGGGTCTGAACACCGCCTTCTACCATGCTCGCGCGGTGGCTGAAGGGGTGGAAGGGGAAGAGGGGCCAGCTAGGGCAGGGGCTGACCATCTGCTGAAAATTGTGGGAGGGTCAGACCTGCGCGCGGTCTCCAGATTCAGTGAGGCTGACCTGCTGAGCGGGTTATGCTCCGCTCAGATGGAGGTAACTACCCTGGCAGGGGCTCTTCTAAGGAAGGCGGGGGGAGCCAGGCTCAAGGCAGAGAAGGCTGAGGCACAGCTGGAAAAACTGAAGGCTGAGAAGGCAAGTTGGGAGAATGTCCAGGCTGAGTTGCGAGCAGTCAAGCTGGAGCTGGAGGATACACACCGCAAGGTTGTGTCACTCGAGTTCCAGCTGGTCGGCGAGCAGAAGAAGTTGGAAGAGTCCCAACGAGCCTGTGCCATTGCCAACGATCGTCATGAAGAGGCCATGAACAGTAACGAAGAGCTGGTGAAGCAGAAAGATGAGGCAGATGCTAAGGTTGAGGCTCTGCAAAAGGAGTTGGAGAACGAGCTTGCCAAGGCAGGGGAGGAGAGATGGAGGCTTATGAGGGAGTTGGAAGCAGAGATGGAGAAGGCGAGGGCGGAGAGGGAGAGCCTAAAGAAAGAGGTGGAGGAGGAGAGGAGGAGGGGAGCCACCGCGGTTGATGCTTTGCGTGGAGAGTTGGAGGCAGAAAGGGCCAAAGCGTCTTCTGAGAAGGCAATCCTACAAAGAGAGCTGGACGAGGAAAGGGCGAAGGCAGCCTCTGAAAGGGCAGCCTTCCCCGATCTGTACGTGGCAGCAGTTGAACAATTTAAGGGATCGCCTGAATTTCAGATGGCCATTGATGCCACAGTGGCGAGCAGCCTGGCAAGGGAGGAGTCTGGGGGGGCTGGCCCATTACGGACGACGGCTGAAGGAAGACCTGAATCTGAAGTCATAGAGAGCTTCCAACGGTCAGACTTTTATAAGCATGAAATGACAGAGTACTGGGACAGCGGGTGGAAAATGTTCAAGCGCAGGGCTGAAGAGCTGTTCCCAGATCTTGACTTTAGCAGGATGACGATTGGGGAGGATGATGTGGCCCAGACCCCCCTGGACGAGGGTATAGAAGAGGCAGATCTTATCTCCAGTGAGGAGGAGGAGTGATCTGAAGAATAAGTGTACTTAGGAGTTTTTGTTTGGTTTTTGGGTACACATGTTTTTTTTTTTTTTTTTTTTTTTGAAATATTGTAGTAGACTGTTGTACATATTTTGTGAATGAATAAAATGCCATTTATATCTTGAAATTGACCATGTTTGTTTGTTTGGTGTATTTGAAATGGACAAATGCCTGTAATAAAAACTGGTGATGGACTTATGAAAACGTTTTGTAATGTTAGGTCAACTTGTAATGAAAACTTAAATGTTCTACTGAAAAGCTGTAAGGAAGAAATTTGAGAAGTAGGCTGGGTGGTGGGGAAGATAATCTGGTCAGTAAATGGAGTGTGTGGGAGCATCTTTGGGATTTGACTAAGTAAAGATGTTGTAAAAATTTGTGATCTCAACTTGTGACTAAGTGTTCTCCCAAACCAAAAGGCATAACATCTTCCATTCAAAATGCCCAGAAGACACTTCAGGTTAAATGTAGAAAAGATCACTGCATCTACCTGAGTCGTTTGAAGTACTCAGTCGGGCTGAGGCTGTTGAAAGTGCTCAGTGCTGGCTGAGGCTTCTGAAGTGCTCAGTCTGGCCGAGGCTTTTGAAGTGCTCGGTCTGGCCGAGGCTTTTGAAAGTGCTCGGTCTGGCCGAGGCTTTTGAAAGTGCTCAGGGCGGGCTAAGGCTTTTGAAGGTGCTCAGCCTGGCTGAGGCTTCTGAAGTGCTCAGTTCTGGCTGAGGCTTTTGAAAGTGCTCGGTCTGGCCGAGGCTTTTGAAGTGCTCGGTCTGGCCGAGGCTTTTGAAGTGCTCGGTCTGGCCGAGGCTTTTGAAAGTGCTCAGGGCGGGCTGAGGCTTTTGAAGGTGCTCAGCCTGGCTGAGGCTTCTGAAGTGCTCAGTTCTGGCTGAGGCTTTTGAAAGTGCTCGGTCTGGCCGAGGCTTTTGAAGTGCTCGGTCTGGCCGAGGCTTTTGAAAGTGCTCAGGGCGGGCTGAGGCTCTTGAAGTGCTCAGTGCTGGCTGAGGCTTTTGAAGGTGCTCAGGGCGGGCTGAGGCTTTTGAAGTGCTCAGTGCTGGCTGAGGCTTTTGGAGGTGCTCAGTGCTGGCTGAGGCTTTTGAAGTGCTCAGTTTTGGCTGAGGCTTCTGAAGTGCTCAGTTCTGGCTGAGGCTTTTGCGAGGGCTGCAAGTGAAAGTTTCAGGGAAGCAACATTCAGATAGTTGAATTATAGAAGATTGGAATTCCAGTCGGGATTTGTATTATGCATTGAAAAAAGGAAAATACAACAAGTTTTGATAATACAAAAGTAGGAATTCACTGGTAGTAACGCTTCAGATGTTCAGCATTCCAGGGATGAGGAAGGTCTCGGCCATCCATGTTTTGGAGTCGGTAAGTGCCTGGCCGCGGGCGGGCCTTCATAACGTAGGGTCCCTCCCATTTGGCTGCTAGTTTGCCCTCGGTCGGATTCTTTGTGGCAAGAGTCGCTTCTCTCAAGACAAGGTCCCCTACAGAGAACTCCCGTGGTCGGACTCGGCGGTTGTAGTGTGTTTTCATTTTCTGCTGGTACGAAGCTAATCTGACAGCAGCAGTCTCTCTGAGCTCTTCGATGAGATCCAGGTCTGCTCGACGGAGTTCTTCGGTTGAGGCGAGATCCGGATGTAAGACCCTGGGGGTGGGCAGCCCGACTTCTACCGGAATGACCGCCTCAGCGCCATATGTTAAGCGAAATGGGGTTTCTCCAGTAGGAGTCCGGGCAGTGGTTCGGTAAGCCCAGAGTACATGTGGTAGTTCCTCAGCCCAGAGGCCTTTAGCAGCTTCGAGCTTAGTTTTGATGATCTTCAAGAGAGAACGGTTGGTGACTTCAACTTGGCCATTTGCTTGGGGATGACCGAGGGAAGAAAAACATGGTTGAATCTGGAGATCTGCACAAAATTTCCTGTATTTAGCGTTGTCGAACTGTTTGCCGTTGTCGGAGACGATGGCCTGAGGGATACCAAATCGGCAGACAATTGATTGCCAGATAAACTTGGTGGTGTTCCGCTCGGTGATTGTGGCGAGGGGTTCTGCCTCGACCCACTTGGTGAAGTAATCAATGGCAACAATCGCGAACTCCGTCTGGAGGAATTGCACTTCTTGTAGGTCTGGCGAGATGGCCGGGTGGGTCAGGTATTCGATGCGAACTCCGTGGCTAAGGTCGGTATGGTCGGCAGAGGCCAGCTGAGCCATCTCATCTGCTTTGGAGTTTTCTGCCCGAGGTATGTGTCTGATCTGGAAAGTATTGAAGAGGCGAACAAGGGGTAGTGCCGTGTCCCTGTAGGCTCGCATTGTGCTATCCTTGGCATCGAATTCCCCCGTGATCTGGCCGACGATGAGTTGGGAGTCACTGAAGACGCGGATGTGGCTAACACCAATGTCTTTGGCCAGACGAAGCCCTGCTATCAATGCTTCATATTCGGCCTCATTGTTGCTGGCCACAAACAGGAGGCTGAGAGCACATTTGAAGTAACCCCCCTCAGGGGAGGTGAGGATGAGGCCAGCCCCACTTCCTTCCCTGCGAGACGAGCCGTCAACATTGAGCGTCCAAGAATGAGGATCTTCAGGCTCTGGTGGAGCTGGTGGGGGTGTAGAGGTAGTGGCTGGAGCAGGGTTGGTGAATTCTAGGATGAAATCGGCAATGGCCTGCCCTTTGATTGCTGTGCGGGGTCGGTAGGAGATATCAAACTGGCTAAGCTCCACTGACCACTGCATAAGTCGGCCAGAAAGTTCTGGTTGTTGCATGACTTTCTTCAGGGGTTGGTCGGTGAAGACCACTATAGAATGGGCCTGGAAGTAAGGACGAAGTCGTCTGGAGGCAGTGACCAGGGCCAGGGACAATTTTTCCAGCAGTGGGTAGTTCTGTTCTGCTCCCCTGAGAGCTTGACTAATGTAATAGACCAACCGTTGAACCGAGCCATCCTCCCGAATGAGAGCTGCGCTAATGGCGGTGTTTGATACTGCTAAATAGAGGAAGAGGGGTTCGCCAGGGATTGCCTGCGAAAGAAGGGGGGGTTGGCCATGCATTGTTTTAGTTGCTGGAAGGCCTCTTCGGATTCGGTCGTCCATTCGAAAGTCTGCCGAAGGACTTTGAAGAATGGTAGGCACTTATCTGTTGCGCGGGAAATGAAACGGTTGAGGGCTGCCACTCTGCCGGCGAGTCTCTGAACTTCCTTAACGGTTTTGGGCGACTGCATCTCAATCAAGGCCTTGATCTTTTCGGGGTTGGCCTCAATTCCGCGCTGACTGACCATAAAGCCCAAGAATTTTCCGGATCCCACGCCAAAGGCGCACTTCTCCGGGTTGAGCTTCATTTGGTACTTACGAAGGGTGGCAAAGGTCTCCCGGAGGTCGGTCAGGTGGTCGGCGGAGAGTTTGCTTTTGACTAGCATGTCATCCACATACACTTCCATGTTTCGACCGATCTGGTGCTGGAAGACTGCGTTGACCAACCGTTGGTAAGTAGCCCCCGCGTTCTTTAGTCCGAACGGCATGACACGGTAGTGGTAGGTGCCCCGGTCGGTGATAAAGGATGTGTGTTCCTGGTCAGATGAGTGCATCATGATTTGGTTGTATCCGGAGAAGGCGTCCATGAAACTGAGCATTTGGTGACCGGCCGTGGCGTTGACCAGCAGATCAATCCGGGGGAGTGGATAGCTATCTTTGGGGCAAGCTCGGTTCAAGTTAGAGTAGTCGACACACAGACGCCACTTGCCGTTGTTTTTGCGGACTAGCACCACATTGGAAAGCCAACTAGGATAATCCACATTTTGGATAAACTGAGCCTCGAGGAGTTTGTCAACCTCCGCAGCTATGAGATTGTTGCGCTCCGGGTGAAATATACGCTGCTTTTGTCGGTAAGGTCGGAAGTGAGGTTCGATGCTGAGGCGATGAGTGATGAAGGAGGGGTCAATGCCTGGCATGTCTGAGTGGGTCCAAGCAAAGACGTCGTTGTGTTCGGTCAAAAGGGCAGTGAGGTCGGCTTTTGCTTGGGGGGATAATTGGCTGCCGATCTTGGCAGTTTTCAGTGGGTTGGTGGGGTCAATAGGAACCTCAACGAGCTCTTCCACCGGTTCTCCTCTAATTAGCTCGTCCTCATCCCGGACATCAAGTCCTTCAATGATCATCGCCTCCTTCAACTTGACTTCTTTAAGTGAGGCAACATAACACTCCCTGGCCACGGTCTGTTCTCCCCTGACTGTTCTGACCCCGAGATCGGTGGGAAACTTGAGGGCAAGATGATAGGTGGATGTGATGGCTTGGAAGGCGTTGAGGGCGGTGCGACCGAGGATGATGTTGTAGGCAGATGGGCAATCAACCACCAGGAAGGTGAGCAACTTTGTGGCTTGCCGTGGGTACTCGCCAATAGTGATGGGAAGATCGATAGAACCGATCGAGGTCACGCGGTCGCCAGTGAAGCCGACGAGAGGGGTTTGGAGCGGGGAAAGGCTTTCCTCCCCAATCTTAAGTTGGCGGAAGCAGTTTAGAAAGATGATGTCCGAAGAACTGCCGTTGTCGATGAGAACTCGTCTAACCTTATAATTGGAGAGGATGGCGGAAACGACGAAAGGGTCATCATGAGGATAACGGATGCCTGCACAGTCGGCGTCCGTGAAGGTGATGGGCTCTGTCCACTGCTTGGGCTGTTTGGGGGGTCGGTCTATCGTGGCGACTGCCTTGTCTGAGCCCTGTCGTATTTTTCTGAGTTCTGCCCTCTGAGCTGAGCGAGACGGTCCCCCACAAGCAAGACCGCCTGAAATAACTCTGATTTCACCAACTGGTGGAAGTGGATTACCTTGAGGTCGGGGCTGTTGGGGGGGTCGGTCATGACCCTGGTTTGGTTGGGCTGGCTGTCGCGGTGGGGTATGTCGGCGATTATCTCTGTGGGGCTCGGTTCTTTGCCTCTGCTGAGGGCGGGTGTCTGTGAATCGACTTAGACGCCCCTGACGGATGAGGGCCTCCACCTGATCCTTGAGACTGATGCAATCGTCAGTGTTATAGCCATGGTCCTGGTAGAAACGGCAATATTTAGATTGGTCTTTCCGGCTGGAAGGGTTCCGTGGAGGGGGAGGCCACTTGAGGGGGTAGTCCCGCTGGATCTGGTTGAGGACGTGTTCCATGGGAGAATTGAGAGGCGTATACCGCTCGAACCGACCGGGGGGTCGGGCTGGTGCTGACCGGTCGGGACGAGGGGGTCGGTCGGCATAGCGGGGTGTTTGGCTATGATACTGGGTGGTACTGGGTTCTTGGTCTTTTCTCTTTTCTCGGGGGGTCGGGTTTTTAGTTGGCGGATCTTGCCGAGCGGCTAGTGAATCCTCGGCATTCATGTATTTTTGGGCTTTGGAGAGTAGGGCTGCCATGGAGGTCGGGGGGTTCTTGGAGAGTGAGAAAAGGAAATCAGATGACCGCAGACCGGCCATGAAGGCTGTGAGGATGACCTTGTCGTCATTTTCGGCAACTTGCAGGGCTTCGGTGTTGAAGCGAGTGACGAAGCTGCGCAGTGATTCCCTCTCAGTCTGACGGATGTTGAGCAGCTGGGTGGCCGGGCGTCGCTGGCGCTGGGCGCCGATGAAGTGGCTCAAGAAAGAGTCACTGAGATACTGGAAAGTGGATACCGAGTCCGGTGGTAACTGACTAAACCACAACCGAGCCGACCCCTTCAGTGTCACGGGAAAGGCTCGGCACATGATTTCGTCAGGGAAGGCATGGAGGATCATGAGGGTGCGGTAAGTCTCCAGATGGTCGATCGGGTCAGTTGTACCATCGAAGGAGTCAATGGTGGGCATTTTGAATTTGGCAGGCAGGGGTTTGTCTCGGATGGAGGCGACAAATGGCGAGTTTGCGGTGGTGGAGGGCTTATGCTGGATATTCTGCATGACCTCTTGTAGCTGGAGCTTCATGGCTCGGAGCTCAGCGTCCCAGAGGGGGATGTTGTCACCACCAGAGGGAGAAAGGTGTTGGATGCTGCTGGCTTCCCCATCGGGGGCTGGTGCTATAACCGATGGGTGTGGAGGTGGAGGCGGTGGATGTATATGTGGGTGAGGGGGTTGCAAGCCCTCCGAGTTGGGAGGATTGGGTTGTGGAATGGCATGGCCCGGAATTTGTTCTGGATGGAGTGGAATATCTGGAGGTGGTGGAGGAATATGGAGGTTTCGTTGGAGCAGAGCATTGATTAAGGCCTGGTTCTGTTCGGCCATACGGTTAATGCTATTGGTGAGCTCAATGAAGTACTGTGGTGGGTTGTTTGGATTGGGAGGGTCGGTTTGGTGATCGGTAGCATTGTGGTGAGAGGCCATGGATCTAGTCGTGACCATACACTTGACGGGTGAGAAGTAGAAGTTACTGGAACAGGGTCTCCGGCGACAATGAACACAACTGGCGCACGGATCAACCAGTTCCCACAGACGGCGCCAACTGATGTTACTGTTAGTCCTGGTGAATGGGCTAGACCGATCCAAGTTCCTCGAGCCCACTGGATAACCTGCAAACAAGTTCAACGGGGAACGGGGTAGTCCCCCGGCGAACCCTCCGGTGTATGAATTAGAAGAGGTGATAGACAATATAGCAAGAGAGAGAGAGAGAGAGAGATAAAAACTTAACCTTCTTCTTGTCTTCAAGCTTTGCTTATATCCTTTGGTAATCATTTCGCTGTTTCTACCGTTCTGACCTCCCCGCCGAAAGCTTATGCCGTGGTTCGTCTTGTTCAGGGTGAAGGGGTGCCATTCCGGCTGAGAGGTGTTGTCGCAATAAATGCTGTGATGGGCTGCATTAATGGTGATGTGCTGAGGCAATAACTTTGCAGATCTTTGTCTGCTGACGTGGCCTGTTCTGCACCTGCCACGTGTCCCAGCATCATTGACCTTCCCTGCTCAGTTGGCCTCTAGCTGCGCTGGGTCTTACTAACCGGGTTGTGCAACGGGGTCTAAATGATGGGCCTGGGTTTACTCACGGTGGGCTGTGGTCCTCATGGGCCTATCCGTGTCAACCAACATAAAAGATTTCTTAAATTTACTTCCAATTAAATGGAACGATATAACTACATACATCTTCATGTTTAAATTTCTCTGGTGTTTAAACACCCATTCAAAATTGATTAGAAATACTCAAATTAATTTGCTTATGTACAAAGTCAACATATTAATTTATCATTTCAAATCACATGAAATTATTTTTTTAAGAAATAACTTGAGTTGATATCAATACATGCATATCAAACGCATCAACTAAAAATAATGAATTAACAAAATAAATTAATCATGCATGATCCCATAACTTGCAGCATGAGATAAAAAGATTCTCAACCCATAAATAAAATCCAACGTGTTTTAAACTTTAAACTCAAAAAATGAAAAAACATACCTTCAATTAATCAGTTTGATTTGTACATAAATAAACTAATTATATATACATTAAAATGTTCTTGTGAATATATATATATATTTTCCGACTCATGTGCAAAAACTATTCACGACTACGGATCCATACACAGAAATTAAAGAATAAATCAGTAAACCAATAAAGAAAATAAACTTGCCACAAAGGTTTCTTCGTAATAAAAATGAAATTAATTTGTAAAATTAATATTTAACTCCAGATTCAAATACTTCCATGTATACTCACGATGAACTATGATAAATTAACAAAATTAATTTTTTAGTTACTAAAACCAAAAAATAAAATACCGAAATAATATCTAATTACAAAAATTAGAAAAACAAACCACAAATTAATTTTCTAGTTACTAAAACCAGAAAATAAATTATAACACAAAATAATTATATTTTCCTTGTTACTAAAACTAGAAAAATAAAATACCAAAATAATTTTTTGTAACACCAAATAATATTCTGCAATTGTTAATGACACCAGCATAATACTACTAGTTGTCAAAGAAAATAGACAATATATTACTACTATCCGTCAAATAGTTTATAAATACTATTTGTATTTTCCAACCAGAATATTACTTTGAAAATACAGAAAATTAAATACAATGAAGACACCAAAAATATTATGTCCTAAGATTGTTGGACAATCTTCACTGTATTTAAATAAATTAAATAAACAACAACAAGAATATAAAGAAATAAAGGAAATGAGAGAATTTGTTTGATTACAAAAATCAAACTAGAAATAAATAAATAAAAACAGATTTTATTTTGTTACAAAAACAAAAATAAAATTTGATTTAATAAACAAATAAAACAGAATAATAAATTAAACAACTTACTCGATTAATTTCTTCTAATAAATATCTGATCAAGTCCAGTGTTTGACACTGTGTCCTTAAGACAGATTCGTCCTCCCCACGGTGCTTTCAGAATGTGGAAGTCTATCTCCCAGGATGAAATGATCAATTACAAACAATAGCAGCACTACAAATTGTTTGCGTAACGTACACACTAAGGGTGTGTTTGATTGGGCGGACTGGAAAATGGGGGATTAGAATCCATCGGACTTGAGTCCTGGGACAGTGAATCTCCCGGACTATTTGGTTGGATTGGATATGTATCCTGTGTTTGTTTTTTCATGGGATTAGATGTCCGGACTGTGAATCCCCCGGACTATTTTTAGTGAATCCAACGTTTGGTTGGACGAACTGGATAGGATAAATGAATAAATGACTATTTTACCCTTTTTAAATTGTTTACTAAGTAATAGCAATATTAAACATATCTATAATATTTTAATTATTTTTAGCTAGATTAAATAAAAAATTATTTTATTTTATTTTTTACACAATTAAATAAATTTATTTTTTAAAAATAAATAAATAAAATATCAATAAAAATATATATTATTTTTTAATTAAGATTTTAAATGAATTTGTTTTTTAAAAAATAATAATCAAAAAATGAAATTAAATAAAACATCTATTAAATTTAAATAATGAAATTAAATAAAACATAAACAAAATTTTAAAATAAAACATCAATAAAATATCCATAAAAAATTATTTCAACAAATTAAATAAATAAATAAAAAATTAAATGAAATTAAATAAATTTTTTCAATATTTTTTTTTAGCACCAGTTTTTTTTTCAATGTTTGAAACATATATTTTTTCAATATTTATATCCAACACTTCATGGTCCAATCAAACCCAACAGCAACACAAAGAAAATGGGCAAAATGGTCATCTCACCCCTCTAATCCAAACAGTAAATAATCCCACCAATACTATCCCACACCCCCCCCGGACAGTGGTATCCCCCATATGAGGGATTAGGAGTCCGGTCGGACATGGAGTCCGGCGGACTAAAAAAAAAACAAACATCGGATTAGATTTACTGTGCGGATTACAATCCGCACAGTAAATAATCCCCCCCTTATCCCCCCAATCAAACACGCCCTAAGTGTTTATACTTTTTTTCACAAAAATTAAACGCAGCAAAATGAAGAATAAATTTACAGAAGTGAAGTACGAATTTTCTAAATGTATTAAACATCAAATGAGGGCTGTCCTATTTATAAATATAGTGGTGGCTGTATGTTTTGAATAAAACTGGTGCAAACCTATTTGGTTTTGAATTTAAACAGATTTAAATATGTTGGGTTCAAAATTCAAACAGATAAAAACGGGAAGGGCCCTGTTTGGGTTTATTTCCAAAATTAATTTGAATTCAAGACTTTATTTTACCAAAAAATAAAATTAAATTCAAATATTTTTGGCCCAAAAAGATAGGTATTGGGCCGAACAAGCCTAAGCCTAGCCTGCCTGACCAATTGGCGGCGGCGGCGCGCGTGTTACGATTTTTGGGTCCAATGGGTCTAGCCCATTTTGCCCATAACCTCCCTCTCTAAAACACTTGGGTACCCCTCGGGGCACACCCAAAGTTCCAATCCCATGCCTTATAAACTCATTCAAATCTTTTTACCAAATCAATGTGGGACAAGCCTTATTCAAACCTTTAAGGATTTTTCACCAAAACTCCATTTCCATGGAGCATACTTTGGTTTCAATTTCTCATTCACTCGGTAATGGTTTTGAGCAATCAAATATACCACATGAATCACAACGCGGCATAGAACGCGTTACCACTTTGACCCGCGAATATCGACACACGGGGCCCACCTAAAAAATAGACCAAATTTAAGAAAAAATTCTGGTTTTACCCATAATTTTCCAACCATTTCCAACAGATATAACTCATTAGTAATTTTCAAAACAAAATAAATCTTATTGGTGATTTTTTATTGTGATTTATGATTTTTTTTAATACAATATCATAATTTTTAAAATTAAAAATATAATTTTACTTGAATTAAAATATTTATGAAATTATTATTCATATTAAACGAGGGGTAAAAATGAGACAAGACATCTCATTATGGAAGAATGAAATTTTTGAGAATATTTCATGACAGATATTCGTATTAGGCCTTAATAGGACTCAATAATAATTTTAAGAGCAACATACAACTTATTTGTATTTTTCTCTTAAAAAAACATGAGGCCCACCCCCAACTCAACTTCATTTCAGACGTGCTCTCCAGGCAATCTCACACTCATTGAACCCAACAAGAAAATTATATTTATTTAATCTCTGAAAGTGCCACTATTTATTATTTTTGGCTAATGAAGAAATTTATATAAAATTTAAGAAAACAATATTCTTACAATTATGAATTATAATAATGGTCAATGCACATCATTGTATAAAAATTCTATTAATATAATATCATTTATTTTTTAAATAATATAAAATTTCAAAGGAAAAAAAAATTATTTTATCTTCTTGTTCTTTTATTTGTACTTTTCATTATGATTGGGACAAACTTTTTGTTTTTTATTTTATTTTTTGAGATGTCAAGGGTTTTAATATAAGAATTTGAACCAAAACTATACGTTTTAAATGATATTTGATTGATGTAATGACAAAATTTTAAATTTCCTCCAAACGACACGTTGAAATTTTCTGATAAATTATTTCACTATATTTTCTTCTACTTAAATTTTAGTTGCCGTTTGGCAGGTGGATTGGAGGTGAGTTAGGAATAAAAAAAGTACAAAATGATAAAACAGGTTAAATTAATCAATAAAATAAAATATCAAATCTAAATTATAATCATTTCACTTTTCCTTTCACAAAAAATCAAAAAGTCAAAAAAGCGAAAAAAATTCTTCTCAAACGAAACTAATGTAGACTAAAAAGTTAAGGTGAAAAAGTTCTTCCCAAAACGTACCCTTAGGCCCTGTTTGTTTTCCGTCATAGGAGTCTGAATGGACTCCTAATGAGGAACAACAGAATAATATCATGTTTGTTTTGCAAAGTGAGCTTCGGATTCGTAGTTCGCTCCGAACTACGAAAGGCCTTGGCAAGTGGATTACGAGTCTGGGTTAAGAGATAGTATTAGAAAATAGTCCGTTTAGCTTAGGGTATTATTGGTCGTATGGTTGAACATCCGGCCGGTCAACCGACCAAGTGCAATTTATTTATTTTTACGTGTTGGGAGCACATTTTGAACATTAATATTTAATATTTTTGTATTTTTTGTTATGTAAAAATCATGGTTTTATTTATTTTATTATTTTATATTTATTTATATAAAAATAATTTGACAGTTCCCACACTAACAACTATTATAAAAACAAATACAATTTTACTTAATTCCCTCACTAATTATCTTCTCACTATCAATCACCAGCAATCTACCTCTAAAAACAAACGAAGCCTTACTTTAATCCTCAATATTTAATTGAAATAATTAAGTTATCAAACTTTACTCAGCTTTTGAAAACAAATGGAGCCTTACTTTAATCCTCAATATTTAATTACAATAATCAAGTTATTAGACTTTACTCAATTGAACAATTCGGTCATTACATTTTAAATTTAATTTTAATTTGTTCTAAAATTAATTATTTTGAGACATTTATTAGAATTATGATTTAAAGTGTAAAGACCAAATTAAAATTAAACTGATATGGATTAAAAGGGTGATTTATCCAATCAAATTTAAGGTTCAACAAACTAAATAATTCTTAGGATAAATTATAATTTTCAGCCACTTAACTTTTTATTAGAATTTTATTTTGGCCCTCTATTTTTTATTTGTAATAAGGGCAAATTGTATTTTGCTTCTTTTATCGTTGGTCACTTTCCACTTTGGTCCTTTAAACCTTTTTTTTAAATTTTTTATTGTGGCCCTTCATGTTTCAAATTTTTCTTACTTTACTCCTAAAGTTAATTTATGTTAAAATTAGACAAAAAATAACACACTGACACTTACATGACATAAAAATATTTTATTATACATGACTCACACATCTAATATAAACTTCAATTTTAATATAATAATATATTTTTTTGTTATGCGACAATTATTGTGACATTTTCTGTCTAATTGTAAATAGAAGTTAATTTTAGAAATAAAGTGAGAAAAACTTAAAACATGAGAGACCAAAATGAGAAACAAACTTAAAGGATCAAAATAGGAAAATGAACAAACATGAGAGGGGCAAAATATAATTTACCCTTTCTAATAATTATGTTCTCAAATTTCGACCGTTGTTTCAATGTAATCATCTCTCACTCACTAATAATAAAAATAAAAATAAAAATAGACAAAAAGTGTTCATACAAGTACATTATAAGGGCATTAATGAAAAAAATAATGAATTTTTACACTTTCTCCTCTCTAACTTTTACTCGAATTTTACTTTAATATTTCATGTTTTAATTTTCACCATAAATTTTAAATAATGGGATGATAGAAGGACTACAGTAGAGATTCGTTTGGGAAGAAGGGTTAGGTTGGGTTGGGTTTGAGGCTATTTTAGTAATAAAAAGATAAAACAGGTTTTTTAGCCCAATAAGATAAAACATCACATCCAACCTATAATCATTATATTCTTTCTCTCACAAAAAGTCAAAAAAAGCCAAAAAAAATTCTTCCCAAACGAGATTTTTTAGCCCCAGGCTAAAATAATAAAAAAGCCAACCCACTTCTCAAACGAACTCTAAAACTCAAGTTTTAATTTAAAGATTTAACTGTTACAATTAAAAAATGAGAGATCAAAATAAAATTTAAGATATAATATGTGAAAAGTTTAATTTATTCAAATTCCTATATCATAAAAAAAAAAATTGTTACTATCTTGTACATCCTGAACACCCGAGGGGTACGCCGAGGTTTTCAGGTCCACAATCCTATAACACAGAATGCTTATTCAAAGGAAAAAAAACACCCCAAACCACTTAGTCGAGGTCATGGGTATGAACAAGTAGAGGGTAGATAGCCCTACTAAGATAGAGAACTTCCGTCGCGAATAAAATATCCCAGCCAATGTCTATATTAGACTCACTGGTGATAATGATTCTATCATGTTAAGAAATGATTACATGCCTTTTCCCGTAGTGTAGATCCTTAAGGGCAGAGTTAGGTTCGCCCTTATCATCTTGTTTAGGGAAATGCTCAACTTCTACAAATTAAACCCAATGTAATTAGCCATCAACACCTTCCGTGTAATCAACGGTATAGCCGAACTCAATCATTGACATAGAGCCCAACTAAACCTCCAGGATGTCCAATACTGCTACACGATGTTCACCTTTCAATGCAAAAGTGGCATAACCTATTACCTGAAACTGAGGTCCATAACTTACAAGATGATAGGCGACCTCCCTGGTTCTAACAAGGGTGTGGGCAATGACTATCTTATTGTCTTGGGCAGCTAAGAGTTTGCTCAAGATGATGATCTCCACCTCTTCTTGCTTCCCAAAAGCTTCCTAGAAGACCATAAGAGTAAGTCATCTCTAAAACACGCACCTGTTGTCCATTATCTGCTTAAGTATTTCACTTTATCATGTTGTTGACCACTTAACATCTCTTTTGTTTAGGTCTCCCTCAATCCGACAAGAACTTTTGGAAGTATTACATCCCTAGAGCCGGCTTGTAGAGGCTCTTGGACCTGCTTATCAACATCCGCAAAGCCCTATTTCTCCTATCTCCACTTCCTGACACCCCATCGAGAAGCAAGACCCCACATTCCGCATCAATGCCAACTGCCTCTTCAAGAGCAGATTAAGGTTCAACATCATACCCAGTCAACCAGCCGTCAACTTCAGCTCTATCCCAACATATTCCACCAACTCAACGCCAGCATTGCCGCCGACCTACCAATGCTCCTGTTAGGAGAACGAGCAGCAAGAAGCAGCAAAGTGTTGATACTCTGATATACGATCCTATCAATCCACCTCTCGCTCTTCTTGTATTCAGACTTGGCACCGATGTGACATCACTACCACCTCAGAGGAGATGGGTCGTAAACCAGCAGTCACCGAGGACCTCTTCGCTAGATTGCCTAACATCATCATAGTCCAATCTACTTATTCCCCTTAGTCTGTTCAAAAACCAAAAAAGGTGAAGAAAGCAGAGACAAAAGCCAAAGTCACAGCCATCCATTCTGATGAGAAGAAGGATTCTGAAGACTCTGTGCCAATCTCCAAGTTGGCTAAGGCTGAGAAGAGGCTCGCCTCAAATGAATCCATTGGCACCTCACTTGTAAAGAATCCGAGGTCCATCAGCCTTGGAAAAGAGAGAGACGTCCTTTCCGAAGAGACATGGCTCCTCAAGATCCAAGTGGGTAAAAGAATTCTGAAAGTCGACGATAGCGCCATCAAAGATGTTGAAGTTGGAGTTGCACTGACCACGAGCCTCCTTCTGCCCGCCAATATAGAGCAGATCAGCGACTGTAATCAATACAAGAATTTTGCCTTAATGATGAGGCATTCTGTTCTGGTAATTTTCCTGACTTTTCTCTTTAAATTCAGTCTTTCATACTTAGTAAAATATTACTAATTCGTTTTTTTCCTTACAGGCCATTCAATACGCCCACTCTTATGCAGTCAAGGCCAAGTTGATGAAAAAAGACTTAACTAGGAAGACGCAAGAGGCTGCAAACTTCCTCTCTCAACTCAACAAGGCCAAAGCTAGGATCAAAATTCGAATGGACAAGGTTAGCACAGCCAGGGCTGCCGAACACAAGGTTAAGGTCGCTGCCAAAGCTACCAAGACCGCTAAAGAAAGGGTCGCTGATGTTGAGAGCAAATTGAAGGAGGCTTTGGATATGAAGGAAGTCGATATCAAGGCCGCCAATGAAAAAGCCTACGAAGAGAGACAGGCCCGCATGTGGGATCAACACAAAAAGCAAGTCAACCTGGCCTACAACAATGGTTAATACTTTGGCTAGGTTGTTGCTCTCAAAAAACTTTATGTCCCCGAGGACTCACACCTATGGGATATTATCCAACTTGACGTGACCTTCCCCCTCTCTCCTGTATAATCCAAGAAGAATGAAGAAGATGAGGAGAAAGAATAAGAGGCTGACGTTGCTGCTGGGGCTAAGTCCCTAACTCTAAATGATTAGGTCCTGGACCTGACTGAAGATGATAGGGATGAGGTCTCCAAAAGCACCTTTCCAAAAAAGACTGACACCTTTAAGGTCGAGATCGTTGCTACTAGGAAAAGCCTTGACAAAACTCTCAAGGAGATCGATGACAAAATTGTAGCCGACTCTGAGGCTGAGAAGGCTGTTGCACTGTCCACCAAGGTAGAGCAAACCAAGAATACTGATCCGAAATCTAGTGCTTAGGATATTTTTTTGTTCTTTCAGTTGTACTTCTCTTTTCAATCTTGCTTTGAACACTTCTGTTTTTTGCTAGGCCAAAGTGCCTTCTATTGTACATAAATAAGTTCTTCCTCCATGAATGAATTCTTTGTTTTGTACTAAGTGTTGTATGCTTATTTGATATGTCTTGTATACTCTTTGCCATCTTGGTGCATTGTTCTCCATAAATTCTTTTAAGTATAATGTCTTGAATAATCATCTTGGATTGAAACATCTCGAATAGAGCTGTTATCAAACATCTCGGATAACATCGTCTCATAACAATTTTTCTAAAATTTTTAACAAGTGTCACATTCACTTGACTTATTCATGCTTTTTGCTCCCTAATGTAAATCTAAGTACCACTTAGGTTCATATTAAGGATATATCGTTTGAATCTTGCCTAAGTCTGACTTAGACATCCATAACTGAGGTCATCGTGTTTAGTTCGCTTAAACAAAACACTTCTACCTCGGCTTTCGTATAAACTAGCCAGATAGTGGCTAGTTTTACCTTGTTTCTCATTGAAACATCTCTTTAACTTAGTTCAACTCTATTATCCTAGCAAGTCTAAGTTAAAACGTCTTGTTCATCTTTTGAACATCACTTAAGACTTTTTTGTCTTATCTAATAGTTACAAATTTCAACAACATTTTGTAAAGAGCAAAATCGGACTAGTATTTTATTAATCTATACTTCGGCTGAAAATCGTTTAGATTACATAGAAAAACTCAAAAAAATTAATGATAAAAGAACTTCAGATTGCTAGTATTCCATGGTCTTGGCAGTTCTTTACCATTACTGTCTTCTAGCCGGTATGCTTCATTGTCGGTAGCTGAGATGATTTTGTACAGTCCTTCCTAGTTAGGCCAAACTTATCCTCCCTAGGATCTTTTTTGTTACCAACAACCTTCCTTAAGACGAGGTCCCAAATTTGGAACTCTCTGGGGTTCACCTTCATGTTGTATGCTTTGGCAAGTTTTTATTAGTATGCCCCAGCCAAATTGCTGCTATCCCACATTTGTTCAATCAAGTCCAAATCTCTGGAGACAGTGGGCACTGTAGTTTGTCTTCCTTTCTGGATGCTGACATTTACTGCTGGAGTTGGCGTTTCCAATAAGGGCAATGCTAATTGCATCAACTTGCTTTGAATCATGAAGTTCACCACGATTTGCAGGTCCATTAGCTTGTTTGCCAAGTCCTTCACCTTGTCGTCTCTTCCCAGACATCTATCTTTTTATACTTGGGAGTCGATCTCGTTGTACTCGGTCGCCTCTTCTCGAGCCATTATGGCCCTTGGCGGCATTGTTCGCTTTAGGGTTTACTTCTTGCACTTCTTCGTCATTGTTTCCTCCTCCATCATTTGGATCCATATACTCCTTTTCTTTACTGTGTGTGTCATCCCCAACCATGGGCTATCCATTCTTTATTAAGTTTCCACAGATGGTGCCAAATTATGGGTGTTGATTTCTGACCTCACAACCAAACAGAGAACTTAGCTGTAGAGCATGAGGCAGAATAGATTAAACCAAGCACCTGCCAGCAAGAAGACAAAAATACCACAATGGCTCGTCCACTTAGGGTCACTCCGACGATCGAGTCAGTCAATAATCTCACAAAATCTCAACTCAATCAATAGTGTACAAGTAAAAGCATACCTTAGACCCACGGGAATGTCTTACTTTTATAGCCAATAGTGCCCTTGTCCCCTAGAAGTCTCACTTCATAGGACTTAAGCACAATACTTATTTTAGACTCTTAGTTAAATATGGATGAACTCTTCAAGAGCCCCATCCTTATCCAAACTAAACACCTCACTTATCTTGGACTCTCATCCTCTATTCAAATATTTCGGATTTTGGTATTACTGCACCATATCTCGGTAATACCACAATCATCTCGACAATCTAACTCGTCCATGTGGCACCTCGGCCAACACCTCGACCATACCTCGACAACATGGCATGACCTCAAAAATACATCCCACACTTCTAATACTATTTGAAGAATGTGATAATATTTTTATTAACACATATAAACAAGATATGTTATTTTCAATGCCATGTACTACATTTAAAAAAATAATAATTAAAAAAATTTAACATTTTGGTACATGGTTTATAAAAATTGATGCCTAAGAGACACAACTATCAAAATGCACTTCACTATTGCTTAATAGATTGACTATGTTATTGCAAAATAGTCGAGTAATTTTTCACTTCTTAATTTTTTATTTTTTATTTTTTTCAGTAGTGATGGAATAAATCACATAAGACATATAGTTGTCCTTTATCTATGATCTCCCCTAACAAAAAATATATATAACCACCCATCCTATTGAAGACATTTTTCAATATTGTTGCCTAAAAGACAATGATAGAGATTTAAAAAAAAAAAAAAAAAAAAAAAAAAGAAAAAAAAAAAAAGAAAAAAAATTATACTAAATTCTCCGTCAACAACGACCCATTTTTACTTCATTCCACAAAAGTCAAAAGTCAATACTCAACTTGCGTACGGTTTTATATTGTGACACTAACTCCTTTGGTTAAAAATTTGTTATGATTTTAGATATAAACATATCACATGAGTAATACATGACATATTCACTCAGTTTTTGGGTTGGAAAGAGCTCTATTGAGAGAGCCTTGGCAAAGAAAGGGGAAACTATTCAGTGTGTTTGGTTTGAGTTTTTTGTATTAAATTTTTTAAAAATTGTGTTTTTTAATTTTCGTATTCTTTTGTTTTTAGTGAATATTTTTTAAATTTTAAACATTTTTTTTACTTTTTTAGATACACTTTAGTTAGATGTATCTAAAAAGTAAAAAAATTGTGAAAAAATATTTTAAAAAATTAATAAATACATAAAAATATAAAAAATGTACTGAATTCTTGTATTTTTTTTTGTATTTTTGGTATTTTATGAATTTTTAAAAGATTTTTTTTTACAATTTTTTACTTTTTAGGTGTATTTATGTTACGTGTGTCTAAAAAGTAAAAAAATTACTTAAAATATTAAAAAAATTTAGTAAAAATAAAAAAATACGAAAAATAAAAAAATAAAATTTTTAAAAAAATAAAAACAACAAGCTGATTCGCAGTGGACAAATGGAGAGGTGGCAGAAGCCCTTTTTCATTTTTATTAAAAGATGGGTAAATGATGACATCAATTACCGAGGGAGAGGGATAGTATTGAGGGATCATGAGCCTAATGTGATGAAAGTGACATAAATGGTGGATTCACGTCTTAATGGGAACTTGACTTGGACAAAGCTCATGTAATGACTTCCACGAGAGCATTGTGGTTTCACTATTCGCCTAACTTTAATGGTATTTTAGGAAGTTAGTAAAATATTAATTTTTTTATAACTTTTTTGATATTTTTTTTATATAAAAAAATAGAGAAGTGATATGATTTAAAAAAATAATTGATTTTTTGACGGGTTGCCAAAACACGCCTTATACTTTCAATGGCTTATATTTTGATTTCTATGAAAGGCCAAAATTGTCTCTATATTCTTCTTATGTCTTTGAGCTAAAGTCCAAAATACCCTTGCATATACAAAATAAGAGTCTTGTTGGGACGGGGAATGAGGGAAAGACGAGGTGGCGAGTGGTAAAAAAATGAGAGGTGGCATGGTAAGTTGTGGTAGGGGAAGCCGATGGTAGGTGGTTGTAATTTTTTGTGAAGCATACAAAGAAGTTGGGCGAGACTATAAAAATAATGGCAAGATAATCAAAGAACAGTGAAAAGATAAATTTGATATTTGTTGTTCATATACCACCTATAAGTTGTATATATATATTTTACTACTTGTTAGAACAGGCTGTAATGTAGATATATGGGGTAATAAAAGGAAGTTTACTAACCAACGCCTTTCATGGAGCTTGAACTCAACATAATACTTTGAGGCATTTTGATAAACTGGTTAAAAATCAATTTTTCGTTTTTAATTTATTTTGAATCATATTATTTCTCATTCTTTTTATCCATAAGATAAAAAAAAAAATTAAAAAATCAATTTTTAATCGACTTTTCAAAACACCCCTTTGACAGAAGACCATATGTATAATATGTATAGTTGAATGGAGTTAAATTTCTAATTTTAAATATTAAGATTGTGTTTAAAAAATAAATTTGGATAGAAATTTAAGGGCAAATTATACAAATAGTCCTTATAGTTTGGGGCTTGTGTCACTTTGGTCCCTGATTTTTCAATTGTGACACATTTGACCCTGAATTTTGAATCTTGTTCCAAATAAGGACAATTGACTATATAATTAGATTTTTCAAGGGTAAAATTGTCAATTTGATAAAATATAAACTAATTTGACAAAAATAAATATCAAACAAATATTTTTGAATTTTTAAAAATTATTTCTACCTACTAAAAATAAAATTATGTAAAATTGATAAATCTTTTAGACATTTATTTATTTTTTTTCCCAAATTAATTTTTATTATGTGTTTGGACGATGATCATGTAAAATTAATTTTAAAAAATTAATCATGTAATTTTTATTAATTTTATATAATTTTATCATTGGTGGATAAAAATAATTTTAAAAAAATTAAAAATATTTTTTTGACATTTATTTTTATCAAATTAGTTTATATTTTATCAAATTGAGGATTTTACCCTTAAAAAATCTAATAATATTTTCAATTGTCCTTATTTGAAACAAGATTCAAAATTCAGGATTAAATGTGTCACAATTGAAAAGTCAGGGACCAAAGTGATACAAGTCTCAAACTATAAGGACTATTAGTGTAATTAACCTGAAATTTAAAACAAAAAGAGAAAAGTTTGGTATAATGTAAGTAGAATGTATTTACATTTCACTTCTTTTTATTTACTATTTAAATTCAAGATTGAAATACAACTTTAAAACAAGTTGTGGTTAAGGGGTTTACAGTAATTTTTCAAAATAATAAAATAAAAATGCTTGTCAAACGCCACTTATTGGGGTTTACTGTAAACCCCAATAATAAAATAAAAAGCCTATTAATATCACAATAAGTTCTTTTGTAATTTTCTTATCAATATTTTAAAATTCACAATAAAATAATTTAAAAAAGAGAAACAAGTTTGCATAAAACAAATAAGAAGAAATTGTAATTTTTTTTTTTATGATCGTGCAAGTCTCATATGTCTATTTCTTTATTTGGTGGAAAATTACAAATATATTTCTTAAAATTTGTTTAAAATATAAATTGTTCTTATGATTTTAAAAATTACATCTTGGCCGCTAAAATTTTTAATTTTATAACAAATTTATTTTTTATTAATAAATTATAAAGTCAATTAATAATTTTTAATGATGTCAAAATTTTATTTTAATTAATAATTCAGGTATTTTTATTATTATATGGTAGAGTAGTTACAAATTTTATTTTTTCAGTTAAATAAATTTTTTTGATGAAGAGATATTTATAATTTTTTAAACTACAGGGGTAATATGTATTTTAAACAAATTTAAAACATTGTAGTATTTATAATTGGGTTTGGTTTCTCTTATGTCGGGATCTAACTTGAGAGAGCATTTGGGCTTAGAGGGCCCATTGTAAGTCCAATTTTGGTGATCTAAATCATTCATTTTTTAGAATTCATTGAGAAAAATATTTATGTAAAAAATCAAGATAATTAAATTTCGGTAGCTATATGTTTGAATCACATCTGTTTTTAAAAAATAGACGATTATTCTTGAAATTATATTTACTGTCTATCTTTTTAAAATAAATATAATTCAAACATATAGATACCAAAATCCAATCATCTTAATTTTTTACATGAATATTCTTCTCCATAAGTACTAAAAAGCTTACAATGGACTCACTAATCTAACTATTATTTCAAATTGGATTGTGAACGTGAAAAAAGTGAAACCTTTTACCCAAATTCTAGTATTATGTATGTGCACTGAGGGTGGTTGTTGTCCCTTGAGGGGTTTTAGGGGTATTTTTTGAGTCTTATTTGTTAATTTAAACTGTTCATTTTATAAAATTTGTTGAATATATCATTTATATAAAAAAATCAAGTTAAACGGACATTGATAATCCCATAATTAAGTTTTAATTATTTTTTAAAAAATTATTAAAATCATATTAATCGTATATTTTTAAAAAAAATAAATATACTCTTATTATGAAGTTACAAATATCCAATTTACTTCATTTTTTATATTAATGATTTACTCGATAAATCTTATAATATAAACAATTTAAATTATCAAAAAAACCCGAAAACATATTCTTAAGGGTAGTTTGAGATGTTCTAAATAAGTGCTCTTTTTAAATTTTTATAAAAAAAAATGTAAAACAATAGAAAAAGTGGATAGAAAAGTAAAATAAAATACTGATAAATGTTAATTAATGTGACCTAAATAAATAAATATATATATATATGTATAATACACTTAATACATGTCAAACCCCTGCTTAATAGACCTCACAACTACTTGCTATGTCTTATGACTCAGCAGCAACCCAACTCCTACTGTAATTATTTTATAAATTTCCCAGCTATTTGCAATTTGCCAACCGAGCAATGCTTAGGTAGCATGAGAAATATTTTATGAAAAATGATTATGAAAACTTTTTAATTTTTAAATTAAATATACAAAAAATTATAAAATATAAGAGCTGTGCTACATAGCTCGAAAGAGCGTCTCTCCTAATCCCCTGAAACGAGAAACGACGTCGTTTCGACGTTTTTGAATTTTTTTTTTTTTTTTTTTTTTTCCGGTTCAATCAGAGAAGAAGAAGCAGACGAAGGGAAGAAGAGAAGAAGAAGGGAAGAAGGCAGAGGCGGAGGCGACGTCGGCCGGGCAGAGTTGCGACGATCGGACGATTGGCCGGAATGCAGGGGCCTCTGTGTGTGTGTCTCCATTCCCTCTTCTCTCTTCTCTCTCTCGCTCTCCCTCTCTCTCTCTCCCTCTCCCTCTTCCCCCTGCATTTGAGCTCGAAAATGGTCAAAAATGGCAAAAAAAAAAAGAGAAAAAAAAGCCTAATGCCCAAAATAACGTCGTTTTGGACATTAGGGGGATTAGGGGGCAAGTTTCGAGCTGTCAAACATTTTCCAAAATATAATATAAAGATGAAAATTTATTCATGATCATTTTTGAGTAATATTTTATTTTATTTTGTTTTTAATGATGCCTAACATTTCCTTGCCGAAAATCAAAATAAGCCGCCTGTCTTCACGGTCTTTCTCTGATATCCCATTCTCTCTCTGTATCTCTCCTTATTTCAAAGCACCTCCCTCTTCGTCTCCCAGTTTCTCTCAGGCCTGGTTTTTTTTTCCCCACTCAACAACCAAAAAACCAGGTCCCAAGAGACACTCCCTATCCTCTCTCTCTATCTTCACATCCAAAGATCTGCCTCATTGTTGCAGATATATACATATACATACACACACACACACACACATTCATATATTCACCATTTGATTTTCTCGTTCTCAAGCTCCTGCAACCATGAACGACCTTTTATCGGTAAGTCCTCCCCCCTCCCCTCCCCTTCCTTGATTTGTTTGTTTCCGTAGAAAACCATGAAATGTCAAATTTTGCTTTGAAAAATCGTAAATAGCGTAGCTGAACGGTTGAAATAGGCTCGGCTGAGCGGATCGACGTTCTGTTTTTTTTTTTTTTTTTGTGTGTGTAATCTGTGTGGAATTTTCCTTGTGTTTTTCTAACGTTTTCCTAGATGCCAAACTGAGAACATTGATGGAAGCTGTAGAATGTCGAATCAGATCGTGTTTGATTTTGCTGGAAAATGTTGTTTCTTTTCATTGAATTTAATTTTATTCTGTTTTTAGTGTTTAATTATTCAGCTTATTGCTTTGTCAATATATTTATGTATTATTCTAAGCCGAATCTGAATTTTTTAATTAAAGCGCTTGATGTTTGCAATGTCTATTTCAAACTAGGGGTGATAAACAGGCCGAACAATTAACTGTTTAAGCTTGATTTGAAAATTTTAATGAGTTGCAAAATTTGTTCAAACTTCGGGCCGATCTCAAACAACCTTTTGTCGGACCAAGCTCGAGTAATTTGGTATTTTTATATAGTTTTAGACTTACCAAACCTAGCCAAACAAATAACCGACTGTTCAAGCTTGGTTTGTAAACTTATAACAAGTTCCAAAATGTGTTCAAGATTGGCTTATGTACCTAACAAATTGAGCTCGAATGAGTTTTTAATGAGCCGAACATGAGTTGAGCTCGAGCTGTTTGGTTTGTTTATCACCCCTATTTCAAACGTAGCCTAGAAGTTATTACAATTTCACTACTTTAAGCTGGCTTGATTTGAAGCCGTGAAAATTTTCTTTCCCTTTTTTTGTCTCAAACTAATTTATGGATAATTTATTTATTTATTTATTTTTCATTTCTCATACTGTTTTGTTTGTGCTAAAAATTTACATATAAAAAACTTATAGATGTATGCATGAAGATAAGATTTGGTTATCTGCTTGGTCTAATTCTGATTTTTATAATCATGTATGGGCAAATGCATCAATTCAATTGAATATGTTGTGAAGAACAATGTTTCTTAGCTACAGCTAACCTAGTTTTGGTCAGAATGTAGGACTCTATCATTTTAAGGATTTTATTTTCTTCAATAGGATATTTTTGCAGCATCTTTCTACACTATAGATGGTCTGGCAATGGTTTTTTGATGTAGTATTATTGAAAAGTACATAGATAAAACTATAAATCACACTATCCAAAGTCCAAACCCATACCCTTCCTACAAGAGAATGATATTTATCCAATTGATTCAGTAGAAAGGTTCAAGTTTGTTGCCTGAGTGGTTTCTTAAAGAACCATTTGATCCAAGTGTTGCACATTACTAAAGCCTCGTTTGGAAAGTAATAGTTTTAGCTTAAAAGTCAAAAAGTTACTAAAAAAATATAAAAAATCTATAACCTCTACCAAAAAGTCAAAGATTCTCTTTTCTTTTTACTTTTTGCATATATTTTGGTAAAAAACAAAAAAGTCATTCCAAACATACAAGTTTTTTTTTGCCTCATATTTTAGCCAAAAAGCCAAAAAGTTACTAAAATAGCCTGTTCCCAAATGAGGCCTAAAACTTTACTAAAAGTCACACGATGTCCATGTCAATTTAATGAACAGAAGATTAGAAGATCAATTAGGGAGTTGAAGGAGAAATTAGCTGTAGTATAAATACTCAAGCAACCCAAGATACAGCTGAATATAGCTTCTGATATTACTAAATATTTGATTACTTCAACCTGCCCTCTTGATTAGATACATGATACATCAAGTTTGTATAAGAACACAGTCTGAAAGTTATTGGAATATCCAAACTTCGTATAGCCTCGTTTGGCAAGAGGCTATTTTAGCCAAAAAGTCAAAAAGTTACTAAAAAAGTCAAAAAGCCAACAACCCATACCAAAAAGTTAAAGATTCCCTTTTCTCTCTACTTTTTGCACATCTTTTCGTAAAAAACCAAAAAGTCATCCCAAACATACTAGTTTTTTTTACATCACATTTTAGCCAAATAGCCAAAAAGTTACTAAATTAGCCTGTTCCCAAACGAGGCCTTAAATGCTAAAAACTTCCCAAAAAGACTAGTCAAAATTATGGAAGAATGTAGACCAAGACTTGTTAACTGTAGACTGGAAAATGCTATACAAACAATTTTTTTCACAAACTGATGTGGCGTGCAATAATAAAGCATTAAAATTTGAAATGGACCCACTGAAATCAAATTATTGGAACAACTCGACTGCCACACATGATTTTCTCTTAGTGCACACATCTTTTTAGTTAGAAATCAACTTCCAAATAAATCTATTTGGTTCAGAAATTAACTTCTGAACAAAACTATTTGGTTGAGTTGTATCTTTTATTCGGAAATTGATTTCCAAATGAACCTCATTGGTTTGGAAGATTCGGAAATCATCTTCCAAACCAAAAATTCGGAAATTAAGTGTGTGAACTGAGATAATGTGGTGTGTGGAAATAGAAGCTCCCTCAACTCAACTGCTGCATCAATCTATATGAAAAGTTTGTTTGTTAGCACTACTCATTGTAGGTCCTTTGCTCAATGATGAAGGGGATGAGGCTTACTATGACTTGAAATTGTTGTCTGTCTAGAGGTCTTCTCAATGCTGTGCTATCCCCTGCTTTCCTTCCATTAAAAGATTAATCCACCTTTAACAGATTCTATGACCTTAAAAATCTCTTTACTGATCTTTTGCTTAAAAGTTGATGATGCCCTTGTGAGGGAAACTGCTATATCTTTTGATGCTTACTTGAGCTGCTTGGGTTATATATAAAAATCTGTTCATTGTGTTATGATGGATATATAATTGCATGATTTTCTCCTTAAACAAACAATTATTCTTTGTAATATTGTGGCTGATGTACTAAACATCAGATTTCCAGTATTTAAATTAA
Source organism: Camellia granthamiana (assembly GCA_036172215.1). NCBI lineage: Eukaryota > Viridiplantae > Streptophyta > Magnoliopsida > Ericales > Theaceae > Camellia > Camellia granthamiana. The sequence continues at coordinate 45,713,107 of CM069914.1, forward strand.
CCTTCTACAGTCTGTGGTGTTTGGAAGAATGGCTCTTACGTTGTCTGGAAAGATTATTTGTGGCCTCATTGAGTCCAGAAGGCTTTTGGTGTCTAGGCTTTGAAATGATTGGGAATATAGAACACATGAGATTGAGAAATTAACTGATGAATTGCTAGTTATGCGGCTTGTAATTTTTTTTTATGGTAGTGGCTACAAAGGTTTGGTTTAGTTTGGCCACAAAGCTGGATATTTTGTAGGTAATTTTCTTTCCTTTATAATGCAATTTGTTTTTGTTGCTTGTGACTTTAATTTATCTGAGATTTTGTGTTGTTTTGACATGATTTTTTGATGTTGATAAATATTAGAGGTGAAGGAGGTAGAACTGCAGCAGTTTTTCCTTCTTAGTATATTAGTATGAATTTTAGTGTGAATGAGATTACCTATGTTCTTTTTCTTCTTTATATTTGTTTATACATATTCACTGGATGACACTTTTGCAGAGTTCATTTGAGATCCCTCGTGGCCAAGGTACAGGTGGAGATATTGAAATGGGAAGACATCGTCCAATGAATTCAGGAGAATTGGGCCTGGATAACTTTTTTAAGCAGGTGACTATAAATTGTTGTCGTTCCTTTGTTGCCCAATCTAGAAGATGATGGCATTTCTTCTTCCGCTTCCTGTTTCCTCCCTTTTATTATTTCCTTAAGTTTTCTCTGCATCTGGAATAAAAGAACATGTTGAAACCATCTTTCATCCAATGTCATCAAGCTTGCCTGTTTTGTTCTTTGTTAGGTTCAAGATATTGAGAAACAATATGAGGCTCTGAATAAGCTACTCAAAAAGCTCCAGGTACGTGGGTTTCACATTTTTTTCTTTTCCCAATTTTTCCTTGCCTGTGTTGTGATGTTCATTTATTTGTTACACGAACAAATTTTGTGTGTTTCAAAAGTATGCTGTAAGGTACCAATATCAAATTGCACTTGCTGTTTTAAGTTCTTTCAAGTAGGCCCCTCAATAACTTTCAGGACATGTCCAATGCCTTGGAGGTGATACTATTTTGTATTTTGACTTCAACTAGTGATAAGACGGATCTTATGTTGATAAACAGGCATCACAGTATCTTCAATGAGCTGTTTGATATGCTCTATTGAAGGTCTTGAGATTCCATTGCTTACTGGAATTTGTACTGCTTTTTTTTTTTTTTTTTTGGCCCTAAAGTATTTGTTTTGTCATTTTCCTTTGAAGGATGCATCATCCTTGCGTTTTCTCACCACCAGCTTCTTTTGAAGGATGCCTTGTTCCTTTGTTGTGTCCTTTTGTTGTTTCCCCTAATCTTCTCTTTTAGTAATTGGCGGTGTTCTTTATTTATTTTTATTTTTTTTTTTTAAAAAAAATGGGAGGGAAAGAACAAAGTATTGACTAAAGTTATTTCCAAATAACTTTGTATGACTATTGGTTAGCTGGGTGCCCCATGGAAGACAAGTGCTTGGTTGACCTGTATTTGGGGAAGTTTCTTAATCTTACCTTGAAGAACTGTGGAAATAAATAGTTATGATCAAGGTTTCAAAAAACGGTGTTACATAATGGTTGCGGCGGTAGGCACTACCCGTTACATTTGCCTTTTCGGTGTAACGGAAATTCACATGTGTAACGGCTATTTCAGTGTTACGTAACAGCCGTAACGGTACCGTAATAGCCATTAAACACATTTACAATATTCTGAACAATTTCATTTCAAAAAAAAAAAAAAAAGCTTACAAAATATACAACATACACATTCTGCAAAATTCAGTAGCTCAAAAATAATTTTTGTTTGCCTCAATTTTTATTCTTATAATCATTTCATTTAATAATTTTAAATATTTTTTATTTAGTTAGTTCAGGTCTTGGTCAAAAATAATTTTGTAGATATTTAAAATCAATTATTCTTAAATAAATAAATAAAAATTACAATATGGATTTATGACATATAAAATCATTAACTATTGAAATAAAATGTAAAAAACTGCTTTTATAGTGATTTGAAAATATAAAATATATTGGATTATATTTAAAAACTGACAAAAATTGATCAAATATTGGATTATATTTAAAAACTAACAAAAATTGATCAAAATCTATTTTAAACCCCCCCCCAAAAAAAAATGTGTGTCGGGTAAGTTTTTTTTGAAGTTGTGTGAAAAATAAAAAAATTCACCATTCCAGTTATTGCAACCGTTACGCTACAGCCTTTACACCCCGCAACCTCAACCGCACCTCCGCACCACTTTTTGAAACATTGGTTATGATAGTGCTACGTGGACCTGTGGTTGCTCAACTTCTGCTTGTGTGGAACTATTTTTAGCAGTGGTTTGGTTTCTTGTTTATAGTTTAGAACAAAATACTCTATGAGCCATTTTTGTTAAATATTACCCATTTAGGAAACTGTTGGTGTAGGTTGAGGGCTTAACCAGTTCTTTTGCCTTATTTGACATTAAATTCTGTGGGCTTAACCTGTTCATTAGGTTTAGGTTCAACTGGAAATATCAAAAATCAACATTAGACTGCTGTCTGCCGTTAATATTTACATTTACTCCAACTGCATGCATGAATTGATCTTTTGAAGCACATGAAGGAGAATGCAAATACATCTTTCCTTTTCATTTATGTAAGAATGAAGTTCTAGGAAGATATGATGTCCAAATTATATTTTAGAATATACATAACCTGCTTTGCATAAATATGAGGTCCTTTCTTATACTTACCTCATATTACACAGGTTCGGCCCGTGATAGATTACAGTCCCAAACGTGGCATGCGCATGCCTAATATTAGTGGCATCTAGGATCAGAAAGTGCTACATTTTGGAATTGATACCTCTATAACATGAAATATTGGATAAAATATGATTCGTAATTCATTGTATAATGTTATGTGAATCATTTATGCAGGATGCTCATGTGGAGTCGAAGGCTGTAACAAAGGCTGCTGCCATGAAATGTAATGCTTCCTGTTGCATTTTTGTTTACATTACCTTTTTTTTCCTTTGCCTTTTTTTATTCTTCTTTGTTTGATAGATCTTTGATTGTGCTTTATGAGAAAGAAATAGGATCTACATGTGATAGACCTTCAAAGAAAGGTCACATGCCAAACTTTCGAAAGGCATCTTTCTTCAATGAAAGTGCCTTTTGTTTTAATTCAGGTTTTAAATGCCAATCCTGTTGGACTCAACAAATTCCTTGGAGATGGGTTATCTTGAGGGATGCGTTACCAATTAACTCAAGTACATGTTTAATAATTCATTTATCTTGATAAGCTTCTACAATATTTAACTAGAGTTTATGTCTTCTTTTCTATTCTAGAGTTATAACCAAGGTTTCAAAAAGCGGTGTTATGTAACGGTTGTGGTGGTAGGCACTACCCGTTACACGCACTTTTGCGGTATGATGGAAATTCACACGTGTAATAGTTGTTTCGGTGTTACATAACGGCCGTAGTGGTACTGTAATGACCCATTACACACATTTACGATATTCTGAATTTCATTTAAAAAAAAAAAAAAAAAACTTACAAAATATACAACTCATTCTGCAATATTTTATAGCTCAAAAATAATTTTTGTTTATGCCTCAATTTTTATTCTTATAATCATTGCATTTAATAATTGTAAATATTTTTTATTTAGTTAGTGCATGTATTGGTGAAAAATAATTTTGTAGACATTTAAAATCAATTATTTTTAAAAATATATATAAAAGGTACAATATGGATTTATGACATAAAAAATCATTAACTATTGAAATAAAATGTAAAAAGCTCATTTTATAGTGATTTAAAAATATAAAATATATTTGATCATATTTAAAAACTAACAAAAGTTTATCAAAATCTATTTTAAACAACAATAAATGTGATTCTGAAGAAAGAAAGAAAAAATATGCATAACTGTAAGTTTTTTTCAAGTTGTGTGAAAAATAAAAAAATTCACGATTCCGATTACCATAACCGTTACGCTACAACCTTTATACCCCGCAACCGCAACCATTATGGCCACCGCAATCGCTTTTTGAAACCTTGATTATAACACACCATCATCTTGTGAAACATTACTTTCTATGTAATACTTGTTAACATGAAAACAATATATGCCTCTTTGGTGCATTAAATCATAATGTAGAGGAATAAATTGTAGGAGAACATTATTGAGTGTAACTTGTATATATACATTTCCAATGGCCTAATCAAGGTGCTCGAGATCCTAAACTAATGTCAGTTTCATTTCTAGAGATTATGTAAAAAGTTAATTGGGATTAGGGAGAAAGAGAGACATGTGTCTCTCTTAATTAGCTAGTCAAGATTAATTAGTGGGAGAGTATACAAGAGGGAGAACAAATAATTAAATCAAAATTTTTGCTTGGCTAGAGAGAAAATGAGAGAAAAGGGGGGGAATGGGAGAAAGGCTAAAAGATCTAAGTCCATATTTATGGTAAAATTCCTAACTCTATCCCTATTTCTGCCTCTATAATTCTTAAATAACTTAATTAAAATGAAGTTAAAGTTGTTATTTTCTAGAATTTAGGTTGAAAGTTTAATTTGAGTTGAATTAATCTTGTTCAGTTGGAAGGAATCCCAATTTTTGGAAGATTGGAGAGAACCTAGGAAGCATGGACACTTCAAAATTGGTGTCATGTCCATGTTCGACACATATCAGACATTGACACGCTGGGGACCTTTGTGTCCACATTTTAGACATGCCATTTTAATTATTATTTTTTGCAGGACATGTTGGGGGACACTTCATGGACACGTATGTCCTATGTTTGGCCACGCCTCAACACACCTTTGTGGGTTTTTTTGGTCTTTTTTTTTCTTTCCGAAAACTGATATGGGGTCAAAATAAAATATATGGAAACAAAGAGGGGAGAAAGTAGAAAAAAATAAAAATACACTTACATATATATTGATGTCTCTTATGTCTCTGTGTCCTAAAGTCATATACATAGCAAATAAAAATATATAAGAAACATTTTTTTTGTCATATCCCGGTCCGATTCGTATCCTATTTTTAAAAAATGGCCGTCTCGTGTCCATACTTGTGTCCGCATTCATGTCCATGCTTCTTAGGAGAGAACAAATGCTTCTAAGCCATGTATTTTTTGTATATGGGTTTTAAAAATAGAAATAGGAGGTTGGTATTACATAGAGCAAGTGTTGAATTTTGGGGGCTTAATTATGTATTCAACTCTAAGTTTTAATCTATATGGATGCCATCCACAGTTAGTCTCGGCTATCAGCTAGTCATGCCTTAATCCATCTAAGGTGGGATTTGGGTTGTGACACCGCCGGAGGTGATGGCTTATCATACCATGCCACGTGGTGCTGGTTGGCCATACCAATCAGGCACTGCCAGCTTGGTTGACATGGGGGCCATGCTGGTCCCTATCTTATTTTTTCTCCTTTATCAAGCCAATAACCAGGTTATATAAATCATTTAAGTATTTTATTTGTGATGGAAGATAGTTGCTGCTTTGGATATGTGAAATTGGTAAGCATATGGTCACCAAATAACTTGGTGATTTAGTCATGCATTTGAACTAAGATTCACCTTTTGAATGACATGGATTACTGTGCACTTCCCTCTAAATTTTCCAATTTGGGTGAGAATCCTTTAACCTTGTTCTCTTTGCAGTCAACATACTGAACTTCAAAATATATTTTCAATTGTCTGGAACTCAGTAATGATGATTGATCACATCATTATCTACAGCAATCAAGCAGAGAATGGAGAAAGATGTTGATGAAGTTGGAAAAGTTGCCCGTTTCATTAAATCAAAGATTGAGGAGCTTGACAGAGATGTAAGAGCATACTTGCTCCTGGTTATTCTGGTCCTTTGCAATACTTATCTGATGACTGACTGTTTTCTTCCTAAATTGTTGGTCCAGAATTTAACCAACCGGCAGAAGCCTGGATGTGGAAAAGGAACAGGTGTAGACCGATCAAGAACAGCCACAACAGTGTAACTTCATTTTTGCTTGCATCTTATTTTCCCACACATGACTACCAAAAATTTGCACTTTAAAGTTGATTGGTAGGGAGACATTGATACCATTTAAATGGTATTCTTGCCATTGTCCTAGTATCGTCTTAAGTTTCTTCGACACACATATCACATGCTGGAAATTCTATACATGATTAGGAATTGATTATTTCTTCCTCTAGTTGGGCTGGAAATTGAAAGTCTACAAGAAATAGTGCAAGGATGATTGAGTAACAAAGTTATGATATACTTTAAAATTATTAAAAATTAAGAACTGAAATATTGAAATGTCAATCACTTAAAAAATGTTGTGTAGATGTCCCACATATATGTATATTTATATAGGTATGTATTTTTGATGAGTCGATATTGTCCAAATCTAAGTAGCATAAACACAGAAATGAGACACAAACATTATATAATATGGATATATTGACGTGGTAAATTCTAAAAAAAAGGACACGGACATAGAAAGGACATGACAAATTGACAATACATCAATGTCTACTTTATCGATAAATCAATCACATGAATAATTTGATACATTAGTTTCATTGTTGCAAACTATAAAACTTTGTAACAAGCTGAAAGAATGGTTTTCAATTATGGATAAATTATTCTTCTATCTGTGAAATTGTTTGCATGAAAGCCGATTATTGAGATCATGTTGAAGAAATTAATGAAAATTACAGAGCAACTTTAAGTGGTGGAGTAAGTGCAAAGCTCATTGACTAGTGATGATATAAATGAAGCTCTTGAAATTATAAACCTTTTGAACAACTATAAGGCGGTCCAGAAATAAGTGCAAAGATTGACCAACAACAATGTGAAGCATAATGAACTTCTTTGAATCTTTGATGCCACATTCCTTTGGTTCATGAATTCTGGAAGCGAAGGATCATGAGAAGACCCAGAATATCCCTGATAATGTAGATCACTGATTAAAATCTCTTCAATTTAAACTGTAAGCAATATATCTTGGCTGACTAGTTGAGTTGGTGGGGTGAAAAAAAACAGGAACTTGCCCATTTTAAGCATATAGTTCAAGCTGCTCGGTAAGTAGCAATATAACTATTTTCTAGAGTTGCTATGTTTGTGTTCAACATGTGTCTGATACCAACACTTTTTGATTTTTATTTTTGTTTTTTTTATTTATTTTAAACAAGTCCAATGCATCTCCAGATATGCCCATGACATATAGTAAATTATGTATTTCCAAGTAGTTGGGTGACACCTCTTGGACACTCCCCAACAAATGACCTGTATACCACAAACCTTCTTTTTAGTAAGGGCCATGACTGACATTCTCAGAAATAAGATAATGCACCCATAGTGTCAATTTTTGGTTTTCTTTTTTAAAAAGTGAAACTTGACATTTATGTAGATGGCAAGAGAAATCGAGGGTTAAATGGACAGATTTTAATATTAGAAAAGTATTAATTGTACAGGTCTCTAAAGATCATGGAGTTTAAAGTAACATTTTTGACATGGTTGGACTCATTTAAGTTCATCATTTTCCAATCCTTTGTCAAGCTGCATAGTTTCAATATAAATGTATTCATTAAGTCGACCTAATCTCACTTTATATATGGTTTTGTTTGATTGCAGTGCCTTGAAAAAGAAATTTAAAGACAAAATGTCTGAATTTCAGGTCAGCTAGTCATGTAATTATACGCACCATTTACTTTTATTCTTTTCTTTTGGTTATGCTAACTTTCAGTTCTTAACAATGTCTGCAGACTTTAAGGCAAAACATCCATCAAGAGTACCGAGATGTTGTTGAGAGGCGAGTTTTTACAGGTTTAAAAACCTTACTTATAAGGCATATTTCTATAGTTTTCGCGACTTGATGCACTGGATTTCCCATGATGTCTTGCTAATCATTTAAGTTTTCTTGTTGTCATGATTGTCAGTAACGGGCACCAGAGCCGATGAAGAGGTGAAGTTTCTTGCTGTGTCATATTTCCCAGTGAAATTGTATCTTCATAAGTGCATATCTAATAGTTATTTTGGAACTTGTCAGACAATTGATCAACTGATAGAGACCGGGGATAGTGAACAGATTTTCCAGAAAGCAATTAGGGAACAAGGGCGAGGCCAGGTTTTACCTTTTATTACCTTTCTTCCTTCTCATTTAGTTGGTCTTTTTCTCAACTCTCTCGGTTGGGACACAACCGTGGTAAATTTGATGTTTGTCTAACAGAAGAAAAATCTCTAGGATTCAGTGGAGCAATCTTGCCTCTTTTTCTTTTTTAGATTATGATTATTATTTTTAACTGCCTCCAATCCTGGCTCTGATAAAAAGCAACTCAATGCCACTGGGTTGTGACGGCAATTTGATTACTAAAGAGAGTAACTAAAGTTGGTCAAGCCTTATTTTTGTTATTTTCTTATGTTTGCAGATAATGGACACTCTAGCAGAAATTCAAGAACGCCACGATGCAGTTAGAGATGTAGAGAGGAAGCTTCTTGAGTTGCAACAGGTACATGCAATCATTTTCAATTGATTTATATTTTATCCAAATCTGTAACCAAATATCTTAACTAATTTTGATATCCAAACAATTGATTCAAAATCCTATGATTTCAAACATTTATATTTTAGAACCTTAGATTTGAAACCTGGATCCCAAATCCAAATTCACATTTCCAAATGCATTTTAAATTTAGGCTTACTTTCAGTTTCTTAACTAATTTCTGCAATGATTAGTTGGGAATCTAAGTTAAGGGCTGCCCATTAGACTCATCTTTGCACTCAAGATGGGGTTGGAAGTCGTTGAAGTGGAAATAACTTTCTATCTTTCCTATTTTTTTCCCCTCGTTTCGTTGGTTTTTTTGTTTTTTAATTTATTCATCAATTATTCACCTTTAAAAAGTTCGATTTTGCTAAAATATGCATTCTTGAGAGTAGTTGAAAAAGATCCAACTGGAAGGAGGAAATTTCTTCTGCGAATTTAAAAGTGAGTCCTTGTTGAAGAGATTTAAAAGTCCATGTTATGTTTGCTGATTCTAGGTAGAGCAAAAATGGGATATTAGTAGCTTTACCTTTGTTGATGTACCGAATGCTTTATGTGTTTGGGGTTAGCTGTTTTGGTGGCTTTTTTGCGTCTATAGTGAACTTTTTTTTTTTAATTTTTAAAAAGCATTAGGCTTTTGGGTTCTACTCGACTAGATGGACCGGAAAAGTAATTTTTTTTTAAAAAAAAGGTCTAGAAAGGACAAAATAAATCCAAATGGGCTTGATCATGAAATTTTTATATGCTTTTCTATTTTTTATTTTTATTTTTCTGCTTAGAGATTTTCCTATACAATAACAGATGTACATTTAACTATTCTCCGTCATCTGGTTTGAAAAAGCATACTAGAAATGTCTTCACCGTTGTTTAAAATGGAGATATTTGAGGATCGAGATATTGATCAGATCATTTCTGAGGGGAAAAAAAGTCAAGTGCATGTTTGAATTTCTGTGGAAGTGAAAGAGAACACGAACCTGGTGCAGGTTCCTTTTGGGCTTCAATTAAGTTGCTGGTGTTGAAAATTTATGCTAATGCACATCAACGAAATAGTCTGAACATTTTAAAATTTTAGAGAGAGATGTTTTATTGCTTTATTCAAATTATTATATAATATTTTATCTGTGTTGATGGGTAACGGTTATGAAAATAACTTGGTTAGCGTACATTGTAAAGCTTTTAGAGGCTTTTATCTATTGAAACATAGCCTTCAGATGGGTATCTTGAACCCTAGGTGTTTATTGTGTTTGAGGAACTGGAATGGTTCCTTTTGGACAGTAGGTTTCATTCAATTCCAATGGATCTACTTTATAAAAGGTCCAAAAATATTTGAAATTTGACTGACCTGTTTTTATTTATGCAGATATTTTTGGATATGGCAGTTTTAGTGGATGCACAAGGGGACATGCTCGACAACATAGAATCACATGTAATGGCAACAATTTGACGGAAGTTTCATACACATCATTAGTTTGTGAGATTTGTATATTTAAACCGGTAATGTACTCATCTCTACCTCATTTTTTTTTTTTTTAAAGGTTTCAAGTGCAGTTGATCATGTTCAATCTGGGAATACTGCTCTCCAAAAGGCAAAGAAATTACAAAGGAACTCTAGAAAATGGATGTGCTTCGCTATTATGATTCTTCTTATCATTGTTGTAGTCATCGTTGTGGGCGTGCTCAAGCCATGGACTACCAACAAGGGGGCATAAACGCATTTCGATACCTCACGAATGTACAAGTATAAAAGAGAACACAATGCTGTTTCAATTATATATTGTTGGTCTGTCTTTCTTTTATGAATCTTGTATTTGTTTCCATCTCTGTATAAACTTTAGAATGTAAACAACAACCCCCACACCAACACACACACCCCCCCCCCCCCCCCCCCCCCCCCTTCCCCTTTTTTTTCTTGGAATATTCACTTCTTACAATAAAGTATGCCTCTGTTCTATTGTAGATTTGAAAAGGACACTTCTTATGGACTATTTCAATATATATATATATATATATTGCATGTACTTCATTATTAAGGTGCTCTATGCTTGGATATAGACTTTGGCTAGGCAAAGGAAAAGGAAATAAAATTATTTGTGCTGCACTTTTTGTTTTTTTTTAATAATGGGTAATCAAACAAAAAATTTCTTTTTTTGAGTTTTTTTTCTCTCGTCATTTTTGCCTAACCAAAAAACAAGAATTTAGCTTCTTTCATTCAAGAGTTGGGGTAGGTTGTTTGGTTTTAATTTTTTAAGATTTTAGTTTATTTGTTTTTCCATCTTAGATAGTGCTTTATTTTCATTTTTTATTTATTATTTATAAAAGTGTTAGCATTTGGCCACAAATGCCCTTCCACTCTCATCAATTCAATGTTAAGTAACTATTTCATTTTCAATTAAGGTTTATATTTATAAAAATTTTAAAAATTGTCATAAAAATTTATTTGATAATTTTTTTTATTCATAAATGATTGTCTCAGTTTATAAATTTGAGGAAGAAACGTAAACTCAAAAAATAAGTTTACATTGACTTTTAAATAGAAATTTAAAATTTTGATTATCAAATTTTTTTCAATTAATTTTTTTCTTCAAATAAATTTTTTTTTTCAATTATAATGTACATGATCCTATTGTCATAAATAATAAAAAATAAATATAAATATTTTAGGTTTAAACAAACATATTTTTTAATTTATATTTTTAAAAATTTTCAAACATTTTGTTCAAACCAAACGCGTTTATAGTTTATATTTTTTTAAAAATAAATAAAAATCAATTTATAAAATTTTATAAACATAAACCAAAAACGTAAACGTTATTAAACGCTACCTAAAAATTCAACATCAAAATGTTCCCGAAAAATGAAACTTTTTATGGTCAAATACAAAGAAAAAAATTTGTATTCTTTTTCAAGAATCATTATACCTATGACAATGCGCATGGTGTTATGCCAAGCCAACATGCTAATAAAGCCTCTATTTGTATGTACTTTCCCTCTTTCTTTTCCTAACAACTGCCATTAGGACCACGCTAAGCCAACATTCTTGTTTTCTGTTGGGCTAACAAACTATTCAAGACGTTCAAAAACAATTAAAAAAAAACTAGTGAAGATGAAAATATCAACACAATTAAACACCGGGATTAAGCAAACCACTAAATGGAACCCTAATTAAACTTCGCCGGAGCCATAACTCATACATAACCATGTAAAAAGCATCGTAGTCAACCGGGGAAACATGCCATTGGAAATGATTTCGCACCTCCAACACGTTCCTCTGAAGCTTCAGATATTCATCGAAGCTTATCCCTTTGAGGATTTCCTTCAGCAGCGGGATGTCCAACGTGGCAACAATGATTGAGAACCTTTCCCAATTCAATATGTCCGAAAATGGGAGATCGTAGTGGTTGGCAATGATGACGGGGACACAACCATAGTACAGTGCATCGCCAATACGAGCTGTGTTAACCTCGAACCCTTTGACGTGGAGGCAGTACTTGCTGCCAAGAAGCTCTTTATCGTATGGCGTTGTGAGCCGACCAAAGTGGACAAAGATCTCGGAGTCGTTCCTCCATGTTTCAAGAAGATTCTCACGGACAGGGGAGTTGATTGACCCAGCAAAAAAGGCTAGCTTTTCCCTGAGATTTGAACTCCAGATGAGTTAGAGTTTGTCAAAGCATAAGAATAAGACTAAACCAAAACATTTGTTTCAATTAAGCAAAATGTAATTTACAGAATTTGGTAACCATCTAAGACATGGATGCAAGCATACAAATGTAGTATGGTAGAAAAGGCGATCGTAGAATATTGTGAAGTGTGTTAGGTTCAGTTCTTGATATTAGGACAAAAGAAAAAAAATAAAGTATTTAAATAAAGTTCACATGAAAACTACTCTTCTGGACTTTTGGAGTGGAAATATTTTCAGCAAAATCAGTGCTTTTTAAGTAAGAGAAAATCCAGGATGCCAAAAATGTGGGTTGCGTCTATACAAGTAAACAGCATATTCCAAATTCTGTTCAAAGTCGCAAAAATGGCATGTGCTTGAAAGTACAGCATTCCATTCCTATCCAAACACACCACATGAGGCATAGTAGGCAGTGCATTGCAGCTTCAATTATCTATGCTATATGTATTTTACCTCCTCTCTGATATCCAAAAATTCCCAACCGATTCACTGAAAAATGAACACATTTGAGAACTCTGAGCCGCCTTTAAATACCCTTTCAGAAACTAACTGCATATGTAATCCACCACCCTACTCCTAAAGTTGCACCATCTCAAAGTTGTATCTCCAGATTCTCCACATCCACTTTACTTGCAACACCGACAAGTAAATAAAAAGTTTGAATGGGTTCAACCGTTCAATAAACTCAAAAGCCTATGCATTATGTCTTAAATACTATTTTGAAGAGCTGTAGGTCCTAACTTAAACACATATCCAGTTTCAACAACCAAGTTCCAATTCAATTTGCTGATAAGCTGCACCAAGAACCACAAACTGCAGGCCTTTTCTCCCTTTTCAAGCACACACCAACACTGAAAGATTACACTAAAGAGGCTATATCTCGTAACCTAGAAAGTAAGCTAGGGAAACCAATAAATAAAAAAGAACACCTCCACCTACTACAATTACTCCAATATGACTAAAAAGGAAATAGAGAAGCAAGAAAGAAACATACGAAATTAACGCAACAATGTAGGCTAAATGAAGTACAGAGGAATAGTTTAATTGAAGAACAAAGATGTTATTCTCTAAACAGATCTTGTAGCAGTTTGCTAGATATAGCAGGATACCCAAGGTCACAACCCCATTTAATCTAGTACAGAATTTAATTGAAAAACAAAGATGTTATTCTCAAAACGGATCTTATAAGCAAGTATAGATCTTAATTGAAGGACAAAAATGTTATTCTCTAAACAGATCTTGCATCAATTTGCTAGATATAGTGGAAAACCAAGGTCACAACCCCCATTGGAAGATTACATAAGTATATCTCAACTTTGTCCATCCGAAAGGCACATATATATGCATATATAGAGATTCACACTCTTTCAGTTAATACTTCATATACTCGACCACAAACCAATCATCAGGTGGGTTAAACATTTGGACATATCCCTAATAAAACATAGTAATCATTGGGCATTATGAAGCAGTAGAAAAATTCCAATATTAAGTATTAACAAATGGAAAAGGCTCAGCGTTACTTGAATTTGAACCTACGCTAAAAACCTGTAAAGACAAACTTCGTGCTGCTTTAGAACTGGGGAAGCAGTTGGAGGCTTGGAGCTTTCTACTAAGCTAGCATCTGAGTCAAACCATTATTACACTTTGAACCATCGGGAAGGGTTATGAATAAGCAGCATTTGCCTCTAATCAGGAAGTACTTATTAGTATCAAACCCTAAAGGGCATGTAGCAAAGGCACCTCATAGTTTAAGGTAGACGGCACGGTAGTTGATTAAAGGGTTTTACATTTTATGGACAAAGGCTTCATTAGGGATAAGAAGTGGCAGATGGAAGACACAACATTACCTTACTGACGAAGCAAGATCTGGAGGTTCTCCTTGTCTTGGCCATATTTGTGGTAAGGATGCATCCTTGTGAGCAACATACCCATATAGGAAATAGCTTGAAGAGCATACAACTTGAATAGCATTCAATTTTACTTCATTTGCTTTCTCCATTGCCGATCGTCCAATTGAATGACAAGCAACATAAAAATGGTCAGCACCTCCTGTCCGGTTCCAGTAAGGGTACCTCTGACTAATGTTGAAGATATAATCTCTTATAAAATCCTGGATACCTTCAACTCCTACCCTTGGGTCATGTCGCAATCTTGCAATTGAAAATGGCAGGAAGAAGAGATCTGCTTCGGAAGGATCCATAGTAATGAAATGGCTTTTCATGAGAACCTTTCTAAAGTAACTTTCACTGGCATAGTTACCCCTAGGTTCAAAATTCACTGGCAAGAATACATGTGCAAAGCGATCGCTTTTCTTATGAGGATAAACATATATCTTGAAGCTTTTATTCATCTCCTTATAGTTTTCCAGAAAAATATCTCTGTCATGGAACACCCCGTTGTTGTTCACATAGTTTCCTGAATCATGAACATGAAATGATTTCCAGATATTGAAATTAAGAATTAAAACTCTTAATGACTTAATAAACAGCAGTCCTTGCACTGACTGCATGTTCAAGCAATTTATGGTAGTAATCATCAGAAGGCATAAGCTACAGATGGTTTCTGTGATGTTCTTGAAAGAAGACAGAAAGAATAGTTCAAATGCAAGAGGTTTTACATTCCAACAATGTGGTTTTTAAGTTAAACATTTATTCAAACACATTCACTACACATTAATGAATTACAGTAACAAATGAGGTTTTTTGCTCAGAAATGTGTGTTAGATCCAATTAAGATCATTTTTTTTAATATAAATCAACAAACAAACAAACAAAAGCTTTCAATTGATAAAGAATTCCAATTTTAGAACCCAAGAAATATACAGTTTCTATCAGTCAATTCATTACAATAAACCCCAACCCTAAACCCCACCCAAAAAATAAATAAATAAATTCAAGAATCAAGCAAGACCCAAAAGCCAAAAAGTCAAGAAAATCATACCCTTTGACCCAATTTCGATCTTCACTGGCAATTGACTCTCAGATCCACCACTACCATCGATTATGCCCTGTTTTCGCGAACCAAGAAATGGGGTTTTTGAGGGTTTGGGAAGCGAATCTTGGATAATTGAGATGGTGGGTCGAGAGAATGAAGTGGAAGAATCGATTGAATGTTTGACATGGAAACGGGTTTGGTGGGTGTGAAGGAAGAGATTGGAGGTAGAAGAGATGTAGAAGAGGATAGACAGAGAAGTGAAGAGAGCTAAAGTAGTGGGAATGAAGAATAAGCCTCTGAAAGAATCAGAGAGACGACGACGAGAGAGAGAGTAGAGAATGAGCAGTGAACGAGCCATTAGAAAGTACACTGTCAAACTCTGAGCGAAGCTACATTCATTCATTCACAGCTTGACAGTTGAAGAATTGAAGAAGACTAGTCCTTCGAATTGATGATGGTTGAGTTGAGCTGTTGAAAGTATTAAAAAATAAATAAAAAAATTATAACTGGAAAAGAAAATAATTTTGATTTAAACTTTTTATTTTTTGTGTTTTGTTATCTTGAATAAAAAAATTTTTGTCATATGTTAGTCAAGTTTTTCTTTTATTTTTTAGATATAACTAATGTGGAGAAATTTTATGAAAAAAATAAAATTAATAAATTAAAAATATAAAAATGTAGTGAAATTTTGTATTTTTTAGGTACATTGAAGTTAAAGTGTATTTGAAAATTAAAATTTACTAAAAACATAAAAAATATCAAAATTTTAAAATTTTATTTGAAAACTCAAATCTGAATAGACTTGGTGCTAAAAATAGCGCAAAAAATTCCAAAAATAAGGTATATACAGAAATTATATAGAACAATGTAATAGATTATAGTCTTTTCATTTACATAAATAAAAATAGCAACATCATTTATTGGTGAGATGCAAAACGCAAATAAGAATTAGAGCAAGACAGCAAGGAACAAGCTCACACACAAAACATGACGGTTTATGTTATTTATTTTAAAATTAAGGTGACATACACATTTATTGCAAATCAAAAGATTACAAGATATAAAAATAGTCGTCTCTCCCTTTGCTAAAAATAATAAAAATTAAAGCAACAGAATGCAAGCATAAAATACCCTTACTCCAAAATTCACGATCGAGTGATCAATGATTAGTATTTATTAAGATCCCCTAACAAGTTTGAACTTTAGTTAGATTGAATAATGAATAGTTGGGTTGGTGTGCTCATGGTTTCTGTCCATGGAGAAATTTCTTTCAAGTTTCTCTTGATCTCTTTGCATAAGGTGGATGGAATATTTTGATAGATTCATTTTTTTCATTTGGATTTGGATTTAATTTAACAAGTTGGCAATTTTTAATTAGTTCAACAAGTGTCTTCATGGTTTGACATATTCACTGCTTCAAGCACAAACAAAAACCAACCTCTATATCCTTTTAAGGTAAGTGAACAAGAAAGTGTTTGATTTACTGGTATCACTCAACTACTTTTTAATCTTTTGTATTCCTCACATTAGCTTAATAGCATTCATGTGAAGTCAGTAATGTAACCTAATTAGTTTTTCTCACATCCATTAATTAATAGGTTGGACCACACCACATTGGTGTCTTTAGAAAGTTCTAATGCTCATGTAAATAACACCTCTTCTCTATAGTGCTCATGGGATTAGTTTGATGTATTTTATTGGAATTATTTATGATTTGTATTAAAATATTTGGTACAATTTTTATTTACAACTTATGATATAAAAAAAATTAAATTTTATTTTTGAAAAATCAAAGGAAAAGTTATTTTAAATTTGACTTTCTAATAATTAATTTTTAACTTATAATAAATCACAAAGGATAAAATATACCAAACAAGACCTTAATATCATTAATTATGCCTGTTTGGTGCTAATATGAATAACTTGTGAAGAATATACTGGCATATTGTTTGCGAGGCATCCATGTACATGTATGGCTAGTACAGTCCAGCTAACAACATTGAAATTGGACATATAAATAAACACAAAAATTACATAAATTGATAAGATTTTACAGAAATTTGATAATTAAATTCAATTATGAAAAATCCTATTTGTCCACATATATACATTTTGTATTTATGTATTTCCAGACTTATTCTAACTAGTAATCTTATAAACAACATTTGTAATTGTCAGATGAAATTAAACCTCACAACCCATCAACCCAAAACAAGAAAATTGTGAGATGGGCATTATGGTTTTCAATATGGAACCACTATACAAGAATAAGACTGTATTGTCTTTTGGGAAGCAAAAAAAAAAAAAAAAAAACCAGCTTTTAGCTTTTTACCTATTTTAGGTCACATCACTTATCACATTTTTTACTCACAAAGAGACAAAACAGACTAAAAAAGTCAAAAAAATTAATTTTTTACCAACTTTCTAAAACACCACTGTGTAATTTTTCCTTGACCATACAATGGTAGGAAAATCATGCACGGGGTTCCCCTTTTGTAAAAGAAGAAGAAGAGAGAAGCCTAATGTCATTGGGGGCAACAAACCACTCCAGATGGTACCAATTAACCACCAAAACATAGCCATTTTAAGAATTAAAAAGGCTATGAAAATCTCACAAAACTTCTTCTGAGCCACAACTCATACAAAACCATGTGAAAAGCATCATACTCAGCGGGAACACCATGCCATTGAAAATGCCTCCTCACCTTCAACACATTCTTTTGCAACCTCAAATACTCATCAAAACCAACCTCATTGAGTATATTCTTGAGCAATGGAATGTCTACTGTGGCAACAACAACAGAGAAGCTCTTCCAATTGAGTATGTCTGCAAATGGGAGATCATAGTAGTCAGCCAAGATCACAGGGACACAACCATAATAGAGAGCATCACCAATGCGAGCGGTGTTGACTTCGTAGCCTTTGGCATGGAGGCAGTACTTGCTCCGAAGGAGCTCGGTGGCATAGGGGGTTTTGAGGCGGCCACGGTGGGCGAAGATTTCCGAGTCATTTTTCCAAACTTCAACTAGCTGTATACGTGCCGGAGAGTTTATTGCTCCGGCGAAGAAGGCAAGCCTCTTCCTGAAATATGGTTGGAGATGAAACGAAAGTTAAATGAGTCTCGTGTTCATGTACATAGCAAAACAAAATCAGTAATTCATTGTGCACAGAATGCAACACAAAAATTTTCAAACACAATATAGATTATATAGTGAAACTTTATATATTGTGTTCATAAACTAATTTGAGTAGTGATTGTACCTTTTTAAGGGTAGTTTGGGATGATCTAAATAAGTGTACTTTTTGACTTTTTATAAAATATGAGTTGGGTATGAAGTGATATGATAGAGAAGTGATGTGACTTAAAGAAAATAATGTAATAGGATAGTAACTTTTTGACTTTTTTTGAGGATGACAAACTAAGCCTAAGTTTCTAGAAGGAAGTTATTTGGGTGATTGTTCCTCCAACATCCTATTTAGTAAAATAATAATAACAATAATTCAAGGGGTTGGGTTGTAGCGGCCTGAGGCGAGCATAACCTAGAAATTTGTATAGAAAATTCAATGTGTAGTTCATATTGATTTTAGATGTAAGTGCTACCATTCAAGAGTTAAAATATGGATCATACATTAAGGTCTCGTTTAGAAATAAGTTATTTTAGTTAGGAGTAATGCTAGATATCATAAAAAAAACTTTCATGAAAATGATCATGAAAGATTTATAATCCTTGGATTATACTTAAAATAAAGCACCATACACTAATCAAGGTAATTTAAGGGTCATAAATCTTTCATGATCATTTTCATGAAAATTTTTTCGTGATCCTTAGCTTTTCTCTTTAGTAATTTTTTAAATTTTTATAAAAGATGTGTAAAAAAATAAAGAGAATGATGTGATAATTTATAATAATTTTTTGACTTAAATATATAATTACCAAACGAGACCTAAGTTTTGGATAAAATTTTGGACTTTCATTCTGGGTGCTTAGCTTTTCGGTAGTGAAAAATGATTAATCTTTTTAATTGGAAGCTTTTTTTTTTTTTTTTGGCAATTCTCACCATCCTACATGTACCTTTAGGAGTGCCTGAAAGGCCTTGTTTAGGAATAGGTTAATTTAGTAACTTTTTAGTTATTTGGTTAAAATATGAATTTAAAAAAATTAATATATTTGGGATAATTTTTTGACTTTTTACGAAAAGATGTGCAAAAAGTAGAGAGAAAACAGAATTTTTGACTTTTTGGTATGGATGTTAGCTTTTTGACTTTTTTAGTAACTTTTTGACTAAACCAGTCGCTTCCCAAACGAGGCCTAAATGCGCCTCATTAATTGGTTGGACACCTCACAATTATTATTCAGCATTTTGGGTTTTAATTTTTTGAATTTTATTTTTTAAAAATTAAATTTTTTATTTTTTGTATTTTTTTACTTTTAGTGAATATTTTAAAACATTTAAGCAATTTTTTTGTACTTTTTTAGATGTACCTTACTTAGATCTATTTAAAAAATAAAATATTTGTAAAAAAATATTTTTAAAAATAATAAATATACAAGAATACGAAAAATGTATTGAATTTTTATATTTTTTTATATATATTTTTGGTATTTAGTAAATTTTTTAAAGATTTTTTTCACAAATATTATACTTTTTAAGTGTATTTCTGTTAGGTGCATCTAAAAATTAAAAAAAAAATTGCGTAAAATATTTTTAAAAAAATAATAAAAATAGAAAAAATACAAAAAACAAATGTTTGGTTTTGATTTTCATAAAACACTTTTCAGAAAATTTTACTTTTTTATTTTCTACATTTTTTTATTTTCAATGAATTTTTTTAATATTTTAAACAATTTTTAAAAATGTTTGACACACCTAATATAAATACACTTAAAAAGTATAACATTTTTGAAAAAAATCTTTAAAAATTCACTAAATACCCACAAAAAAAATCAATACATTTTTTGTATTTTTCTGTATTTATTAATTTTTTTAAAATATTTCACTATTTAGATTCATCTAAGTAAGATGCATCTAAAAAAGTAAAAATATTCACTAAAAACAAAAAAAAATATATGAAAAATAAAAAATTCAACTTTTAGAAAACTAAAACCAAACACACTGTTTAATTTTCTGACAAGTGAATCCTAAGCTTAGAAACCAAACAGCTGATTATTATTATTATTATTATTATTATTATTATTGTACAATTTATGTGATATATGTAAGTATGTAGAGGTATTATTATTATTATTATTATTATTATTATTGTACAATTTAAGTGATATATGTAAGTATGTAGAGGTACCCTAAGTTTAGTACTTACCATTATACTGATGTTTTTACTATAAACCCAACTAAAAATAAAGTAGTGGAAACAATTATCCTTGTAGAGAGACTTGAAGAAATTGTATAAACTTTTAGGAAAATACTATAGGTTTTAAATTTTTTACCAAATAAAGTGGGTTCATAAAATTACAGACCCTACATGGATGTGAAATATTTGATCATTTATTTGATAAAAATTTAGTATCCCTTTACTCAAACTTTTAATGATCATTTGATATTTTAATAGCATTTGCAAACTAACTTTTTGTTCTTTTCCCAAGCCAATACTGATTAGAGTGGATTCCCCCGTCCCAACGGTGTTTAAACACTTTCACCACTCTAGGACGGTTTCAACGTTTATGCAAACCTCTATTACTTGACACTTTTTTATTTATTTTTATTTTTATTATTGAATTTTAAATTATTTTTTAAAGGCTTTTAGTGTTTTCAGGTTACTTATTAGACAAATCAAAATATTAAACAATATTTTGTAGGCACTTGTTAAAATTTGTCTTTAATATTTAAGCTAAGAGTCCTATAAATTATTATTATTATATATTTAAAAGAGATAATGACTCATACATCAAAAATAAGCATAATTAAAATAGAGCAAATTATGAATACCTACATTTTATCTTGGTGTCATTTTGATTCATACATTTTCAATTGATTCAATTTTGACTCTTAATTTTAAATTTTTTTATTAATTTAATTCAATTGATAACGTTGTTAGTATTTTTGATAGAAACTAATTACTGAGTTAATTGAGATTAACTCATTGAATTGAACAAATTTATAATTTTACCCTTAAAATAATCACACATGTTGCTTATGAATGTATGTTTTTATAACAAAATGTTAATAGTTATATTCAATTTAATCAAATTGAGGTAAAATCATAAATTCAAAATTAAAATCGAGTTAACTGAAATTACAAGTACCAAAGTAATACAAATGTCAAAATATAGAGACTGTTGATATAATTTGTCCATTAAAATATGAGGCATACAAAAAATATTTACCATGTGGAACACACATCACTATGAATATTTGATAAAAATTTTAAGATTAGATTTTTCTCATGTTGGCCATCCGAACATGAGAGTGTTTGGATTTGGTAAGTTTATTTTAAAGCCAATTTTAGTGATCAACTATCATCTATTTTTGATAATACAAATTTGATTTAAATATAAAGATATCGATATTTAATTCTCTTGATTTTTTTATATAAATATTTTATTCAACAAATCTTAAAAAATAACAATTTAATTATCAAAATCGATCTAAAAATAAGTTTACTAAACCGTTGTCTGAAATTTTTTGAATAAAATATCTCTAATATTTTCCTTAAAATATTTGTACGTGTCATAAAAGGAAAGTGATTTATTCCCCATAATATCTCGTCTGATGTGACACCGTATTACCAGTTTAAAAAGTATTGACAAATAATTTTGTGAGAACGTAGACGACCATCATAAAATGTAATGCACATTAAATTTTAAATAAACAAACAGTAAACAATTTAAAAAGCATAAAGTAAGTGACCTTTTGGAGGGTTCAACTTTGGGAGGATCACCTTGTCTGGGCCAAATCTGAGGCAAAGAAACATCCTTATGAGCAACATACCCACTCACAAAATAATTGGAAGAACACACCACCTGCACAGCATTAACCCTAACTTCAACCGCCTTATCCATCGCAATCTTCCCAATCGAATGACAAGCCACATAGAAATGATCAGCACCACCACTCCGATTCCAATAAGGATACTCTTTACTCACATTCACAACATAATCCCTAACAAAGTTCTGAAGCCCTCCCACTCCGATTCGCCGATCGTGACGCATGGCGGCGATGGAGAAGGGGAGGAAGAAGAAGTCGGCGTCGGAGGGATTGGTGGTGAGGAAGTGGGACTTGGCGAGAGACTTTTTGAAGAAGGATTCGCTGGCGTAGTTGCCGCCTGGATCGCTGGAGACTGGGAGGAGGACGTTGGCGAAGGGGTGGGATTTGGGGGTAGGGTAGACGAAGATCTTGAAGGTTTTGTTCATTTGGTTGTAGTTTTCGAAGAAGGTTTCTCTGTTGTGGAACACATCGTCGTCGTCGGTGGTGGTGGTGGGATTGGGATTGGAAGGAACTGGTGATGGTGGGGATTCAGGTTCTGGTGGGGATTTTGGCTCTGAAAATATTTAAATTTGTAAAATTGTTGTCAGTGAAATATAATGTATGAAGTAGTAAAATCTTAAGAAATCAAGTAATCAAGGAAACAATAATAATTAACTTGTTTGGTTCTAATTTTCAGAAAATAGTTTTTAAAAAATTTTACTCTTTTATTTTTCGTATTTTAATGTTTTCAATGAATTTTTTTAAAATTTTTAATATTTTTTTTAAAAATTTTTAGACACACTTAACATAAATACACTTAAAAAATATAGTATTTATGAAAAAAATATTTAAAAAACACACTAATAAATAACAAAAAATATTTTTTAAAAAAAAGAAAATTCAGTACATTTTCGTATTTTTGTGTATTTATTAATTTTTAAAAATATTTTTTCACAAATATTTTACTATTTTAGATATATCGAAGTAAAGTGCATTTAAAAAAGTGAAAAAATTATTTAAAATTTTAAAAATTTCACTAAAAACAAAAAAAATACAAAAAATAAAAAACTCAATTTTCAAAAAACTGAAACTAAATACACTGAATAATAAGGAGAATTATATTATACATTTTTCATATTATATGCATTTCATTTACGTTATTTTTTTTAATTATGATTAAAATAAGAAAATGTTAATTTTTTATAAAGTAAAATTAATTTCTTAAGGATCAAATGGAAAACTTAATAAATTTTAAAATCGCCTCTTTAATCGTAACAAAAGTTGGTAATTGCATCAAAGCAAGAAATGACAAATGGCTTAGGGACTAAAACAGGAGAATGTTTTTTCCAAGGACCAAAATGAAAAATAACTCATTCTTTAGGAGTGAAAGTATAATTATATGAATCCAGCTAGGCTGATCATGATCATGAGCATGATCATGTGTATGTTTACCCCACTCTATTAATAATTAGGCCCATTGTACATTGATCAAGAAAAGGACCTTGACGTTGAAACCAATTTAACAAATTCTCACTCACTTCATAAATTTGTATGCTGTAGTGATATTAGCCTTTAAATTCTATTTTAGATATTATTTAACTCGGATGAAGTTATATAAAGAATTCAAAAATGTCATGATATCCTTAGTAAAAATGATATTAAAATGTGTAAATTTTTTTATTATTATTAAATGAGTTGTCCGAATCAATTTTATGTTATGTAAATTCGATACTAACCTGATTCTTTTGCTATTCGAGTTATTAAATAGTATCATATTTGAGTTTGTGTTACAAAATTGTACTTTAACTTACTAATTTCACAGATAATTTATGTCGTTATATCATGTCACGTTGAAAGCTCATTCCTAAACCTCAACCACAAATTTAATGTAATTATTGAGACTAATTCATTTAATCATCACAATATAATCTCAATTAAAAGGTCTGAAATTAGTTTATGTTAAAAGTAAGTACTATTAATTATTTTTCTCATTTTTATTATGGGATCTTTCTTGTATTGATATTTTTTATTATTTTCTTTCATTACAAGCTATCTCTGGTATGAATTTGTAGTTACATGTTAAGAAATTTAAAATATTTATACATTTTGTATAAAAAATATGTGTAATAAAATTTATACAAATATTTTAAATTTCTTTACACGTGACACACATTAATAAGACTTTGCTTGTCTTGAGATTATGATTATTGAATTTTCTTATATATTAATGATTTATTTTAATCCGATCTAAAAAAAGATTTATTTTAGTATAATGTTAGCACTTATGACATTTGTAAATAACATTTTATTAATTCATATCAGTAATGATTCAGACCCTCACAAAATATCATTCTCATAACTTCTACTCACTTGTAATTGGTCCAAATAAAAAAATAAATAAATAAATACAAATATATTATTAATCTACATCATTGGGAGGATGATGGAAGTCTATCCAAAAAAACGAAAATGGTTTAGACCCCCACTGGGGGTCAACCCCCAGTGAGGTGGAGGGGCATGAATGGCTGAAAAAAAGCTGTTTTTTTTTTTTTTTTTTTTTTTTAAGTCTGTCAACCAGTGGGGGCGCGCCACGTCACTGGGGGCGCGACCCCCACTGGGGGCCCATAGCAGTTCTCTCCAAAAAAAATTCCCAAACATTTTTCAATTCATATGATCCCCACAGTAATTGTAATTGGTCAATAAATTGAGTGATGGGGACGTTTTATGAAATGACATTTTATCATTGGTTTATAACACGTGATTTAATGTCTTGAGCTACTAAATAATTTTAAAAAAGATCAAAAAAAAATTATAAAATATGAGAGGTGCAACTCCTTGTGTAGTGAAGTACAACTCAAAAGTTATAAAGATGCAAGTCCAAATCATATCGCTACATATCAATATAATTTTTCTTTTATCTATTTTACTCACATGTAATTTTTCTAATAATTTTCCAAAATTGAAGAATTGCAGCCAGCAACAGGCTTTCAACTCTAGGTGCCGTCAAATATAGTAACATGTTTTCACTTAATATTTTTTTACTTCTTTGGAAAGTCAATGAGTTCTATCTCTTTAGCCAAGGCTTATTGGTTCATGATAAATAATATATATATATATATAAATTACCGTCCTGAGAGTTTTCCTAAATATATTTAAGAACTCAATTATATTTGAATAACTTTAACGATATCATACCTTAAGCATGTTTTTGGAACATTTATCTAGCTTTGAAATATTTTGATTTATTAATTATTTATCTATTTATTATTATTGTGTTTTTTTTTTTTTTTTGAACAAATATTTATTATTATTGTATATGCAATCTTTGTTACAACCCTTATCAAATAGTAATTTCATATCTTTGCGAGATATTACTAAACATAATATCAATACATGATCACACCGATTATATCTAGAATTTGAAGAGAAAATTTTTGTCCTATCCATTCTTTATATTACTAGTGTAAGGGTAATTATTCACTAATTTAGGAGCAAACATTGTTTATATATTGACTCATTTGTATTAGGTAATTGTGAGAATAAAGATAAGAGGCACTTACCAATTAATCATATTAACTGGACTTATTTATCTACAAGTTTTAACTAATAAATTTATTACTGTAAATTTGTTTATAAAAATAAGAGAGAATAACAAATTTATTACTTGAAATATTTATCAATAGAATTTAATGGGTAATAAGTATTAAAAGTAGGACCTATTGATAATTTATCCTAAAGATAACTTATTTAGCATGTGTCGCAATTTCTCATGATAGTCAAGAGAACAAGGATAAAAAGAAAAAGAAAAATTTATTTTTAACCTATGAGGGAGGGGGTATGAGATGTCAAGGATTGAACCCTCAACTTGATGAATTGGTTATAACCTCCCTAAGACTAGGGTAAATACCAAGTTTGGTTTGCTCTATTTAGATTATGCAACATTTTTAACTAAGAAAAATCAAGAAAAAGAAGGGAGAAAAAATTGCACCTATGTAAATTAAGGATGTGCCCCTTGTAATTTTATGAAAAATAATGGGTTTATTTATTAAAAAAATAAATTGGTAGCAAATTAAAATTCAAGTTATAAAGAGTATAAAACAAGGCTGGTTTCTTGCACTTCATGCCAAAAGTATGATGCAAGTCCAACGAAATTATTTGAATAAATTATAATTTGTAATAAGTTTGGCTGGACTTGAAAATTTTTAAACTCATTCAAGGAATAGGATCATTCAAATAAAATAATTAAAAAAATAAAAATCTAATAATAAAAAGATTCACTCACAGCCACGAGCTACGACAGATGGATAACAATGAGGTGGCAACAAAATTAAAAAAATAAAATAAAAATGTAAACGTCAACTTTCTCTCAAAAACTTTAGGGCTTTATTTATTTAATTTTGTTATAAAACTTTCTTCATACTTTGATTTGACTAATAAGATTAGTTTTTAAACACTTTTTAAATTTGTATTCTTCTTATAGATAAGTTATGAATTATAAGATTCTCTATTTGGATGATTTTGTTTTATGGATTTTATTATGTTCATGGTGATATTAAATTTTTTTTTTTTATTTTTTTTTATTTTGATAGCAATGTATTGTTCTTTCTTTGTATGCACTGTTTTGTAATTTGAAAACTTGAGACAATAGTCAATGGATCATTCTCATCACTTTAGTTCTACACAACCAAATAAATTAACTTGGGCAAATTACATATACCCCTCGAGGTTTAGCAAAATTACAAATATCCCCCTGAGGTTTGAAAAATTACAGATACTCTCCTGAAGGTTATTTTTGCATAACAATTTAAGAAGCAAATTGTTAATATAAACCTCAGGAGGCAATTTGTTATGAAAATATAAACCTTAGGGGGGTATCTGTAATTTAGCTAAATCTCGAGGGAGGTATATATAATTTGCCCAATTAAACTTTTACATGATACAATACAATAATATAAACATATATATTTTTATTCACAACAACAAAAGTAATTTAAACTTCTCAAATTACACGTAAAAATAAAACCTAGAAACATTTAAAATACTACTTAAAAAAAATTAATTTGTAAAATCCTAAAAATTGTTTCTTTTCCTTATTTCCTTTGGGTCATTTTGTAAAATTCCAAAAAAAATAGATAAAATTCTACATTTTCTTAAAAACAATTGAAAATCCATAAAATTGTTACACCAACATTGGTTTTTTAGACTAATTACGTGAATAAAAAATTTTAAAAAATACATAGAAAAATTCATGTCATCCCTTTTAATTTCAAAATAAATTAACGGATCATCAAATTTTAACATTTATATATATATATAATAATTTTTCTGTATATATAGTATTACTACTATTTTTATCTAAACCACCAATTAAACGTACCTATCGTTCAACAAAAATAGATAATAATAACTATAACATATAAGTCAAGACAAATAATTAAATTAACTGAAAATTAAAAAGAAAACATAAGCTAATAAGAAGTGAGAAATTTCATACCGATTGAACCGATGATTGAACTCTTCAGAGTTGTTCCTTCACTACCATTTCCTAGTTGGATCGAGTGATTTGAGATGTGAATTTCAAGAACAGAACTCCGAGTTCGTTTAGGAAGCGAAATTTGGATGATTGGTTTGTTGGGTATAGGACGCAGAGGCTTCGTAACAACAACTTGTGGATTTACATGAAGGCGATGATGGTTGTCGTGTAGATGAATCACTAGTGTTGAGGTTGATGAGATGTAGTGGAAGATGAAAATAGTTGTCAAGAAAGCTAGGATTGTGGGTATCGCGAGAAAGTGTCTGAATGAATCGGAGAGAGGACGACGAGATGGGAAATTGAGGGAGAACCTTGAAGCAGCCATGGACATGGCTGCTGCTTCAAACTCTAGAGAGAGAGAGGATAGAGATGAATGAGTCTACAGTTTTGGAGAAGAATCTAAATAAGGGTCTGTATTAGTCAGCTTAATACAAGTCATATAAGCTCAGCTCAGGTCATGCAATGATGCAAGAGGTGGAGCGGTGGACATTTTTTAAAAACATTTTGACGAAAACAAAGCTTGCTTGCAGGAGATGAACACGTGTGCAAGTTTTATAAAAGAAAATTAAATAAATTATAAATACATCTCGGAGATTTTCTTAAAATGTAAACTGTTTATGTGATTTAAAAAATTATGAATACCTCCTCATCATAAATAAAAACAAACTTGCTTGCTGGAGATGAACACATGTGCAAGTTTTATAAAAGAAAATTGGATAAATTACCTATACACTCTTGAGATTTTTTTAAAATACAGATTGGTTTCTGTAATTTAAAAAATTATAAATACCTTATTGTTATAATTTTTCATTTAACAGAATTAACTGAAAAAATGAAATTCATAATTGTTTTCCTATACAATAATAAAATCACCTAAATTATTAATTGAAACATATTTTTAATATTATTAAAAACTGTTAATTGATTTAATAATTTATTAATAAAAGAGGCGATTTGTTATGAAATTGAAAACCTCAGGGGGAAATGTAATTTTCAAAACTATAGAGGGCGATTTATATTTTAATCAACCGTCTAAGGATGTATTTGTAATTTAGCGAAGAAAATTAATATATAGTGTAACTAAATGGAGAATTATGCTGGTTTTTTTTTTTTTTTTGAATTATGCGGGTTTGGTGGACTTTATTCGGGCATTTCGGTAATTTAAAACGTCTGTAGATTAGGTTTTTCGTGCAAAAAAATTAAGGATAAATTATTAATAGGTTTTAATTGTCAGACTTTCTATCAAATCTTATTAAAAATAAGTTCTAATAAAATTGTCATTAAACGTAATTTTTTATGACGACTTTTTATATATATCGCTAAAAATTTATAATTAATTATTTTTTTTATTATAATTTTTATAAATTATCGCTAAGTCAACAGACGTACTCATTGGCCCACCTACTCTCCCGTCTAGGCAGAATTGGCCCTAGGATGTTGGTACGTGGACTAGCCTAGGCTGATCCAATCTACACGGTCAGGAAAAAATAAGGAGCCAACTCAGAATTGACAATAAAATTGTAATTATATTTCCAACAATTATAGAGACTATTAATTTGAAGCTTTAAAAAGATTACTAATAACATGGTACTCAATAAAAAAAGAAAAAAAATATAACACTAAAGTCAAAACATCAAATCATTTATTATGGGACCCACTACAACATTATTAGTGGTAGCACTAATTAGTGTTATCATTCATTTCCCTTATATTTCCGTAGCGAAAGTATCGTATCTAAATTATATTGAAAGTATATATTTTTAAAAAATTCTCAATCAATATTAAGATTTAAAAAACAAAGAATAAGAAAAATGATTATGTAAATATAGATAAATTACGACGGTAGTTCCTGTACTTTATTATTTATGTCATTTTAATCTTTATATTTTCAATTGGCTCAATTTTAATCTTGAATTTATGATTTTGTCTTAATTTGATTTAATTAATTATTATTTTTTACAAAAAATGCATACATAAGTGTCACGTGTCATATTTTTAAGGGCGAAACTATAAACTTACTCAACCTAGTTAGTTAATCTCAAAAACACTAACAATAATATTAATTGAACCAAATTAAAACAAAATTAAAATTAAGGATCATAATTGAGTTAATTAAAAGTATAGGGATTAAAACGACACAATGGATAAAATACAGGACCACCGGTATAATTTATCCTATAAATATTGTTTCATATTGACATTGTAAATGTTAATTAAGGCACAAGAAGAGAGTAAATACCCTTATAATAATGTGCATAACATAAACATCTCCGTTATTAATTGACAGATTTAAATATATTTATATCTATAACAATTCTAAATTCATTATTATAAACAATCACAACGACTCGTAACTAAATACAATTATAAATAACTAAAAACTACTTGTTTTATAGCACTTTAATATTTAGGAGGTCCACAACCATATCGAGCTTAAAAATCATTAAAATATGGGGGAGAATGTATAAAACTTGAGACCTTTTTTTTTCCTATCCTATTGCAATTTGCCAGCCAAGAGCCCAAAACACTACAAACTCTCTCAATCTTAGCAGGGGCTGTGGCCCCCTGTAACCAGCCCTTGGGTACGCCAGTGGAACTTAGCATACCGGTGAACTTTGGCACCATTAATTTGACCAGATCTCAACCCTTGATATCTCGAGTTAAATCACCAAGTAAAAAAAATGTAAAACCTTAATCCAATTGGGTATCGTGTAGAAGTTGTTGAAAATAACAACAATTAATAAATTAGAATGATATGGACCTTTTTGTCCAGTAGGTCGTAATCAGAACATGCTAATACTTTTCAAAGTGAAGGTTCTCTCTAATTTCTCTTAATTAATTAGCTCAAAATTCTAACTCCTGAAATTAATGGAAATTATTCTAACAAAAATATCAATATCTTACATATTTGTATATATATTTAGGATAAATTACACTGACACCCCTTAACTTTATGTTTAATACAGATACTCCCTTCACATTCGAAAAATTACATTCCCACTCTTGAGATTAACAATTGCATCACAGAAACTCCCCTGCCATCATATGTCCATTAGGGCCATCCAAAGAATCTTGATGACATCAACCAAAAAAGTTTAATTGACTAAATTACCCTATGTGAGACATGTACATCTTTTTTATAATTACCAATATCTTAAAAAAAGTTTGATACATGTCCAATCATAGCAAACACATCACCATTTTATTTGCATCTACATTTCATTTGCATGTAACAGATATAGCTGTTGAACAAAGGTAGTTGTTGGAAGCTGCTTATAAAAGGCAAATGAATCTCAATCAAACTCATTGAGAAAAGCAGAAGGACTAAAAAAAAAAAAAAGAAAGCAAAAAAGGAAGATGCATGAGTTCAATATCTTCATATTCTATTTTCACAAAGTGAACCCAAAGTGCTAATAACAGTTAATGCCCATATGGCCAAAAATAAATAAGCATACATAATCATGTTCCCCTTCACAAAACACATAAGGGGACATCTTCTCAATTTAGAGAAATATATCATGTTGTTATTTTAAACAACTTCTACAACCTATTCGTGTAGTAGAAGTTGTTTAAAAATGTAAAACCTTAATTCATTTCTTGTTCCATCTCAGATGGCATGCTGCATAATTTCCAACCATCTAATACAAATAACAAGAATAAACAAAATTAGCTCTGTAACAAGAATACAATAAGAAGCAGAGTAACAAGATTACAATTAATTATTAAATAAGCAATACTTGAGTCAAATACCATGCTCAAGACATACTCCATTTATTGGGTTGCACCCCAAGTTGCCCTTCATCCTACAATATCACATTAAATAAAAATATAATGACACTAAATAAGTAATGTTTCAATGCATTCAATAGTCAAGTTCACAATGTATGTGATACTTACATGTTGTCCCCTACCACTGTTGAAGTAGAACCTCTACCACTTGCACCTCTTCCAGTTGGAATTCCACTACCTGCACCTCTACTACTGCTTGTGCAACTGCCACCAAGATCACTCCCTTTAATAAAAACTCCCTTCCTAGGCTTGAACCTCTTCCACTTTCTTGGCTTATTTCAACCCCACTTGTTTGCCCTATTACAGAAACATTTGAACCACTAATTGAGCTAGATTTACCCTTTCTCTTCACAGGAGCCCTTTGACAAATCCTTTTATTGTGCCCAATTTCTTTGCATATGGCATATTTAACAGTGCATAACCTTCTAGAATCACTAGCTCCAGGGCAGCTTCACCAGCTTCCCTTCTCCTACTATTTGGAGACCTACTAGGTAGTCTCTTAAGAACTAGAGGCTTCAAAGCTTCGTCTGGAACTTCATCCCACATACTCTCATCATGTATGGGATGAATAATATCCCCATATGCTCCCAAGAACTTATGCCTTTGATAAGCTTGATCACAAAATGTTTCAATGTTCATTCTCCTATGAGATATACAAGCAGCTGCATGCTTGCAAGGGACTCCAGTAATGTCCCAAACTCTACAACAACAGGACCTACTTAGGAGGTTTACAATGTGTACAGTAACACCTTCCATCACTTGATATTCATCTCCACCAGTAAATGTGATGTTACACATCCTTTATGTGGAGACAACTTCATCTAATTTCTTTCTAATGGTAAGGGTCACCAAATTTTCCCATGTAGCAGCTTTCTCAAATCTCTTATGCAACTTTCCCATTAATTTGGTCCTTATACTTTCCAATACTGTAATTATAGGTTTCCCTCTTATATTCCCAATCCAATTGTTAAATGATTCAACTATGTTGTTGCTGATATGGTCACTTTTCACTCTAGGATCAAAGGTGTATCTAGCCCAAACTTTTGGTTTCAAGTCATTTAACCATTTATAGGCTGGTTTTGATAGCTCTTCAATTTGCCACATAGCTATGTTGTAATCATTCTGAGTATATGCTCTAGCTGTAGCCCAAAATGATCCCCTAAGCTTCAAACCAGGAAATTTTGTTTTAAAATTGTTGAACAAGTGCCTACAACACCTCTTGTGAGTTGCTTTAGACATGACTTCCTTCAAGGCAGGTTCAATGCCTTAATACAAAATAAAAGTGAATAAAAGTTATATTATGAATGCATAAATTCATTAGACAAATTACAAATTAAATTAATTCATTTCAAAGTGAATAAATTTACCTTTTGGTCATCTGACATTATAGTCCATGGCTTGCTTTGAGGACTATCGTCAATAATGGTGTGCAAATGGTACAAGAAGAATCTCCAACTTTCCTTGCATTCACACTCTACCACAGCATATGCTAAAAAAAAATAGA
Source organism: Camellia granthamiana (assembly GCA_036172215.1). Taxonomy (NCBI): domain Eukaryota; kingdom Viridiplantae; phylum Streptophyta; class Magnoliopsida; order Ericales; family Theaceae; genus Camellia; species Camellia granthamiana. The sequence continues at coordinate 45,745,985 of CM069914.1, forward strand.
CCATTATCACTATCCAAGGCCACGATAGCTAGCAAGACTCCACCATAAAGACCATTCAAATAACACCCATCCACACCTATAAAAGGTCTACAACCATCTTCCCTTTTCTGAATTGCTGCAAGTGAGATGAAAATCCTCTTGAACATAACTACATCTAATTTAGGACCAACTCTGTCCCTTTCAATTTTCACCAAACTCCCTGGGTTAGTCTTCATTATTTCATTTGCATACTTTGGCAACATACTATATGATGCAGCATGATTACCCTCAATTGCTTCCAATGCCTTCCTCTTCCCCTAAATATTAACACAAATAGATCCATCAACTTCTCATTTACATTATCTTGCTTCCAAATCAACCCTCAAATGCTTATTATATATTTAAGGAATATAACGCCTCAACATAGACAACATCTTCAATCTCTAACATGTGTATTCATTAAACATCAAACGATTTACAAAGGTATAGTTGGTATTGGTTAAGTTGGTTTGAGTGTCTATGGTGAAAGACCGAAAACACACGCGAATGGTACCATGTGCCTTCCGATTAGCAACTGGTAAAGTAGGGATTGGTAGAGCTTGTTATGCCTGCTTGTAGACGCCAACCTAGGGATTACCTGAGTGGTATTTATCGCCCATTTGAACTACATTGAAATTATTGAATTGTTAAATTCTCAAAATTGCATTGTGCACAAAAGTTTCAAAAGATAGAGATATATGTTTTTGAATATGGCATGGCATATGCATTCATCTCAGGAAATTGTATAAAATATATATATTTTGTTAAGATTTTCCTACCGGGCTTTGTGCTCACCCCTATGGGATTTTGTGCAGAAAAAAAATGTGGTGATCCCACCGAGTTGAAGGCGTGGAATATATTTTGAGAGCACAAGTGTAATAACCCCGACCCTGATTAACGCTAATTGGGACTTAATTATGTCTAATAGTAATTAAGGAAAAAATTTGGAATTTATTTGCATGTGCATTGCATAACTTATGTGTTTTTATCTGTTCGGTGTCGGAGTATCTGTTCGTGTTTTAAACTTTAAACTGCAAATTGGAAGCCTTATCGGCGCCCGATTCCGAAATTGATTAGCGCTTTGGACTAGTTAGATTTTATGTGATTTTATGGTGGGTTCAATTAAAATTCGATTTGGAATGTTTAAATCTGATTAGATAACATTTTAATAATAAACCTAGCTTATTTACGAATACGCCATTGAAGGCCACTAACTTAGACAATTGGGAGACTTAGTCTTGGAACATTTTTGTAATGACCCGGAACTGTATGACGTCATTATCCGTAAGTAATTATGTGTTTATGTGACTTAATTGGAAATTATCTGTTTGAATTAGAAACATATCCGTTGGAATGGCAACTTCGGGACTGAAATTGGTGACCGTAACGGATTCAGAAAATGAAATTGAACACGCCTATGTAATACCGGGAATTTTTAGACCCATCTGAAACGATAAATTGAAGACTGAATTTCGTCTGATTCGTTAGGCCATGTTTGGCTTGAGTGTTTTGGCTCAATGGGATATTTATGATATATATATAGATAAGTGTTGTTGACCCATTTTGACTCAAGAACCAAAGAAAGAAAAATCTAGAGAAAGAGAGAGAAGAGAGAAGTCGTGGAGAGAGAGAGAGACCAAGGAAGAAGAAGAGAAGAAGAGAAAGAAAAGGGAAAAATCAAGCTTAGTTTCTCCAATCAAGAACTCAAGGTAAGAAATCCTCTCTAATTTCATGGAATAGATTGTTGATCCTTGGTATATAGCATGTTAATCTCAAGAATATGGCATGAATCATGTTTATGGGACATTTTTGAGGGGAACCTCCATGAAAGTCAAGAAATGAAGCTTCATGTGCATGATTATGGTTTTTCATCTTAGTTCATGGGTTTTGATCTTGTTATGGGCTATATGGGTTATGTTTTGAAGTTGTAATGGTTAATTCAAGTTGTTATTCAACTATTTTGAGACTTTGATTTCATAGAATTGAAAGTGGTTTTGTAAAAAGGGGAAAAGGAAGCTTGGAAGGAAGAACCAGAGTTTTGGGACTTCGCAGGGTCCGCTCGAGCGGAGGGGAAGCCCGCTCGAGCGCAGAAAACAGCCTCCCAGAAGTTTTGAAAAGTTGTACTGGCCGCTCGAGCGGCCAAGGTTGCGCTCGAGCGGAAGGAGTTATTTCAGGAAATTTTGGAAAGTTGTTCTATGTGATCTTTAACATGTTAATTGCATCCTTTAGCATCATATGAACATAAAATGGGCATGGAATGAAGTAATGAATGAATGAAATGATATGAATTAAAGTAAAGGAAAGAAAGAGAGGCATGATTGATTTAATGTATAATGATGATAAATGTTAAGAAATGTTATAATGTTAATTGCAGGACAAACCTCGAAGACCGTACAACCGGTACTGGAAACCCACTGTAAGTAACATTTCTGTAAATGATATGTTCGTATGAAAGTATGTTCAAAAGTGATACGTATGATATGTTTTTGAAATGATAATGTTTTCTGTGAACGAATGGCCTATTTGCAAATCTAGTATGGCATCCATAGATAGCGAAGGCGTGAGTGCGACATGAACATGCGGGCCCACGACCTGATCAGTCATGGGTCAGGGCATGAAGATGAAGGCTCATGGCCAGTCACGAGATCTCGTAGACTAGACTGTTAAATGTTAGACTGTTTGAAAGTTATGAAAGATTATGAAAGGTTCTGTGGATTATGCCATTCTGAATGTTGACTGTTTATGACTGTATATATAAAATGTTGGAGTTCGTCCACTAACCCTTTTACTTAAATGTTACTTGCTGAGCTTTAGCTCATTGTTTGTATTTATGTATTATAGGTGAGCCTTCAGGTAGCCAAGCCTAGGCGGAGTCTCGAGCCGAGCCGCCGTTTTGAAGCCTAACCTGGAGTTTTGTGTGCCTCGGAGCTGGGGCCAGGCCTGGAAGGCCGTGGGAGAGTCTTGTCTCTTGTTTTTGTGACTTGTACTTATGTGATGTTATGGATCATGTTATGTAACATAAAATGTAATTATCATTTTTGGCATGTATATACACTTGTTCATATAAATGCACAGCTCTTGGACTATAGTTTCTGCATGTGCTTCCGCGAGCCCCTGTTTATTTATGTTATGTATAGAAAGGCCTGTGGTAATCTACGGATTACTGGCCGGTCTCGTCACCAAACTTCTAGGGGCGGGTTTGGGGCGTGACAATTTTGCTTTCATTCTCTTGAGAGACCAACGTGGGAGAGACAAATGAGAGTGAAGAAAACTTGAGTTTAACAAGTTCTAGCTTGGAATTGGAGGAAATTGTAGGCAACTTTGAAGAATTAAGCCCCTAGGCTTGGAATTGAAGGTCTAAGGTAGGAATTCATCCTCTCATTTATGTAATTGACCTAGCTTTTGCATGTTTCTTGGCCAATTGGAGATTAGAGTCTAAAATTAACTCATACATGTTGAATTCGAACTTAGCTCATACATGCATGCACTTGTTCTTAGATTTTGAGATTGTTCTTCATGAAGATTTGCATGCATGTTCATTTCCTAAGAATTATCCATGTATTCATCATGTTTTTCCACCAAATTGGCCATTTGATCATTGTTTGGAGCTTTGGAATGAAATTAAACTCATGCATGTGTGTTTAAACATTGTTCTTGAGGATTTATGGAAATGGTGCTCAAATTGACTCACTCTTGGCCCTTGAATTTACAAATTAGCTTTTGAAACTTGATATACTATGAGTTTAAAGTGTTTTTCCAGAATTTGGGCCCAAGAGGTTGAGTTTTGCGTTGTAGAATGCTTGGTTCGAACTTGGGAGACAAATCTGGAAATTCCAGATTTGGCTTCCTCGCTCGAGCGAGCCCTTTTATTTTGCAAGCTCGCTCGAGCGAGCATCGAGCGACCATCGCGCGTAAAATCACAGCATCCAGTATTTTTACTGTTTCATCAGACCGCTCGAGCGGACGAAGTCTCGCTCGAGCGAAGCCTTTGATTTTGGAAGCTCGCTCGAGCGAAGGAAGGCTCACTCGAGCGAGACCTCTGTTTTCAGCAACTTTTGAAAAACATTTTCTAAGGCATTTTTGCATCCACATTCCATCCTAGGCATTCCTAGGCCATGTTTAAGGCTCCTTAATAAGGATAAGAGGTTAGGTACACCCTTGGAGTCATTGGTGTGAGTTTTGTACATTTAGAAATGCGTATTTCAAGTGTGTATCCGTAATGTGTTATGTAGGTCACGTGTCGCAATCCGTTTGCCCGTCTTGACTTCGCCTACTTGTATCAACGCCCATTGTGAGTAATAATTTTGTAAAGTTATGTTCAATGTTATGTATTTTCAGTATACTATGATACGAAATGATTGATTCTTGAAAAGTTATGATATGTTGGAAATGAATGAATGAATGTCCAGTTTTCTGAAAAGTAATTGTGGCACCCTTAGTATCTGGCCCTTACCCGGGGGATATAATACCGTGGATCTGGCCCTTACCCGGGGGATATAATACCGTGGATCTGGCCCTTACCCAGGGGATATAATACCGTGGATCTGGCCCTTACCTGGGGGATATAATACCGTGGATCTGGCCCTTGCCCGGGGGAAACAATACCGTGGTTATTTGTATTTGGCCCTTGCCTGGGGGAAATAATACCATGGCTACTTGCGCGCAAGATATGGACCCTCCTGGTCGTTGGTACCAACTCTGTCTGTGGTCTCTAGACCAATCTGATCTGTTAGCTAATGGGTGTACCACATATGATCTTATGCAAAATCTGAGTATGAATATGAAAACAAGTATGTATCTGTATCTGTTTCTGATTTGAACGCTGAAAATGCATAAGACTCTATTTCTAATAAGATTGTGTTTCTGATATGAACTTTGATTTCTAACACTGTAATGGACATCATTCATTAAAATCTTTACTCTGTTATTGTTCACTGGGCTTTCGCTCACAGTTTATTATATATATGTAGGTGAGCCGGCACAAGACCCTGGCCAGAGTTGATGGCCCTCTGTTTCGTTTTGTTTGGTCAAGCCACCTGTTGCGCCTCCCGATGAGGTTCCGCTCGAAGCCTGATATTTGGGCAGTTTTGCACTCCATGCTAGTCGATGGTTGTGTTTTTGTAATGTCGGATCTTGGGAGTACTTGATGTAAATATTTTGTACATATGGGTGTATCTGACTAGCATGTTTATGTATATAAATAAGTTTAAAATTTTCTGTCCCATGTATGTCATCACAGCTCATTGGACCTTGTTTATTTTATATTATTGCTTCCGCAGCCCCTTAACATTTGTTAATGACTTCAGAGGCCGTAGGTAATCCACGGATTACTGGCCGGTTACGTCGCTAAACCTATAGGGGCGGGTTTGGGTCGTGACAACAAGGCTCTTTTCTTTTGTTGTAATTATTTTTTTTGACAAGCCAATGGCTTTATATGTATGGGTTCGAAAACCACTTTTGTGTAACCAGGCTTAAACCTTGGAATTTGTTGCTCTTGTAGGCATTAATTTGCACTTGGTTTATTGTGCCACATGCTATATATTCATATTCTAAGAATGTTGAATATATACTCGCATGTTTACCAACATATTTACCCCAAAACAAATCCAAAATGATCTTGTTTCACAAACAATTTCCTTTCTAAAAAAAATACTTTTCCAATGCAAGATTCAAAATCAATTGCAACTATGATAAAATGGAATAGCGATGCAAAATATACAAAGCATTAATATAGTCCATTTTCAATTTTATCACACAATTGTGATCAAATTCCCACTTCCCTTGTCATTATAACATCATAATACACTTGCAAGAGATAAAATAATACAATATCAACCTTCATGCATTTTTCATATATTAATCATCGTTTTTAGCATTTGGTCTTTCCAAAACAACAACAAGCAGCTATTTCTCAAGCTTCCCAAATCAACAATTTCTCATTTTCTCAAGAAATTTTCTCATTTAATACAGCTATAGAATTTTCCTCCATCATTTACTCACATAACAAATTATCAAGTATCAATTTCACAATATCTCAACTTTTTTTTCAAAATCTCCAAATTGTTGGGTTTCTATCAGAATAAGGTTTTTGTTCCATTTTTGAAAAGATTTTTCCAAAACAACACCCACACCTTAAAACATAACTCATATTCTCAAAAGTTTTGGAAAAATCAAAAAAACTCCACTCATACAATCATCTAGGGTTCAACAACCCAAAATCATGATCCAAACATGATGAAATACTCAAAACATGCATAAACTTGTAAAAACTATATATATAACTCAAAGATTATCCCTACCTTAAGCTTGGGAGATGAAGAGGAAGAAAATCCTAGAACTCAAGGTTGACAAAAACTCGATCCAATCGGCTATAAACATTGCCCTTGTCCCTCTCTTCGATTTGGTATAAATCTTAGAGAGAAATTGGATTTGGGTGTGTTGATAGAGAGAAGGGAGAGAAAAGATGAGTGAAAAATCTGTATAAACACATTTTTGGCATCAATTTTGAGAAAAAGGGCACGAAATTCGAGACAGATGCGCCGAAATCTGCACGAGCAGTTTCAATTCCGCACGAGCAAAAAAATTTGCCTTACAAGCGGTTTGCTCCAGAGAGTTACCCAGAAAAATCCATTAAAATTCGCTCAAGCGGTTTTCTGCACAAAAAACTCAAAAAACCCTGAAAAACTCTGTAAAGATCCACTTGGGCGGTTTTCAAATCCGCACGAGCAATTTTGCCCAGAAACTCATAATTGATTTGCAACCCAAGACAAGTTCCAAAGCCCGAAACTCAAAATTTTCAACCCGAAAAAGTTACGAGGTTAAGCAAGAGTAGAAAAGAAATCTCAACGACTTGATACGATAAACAAAACACCAAAGTAATACACACTACTCCATTGCACAATACTATACAAATCCAAGACCTGGGACATCCTCAACTTCAGTAATTTCTCTCACCCTTGTCTGCCCTTCCACAGTCCATCCCTACTATTGTCGTCCCTCCTCTAGCCTCTTTCAATTGCTCTCAATCCCCCTCCACCAACCTACAGCCCTAACCCTTACGATCAAGAGACAGAGAGAGAGAAAGAGAGAACAAGAAGAAAAAGAAGAAAAAAATAAAATAAAATAAAATAAGGGGAAGGGTTGTGGGTCATAGTGGTGCTTACATATTTCTCTAATTTGATTATATTTTTAAAAACTTCTATAAAAATGCTTAGATTTTTTCTTGGTTAAATATTGAAGAATTTAAACAAGGGTTACATAGGTAAAAGGCACTATGAAAATGATATAAGATTTCACTTAGCTTATTCTTGTGAAATATTTCCTAAATCCCTAAAATATATATATATATAATGCTTATTTCATCTTATCGTTTTCTATTTTTGGGTAATAGGCTTAATTGATGTAAATTTTTTTTTTTTTTTCCTGAGATATCGGTAGTATGTTAGTATAGTTAGATTACAACTGAAGGACCGCCGTTACTCCATCAACTCAAACCCTTGACCTCACACTCACTACACCCTGAGCTGTAACTACTAGACCATTGGACCACACCCCAATGTCAATTGAAGTAAGTTTGCTTAGAAGAATTTTTTTAAAGTTTGCTTAGAAGAAAAAGTATGGAAAACTTATCAGATATAGTAACTTCAATTAATAGCTTGTATGAACAATCAAACTTTAGTGTGCTAAACTTAAAAGGATCTTTGAAGGAATAGATTTTGCTAGTCAATTAAAAGTGCAAGCAAACCTAATTAATAAAATTTTCATTGAAAAGAGCTGTGAATAGCATATACAGAACATAGATAAGAAAGAAAGAAAAAAAATATTGAAGAATTTAAACAAGGGTTACGTAGCACAAAAAATATTGAAGAATTTTGGTTAAATATTGAAGAATTTAAACAAGGTTACGTGGGTAAAGGCACTATGAAAATAATATAAGATGTCACTTAGCTTATTCTTGTGAAGTATTTCCTAAATCCCAAAAAAAAAAAAAAATGCTTATTTCATCTTATCATTTTCTATTTTTGGGTAATAGGATTAATTGATGTAAGTTTGCTTAGAAGAAAGAGTATGGAAAACTTATAAGATATAGTAACTTCAATTAATAGCTTGTATGGAAAACTTATAAGATATAGTAACTTCAATTAATAGCTTGTATGAACAATGGAGAAATTTACGATGTGCATCCTTTTAAATGGTGTTAATTGTAAAAAAGTTATTATTTTTTATGATGAATGTTATAATTGTTTGTGATGTGTGTTATGATATTTTGTAGTAAAGTTATAAATAGTAAATTTATGATGTAACCCTAAAGTTATGAATGATAATGTTATGACATTTTATGAATTTTGTTATAATACTTTGAAATTTTATTATGACATTTTTTAGTGAAAAAAAAAAGTTGAGACTTTTATAATGAAAAAATTATAACATTTTGGATTTAAGTTATAAAATTTTGTGAAAAATTATGAAAGGCATACCATATACACCTTTTTAAGGGTGTATATTGTAACATCTCCCACGAACAATCAAACTTTAGTGTGCTAATTACATTGTCACAACTAATTACAAAAACTTAAAAGGATCTTTGAAGGAATAGATTTTGCAAGTCAATTAAAAGTGCAAACAAACCTAATTAATAAAATTTTCATTGAAAAGAGCTGTGTGTCGTGCACAAAACATAAATAGATAGCATATACAAAACATAGATAAGAAAGAAAAAAAATATTACATCAGTGCACTTTTGCAAAAAAAATTACAAATAAATGATAAAAAATTATAAATATTAATAACTAAAATTATAAAGTTTTTCATGAATATGTAAAAAAAAAAATTTAAAGATGCCACTGTGGTGTAATTTCCCTAATATGAAACAGAGCCCTCATCTTTGTTCTGTGCATATTTCTATACATATTTTTTGTGCACATAATTTTTTTCCCATTAAAAAAAATGACATGTAAATCTAATCATTATACTTGTTAATGAGCCTAAACTTTTTTGCTTTCAAATTCCTAATGCAAAATTACTAAAGTAAATAATCACTACAACATATAAGTCGGGACCAAACTTTTTTATCTCCAAAAGTAAAAAAATTATTGCGAAGTAATTAAAATATTCCGTTCCTGAAAAGTAATTTTGTCCTTAAATTTTTTAATTTGATTTCTTGTACAAATTATAATCTTTTCAATCCTAACAAAATCCAATTTTATTAGTCAATTGGTCATATTGGGAAAAGAAAATAGTGCCAAAAAAAATTTCAGAACTGATACAATTATTGAACGCCTCAACTGGTTAATTAGTCATGACTATGATTGAATTGAAGCATTGAATGACACACTACAAAAACTGTGTTTTCAATACCAAAACAATAATTGAATAAATAAAGATATTACATAAAGAAAGAACAAGCATGCTAGAGACCCCCAGTACGGGGACCCCCAGTGCCGACCCCCAGTGACGTGTCGCACTGGGGTTGGCCTGAAATCAAAAAAAAAAAAAAAAAAAAAAAAAAAACAATGTTTTTGGCCAATAGGAGCCGACCCCCAGCACCCCCAGCTGGGGGTCCAAGGCATTTTTCAAGAAAGAAATATCATATACCGAATCAAGATTCTCTCTTTCATTTCTCTATTTAACTTCTTATTTGTTAAACCATTGGGTCCATTTTTTGGTACAATTTCAATGATCTGAACCATTCACATTTTAAAATTTGTTGAGTATATTATACTTGTAAAAAATTAAGTTGATCAGATATCAAAAATTATGTGTTCGAATCATTGAACTACAAACTACTTTTTAAAAAAAATTAATAAACAGTTTTCTGAACACATACTTTTTGATATCCGATCAACTTGATTTTTTTATAAGTATGATATACTCAATAAATTTTAAAATATGAACGATTCGAATCATCAAAATTGAATCCAAAGTGAGCTCAATAACTTTAGTAAGGAGGGAATTAAGGAGAGCGGTAAAAGAGAGGACGTTGATTCCCCTATACCTATAGGCATAGCTGGTAAGACGTCTTCTTCATTTGATTATAACTTCACATACAAATGTACCATTCTTTCCTATGCTTAATCACACTCATACCTACCCACCTTTTTAATTGGTTTTTGTTTTTTTTACCTACTTTTTTCCAATTTTGACTCAAAATATATTATTTTTTAGATTTTTCTGAATTAGAAAATACACAAATAGGTTATAGTTTTTTCTTTTTTATTTAGTTTCTTTTCATCTTGAGTACGCTTTTTTCAATTATTTTATTTTTTTAATAATTTTCAGGATTGTCTAATCTAGATAGAGCGAAAAAGATTTTGACATAATTTTTAAAAAATCCAATACAAACAAAAATAAACTGAAAAACAACCAATTAAAAAGCTAAACAAAATATCAATTAATAAGTTGGTATTTAAGTAACCCTTTTACGCTCTATTTGCTTTAATAGAAATTCTTTTTTTATAGTGTTTTGGTGCGGTGTGGTGTGGTGGTAGTGATAGCAGTGGCAACAACGATAATAGTGGCAATGGTATTGTAATAGCAATTTTAGTTTGAAAATATTTTTTCTCTTTTAAAAGTAAAAATATATTCTATGTAAATATGTTCATTTTTTCTTATGGTTGGTTTGGCATAGACTAAATAATACAAAAAGTCAAAAAGTCACTATCCTATTTAAATCACATTATTTTATTTAAATCACATCACCTCTCTAACACATTACATCAAACCCATCCCAAACTCAATCCATATAAACCAATAACTCAAAAAGTACACTTTTTTAGAACATCTCAAACCAACCCTTCATCAATCATCATTGACTTTCCATTTCTATCCTGTCAAATGTTTAAAAAAACTTATTATTAAAAGAAAATTTTCATCTAAACACAGATAAAGTCTTAATTAGAATTATCTTGACCCATCAACATTCTACCTCATGCTTGCACTGCTGGTGAGCCGTCCCATCATGATTTATTTAGTCTTCTAAAAGAAATTTGTTGTGAATAAGCAAGCATGCCAAAAAATTCTTAGCAAATCCCTTGGAACTATTCCAAATGTCTTAGCGTCTGGGACTCTCTATGTTATCAAATTCAAAAGAGAATATGACTTTTGATTATTATAAGGTAGTAGTTATTTATTTTAGACTCATTTGGCCGCAAGTTTCAATTTATGAATTTATTTGTGGATAACATCTCCATCTTAAAAGATTTTGTTTGATTTATCAATTAGTTGTGTGTTAATCTTATACTAATGACACACATAATTAATTTGTCTAAAATATAGAAGAAAATGTAAGAGAAATTAATTGTATATACTTAGAATGGTAGATTATATGAATATAAATTGATCCATAAAATAATTTCTGCCTACCCTCAAATGCATATGCACAGGTCATGCCTATGTGATATAGACTTTGTCTTTTAGAGTTTAAAATTAATGTGTAAAATATTTTAATTTGTATTATGAATAATTATTTTTAATATAATTTATATTTTTTAAACTGATTAGTATCTATCAAATAAGATTAATATTAGAAAAACATATGTAATTTTTTGGTGGAGCTACTATATGGTCTATTATTAAGTAGTAGTTTTTCTTAAGTTGCTTCATTAATTTTTTGACAACGTTTATTTTGCCTAATTTTTTCTTCCATCCGACTGTTGGCTACGAATAACTTGCACTTGGTTATATTTACCCCCTAAAAAACTTACACTAGTCATACATACATATATATGGGTCCCGTTTGTTTTCAGAGGTAGAATGGAGAGGATTCATAGTGAGGAAATTAATAGTAAGGGGATTGTTAGTGAGGGGATTAAGTAAAATTGTGTTTATTTTGATGATAGTTATTAGTATAGGAATTGTTAATTTTTTTTTATATAAAACAATAAAACAAATAAAAAAATATAAAAAATTAAACATTAATATTTTAAAAAAAATTCCCAATATATAAAAAATAAAAAAATTTCTAATCCCCTCACTATTTTTCTAATACCATCTCTACCTCCTCCTTCTCAATCCCCCTTCCAAGGCCTTTACTAATACCAAGGGATTAGGAGTCCCCTCCCCATCTCTGAAAATAACACCCCATATAGTAGTCTCACCTCACTATCAAACCCAATCCCCTTCCTATAACCCCAAACAAATAGGGCAGAGACATCCGAGGGAAGGCAAGGGAGGTGTTGGAAAAGCAAAGGGAGACAACAATAGAGTGTGGCGAATGGGTGCAAGGTGTCCGGTGACTAGGGCTTCTTCAATTAGGGTGGTATTTGAAATTTAAGACTAACGTCAAGTTTGGCATTTCTCCCAAAAAGATAAAAAATCAAAAAGTTACTCAAAAAATTAAAAAGTTACCACTATTCACCAAAAAAAAATATTAAAAAATTAATTTTTCACACATCTATACAACTTAGCAATCATGACAAAACTGGCGCTGTGCAATGTTTGTTAAGAACAATTGCACAGTTTGGGTGCAATTTTTACACACTGCTGTTCGGCTCGTGGGGGCCCATCACGGGTCCCGTTTTGATAATCTGAACTGTTAATATGTAGAACTCGTCGAGTACTATATGTTTGTAAAAAAACACATTGATCGGATATCAATAACTATATGATCAAATCAGTTTTGTATAAAAAAATGGATGGTGTTATAATTAAAGATTGAAAAAAAAAAACAAATCTGATCAGATAGTTATCGATATCCGATCAACGTGATTTTTTATAGGTATATAGTACTCGACGAGTTATACACATTGAACAGTTCAGATTATCAAAATGGGACCCGTGATGGCTCCATGGGCCGAACAAAATCATCCAGTGCAATACTCGAAAAGTAGCGAATAATTTCTTACTACCAAATCCGCTAGGCAGATTGTACGACTGTACAACACACATCTCTAATCTTTTCCTACACACTTCTTTATACAATTTTTTAATACATATTTTTTCATAAAAAATCAAAAAAATAATCAAAACATCCATATTTTTTTCTTCAACTTTTTAGTTCAAAAAGATAAAAAGTACACTTATTTAGGACACTCCAAGCAACTCCTAAATTGTGAACCTTCAAAATATAAGTACTTATCACCATTGAATCAAAATATATCACCATTGAATTTATGAGTTAAAAAAGGCCACCCTCAGTTTAATTTATCACCATTGAATCAAAATATAAATGTATTCTTGTTAATGAACTATTTACAGTCAATAACACAAAGCAAGTAACGTGAATTAAATGATTTTAAGCTGAACTACTTGGGAAATTTTGCATGTTGTTTATGACAAATATCTAACACAAGATGAGCATACCATATCTCTTTGGTCTTTTGCGAAAGAAGTATTGTTCAACCGGCGGGGGTCAGGTAAAGGCACTCTAATGTTTCAAGTCAATAAATTTTCTTTAGAAGAAGAGGAAGCATATATAGCTCTTTAATGCAAAATAACATGTACCACAGTGGAGTTGATTTGTTGGCAATGGGGTAACTAACTATAGGGGTGGTCAGAGATAATCGCTAGACTTGGTCACATCAAAAGAGAGCCAAAGACGGTGAGGTTGCTAGAAATGGTGATTGACAATGGATGAGGTGTGAGTAACAATGAAATGAAAACGTTCAAATTTGTTTTTGTTTCTAATTATAAAAAATAAATAGAAACACCCAAGAAACTAAAATGCTATTAATCGAGCCTTATTGGCAAGACTAGCAATGAAAACCATATAATTGTTTGTTTTTTTTTTTTTTTGGATCCGGATTCATGCTCAAACTTTAAGGCCCAAACAAAATACTCAAATAAACAGACTAAAAACGGATCTTGGGCCAAAATCGAAGGCCATCAGCAGGAGCCCAACAAATCCGGCCCAGGAGTTCTAATCTAAAAAACTAAAATAAATTACAATAAATCTCTTTAAATTATGACTCATTTATATTTTGTCTCTTTAAATTTTAAAACTTAACAATTAGTCACCTTATTATAATGTTAAAATATAAATGTCAAAAGGTTTGGCTTAGTGGGAGAAGAAGACAACTAAAAGAGTTCTATCTAAAGAAGTATATGTTCAAATCTCATAAAACATCTCTGCAAGTTTGCTCGGTCGTTAATTTACAAAAAAAATAATAATAATTTAATAAATGTGTCATATTATATGATCTAATTAAACATAAATGGCTCATATTTTAAAGGGTTATTATGTAATTTAATCCCAAAAAAGGGTAAATTAGGAGAAATTCTACTTACACCACTACTTTAACTCTTTACATTTTTTAAATTTATTTATTTTTTATTTTATGATTTCTATAATTCCTTTATTACCCCTATTTCTAATCATTTCCTTCTGCTTACACCCAAAACCCAAAAAACCTTAACATCTACCACCGTTACCTCTAACACCTCCTATGTCACCTTACTGCCGCGACCATCACCACCATCACGATCACTACATTCGCCGATGACCACATTTCCTCCCACCTCCAGCCACCTTAGCCTTCTTATTCCTTTCACTTTCTCTTATTCCTCTTTTGTTCTTCTTCTTCCTCTTTTGTTCTTCTTCTTCATCATCCTATCACTATAGCCATATTCATCTTCTTCTTATTCTTCTTTCGATCATCCTGCAACCCTTCACCATTGCAACCACTATCTCTTCATTGCTTTACTATACTACGACTATCACTATCACCACAGCCACTTTCACAGTCCCTCACTGCCATAACCTAGGGTTTTTTTCTTTCTTGCTTGCTTGATTTTCTCAGCGGTAGTTCAGGTAGGTCTAGTTTGTAGTAGGGCTAGGGTTGAGAAGCTCGACGAGAGAAATAAGTACAAAGCATGACTGGGTTGAGATGGAGCAACGGTGAGACACGAAAAGAGGTGAGAAATAATGAGACGACGGTAGGATTTGGTGTGAAGGTGGAGGAAGAAACATATGGGTTACTAGGGCAGTGGCAACGGTGGTGCCTAAAGAAGAAAGGGTGATAGTTGGGTGGTAGGGCAACTGCGGCAATGAGTAGTGGCTGTGGCGGTGAAGATAGTGGTTAGAGGTGATGGTGAGGGAGAATTAGTGTTAGGGTTAAGTTTTTTTAGGTTTTAGGTGTAAGGAGAAGAAAAAAGGTTAAGAATGAGGGTAATAAAAGAATTATAATAATAATAAAAAAGAAGGGGGTAAATAGTTAAAGTAGTTGTCACGACTGCTCCCCGTACCCAAGGGTTAGGCATCGTGATGGCCAGTAACTGAAGTTACCTCCGGCCAATTCAAAACAAAACAATAAACGCAAGCGGAAGAAATATTTGAGTAAGGGTACCAAAATAATCATTGGAGCTTCTATTTTTATTACAAAATTTATTGGCCAAAAATACCGATATTTACATGTAAAAATATCATAAAAATGCGGTATGTGTGCCTATTCCGCAGCTCCGCATCTAAGACTTTCCAGAAGCTATTTTTGAATTGCATGCTTCCTGAAAATTGGTAAACAACTATAAGCACATGGCAGAGTGAGAAATATTATACCAAGAGTATAAGGGACACGAAATAACCATGGATCGTTAGTTAGGCCAAAACATTTACATAACTCAGTTCGGTAAATAAATCATTGGTAACAATCATTTAAGTAGCAATTGATAACCAAATCATTTAAGTAGCAGAACTGAAATACAGAAGTTATGTAACCACAACCACGGTACCGACAACCATAAAGGTCAACATCTGGCGCACAAGTAGCCATGGTATTGTTACCCCCAGGCAAGGGCCACGTGAATATAAGCCACAGTATTGTTACCCCTGGGCGAGGGCCACATGAACATAAGCCACAATATTGT
This sequence comes from Camellia granthamiana, assembly GCA_036172215.1. Taxonomy (NCBI): domain Eukaryota; kingdom Viridiplantae; phylum Streptophyta; class Magnoliopsida; order Ericales; family Theaceae; genus Camellia; species Camellia granthamiana. The sequence goes on from CM069914.1 coordinate 45,761,801, forward strand.
TACCCCCTGGGCGAGGGCCACATGAACATATGCCACAGTATTGTTACCCCTTATTAATTAATCCAAGCTTATCTCCAAGCTAACTTAATTATTTATTTATATTTTCACCCCTAAACTTATATTATTTTACAAAATTACACATAATAATATATAATAAATCATATATTTTCTTAACTGAGATTAAATAATATTAGTATAAATTCTATAGTATAATTAAAAATTTGGGTTGTTACAATCTTCCCCCCTTTTAAAATTTCGTCCTCGAAATTTGCCATGTGTAAGCTATCCGCTGCGCACTCTGATAAATATATGTTAGATGATTAATCTGATAGAAAAATAGGACCTCAAAAAAAAATTTTTACCAAAAATGACTCACTGTCTAGTTGTCAAAAATTAGTTTGGGCTAAAATGAGAAATAATGGGTGACTTAAAAAACTTTTCACTCGTTTTGTTCACCATAAAAATAAATAAATAATAAATAAAATGAGAATATAATGACAGAATCATATGCAAGAGTTGAAAAAAATTTGAGATGAACTTTTTATTGATGGGAAATAGTTTCAAAATTAGTATCTTTATAATTTGAACCCACTTTTTTTTTTTATAAAAAAACATCGAAATAATTTTTTTTTTTTGAATACTGAACTGAAAATTATATGGATTTAATTATATTATAATTTTGGTAGGTGCTTGAGCCCGACGTCCTTTGTTTCTTGTCCTTCTTTCACTATAATAAATATAAATTATATCTAATATCCTTCACAATTAGGCACACTAAAAAAAAAATTATTATATATATAACCATATAAAATTATAATATAATTAAATCGACAAAACATAATAATTTGGTATTAATTACCCGCTATCCCATTTTTAAAATGTGCATGTGTCATATGCTCCAATGATGATTTTTTTTTTTTTTATAAACCATTGCTCTGATACCACTTGTCACGACCCGCTTCTCGTACCCAAGGGTTAGGCATCGTGATGGCCAGTAACTGAAGTTACCTCCGGCCAATTCAAAACAAAACAATAAACGCAAGCGGAAGAAATATTTGAGTAAGGGTACCAAAATAATCATTGGAGCTTCTATTTTTATTACAAAATTTATTGGCCAAAAATACCGATATTTACATGTAAAAATATCATAAAAATGCGGTGTGTGTGCCTATTCCGCAGCTCCGCATCTAAAACTTTCCAGAAGTTATTTCTGAATTGCATGCTTCCTGAAAATTGGTAAATAACTATAGAGTGAGAAATATTATACCAAGAGTATAAGGGACACGAAATAACCATGGATCGTTAGTTAGGTCAAAACATTTACAGAACTCAGTTCGGTAAATAAATCATTGGTAACAATCATTTAAGTAGCAATTGGTAACCAAATCATTTAAGTAGCAGAACTGAAATACAGAAGTTATGTAACCACAACCACGGTACCGACAACCATAAAGGTCAACATCTGGCGCACAAGTAGCCATGGTATTGTTACCCCCAAGCAAGGGCCACGTGAATATAAGCCACAGTATTGTTACCCCTGGGCGAGGGCCACATGAACATATGCCACAGTATTGTTATCCCTTATTAATTAATCCAAGCTTATCTCCAAGCTAACTTAATTATTTATTTATATTTTCACCCCTAAACTTATATTATTTTACAAAATTACACATAATAATATATAATAAATCATATATTTTCTTAATTGAGATTAAATAATATTAGTATAAATTCTATAGCATAATTAAAAATTTGGCTTGTTACAGTAGTAGTGTAAGTAGAATTTTCCGAAAATTTGACTTTATTTCTTATATATTTGATCACTTTTTCACTTTGATTTTTAAAGTTTATTTTTCTCACTTTAGCCTTTCATTTTTAAGTTTTTTTTTTTTTTTTTTAAATTTACTATTAAAGTTAATCTTTGTTACAAATTAGATAGAAATAATAAATTAATAGTTACGTGACATAAAAATATTTTATTATATATAACTCATATCTTAAATATAAACTTAAATTTTAATATAATAATATATTTTTTATAGTATGTAAAAGTTATTATGATATTTTTTGTTTAATTTTAAATCGAAAGTATGTATAAGAGTAAATTAAGAAAAATTTAAAATATAAAGATCAAAATAATAAAAAAAATAATAAAAATTTTAAAAGCTAAAATAAAAAAGTGAGGGGAAAATTGTAATTTATCCAAAAGAAGAAGGAAAAAAAAAAGAAAAAAAAAAGGTGTGTTAGATTAGTATTTTGAGATAAATTTTTTTTTTTAAATTTGGAGAAAGAGTTTAGAAATTTTTTTAGTCTGTTTGGCTGTATAATTTGAAAATAAATTTGGAGTTTGGAAGTTTAGAATGATTTGATATTTTATTATAATTAAGTAGATATATATAAGAGAAAAAGTGATTGAGAATGAAAGATGTGAAATGACAGAAAAAAATAATTAATTGATATATAAAAGAGAGAAAATAATTTTCAAAGCTTTTTTTAAAAAATTTGAACCAAACAAAACTTTTTAAAAAAATTTCCAAAAATATGGGTGTATTTAGTTTGATTTTTGGAGATAAATTTTCAAAAAAAAAAATTTGGTAAAAGAATTTAGAATTTTTTTTAATTTATTTGGTTGTATATTTTGAAAATAATTTTAGAGTATGGGTATTGGGGATAATTTAATATTTTGTTGTAGTTAAGTAGATATGTGTAAGAAAAAAAGTGATTGAGAAAGAAAGAAGAAAAAGGAAAGAGAAAACGTAATTGATTGACGTGTAAAAGAAAAAAAAAATTTAAAATTTATTTAAAAAATTCTAAAATCCTTAAGCCAACCAAAATTTTAAAAATTTTTCTCTAAAATTTATTTCTAAAAAACAAGCCAAACAAGACCTATATCTTCACATAAGTACCCCAAAATCTCCCCAAAACCTCGTACTTCGCTTAAACCCTCTCTCTCTCTCTCTCTCTCTCTCTCTGTTTTCTGTAGTTTCTCTCTCTGAAATCTTCGTTGAGTGCTCCTTTTTTTAGCTTCGGATGAAGGTTTTTAGGTCGAATCGTGCACTGAATCTGAATAGATGTTGTTGTGGCTTTGGTTTAGGAAAAGCTCTGGTGTACTCGACCACAGCAACGGTATCTGCGCCTGCAAAACCAAGGGACTCTTTGTACCGTCGGATTTCGCCTCTGGGACAACCAACGGTGTCGATCGTTCCGGTGCTGGATCGGTGGATCGAAGAAGGAAGAAATGTGAGTAAAGAACAGCTTCAACACATCGTCAAGGAGTTGAGATGTTACAGTCGATTCAGGCACGCCCTTGAGGTCTATCTCACCCTCTTCTTCATTCTCTTCTGTTTATGTTTCATTTTCACTTCTTTAATTTTTTTTATATTTTATTCGCTAATTAGTTTTTTTGGTGGGAAAATAATAAACAAATAAAAAAAATAAAGGTTTGAGTCTGAATTTTTAATTTTATCACTTTAAATTTTAAAATCTAAATTATTTATCTATTTTTATTATGTAAAACTGATTTTTAAAAAATGATAAGCACAATTTTGATAATATGTCAAAAAGTGGAACCTATTTGGTTAAAAATAAGTTGCCATAAGCTTTTCCTCGTGCAAATATCAATGTCCTCAAAAGTTATTAAAACAAAAGAGATTGGCTTTTTTGTCGTACTCAAGTCAAGAGTATTAAAAAAAAAAAATTGTAGCTTAAGAAAATTTTATTATTTTAATCAAATAAGTTATAATTTAAAATTGCGACCGAAAAAAAGAAAAAGAAAAGGAAGATGAAGAAGCTAAATAAGTTCTCTCATAAGTGCTATAATCATAAAAATACTCAAGTAAGTCAATGGGTATAAAGTATCCCTTGGAGCAGTTTTTTTTATATGATTGCAAATCATAGGGTTTTCTTGATGAGAGCTAGGCAATTGAATGCTTGTAAACTTAATTTTGTTGGTTGTGGATTTGGTATCTTTATCATGTAATGATCTAAATCTTGTTTCTTCATTTTGCGTTTGTTTTTTGTTTTTGTTTTTTTTTTCTTTTTTAGTTTCATTATTGATCCTATTTTTGGGTGCAACAACTTCTTCATATATTTGAAGTTGTAGAAACTAAGGCTAAGTTTGGCATAATACAAAAAAGTCAAAAAGTCAAAAAGTCACTATCTTATTTAAGTCACGTCATCTTATTTAAATCACATCACATCTCTACCACGTCACTTCAAACTCAACCAATATTTTATAAAAAGTCAAAAAGTACACTTATTTAGATCATCCCAAACAACCCCTAAATTCCTAACCGGTCTCAACTATATCTCAAACTTGGTGCCAAGGCATCAGATATCCCAGAGCGTTTCCCTTATATTGCTTTGCCATCTCACATGCTCCATGTTTTGTCACACCCTTGGCTGATGTATGGGGTATTTTGGGTGTAACCTCCTAGTATTAAATCCTTCTCTTGGTAGCAACTATGATAATGCTCCGATTTATGTTATTTGAGAAGTAAAAATATATCTTAGGATGGTCTTTTGTTTGTCTCCATCAATTTTGATGATCTTTATTTTCTGAAATTTAATATTTTCATATACTCAGAATTCCAATACCTGAATCTTTGTTTCCTTTCTCTTTCAGGTATCTCAATGGATGAGTGACAAAAGGTATTTTGAACTCTCGTTTGGTGACATTGCTGTTCGGCTGGACTTGATCTCAAAAGTTCATGGAACAGAACAAGCAGAAAATTATTTCAATAACATTCCAAAAAAATTGAAAATCATAGGGGCTTATCGTGCCCTCCTCAACTGCTATGCCCGAGAGAAATCTGTGGAAAAAGCAGAGGCCATCATGCAGAAAATGAAGGAGTTGGGATTGTCTAGGGCGACATTGACCTACAATATTATGCTAAATCTCTATCGTCAGACGGAAAACCATAATAAATTGGATGCTCTGATACACGAAATGGAAGAAAAGGATATCCAATACGACAAGTTTACCTTCAGCATTCTGCTGACTACATACACAGACACCTCTAACGTTGAAGGAATGGACAGGATATTGCAGAGGATGGAATCTGATCCAAAGGTTGTCTTGGATTGGAATGCTTATTCAATTGCGGCAAATGGGTTTTTGAAAGCTGGGCTTACAGAGAAGGCTTTGGCAATGCTGACAAAATCTGAGAGTCTCATCTTAACTACCAAAAGGCGGAGGAGTATGGCTTTTGATTACCTTGTGACACAATATGCAGCAATAGGGAAGAAAGACAACGCGTTACGACTTTGGGAACTCCACAAGAAGACAGAAAAGATATACAACAAGAGCTATATAAGCATGATAACTTCACTATTGAAGTTCGATGACATAGAAGGTGCTGAGAAGATCTTTGAGGAGTGGGAATCCAGTGAATTGAGTTACGATTTCCGGGTTCCAAACTTTTTGATTGGTGCATATTGCAGAAAGGGTCTTGTGGAGAAGGCTGAAGCTTTTATAAACAGGGCAAAAATGAGGGGGGGCAATCCACTCCCACTTACATGGTACTTCTTGGCTACAGGATATGTTAAAGATAATCAAATTGCAAAGGCAGTCGAAGCAATGAAGGTAGCGGTCTCAACTTGTGAGCCACGACTGAAGGTAAGCAAGCCCACTTTAGCTGCTTGTCTGGAGTACTTGAAAGAGAAGGGCGATGTTGAGGAAGTGGTGGAATTTTTAAGGTTACTCCTGGCCAAGGGTGTTGTCTCGGCTGATATTCATGAAAAATTGTTAAATTATATGAAAAATGCAAAATCATTTTCGCAAGCTCTTAGTTTAATGGAAGAGGATGCTTTGGCTGGGGCTGGAGAAAGAACAAAAATTTTGGAGGAGAAGCAAATGGATGCTTGGGTTGCAGATAGAGAAATATATGGGATTACAGAGCTGAAATAGAATTGTTGCAAAAAAATACCTGGAAATTGCTAAATCTTCCAAACTTCAATGTGTTGTTGGTACAAGTCATGCTGTTAGTAATGGAGTTTTGTTCATCAGACATGCAAAGCACTTTTTGTTCTCTTAAACAGGTTTGTATATATTTTTACATGTCTGTGTGTGTGTGGATGTTTGAGGTTTAGCTATATTTACAAGTTTTCTAGTTACAATACCCTCTCGAGTGTTCTTATCAAATTTCAGCAGTAAAAGCAGGTTTGAGTCATTTGACCCAAGTCCAATGTGTTGATGTCTGTATTGTTCTTGTGACTCATAGGCATTTGGCCCTGGTGAATCAAGCATAACAAGATCACAATCTACTGAAGAAGTTATAAACTTTCAATGGAGTATCCTAATCCCTCAACCCCGCTGATTGTGCTCTGGTTTGAGTCTAGGAGATTATCGGTCACTTCACCAGTTTTGAAGGGGATTCACTTGTGGTTGGTAAAATCTCACACTTGAATTTACCACATTTATGGTTACATTGTTGAGCTTGATGAGGGAAAGTTGAATGAGCTGAAGATGGTATATAGAAGAAGAATTTAATGTTATTCCTAGGATCAACTTCATCTCTTTGCAGTTCCCAAAAAAAAAAAAAAAAAAACTTCATCTCTTTGCATTGTTCATAGAAATTTTATTTGTATCACAAACAAAAATTTCATATAGAATGGCATGGTTGTTTATGATCATTTCATTTCTAATCAAAATACTTACTATTATACTTTATAATTATAAGTATGTCATTGTCACATCATTTTGGATGCACTTTATATATAGAAATTATTTTTGGAAATTATTTTTCTACCTGAAATTAATAATTTAAGAGTTAATTTCATTTTTATTCCCTAATCTAATGTCATTTTTTTTCTATTTCATCACTAAACTATAAATTTCATCTATTTAGTTCTTAAAATTTTCATATAATTCAATTGAAAACCGTTTGTAGAAAAAGTTTAAAAAAAAATTCAAAAAAAAAAATCCCAAAATATTAATTGTTTTTGCCTCTCTTTTTTTTTTTTTAAGGGGGGGGGGGGTCTTTTTGAACAAAATTTCAACTTTTAAAAAAATAAATTTAATTCGTCTAATTGAGTAAAACTTAAGTGTAAAAAAATTTAAATTTTAAAACAAAAGAATTTACTAAAGTGAATATAAAAAATCAACTTATTTTTTTGTACGTTATTTTATAAAAAAAATAAAAAAAAGTTTTAAAAAATCAATTATCATACAAGTTCTAAATATTAGCTTTTGATTCTCCAAATTCAACCTCCATAGCCTAATTTGTTGCAATTTAAATGAATTAATTATAATTATAATTTATTTTAGAGCAAATTACCTACACCTCCCTTGAGATTTAACAAAATTACAGTACCCTAAATTTCAAAAATTACATCCTGCCCCATCGCAATTAACGGTGTTAACGGATAGAGTGATTCTACTTGTATCACTACTTTACCTCTTTACACCCTCCATATGAAATTTTTTTTCTTCCAATTTTATCCATGTGCAAAATTACTTTTAAGGACAAAACACTAAAATTAAATATATTTTATTATCTCCTTACACCCTTTGGTCTTCAATCCCTACTCCTCTTTTTCCTTTCTTAACTTTTCTTTTCTCTTACACATCTCTTTTCAAAAAGTGAGAATCAAGTGTTTTGATCATCAAATAAAGCAATGGATGAAGAAACGGTGGTGAAGAATCATCAAAAAAGTGAAATGGTGAGTTTTTTTATTTGTTTGGTTGGTTTTTGTTTCGATTTTCTGGGCTGGTCATCGACTTTTGTTCGGTGCTTTGAAATCGAACAAAATAACATAATCCGGCATCAAAATGTCGAATAAAAAAATATAAGTTTGGTATCCAACTGCAGAATAAAAGATACATTTACGCTAATATAAGGTCGTATTTTTTAAATTTGTTCGGCTACTCATTACCATGTATTTTCAGTCTCATTTTTTTTATATTTTTTATTTTTTTGATTGGAAAAATTATACTTATACTCATTGCAACAATGCAAATACTGCATTATTAGTGGATTCCAGTCATAAATTCATTACAGACGAGGTTTGTTAAGTTTTTTTTATAAATACTATTTTTTCTTATTTTTAATTTGTATTGAGTTTTATTAATAATTTGACATAAAAATGTATTTATTATGTTTAGATTTTTAATAGTCGTCAAGCATTAATTAAATGGGCTCTGACGTTGGGAAAAAAAATTGGATTTGTCATTGTTACAAAGACATCAGATGTGGAAGGTAATGGCAGAAAATCAAGACTTACCCTTGTATGTGAAAGAAATGGTTACTACAGAGACAACAAGAAGATCAAGGGAGAACAATTGAGGTTGACAGATTCTAAAAAATATGGATGTCCATTTCAATTAAGGAAGGAAAAATTACCTACAAATGATGAGTGAATGTTGTATGTCTTATGCAGAGTGCACAATCATCCGTCTGCTGAACATCTTGAAGGGCACTCATTTGCTGGTAGATTATCTAAGGAAGAAACATCCTTATTAGTTGACATGTCAAAGAGTATGGTGTGACCAACAGAGATATTGGTTACATTGAAACGAAAGGATGCCTGTAATGCGACAACAATGAAGACAATCTACAATGTACGTCATCGACATCGAGTAGTACAGAGGGTGGAAAGATCACAGATGCAACAACTATTGAGGCAATTGTCGATTCAAAATTATTTTGAGTGGCATCGATGTGATGATAGAGAGATAGTGACTGGCTTGTTCTAGGCACACCCGATTAGTTTGGAATTGTTACGTGCATTTCCACATGTGTTGATTATGGATTGCACATATAAGACTAATAGATATCGACTCCCTCTCTTAGAGATTGTTGGGGTAACATCAACGGACTTGACATTTTCAGTTGCTTTTGCTTATCTTGGTCATGAACGAGAAGACAACTATATATGGGCTTTAGGTGTATTGCGTACTGTTATGGAGAATACTGCTTTTCCAAAAGTCATTATAGAGAGTTGGCTTTGATAAAAGCCATCTCAAAAGTTCTACCTATGGCCACTAATCTTTTATGTAGATAGCATATTAGCAAGAATGTTTCTGATGAAGTGCAAGAAGGTTTTTGAGATGAAAGATAAATGGGATAAGTTCATGCATAGTTGAAATGCTTTGGTATTGGTTAGAACAAAAACAGAATTTAATGAACAATTTTCCAATCTCAAAATCGAATTTAGTACGTATGCTGAAACTATTGAGTATGTTACTACCAATTGGTTAGAGCCATACAAGGAAAAATTTGTTGCAAATTGGATAAACAGTACTATGCATTTGGAAAATACTACTACAAACAGGTAAATTATGCTCATTACATTTATAAATTACTATAATTTTTTGAATTTTATATTAAATACCAAAATATACATACTTGTAGAGCGGAGAGTTCTCATGCTAAATTGAAGAGGCAACTTGGATCAAGTCAATGCAATTTTGAGACATCTTAGACCAAAATACACAATTTGTTATAGTTGCAGCATGCAACATTAAAGTCTCATTTTAGCAGAGTTTGATTGTAGTCCAACATAACTACATACCTACTGAGTTCACTAAGTTACGTGGTATTATTTCAATTTGTAATTTGGACAAAATATTGGTAGAGTCAAAGAGATCGAATAGTGTGGAAATAGATATTGCTGCATATGGCTGCATTTTGCGACGTACACTTGAGTTTCCATGTGTACATGAAATAGCTGAGTATTTTCAACAAGGTCGACTGATTCCCCTCTCATGCATAAATCCTTATTGGAGGAAATTAGATATGTTTCTAGTTTCAGAAAGAGAAAGAAGAGTTTTTTCACTTACCTTTGGCGAATGAGAAGAATGAGTTCAATCGTCCACATCGGTAACACAGACCATAACGCCGTTCGAACCCCTCCCGTCGTCCAAACCACTTGCCTTCTCTGCGTTGGACCCCTAGTCTTCCTTGATGTTGCTTCTCTCTTTTCCCTCCAAAAGTTATGTGGCGTAAAGAGATGAAAGGGTTAATTTCGGGTTAGTATTGGTAATATAATGAAGGGTGTAATAAGAGTTTTTTTTTTTAACTAATGTAATGAGATGGAGGGTGTAAAAAGGTAAAGTAGTGGTGTAAATAGAATCACCCTAACAGATATCATAAATTAACTAAAATGTCCTTTTGACAAATAAGGACAAATTATCTACACCCCCTTGAGGTTTAGCTGAATTACAGATTCCCCTGAGATTTGGCTAAATTATAGATTCCCCCCCTCCTGATGTTTAGCTAAATTGTCATTTTTAAATAAGTTATGAAATACAAAATTAAAATGGAAAAGCACGTATTACACTACAAAAAATTAAGGTTTTAGAGACCAAAATTTAGAGACAAAATTATTTTTAGGGAACCAAATATTTTTATTGCGAAAAAAATGTCATTATATTTTTAGTAACAAAAATTGAACATTAGTGATTAATTATTATCTTTTTGGTATCAAATTTTTTGACTAAAAAAATAAACCATTTTGAGACCATATTATTTTATCCTTAAAAGTCTATTTATTATTGACATTTTAGAAATTTTATCGCTAAAAGCCTTATTTCACTTTTCAGGACGACTTTTTCACGACTATTCTCACGATGATAGAAATTAGTCCCTAAATATCTTTTGCAACAAAATTTTCACTTTTGGAGATAAAAAAAAAATTGGTCTCTAAAACTCTTGTATGTTGTAGTAACAGATAGTGAAAATACCATAAAATTAACAAATAAGTTAAAAACACAATAAATGGCTTGTCAAAAAATGCTTAGAATATGTTTGGTTTGATTTTTTAGAATTTATTTTTAAATTTTTTTTTAAAAAATTAGAAATTAATTTGGTTGAGCAATAAAAAATAAAAAAATTATTTTATTTTTATATAATTTTATCTTTTGAGTGGTTAGAAATAATTTTTACAAATTAAATATAGTTTTTCATAATTATTTTTATTAAATTAGTTTTTATTTTTTTTAAAAATTTTGAAATTTTTTTTCTAAATAACAAATCAAACATGGTTTCAAAAACTTTTTTTTTTTTTCATCTAACATAATTCTTTTGTAAATTTTGTTGATTTATCAAAGAGATTTCAGCAAAAGTAATATTCATCAATTTATATTTTGGTAATATTAACTAACCATTCTTAATGTGTAGTTAACGGTAAAAATTAAATTGTTATATGAATATAAACTTCGAAGGACGATGCATAATTTTTAAAATTTTAAAAGAAAACTATAATTTAACTAAATCTCAAAAAATGAGTAGATAACTTGCCCTTCTTTTAATTTGAGTGCGCGTATCAAATTATTTATTTGGTGCGACCTAAAAGGTAGTGAAAAAAGTGAGGCTTTTCCCTAATTAAGCTAAAATACCAAGCTATTTTTTAAACTAAGCCTAGTTTTGACGAATTTCTCAAAATAAGCAGAAAGGTGGTTAGAAACCACGCTTTCACCGTTTTTGTTACAGAAAATACATAAAATCGTAAATGCGTGATTACAAACACGCTTTTAATTAAGAAAGCATGGTTACAAACCACGTTTTTAAGGAAATTTGATTTATAAATAAAGCGTTGTTTCTAATCACGGTTTTAAAATTTTTTTTTTTTTTTTCAGAAAACATGATTTTTAACTACGTTTTCTTAATTAAGCTGTGTTGTAAAGAAAGCGTAATTAAAAACCACGCTTTTAGTAACAGAACATCCCGCACTCAAAATCTCTCTCTCTCTCTCTCTCTCACACACACATCAACACATATATAATTTAATATATATAAATTTTATTTTATAGAATTGAAACCATATTAAATATATACAATAGTAATTTATAATAACAAATAATAATCAACTATATAAAATGATTACTTTTTTATTTTAATTCTTAAAAAAAATTATTTTTATTTTAAGGTTTAAGATTTAGGGTTTAATTCTTAATTTTTTTATTTATTTCTTGTTTGGTAATCATTCCGTTTTTAATTTTCAGTTTATATTTATAAAAATTTTAAAAACTGTCATAAAAATTTGTTTGATAATTTTTTTTGATTTATAAATAGTTATCTCAGTTTATAAATTTGAAAAAAAAAACGTAAACTCATTTTTACGTTTTTAGTTTTCTATTTTTTTTTCAAATAATTTATTTTCAAATATTTTTTTTTCAATTAACTTTTTTTTTCAATTAATTTTTTTTCTAATTAAATTTTTTTCAATTTTTTTTTTCAATTATAATATGTGTGATCCGTTGTTATAAATAATAAATATAAATATAAATATTTTAGGCTTGAACAAACATATTAAAAAATAAATTAGAAACGCATTTGTTTTGAAGAAAATGTTTAAAAAAATTTAAAAACATAAACTAAAAAATATGTTTGTTCAAGCCTAAAATATTTATATTTATATTTATATTTATTATTTATGACAATGGGATCACACATATTATAATTTAAAAAAAATTAATCAAAAAAATAATTGAAAAGAACTTATTTGAAAAAAAAAAATATTTGAAAAAAAAATTAATTGAAAAAAAATAATTAAAAAAATAATTGAAAAATAAATTATTTGAAGAAAAAAAATGAAAAACTGAAAACGTAAACTCATTTTTTGAGTTTACTTTTTTTTCTCAAATTTATAAACTGAGACAATCATTTATAAATCAAAAAAAATTATCAAATAAGTTTTTATGACAGTTTTTAAAAATTTTATAAATATAAACTAAAAACTGAAAACGAAATAGTTCCCAAACAGAAAATAAAAAAAAATTAAGAATTAAACCCTAAATTTTAAACCTTAAAATAAATTTTTTTTTTAAGAATTAAAAAAAAAAATAATCATTTTATATAATTGATTATTATTTGTTATTATAAATTGTTATTATATATATTTAATATTTGTTTCAATTTTATAAAATAAAATTTATATATATTAAATTATATATGTGTTGATGTGAGTGTGTGTGTGTGTTTGTGTGTGAGAGTGATATGTGTGTGTGTGTGAGAGAGAGAGAGAGAGAAATTGTGAGTGCGTGTTGATGTGAGTGTGTGTGTGTGTTTGTGTGTGAGAGTGATATGTGTGTGTGTGAGAGAGAGAGAGAGAGAGAAATTGTGAGTGCGTGATGTTATGTTATTGAAAGCATGGTTAAACCACGCTTTCTTTACAGCAATAGTTGTTGGTTCGAAAATACATGGTTTGAATGGTTCGAAACATTTAAAATGATGTCATTTTTGATGCAAAACGATATCGTTTTGACATATTCAGGCCATTTGAGCTGCAGAATTTATGGCCACCAAACATTTTTTGCCTTCTTTATAACACAACTTAATTAAGAAAGCGTGGTTAGAAATCATAGTTTTTGGAAATAAAAAAAAAATTATTTAAAAGTATGGTTAGAAACAATGCTTTATTTATAAATCAAATTTTCTTAAAAACGTGATTTGTAACTACACTTTCTTAATTAAAAGCATAGTTTGTAACTACGCTTTTACGATTTTACAAATTTTCTGCGATTGGGTTACAAAAACGGTGAAAGCGTGATTTCTAACCATGTTTTAACTTATTTTGAGAAATTTGTCAAAACTAGACCTAGTTTGGAAACTAGGTTGGTATTTTAGTTTAATTAGGGAAAAGTCCCGAAAAAAGTGATGCTTCTACTAGCGTAGGCTTCCTTTGGCAAGTGTTCCTTTTAGTTAAAAAGTTATTTAAAAAATTAAAAAATCAAGAATCTATGTCAGAAAGTCAAAAATTTCATTTTCTCTCTACTTTTATCACATCTTTCTGTAAAATAATAAAAAATCATCTCAAACATATTAATTTTTTTTACGTCATATCTTAACTGAAAAACCAAAAAATTACTTAACGAGGTCTTAGGTTTTTGATTAAAAACTATAAGCGTTTACCAAACAGGAGGGCCTATTGAAGTGAAGAAAATGGAGGAAGTGAGAGAGGAGCGAACACATACACACTCAGTTCCCGAAGACGAGGATGGTCCTCCGATGCTGAGCGCTGAAGCTCTGGAAGCGCTCAAAGACTTCCTCTCCGATCAAAATCGTAATGGAGAGGAGGAGGAGGAGAAGCAGGAGGAGGTGGCGTTGTTGGCGGAGGACTGGAGGCTGAGCCAGTTCTGGTACGATCGCCACACCGCCGAGACCGTTGCCAAAGAAGTTCTCTCCCTCTGCGACTCCTTCCAATCTCCTTCTGTAGCTTGTATCGCTTGCCCTACTCTCTACGCCTATCTCAAGGTCTCTCTCTCTCTCTCTCTCTCTATATATATATATATATATGCATATTTCTGTTCTGTATCTATCATTATCGATTTGTGTTTAATGTATCACTTTCTTTCTCAATGTGTTATCAGATTTATACTATTATTGTCTTGGGCCATCTCTACCCTTTATTTGACAGGAACGATTCCAATGATTTAAGTGTAAATTTTAGTAAAAGATTCACTAATGCCAGAGGGGGAAATCCTATGACCATATGCACCCTTCCCTACCACATTCTTAATGTGTAACTTTGCCACAAAATTTCATAACACAAATTGGCGTAACAAATATTGAAATTTTGTGCTTGATATTGCAAAAGTTTGTGACTTGCTTATGACATTTTTTACGCATTTTGTGGTTGATGTTATGAAATTTTGTTGGAAAGTTACACATTTTGTGGTAGGGTGCATATGGTGTGCATAGCATTTCCCATGCCAGAGTGATGAGAACCGCTAAATAGCCTTGAAATTTTGGGTAAACATTTGAGTCTCCCTTGATTTGGGTAAAACTTTGAGCAAAACTCAATTTGGTATATGTTTGGGTCAAGGAGTGGAGGGTGTTTGGAGTAATTTTTACCCAAATTTAAATTTGTTATAGATTGGAGTCAAGGATTGGAAATGCATTTATGATTGTGTGGAGTGATTGCTTGGTGTGAAGGAAATTGGTTTATGGAATAACATTTCCGATTGAGAACCTCGATAAGAACCACTTGATGGAAGAGAAAAAAAATTCCAAATGAAATACTGTTATTGTTTTCAGCTTTGGTGTGCCAAGGTTAGTTAATCTAATTAAGTTGATTTTGGTGGCAATACAAATAAATTGCTTTTTGGGTGAGGTCGCTTGGGTATCAAATCTTTTGTATTTGGAGAAATGGGATTAGTCTAATTTTGAAATGGGGAGTGCAAATTAGATAAATCCCTTTGTTGAAAATTTTAATAAGGGGTTAAGTAGGATAAAATCTGCTTTTGCAGAACATGTTGAAGCAATATGTAGAAAATATAGTTAAATTTTATCTTGTAGGCATGAAGTGAGGCTAAATCTTTATGGGGGAAAGAGTATAACGATATGATTATGGCTATGGCCATGATCTTGAATATGCGTGTTGACAAAATAAGGTTTGCTCTTTGAAAGCAAATGTACATCATTGTGGCATAGACCATATAGTTCAAATTCAGGCTAGAGCTTCCTTTATAAGAAGGCTCCACCAGTTATTGGTTTCAACTTTCAAGGCTCGTGTCATGGAGGTCAGAATTTTGACTTCCCATGCAGTTGCTCATGTTTGCATATGTGACATTTTTTTGTGTCCTTGGTTTGATGTGGATTAGGGGTAGGAGATCCAATGGCAATCTAGTTTCCATAGAAGGTTCTTTGTGATTAAGGTATTATCCATTTTTTGTAAGAAGATATAGCTTCCTAGCCTAAAAATGTCGAACACATCTACTGATGAAGTATATGTTATTGTTATAGAGAAGACATATTTTACTTACACTTTTCAAAGTGACCAATGAGGCGTGCATACATAGGATGGAGATCCTTCTGATACATGGAGTCATTAACCCGTCTCAACTATTAACCTAGTCTCTTGTGTTTTTTATTTTCCGTTGCATCTGCATCCGCATATTGCTTTGTGATATCTGGAAACTTAACGGTTTTGCTTCTTGTGTGAATTTCAGAAAATTGATCCTAATGTATCTCTCAAACTTCTCGAGTATGACAAACGTTTTGAGCAATATGGAGGTGAGTTCACATTCTATGACTACAATCAACCAGAAGAGCTTCCATCATCCTTGAAGAATGCATATCAGATCATTGTTGCAGATCCTCCTTACCTGGTAAGTGCCTAGTTTGTATTGCTGGTATTTTTTCTCAAATTTGCCTCTTCTTATGGGTTCTTTTCCCATTTGTCCAACTTATGTTGAGGGCCACTCCTTTCATTGGAAATAAGTTGGGAAAGAAACTCTTCATTCACTCTTATAGTAATGTTTCTTTATCTCCTTCTGCCCCTTTTAATAATTATTCATAGGCAAAAGCAATCAAGTAGCAAATTAATGCTCTCTCTCTCTCTCTCTCTCTCTCTCTCTCTCTCTCTTGTATGAGAATCCTTGTTCTTCTTATGGTTTATAACATTCATCAATTTAACAGCCCAAAAATATTTCTTTATTATAGTATTAACACTTGTGTGTACATGCGTTTGTAGAGAGAGGTAGAGACTTCATAGGCAACCCTTTGCCAATAATCTTTTAATTATTAATACCTATAAATATATCAATCTTCTCCAAGCTTGAAGTTTCTTTTTATCTTCCATGCCCCTCTTTAATTGGGATAGGAAATTTATTTGATGCATGAACCTGTGGTTCTCAGCACTAGGTATATCAAATTGTTTAATAGTAAAAACTTGATTGCTTACCTGTAATTCTCTCTCACTATGTTTTCATGTCTATATTTGTATGTAGTCTGCCACTTGACTTCAAACTTGATGTTTTTTCCACACTTTTGTTTTGGCATTAACGGGTCACCTGATTCAGTCGAGGAAAAGTTGTGTATAATACCATCTTATAAATAGGAAACTTTTTTTTTTTTTTTTTTTTTGATCGGCATTATAAATAGGAAACTTTTGCAGATTTGTATCAGCTAATCATGCACATCTTGAAAGGGTATATTGTTTTCTTAACATGATCTATGGAACTGACATTTTTTGGTGGCAGAGCAAAGAATGCTTGGAGAAGGTTACTCAAACAATTTCTTTTCTTGTGCAACCAGGAAAAGCTTACTTGCTTTTACTCACGGGTACGCTTTTTTCGTTTTTTTCTTTTTTTGTCTTTTCCCGTAAGCACTTTGAGTGCTTTTATCATGTGGTTTTAGCCATCAGCAAACCTAATACACTATCTAGTGATATCGACAATGAGATGTAATAGGTTGAAACTATATAATAAAAACAAATGCTGTTTTGATATATGATTGTACTATTGTATTGAACTATTGTTGTTAATAACCTTTTATACAACATGGGTAATGGATTTTATCATTTTCATGCTTAGGGGAAGTGCAAAAAGACACAGCGGGGCTCCTCGGTTTGCATCCATGTGGTTTTCGGCCTCAGCACTCTAGCAAACTTGGCAATGAGTTTCGTCTGTTCACAAACTATGACCCTGGGATGAGATTAGGAGGGTGGGAGCCGGACCAGTAGAGTTTCCTTGGGGTCCCCAAGTCTGAAATTTTTCGTTACTAACTTTTTTTGTAATATTATTTGTTTAAAAAATATTTTCCAACTTTCCATTAGCAAAATTTGAGATGGTATGAGGGAGTTTGTTTGTGCTTATTACATTAATGAAAATGAGAATTTGTTATGTTTCTGAACCTTGTAATTTACTCGTTTTTCAATTCTCTCTTTTCTTTTCTTTTCGTTTCTTTTCTTTTTGAAGTTTAAATTTTAATTTTAGTTTTAAAATGAGAATTTGTCAAGTTTCTAAACTTTGTAATGGTTCGAAGAGCATTTATTTACCAGTGCAAGAAAATTTCCAATTCAAATTTCACCTTCCCAGTCAAAAAAAGGTTTGGTAGGTAGGCTCTCTGGTGCTTCACATCACTCGTATTACACTCCTAGGCAGAGCTGTAGAAATAGGTTTGAAGATGAGTCAAGTCAATGTTGAGCCGAGTTGAGTTATTGAGTTGAGCTGAGTCATTGTATATCCTTGGCTAAGCTGAAGTTAGTTAAATAGATTTGTCATTGTTGGCTATATATTTTGTAAAAGCCAGTAACAATTCGACACGTGGCAGAATAAGGGTATTATGGGAAGATGATTCACGTCTTCAATCCTGATCGTACACGTGGCGATGACAATTGGTTCTCACGTAATCCGAGTAGCACCAGATCAATAAAGAAACGAAAGATGACGTGGCCTCAACGGTTACTCATATTCAAATTCAAATATAAGAGGGAAGTTTAACTGCAAGTGATGGCGTAGTGGAACTACTTCTAAGGCAGCATGATCAGCAATCATAGAGGAGCAGTTCGACGGTTTGAAGTGCAGTTCGAAGGTCATCCTTGGCAAGTATAAATAGCAAGGAAGTCCCCAGAAAAAAGGCCCCAGACTCAGATCATACAAACCAGTCATTTACTTTATATTTTCTTTCCCAGTTTTACATTTCCTGCACTTTAAATACCTGCACTTTAAATACATGCACTTTAAATACTTGTCCTTTAAATATCTGCACTGCACTTCGATTCCTAGGAGTAGTTTCAAGTAGATTCAAGTAGACTGTTGCTGTAAACCTCTTCGAGGCTGAGTTTGGACTATTGTAAGTGTTCATTTTTAATGAAATACTGCGATTGTTCTTCATATTGCTTGTTATTTTTCTTAATTTCTCCTAAGTCAAGCCACCAGTAAAAGTCCTCTTCATTGAGGCTGAAAGAACTAAAAAACACAATCGTCTGATAAATTGGTTGGCAATTATAATTTCTGTAAGGACTGATTGATCCTTGCTGGCACGCTCGCATTTACAAAATTATCCTTCGAAAAGCCAAAAAGCCAACATATATTTTTGGCACGCCCGGTGGGACTTAATTTAAAATGGCTAGAAGAAGACGACAAGGAGAAAATGAACGTCTGGAAGAAGGCGTAGAAGGAGAGGTAGAAATACCTAATCCAGAGGATAATGTGATAACACATCCTGTGGAGGCTCCTATGTTATCAGAACCTATGGTCGAACAGACCAGTACTTCTGGACAAGAACCGTATGTTCATAATATTGGACGAAACCAAGGAATTGGAACATCCACCGTTCCATCTACTCAGCCAACAAATCCATGGGATGGCTTAGTAGATGCTATGGGACAACAATTAATGAACACCATGGAAAGGTGGGCAACATCCTTTTTGGATCGAATGAATAACCACCAACCAACAAATACAAGACACACAGAGGAAGTTTTAAATGTCCCCCAGCAAAGATTGGCTAGAGAAAAACAGCCTATACAAATTAATGGACAATCTAATGGTCAGACTAGTACTCAGAACTATGAAAGATCATCGCCTCAGTCTTGGTATGAACCCATTTCAAGGCCTGTAGTAGGCCAAAATGCCTCAGTACCCAACAATGAAGCCACACACGTTGGTGGATCTGGGCAAGTACAAGAAATTGGCATGAGAATGGTTACAAATCCCATGTTCGAAGCCATACCTGGCACTAGGGGATATAATAATCCTTTGTTTGAATTTATACCCGGGGGGTTGGAGAGTTTTCCTGTAAATGGAAGGGACACAACACCTGTTCCAGCACCTTTCGCAGGTCCCTTCGCAGGACAGGCTCAAAGGGGTTACCCATATCCCCAACAGCAACCTGTACCACAGGGGCAACCAGTCCCAAATGTACCACCTTATGGACCAAGAGGGCCACAAGCACAAGTTTGTCCACCAAACCCTGTGTTTGTTCCTCCAGTACTGGTTCAGCAGGCACAGAATATGGTCCCTAGGGACCAAATTGTTGATATTGTTAGGGAGATGTGTGGACCGATGGCTCGGGGGGTCCAGACTCCTGTATACAGAAAACCATACCCAGAATGGGTAGATAGGGTACATGAATATCCAAGAGGATTCAGAATACCAGATTTTACCTTGTTCTATGGAACTGGAAATCAATCAACAGTAGAGCACAT
Source organism: Camellia granthamiana (assembly GCA_036172215.1). Taxonomy (NCBI): domain Eukaryota; kingdom Viridiplantae; phylum Streptophyta; class Magnoliopsida; order Ericales; family Theaceae; genus Camellia; species Camellia granthamiana. The sequence continues at coordinate 45,781,676 of CM069914.1, forward strand.
TGCCAGATTCGCTGCTCAATGTGGTGAATTCACTAATCATGATTACATGAAACTGAGATTATTTCCAAATTCCCTAACTGGGGGAGCCTTTGTATGGTATATCAACCTTACACCTGGCTCCATTCAAAATTGGCAACAAATGGAGGAGGCATTTCATGCCCAATTCTTCCAATCGGAGCCAGAGGTGTCCATGGCAGACTTGGCAAGATTGAGTCAAAGGCCTGAAGAAAAGGCTACTCAGTTTATTGCCAGATTTAAAAGGGCTCGAAATAAATGTAGGGTCATCCTTCCAGAGTCAGAATTTGTAAGATTGGCTCAAAACGGTTTAGAGTTCAGGCTTCGAAAGAAATTTGACTCAACTGAGTTTAGGGATTTGGTCGAATTAACCTATAAGGTGTCTCGATATGAAGCATTACTGGAGGAGGAACAAGATCGAAATAATGCTTCGTATAAGACGTATTATAGAGATCCCAATTATGAGATTGATGCAGCAGAGATTGTGGGCAAAGAACCTGTAATCTGTGAAGCATTAATTCATAAGGATACAACCATCGACCAACAGTTTAAAAAGAAAGACTTTCACAGAAAGTACTCTTTTGACTTAACAAAAGCAGATGACATTTTTGATCATTTGCTTGCAGCCAATTTCCTTAAGTTACCAAAAGGAGTCAAACTGCCATCTCCAGAGGAACTTAAAGGAAAAGTATACTGTAAATGGCATAATTCTTGGTCTCACTCAACTAAAACCTGTATTGTTTTTCGAGACAGGATCCAAGAGCAAATTCGAAAAGGAAGTTTGAAGTTCCCAGCCAAAACAGAAAAAGCCATGGGAATTGACAGCAACCCATTTCCAGAAGTTGGAGAAAGCGCGGCTAATGTGGTTGTACCAAACTTTCAGAATCTATCTCTGCAGGAATTGGAAGAGGTCAATGTGCAAATGCATATTGCCAACCAGACAACTGCCAAGAAGGAGATTGGAAACCCACCAACTATTGGACAAGGTTTCTCACGACAGAGGGAACACTCTGATGAAGAAGCACTGGACGATGATTCTCTCGAAGCAGCTGTAGTGCAGAGGATGTGTCCCAGATGCAGATTAAGTTACAAATGGTTAAAGGGGCTTCCAATTGATGGGAAGCAATACTATAAGGATGTTCAGAGACGTCCTAAATCAACCAATGCTCACAACAAAAGGCCGTATCCGGCTGGTGACAGGCAACGCCCATTAGTGGTTGAACCTGTAGTGGACAGAATGCATGCTAAAGGCAAGAGGCCTGTGTATGAGTCTAGGCCACCTAACTACTACAGAGTAGAAAGCAGCCATTCTGAAAGAAGATTGGAGAGGGGTTCAGGTTATGGGAGTAAAGCCAGAGATTGGCCTTTTAGACCAACCCTGCGAAGGACAGAAAATGGCTCTTTTCATCGAAGGACTGAATCAGGTTCGAAACATGAAGTCAGAGCCAAGCATTTACCTTCACAGCCAGCTTCGAAGATGGTTCCGAAGGTAGAAGGAAACAGTTCGACATCTGGATCAGTAAGCTCGTGGGTACCAGGGGTCCCAGATTGGTTTGTAATGCAGAACAAACCTAGGGAGGCGCCTACTCAAAGGGATGTTGGAAACCAAGGCAGGATGGTCAAGCCTCCTTTGGTGGCCCCAAACAATTGGGTATTACTTAAACATCCAAAGACAAAGGAACCAGATATGATCCCAGTCATTTCCAGATCACAAAGAAGGAAGATTCAACGCAGGTATACCCAGTACCAGCAAGATCTGAAAGAAAGTGGAGAGAGTTCTTCACAGGTCAAGACAGAAGGAAAGAAAACTTCGAAGTCAGACCATACTCCAAAACCGACTCTACGAAGCAAAGTGGTTTGTAGCAGAGAACAATTGGCCCAAGTTCATTCTGAACTAAAAGCCAGGGAGAAGTCTAGTTTGGCAGGGTTGGAGAAGGCTCTGATGGAAAGTGATAGCGAAGTGGGAGACGAGATTGACATGAGCCAAAAGAAGGAAATGGCAGAAGAAGAAATGTTCGAAGCCTTCATGGCTGAACATACATTTCTGACTGAAGAACCAGTTGAAAAGGATCCTTCGAAGGGATCAGTTATCAATGAAATACCAGAGTGCAGCATGGAGGATGCTGCTGAGGACACTGAACAAGGTAGCCAAGAGGGGAAGAAGGTACAGTCAGCCATCCAGTTTGGCTCATTTCCCCCTGTATCAGTCAATATGGTACACATACTACCTCGTGAATTCCAGGCTGAAAATGAGGGTCATGGTGACCAAGACATGGATCCAATTCCTGTATCTAGTGAGGAGTCACAAGTGAGTATGGTACAGGATGCTCCTGAAATGGCTACTCCAATGGAAGCTGAGTATGAGAGCGAGGAAGAAGTGAGCATCAACCTCTCATACCCTTTTGAATATCCCTCAAGTTCCATGACCCAGCATGTCAAGCCTTTGTACATCAAGGCTTTCTTTGATGGGATACAGCTAAACCGAGTCCTGGTAGACAATGGGGCAGCAGTAAACTTATTACCGAAATCTTCTTTGAAGAAACTAAGGAAAAAGAATCCCAGGTTGATCCCAACCAGCACGACTATTGCTGGTTTTGCTGGAGATAAACAGATGGCTCAAGGGATTCTGCCTATTAATTTGAGTGTGGGAACCAGGGATTGTATGACAGCATTCTTCGTCATCGACAGCAATGCCAAATATAATGCCTTACTTGGGAGAGATTGGATCCACACCAACAAATGTGTGCCTTCCTCTTTGCATCAGAAGATCATGATGGCCTTGGGCAATGGAGAGACAGAGGAAATTGATGCAGATCCTCAACCCTTCATAGCCTGTGCAGACTTTGCAGAGGCCAAGTTGTATATTGAGGGAGTAACACCACTCAGTATACTGAGGAAAGCTGATGGCTCAGCCGAAGTGACGGCTGATGAGGAAGTGACACACCTAAAGCACTTAGTCCAAGAGAGTGCTGATGAAGAGGTTGTCGTGAAAGATGACAATGATGCCTGGTTATAGGCAAAGAGATGAAGAGCAAGAAGCCAAGTCTTTGGCTCTGGTTAAATTCTCACCATTGGACGTAAAAGCAATAGTCCAGAAAGTACAGGAGCAAGAAAGAGAAGCCATGATGATTGGCTGTAAACGGGAGCAGTTACAGGTCAGAATTTTGACCCTTGGGAAATATTGCGCATTGGACATTGAAACAAAGGTCCAGGAGATACAAGAGGAGGATGCCTTATGGACAGATTTTGTCTATGAGGAAGAAGGTAAGGATGTGGAACCAGAGAACTTGCGAGTGGAACAAAGCAAGAAATATGCTTCGAAGGTAGAAGGAATTAAAGAGGAAGCTTTAGTAAGTTCTCAGACACAAGACCCCTTAGAAGAAGTGAATTTAGGGGAAGGTTCTGTACAACAGCCAACCTATATAAGTGCTTGTTTGAACGTTCTGGACAGAGACCAGTTATTGGTTGTTCTAAAGAAATACAAAGATTGCTTTGCATGGTCTTATAATGAACTACCAGGATTGGATAGATCATTAGTGAAACATAGACTCCCTATGAAGCCTAATTTCAAGCCATACAAGCAGAAACCGAGAAGGATGAGTCCAGAAGTAATTCAGAAGGTCAAAGAAGAGATCCTTAGACTACTTAAGGCAGGCTTTATTAGGACAGCCAGGTATGTTGAATGGCTATCTAATATTGTACCTGTAGTTAAGAAGAATGGTAAAATGAGGGTATGCATCGATTTCAGAAACTTAAACCTAGCAACTCCCAAAGATGAGTACCCTATGCCTATAGTGGACCTACTGGTAGACAGTTCAGCAGGGCACCAAGTTTTGTCAATGATGGATGGGCATTCTGGTTATAACCAAATCTGCATTGCGGAGGAGGATATCCACAAGACAGCATTCAGATGTCCTGGAAATATTGGCACCTTCGAATGGATTAAAATGCCATTTGGCCTGAAGAATGCTGGGGCAACATATCAAAGGGCTATGAACACCATCTTTCATGATCTCATTGGAGGGTATCTAGAGTGTTATATTGATGACATTATAGTGAAATCCCAGTCCATGAAAGAACATCTGTTTCAGTTAGAAACAGCTTTTGAAAGAATGAGGAAATTCAAGCTAAAACTCAATCCTCTCAAATGTGCTTTTGGTGTATCATCTGGAAACTTCTTGGGTTATGTGGTGCACAAGAAAGGAATACAGATTGATCAGAACAAAGCCAAAGCCATCATCGAAGCTAAGCCTCCATCAAGTAAGAAAGAATTACAAAGGTTCCTTGGGCAGGTTAACTTTCTTAGAAGGTTTATTTCTAACACTGCTGGGAAAACTAAAGCATTTTCTTCCTTGTTAAGGCTGAAGGATGAAGAAGAATTTGTCTGGACAACAGAGCATCAAACTGCTTTCGAAGGTATTAAAGCCTACTTGGCCAATCCTCCAGTACTGATGCCACCAAAGGGAAACAAGCCCTTGAAGTTGTATATAGCTGCAGCAGAAGATTCATTGGGAGCTTTCTTGGCCCAGGACAATGAAGAAGGCAGGGAACAAGCTGTTTATTACCTTAGTAGGTTTTTAAATTCTTGTGAATGTAAATACTCAGCTGTCGAAAAGCTGTGCCTTGCTTTGTATTTTGCTGCAATGAAATTAAGATATTATCTTTTACCTACAACTGTCTTGGTGATTGCAACCACAGATTTGGTTAAGTATATGTTGTCAAGACCTATGTTGAGGGGAAGAATTGGCAAGTGGATACTAGCCTTATCAGAATTTCATTTAGAATATATCCCTCAAAAGGCAGTAAAAGGGCAAGTCTTAGCCAATTTTCTAGCAGACCATCCATCTCAAACAGAGAACCAAGAAGTAATGGAACTTGGCATGACCAGTGTTGAGCCATGGCAGATGTGGTTCGATGGATCGAAAGCCAATGGTTTAGTTGGAATTGGTATTGTGATTAAATCTCCACAAGGGGTAGAAACCACACATGGTTTCAGAGTGGATGAAGTTACTTGTTCCAATAACCAGGCTGAGTACGAAGCCTTAATAGTGGGACTAGAGATCCTTATAGGATTACAAGTACATGCAGTTGATATATTTGGAGACTCTCAGTTGGTGGTTAACCAAGTAAATGGGATTTTCAAGTGTCAAAGCATAAGTATTTTACCATATTATGTTGTTGCAGTACATCTGCTTTCTCAATTTCAAGTAGCAAATGTAACTCATGTTCCAAGATTCTTGAATATTAGAGCTAATGATGTGGCTCAGAAAGCTTCGAACTTCAAGAGAAGGGATAATACCCAAAGGGACATAAGCCAAACAACATATCAAAAATTGATACCACCTTTGAATAAAAGGAATGTAGTCTTAGAAGTTAATCATAATGACTTGCAAGAACAAGATTGGAGGCATCCAATAATGCTGTATTTGGCTGGTCCATCTTCGAAGGCCAGCAGAAAAGTTAAATTGCAGTCTATGCAATACATAATGTATGGTAATGCTCTTTACAAAAGGGGGGGGAGATGGCCTATTGCTAGAATGTTTAGGCCCAAGAGAAGCATTAACAGCTATGGCTGAGGTTCATGAAGGCATTTGTGGTGCTCATCAACCCGGCATAAAGATGAGATGGTTGCTTCGAAGGCATTCTTACTACTGGCCAACTATCCTTAAAGACTGCATAGAATATGTAAAGGGCTGCCAGGCATGCCAAAAGCATGGCACAATAAGGCATGTACCCATAACTGACCTACATGCAGTAGTGAAGCCCTGGCCATTCAGAGGATGGGCCATGGATATGATGGGAAAAATACACCCACCCTCTTCGAAACATCATTGTTTCATTTTAGTGGCTACCGATTACTTCACTAAGTGGGTCGAAGCTAAGCCATACAAGGCTGTAGACCAAACAGAGGTTATTGGGTTCATTAAAGATTTGATCCATAGATTTGGCATTCCACAAACCATAACAGTTGATAATGGGACTGTGTTCGATGGGAAAATGGTGAAGTCTTTTGTGGCAGAGTTTGGAATTAGCCTTGTTAATTCTACACCCTATTATGCACAAGCTAATGGTCAGGCTGAATCATCCAATAAGTCCTTAAAAAAGGGAATACAAAAGGTTGTGGAGGATAATCCTAGGGATTGACATAACCTATTGTTAGATGTGTTATGGGCTTACAGAACCTCTCCTAGGTCAAGCACAGGGGTTACTCCATATGCCTTGGTATATGGGCATGATGCAGTTTTACCTGTGGAAATCAATGTTAAATCTTTAAGGGTAAGATGCCAAGATCAGTTAAATCCTGAGCAATACCATCAAAGCATGTGCTTGGGATTAGAAGGCATAGATGAAGCCAGAATTTTGGCATTAAATAGCATTCTTTTCCAGAAGAAGAAAGCAGCCAAGAATTATAATAAAAAGGTCAAACACATTGGCTTTGATGAAGGTGATTTGGTATGGAAAACAATACTCCCAATAGGGATTAAAAGCCATAAGTTTGGCAAATGGTCACCTAATTGGGAAGGACCATACCAAATTCATAGAGTTCTGCCTTTTGGGGCATATCATTTAAGAAACTTGAATGGTTATGTACATCCCAAAAAGATTAATGGCAGATATTTAAAACCTTATTTTCCAACCATTTGGGAAACACAAGGAATAACATAAAGCATCAACTACGAAAACATAAGACTACTCAAATGATAGACAAAATTTGTTCTTTTATAAAGAATTAAATACATTGTGCCACAGATTGGCCCAAAAATCATTACAATGTCTTAATTGTTTTTGTACAGTGGACTTCCTATGGCTAAGTGCTGGAAACAGTTGAATAGCTGCAGCCATGTCTTCTTTTCGGTCAGCCAGCTCTTGGTTGGTAATTTACAATTTGGTATCAGTTCGAACCAAGGCTTGGTTTACTGCAGCCAACTCCTCTTCAAGTTGAGCTTTTTTCTCCAGCAGTTGGATTCGAAACTGGGAGACAGAAGAGTGTTGTTCCTTGAGATCTGCTACTTTAGTATGCACTTGAGAAACAAAACTCTGATCTCTAACCAGCTTCTCATCCGCAGTTTTAGCAGCATGACAGATGTTGAGATAAAAATCAATAGTAGCTGCAGCCTGAGATAGATGACTTGAGGCATTCATGCCGGATTGCTCAGCAATGTTGCAACACTGAAGAAACCCATTTCTAATGATAGGCCTTTGTAGAGCCTCGAAGGGAATTCTCGAAAAGGAAGTTAGCAGTTCCAAACATGTGTCTAGATCTATTGAAGGTGCAGGAGGCTTGCTGCTGGGAGAAGGACTCTCGAAAATCTCCAGCAAGGAGTCAGCCAAGACTAATGGCTCAGCTTCAGCACTAAATGTTGGAGAGGTAGAAGGTACGTTGAAAAGACTAGCGAGTCTTCCTTCGAAGATGTCTACCTCATCCCTAGACATGAAGGGCATAGAAAGTATTGTGGTGAAAGACACAGAGGGCTGCATGGGGATGGGAGAAATGGATGGAGCATCTTTGGCAGCCTCTATGGTTTTAGCCACCAATGAATCTAGTGAAGAGGGGCTGGAAGTGGACATAGGTGATAAATTATGAACTGGAGAACTACCAATACCCTCTGTGGGAGAATCAACTGCCACTGGGATTGGAGTAACAGCTGGAATATCCTTGGAAGAAGGAAGAGCAAGGCTCGAAGAAGCATACTGAGGCGGGTTAAAAGCCAAAAAAGGAAGATATGGTTCTAGACCAAGGAAAAGAGATGGAGGAATGATGGGGCTCAAAGAAGGCACATCAAATGTAGGCCTTGAAAGTGGGAGTGCGATTTGAACAACCCTCACATTCTGCATTTGATCGACCTCAATTGAAATTGAGGGAGGCCTCACTGGAAAGATGAATGCAGTGGGTGTTGCTACAAGAAGAAGAGACGAAAAGCAATGTCATAATCCAGCCTCAAAGTTAACAAAAGAAAAACAACAGAAGAATGAAAGAAATTACTTGTTTCAGAAATGTTGATATTGATGGGAGAACTTCGAAGAGAATAACGTTCGGCAATTTGTTGTCTTCGAACAATTTCTCTTTGTAACACATCAGCAGCAGCAGCTTCATCTCTCAGAAACTGTTGCTGCCGTTTCTTCTCAGCCCTCTCAAAAACGATTATTGCTTTGGAATGTTCTTGTTCTACTGCCTTGGCAGCGGCTTTATGAATCGGATCTTCCACCAAGTCAGCAGCAGAAACAGTTATCTTCTTTCTCTGCCTCCTTGGCAGTGATACCACTGGTTCTTTATCAATCTCCCTCTCTTCAATTTGAGTTTCAGATTTTTCAGAGGTAAGTGCTTTCTCCGTTACTGTAGTGGGTGTTTCGAAAGAAGGATGCTTAGTTGTATCAGGAAGGGAGGCAACTATCTTTTGTCTCTTTGTTCTCTGCAAGGGCTCTTGCTCAACCTCTTCTTCTCCCCAGGATTCGGATTCCTCAGGAGGAAGGACTAGATTCCTTTTGTGTTTTTGTTCTTGTTGTCTCTTTTTGAGAACAGCTAAAGTTTCAGCTCTCTTGGGAGATTCTTCGTGTGGAGGCCCTGCACAAAAGAACAAAAGTGTAAAGGGAAAGAACAAAAGATTCAAAAGAAAGGAAAAGGAGAAGTCTGAAAATGTTTACCCTTCTTCGAAGTAGCTCTAGTAACTCTAGCCGGAGGGGATGAAGCTGTAGGTTTAGTTGTGGCAGCCTCATGAGATGTCGCTGACTTAGCCTTCGAAGGCACTCCCAATCCTACCAGCAAGTCATGGGGATGTTCAGATAAGCGCACTTCCATATTGACTGTCCACCAGTTCTGGAATCTTTTCAAGACTGAACCATACGGAAGAAAGGGGACAAATTGGAACTCATTCAACTCTTTCAGTAATTTGAGAATGGCCGTCTCTAGTCTCGATTTGGATATTTTCGAATCTCTGACAGTAAGATGGACATTCGAGAGACTGCAAAGAGGAACTGGTATCCCTTGAGTGAGTCCAAATTGTCTGGCAAATTGAGAAGGGCAGTACACCTCAGATATGCATTTGTAAGCTCGAGGGTTTAAACTACCAATGAACAATTCCCTTGGTAGTAGTATAGAGGCCCACATGTCTTTGTGAGGAGAAGTGGAGCATTCTCTATCAGCCAGGAAAGCTTGCAGCCAGGTTGGTCCTTTATTGGCTTCAAAAGGACAAAAGAAAGAGGCAGATGGAGAAATGGGGAGTTGATAAAAGAAGGTAAAGTAGTAAGCGAAGGAAGCAGGGTAAAGGGCAATCCTAGCATACTTTTCCCCATAAGTACTAGGGTCCTGAACAAGGAATTTTAGACATTTGGGGTGTAGGTCAGTGAAATAGGCGAAGAGCCAAAGTTGAAGCACCCAGAAGGGACCTCCTTGGTTGGCATCAAGAGGTTTTTCACAAAATTGGGAACAGACTCTGTAGACATGACCTAAAAGATAAGGAGCAAGAGCTATATGTTTTTTCAAAACAAGTGCCTTCGCGAGAGGGACAAACTCAGGCATAATCCTCTGAGATGAGGTGCAAAAGAGGAATTTGCATAACCAATATAAAATGAAGGAAAATAGCTCTCTGTCCCTCACAGGACCTTCCCTTTTATTTTCAGACTTTACAAAATCACTATAAGAGGAGCTTAAGGATGGAAGGGAAAACTTAACAGGAAGGTCTGGATAGTTGGGAGTAAATGGAGAACCATGGGGAGAAAGCCCTAAGAGATGGCAAATATCAAGAACGGTGGGGGCCATCATGCCGCACCGAAATTGAAAGAAATTAAAAGCCATATTCCAGAAACATAAGGCAGCAGGTATCAAGAAAGGGTCCTCAGGAATGATGAACCTGGAAAGACGAAGGGCATCGAGGATACAGAGCTCTTGCAGGTCATCTTCTCTTGCAGGTACAACTCTGTCATACCATTCTTCCCATTCAGTCCTCATTGTCGGCCAGCAACGGTGAGGACGATTCACCCTCCAGTTTCCCCAATCAAGCCCTACTTCGTAAAGAAGGAAATGGTCCTCCAAGCGAGGATATAGGGCTGCGAGTTGAGCAGGAGCTTCCCAAAAAATAGGGCCAAGAGCGTATTCCTGTTTGTCGCTATGACGAGGCACGAAAAGACGTCCATCTATGTGGCTTGACTCACCAGATGACAGTTTAGTGATTTCTTCATCGATACATCGCTTCAAAGCCAAGGTAGGACTGATACGATCGCCAGTAAACACTTTTATTGAGGAAGGATCCATTGATGGCGAGTAATAAGGAAGAGGGGTTTAATAGGAGATCGGTAGGGTTTGTGTGTCAAAAGAGCAAGTGATTTCAGAGTACAAAGCAAAGGGGCTTTTAAAAGGTTCCGTGTCTGAAAAATATATTGCGTAAATCGTTATGTACTAAAAGTACGAATACGAGGAGTTCCTTCTAACATTGATAATTTCTGGAGGGAAGAGCACATTCCGGACGCTGATGCCAGCTTCGAAGCAAGATATTTGGCTTCGAAGCCAAATTTTGGCGCCAAAATTCAAACAACTATGGCTTCGAAGTACGGAAGCCAGCTTCGAAGCGTACTCATGTTCGAATATACTGGACTGTTCGAGTATTGGTCTACTTCAAGGGGTTTTAGGGCCCGTTTATCAAAGTAATGACCTTCAAAGCAAGTCTTCGGATCCTTTGAGGGATGAGGAGCACTGTTCGACGCATTGAAACCAATATTTGGTTTTATTACATATAAAAAGAGGAATTGCTTTTGAACCAGAACAATGTGGATTACTCTTCGAGGCAAACTAGTTAATTTGAAATTGATTGGTTACATTAACCATGACCATATATTGGTTATAGTTAGTTCTGAAGGGTAATGTTAATAAGTTCAGAGCATTGATTCCGGGTAATAACAGCCAGAATTGTCAATGATACCCCATAAACTGACATGTTGGCTCTTTTAGCGTTTCATTAGACAATTAAATCCAGATTCGAAGGATGAGATTGTTTAATTCGAAGCTATAGATTGGCTTTTAAAGACAAAAAGGAACAAAATCAAACAAATGACAAATATAAAAGGACTTTGTTTGTACTAAAGACAAAACAGTTACATCAAGTGACCCTATCTGGGTACGAATTCGAGCTCATAAAAATAAGGAATAGAATAAATAACAAGGTCATGAAATTTCATCCAACAATGATCAATGAATTTTTGTTCTTTCTTTATTATTTCCTCTATCTCCTCTAATGTTGGCTGCATGAGCTGATGTGCTCTTACTTCATAATAGAGCTCTTCAGCCTTTATTTCGAAAGCTTCCTCCCTCAGTGTTTGTTCCAACTCATCTATAACCAAATCGTCCCAATACGCAGATTCTTTATTTCTGAAGTCATCAAACTCTTCGAGGAAGTTCTCTGCTTCGTATTGGGCATGAATTCGTAGGGATGAGAGTTGATCCAAAGATTGCGTAGCAACCAGGGAATTTCGATGCCAGTGGAGAAGCACTGGAAGTTGGTCCAGAAATAGGTGAAGTTCTGCTTGGGCGATGGGGTTAAGGATATGGCCCCTGGTCAAAATATCACAAGCCCATTGAAAGTTCTTAAGAGGGGTATCATCCTCAAGAACATTGAAAGGCAAGTGAGAGAAAGCCGCTAGCAGAAGTTGAGCTTGTTTCCGCTCAGCTGGAGAAGGGGATAATGGAGGGTTGTAAGGTGAAAAGACTCTGTCCATTGGAAGAGCAAGTCTTAGTTTCTCTATCCAGGAAAGAGCGGGAGGAGAAGGAGTAGAGGCTTCAAATTCAGAAGATGAAGAAGAAGGTGTGGATGCCTCTATTGTAAGAGGTGGCATGGGAGTGGAAGGAACAAAGGCATTAATGTAATCAAGCCAATCAGAAGAACAAATCTTCGCCTTCTTGGCTAAGAATGAAGGACTGTATCCTTGTGCTTCTTCTGGGCGCTGGGTAGGATGCATTATCTTTGTAGGCATGGATGAGGTATACCAGGCCACGAGCAGATTTTCTTCTAAACTACGTCGAAGATCAATGGGCACGTAAGGGTAGACTATTGAACTTCGAGCGAAGGAAGGAAACTCCAAGGGATCAGTAAACTCAACAAAATGATGGTTGATGCGCTCCCTTACATCATAAGTCTCAGAGGTCGACCAGTTTGTCCAACTAGAAGTCCCAGACGATGAAGAAGTTATAGCTTCATCCCATGCAGAGGAGTGTGAAGAAGAACTTCCCAAATCCATATTTGTAACTTATCGAAGCAAAGATTTGAGGGTAGTTTGTTCAAAGTACAAAGGGATGCTAGAGGAAGAACTTCTTGTATTTACGGAGTTGTGAATCGAAGGGTTAATGGCAATGTGCGCATAGTCCAAAGCTTGATAATTCGCAAAAGCCTCCACGACCTGAATATGGAAGGGTGGATAAAGATGGCTAATGAATGCGTGAAGATTCTTTCGAGGGGAAACAGCATTACTCAATGGCTCTTCGTATGCTTGATCAGTAGAGTGAGAAGTTGATTGAGCCATAATCCGTTCGGATACTAAAGATATTGAAATGTTCAATAATTTGAGAGTTAATGCTAATGATCACCAAATGGGTGACGGTTATGTTTCCTGAAAGTGGATTCCGTGCACATTCCAAAAACGCGGGAAAAGTTTTTAATCCACTAATATCACCAAGTATTGGGTATATTAGTGCGGGGGGTAATGTTGGCTATATATTTTGTAAAAGCCAGTAACAATTCGACACGTGGCAGAATAAGGGTATTATGGGAAGATGATTCACGTCTTCAATCCTGATCGTACACGTGGCGATGACAATTGGTTCTCACGTGATCCGAGTAGCACCAGATCAATAAAGAAACGAAAGATGACGTGGCCTCAACGGTTACTCATATTCAAATTCAAATATAAGAGGGAAGTTTAACTGCAAGTGATGGCATAGTGGAACTACTTCTAAGGCAGCATGATCAGCAATCATGGAGGAGCAGTTCGACGGTTTGAAGTGCAGTTCGAAGGTCATCCTTGGCAAGTATAAATAGCAAGGAAGTCCCCAGAAAAAAGGCCCCAGACTCAGATCATACAAACCAGTCATTTACTTTATATTTTCTTTCCCAGTTTTACATTTCCTGCACTTTAAATACCTGCACTTTAAATACTTGTCCTTTAAATATCTGCACTGCACTTCGATTCCTAGGAGTAGTTTCAAGTAGATTCAAGTAGACTGTTGCTGTAAACCTCTTCGAGGCTGAGTTTGGACTATTGTAAGTGTTCATTTTTAATGAAATACTGCGATTGTTCTTCATATTGCTTGTTATTTTTCTTAATTTCTCCTAAGTCAAGCCACCAGTAAAAGTCCTCTTCATTGAGGCTGAAAGAACTAAAAAACACAATCGTCTGATAAATTGGTTGGCAATTATAATTTCTGTAAGGACTGATTGATCCTTGCTGGCACGCTCGCATTTACAAAATTATCCTTCGAAAAGCCAAAAAGCCAACATATATTTTTGGCACGCCCGGTGGGACTTAATTTAAAATGGCTAGAAGAAGACGACAAGGAGAAAATGAACGTCTGGAAGAAGGCGTAGAAGGAGAGGTAGAAATACCTAATCCAGAGGATAATGTGATAACACATCCTGTGGAGGCTCCTATGTTATCAGAACCTATGGTCGAACAGACCAGTACTTCTGGACAAGAACCGTATGTTCATAATATTGGACGAAACCAAGGAATTGGAACATCCACCGTTCCATCTACTCAGCCAACAAATCCATGGGATGGCTTAGTAGATGCTATGGGACAACAATTAATGAACACCATGGAAAGGTGGGCAACATCCTTTTTGGATCGAATGAATAACCACCAACCAACAAATACAAGACACACAGAGGAAGTTTTAAATGTCCCCCAGCAAAGATTGGCTAGAGAAAAACAGCCTATACAAATTAATGGACAATCTAATGGTCAGACTAGTACTCAGAACTATGAAAGACCATCGCCTCAGTCTTGGTATGAACCCATTTCAAGGCCTGTAGTAGGCCAAAATGCCTCAGTACCCAACAATGAAGCCACACACGTTGGTGGATCTGGGCAAGTACAAGAAATTGGCATGAGAATGGTTACAAATCCCATGTTCGAAGCCATACCTGGCACTAGGGGATATAATAATCCTTTGTTTGAATTTATACCCGGGGGGTTGGAGAGTTTTCCTGTAAATGGAAGGGACACAACACCTGTTCCAGCACCTTTCGCAGGTCCCTTCGCAGGACAGGCTCAAAGGGGTTACCCATATCCCCAACAGCAACCTGTACCACAGGGGCAACCAGTCCCAAATGTACCACCTTATGGACCAAGAGGGCCACAAGCACAAGTTTGTCCACCAAACCCTGTGTTTGTTCCTCCAGTACTGGTTCAGCAGGCACAGAATATGGTCCCTAGGGACCAAATTGTTGATATTGTTAGGGAGATGTGTGGACCGATGGCTCGGGGGGTCCAGACTCCTGTATACAGAAAACCATACCCAGAATGGGTAGATAGGGTACATGAATATCCAAGAGGATTCAGAATACCAGATTTTACCTTGTTCTATGGAACTGGAAATCAATCAACAGTAGAGCACATTGCCAGATTCGCTGCTCAATGTGGTGAATTCACTAATCATGATTACATGAAACTGAGATTATTTCCAAATTCCCTAACTGGGGGAGCCTTTGTATGGTATATCAACCTTACACCTGGCTCCATTCAAAATTGGCAACAAATGGAGGAGGCATTTCATGCCCAATTCTTCCAATCGGAGCCAGAGGTGTCCATGGCAGACTTGGCAAGATTGAGTCAAAGGCCTGAAGAAAAGGCTACTCAGTTTATTGCCAGATTTAAAGGGCTCGAAATAAATGTAGGGTCATCCTTCCAGAGTCAGAATTTGTAAGATTGGCTCAAAACGGTTTAGAGTTCAGGCTTCGAAAGAAATTTGACTCAACTGAGTTTAGGGATTTGGTCGAATTAACCTATAAGGTGTCTCGATATGAAGCATTACTGGAGGAGGAACAAGATCGAAATAATGCTTCGTATAAGACGTATTATAGAGATCCCAATTATGAGATTGATGCAGCAGAGATTGTGGGCAAAGAACCTGTAATCTGTGAAGCATTAATTCATAAGGATACAACCATCGACCAACAGTTTAAAAAGAAAGACTTTCACAGAAAGTACTCTTTTGACTTAACAAAAGCAGATGACATTTTTGATCATTTGCTTGCAGCCAATTTCCTTAAGTTACCAAAAGGAGTCAAACTGCCATCTCCAGAGGAACTTAAAGGAAAAGTATACTGTAAATGGCATAATTCTTGGTCTCACTCAACTAAAACCTGTATTGTTTTTCGAGACAGGATCCAAGAGCAAATTCGAAAAGGAAGTTTGAAGTTCCCAGCCAAAACAGAAAAAGCCATGGGAATTGACAGCAACCCATTTCCAGAAGTTGGAGAAAGCGCGACTAATGTGGTTGTACCAAACTTTCAGAATCTATCTCTGCAGGAATTGGAAGAGGTCAATGTGCAAATGCATATTGCCAACCAGACAACTGCCAAGAAGGAGATTGAAAACCCACCAACTATTGGACAAGGTTTCTCACGACAGAGGGAACACTCTGATGAAGAAGCACTGGACGATGATTCTCTCGAAGCAGCTGTAGTGCAGAGGATGTGTCCCAGATGCAGATTAAGTTACAAATGGTTAAAGGGGCTTCCAATTGATGGGAAGCAATACTATAAGGATGTTCAGAGACGTCCTAAATCAACCAATGCTCACAACAAAAGGCCGTATCCGGCTGGTGACAGGCAACGCCCATTAGTGGTTGAACCTGTAGTGGACAGAATGCATGCTAAAGGCAAGAGGCCTGTGTATGAGTCTAGGCCACCTAACTATTACAGAGTAGAAAGCAGCCATTCTGAAAGAAGATTGGAGAGGGGTTCAGGTTATGGGAGTAAAGCCAGAGATTGGCCTTTTAGACCAATCCTGCGAAGGACAGAAAATGGCTCTTTTCATCGAAGGACTGAATCAGGTTCGAAACATGAAGTCAGAGCCAAGCATTTACCTTCACAGCCAGCTTCGAAGATGGTTCCGAAGGTAGAAGGAAACAGTTCGACATCTGGATCAGTAAGCTCGTGGGTACCAGGGGTCCCAGATTGGTTTGTAATGCAGAACAAACCTAGGGAGTCGCCTACTCAAAGGGATGTTGGAAACCAAGGCAGGATGGTCAAGCCTCCTTTGGTGGCCCCAAACAATTGGGTATTACTTAAACATCCAAAGACAAAGGAACCAGATATGATCCCAGTCATTTCCAGATCACAGAGAAGGAAGATTCAACGCAGGTATACCCAGTACCAGCAAGATCTGAAAGAAAGTGGAGAGAGTTCTTCACAGGTCAAGACAGAAGGAAAGAAAACTTCGAAGTCAGACCATACTCCAAAACCGACTCTACGAAGCAAAGTGGTTTGTAGCAGAGAACAATTGGCCCAAGTTCATTCTGAACTAAAAGCCAGGGAGAAGTCTAGTTTGGCAGGGTTGGAGAAGGCTCTGATGGAAAGTGATAGCGAAGTGGGAGACGAGATTGACATGAGCCAAAAGAAGGAAATGGCAGAAGAAGAAATGTTCGAAGCCTTCATGGCTGAACATACATTTCTGACTGAAGAACCAGTTGAAAAGGATCCTTCGAAGGGATCAGTTATCAATGAAATACCAGAGTGCAGCATGGAGGATGCTGCTGAGGACACTGAACAAGGTAGCCAAGAGGGGAAGAAGGTACAGTCAGCCATCCAGTTTGGCTCATTTCCCCCTGTATCAGTCAATATGGTACACATACTACCTCGTGAATTCCAGGCTGAAAATGAGGGTCATGGTGACCAAGACATGGATCCAATTCCTGTATCTAGTGAGGAGTCACAAGTGAGTATGGTACAGGATGCTCCTGAAATGGCTACTCCAATGGAAGCTGAGTATGAGAGCGAGGAAGAAGTGAGCATCAACCTCTCATACCCTTTTGAATATCCCTCAAGTTCCATGACCCAGCATGTCAAGCCTTTGTACATCAAGGCTTTCTTTGATGGGATACAGCTAAACCGAGTCCTGGTAGACAATGGGGCAACAGTAAACTTATTACCGAAATCTTCTTTGAAGAAACTAAGGAAAAAGAATCCCAGGTTGATCCCAACCAGCACGACTATTGCTGGTTTTGCTGGAGATAAACAGATGGCTCAAGGGATTCTGCCTATTAATTTGAGTGTGGGAACCAGGGATTGTATGACAGCATTCTTCGTCATCGACAGCAATGCCAAATATAATGCCTTACTTGGGAGAGATTGGATCCACACCAACAAATGTGTGCCTTCCTCTTTGCATCAGAAGATCATGATGGCCTTGGGCAATGGAGAGACAGAGGAAATTGATGCAGATCCTCAACCCTTCATAGCCTGTGCAGACTTTGCAGAGGCCAAGTTGTATATTGAGGGAGTAACACCACTCAGTATACTGAGGAAAGCTGATGGCTCAGCCGAAGTGACGGCTGATGAGGAAGTGACACACCTAAAGCACTTAGTCCAAGAGAGTGCTGATGAAGAGGTTGTCGTGAAAGATGACAATGATGCCTGGTTATAGGCAAAGAGATGAAGAGCAAGAAGCCAAGTCTTTGGCTCTGGTTAAATTCTCACCATTGGACGTAAAAGCAATAGTCCAGAAAGTACAGGAGCAAGAAAGAGAAGCCATGATGATTGGCTGTAAACGGGAGCAGTTACAGGTCAGAATTTTGACCCTTGGGAAATATTGCGCATTGGACATTGAAACAAAGGTCCAGGAGATACAAGAGGAGGATGCCTTATGGACAGATTTTGTCTATGAGGAAGAAGGTAAGGATGTGGAACCAGAGAACTTGCGAGTGGAACAAAGCAAGAAATATGCTTCGAAGGTAGAAGGAATTAAAGAGGAAGCTTTAGTAAGTTCTCAGACACAAGACCCCTTAGAAGAAGTGAATTTAGGGGAAGGTTCTGTACAACAGCCAACCTATATAAGTGCTTGTTTGAACGTTCTGGACAGAGACCAGTTATTGGTTGTTCTAAAGAAATACAAAGATTGCTTTGCATGGTCTTATAATGAACTACCAGGATTGGATAGATCATTAGTGAAACATAGACTCCCTATGAAGCCTAATTTCAAGCCATACAAGCAGAAACCGAGAAGGATGAGTCCAGAAGTAATTCAGAAGGTCAAAGAAGAGATCCTTAGACTACTTAAGGCAGGCTTTATTAGGACAGCCAGGTATGTTGAATGGCTATCTAATATTGTACCTGTAGTTAAGAAGAATGGTAAAATGAGGGTATGCATCGATTTCAGAAACTTAAACCTAGCAACTCCCAAAGATGAGTACCCTATGCCTATAGTGGACCTACTGGTAGACAGTTCAGCAGGGCACCAAGTTTTGTCAATGATGGATGGGCATTCTGGTTATAACCAAATCTGCATTGCGGAGGAGGATATCCACAAGACAGCATTCAGATGTCCTGGAAATATTGGCACCTTCGAATGGATTAAAATGCCATTTGGCCTGAAGAATGCTGGGGCAACATATCAAAGGGCTATGAACACCATCTTTCATGATCTCATTGGAGGGTATCTAGAGTGTTATATTGATGACATTATAGTGAAATCCCAGTCCATGAAAGAACATCTGTTTCAGTTAGAAACAGCTTTTGAAAGAATGAGGAAATTCAAGCTAAAACTCAATCCTCTCAAATGTGCTTTTGGTGTATCATCTGGAAACTTCTTGGGTTATGTGGTGCACAAGAAAGGAATACAGATTGATCAGAACAAAGCCAAAGCCATCATCGAAGCTAAGCCTCCATCAAGTAAGAAAGAATTACAAAGGTTCCTTGGGCAGGTTAACTTTCTTAGAAGGTTTATTTCTAACACTGCTGGGAAAACTAAAGCATTTTCTTCCTTGTTAAGGCTGAAGGATGAAGAAGAATTTGTCTGGACAACAGAGCATCAAACTGCTTTCGAAGGTATTAAAGCCTACTTGGCCAATCCTCCAGTACTGATGCCACCAAAGGGAAACAAGCCCTTGAAGTTGTATATAGCTGCAGCAGAAGATTCATTGGGAGCTTTCTTGGCCCAGGACAATGAAGAAGGCAGGGAACAAGCTGTTTATTACCTTAGTAGGTTTTTAAATTCTTGTGAATGTAAATACTCAGCTGTCGAAAAGCTGTGCCTTGCTTTGTATTTTGCTGCAATGAAATTAAGATATTATCTTTTACCTACAACTGTCTTGGTGATTGCAACCACAGATTTGGTTAAGTATATGTTGTCAAGACCTATGTTGAGGGGAAGAATTGGCAAGTGGATACTAGCCTTATCAGAATTTCATTTAGAATATGTCCCTCAAAAGGCAGTAAAAGGGCAAGTCTTAGCCAATTTTCAAGCAGACCATCCATCTCAAACAGAGAACTAAGAAGTAATGGAACTTGGCATGACCAGTGTTGAGCTATGGCAGATGTGGTTCGATGGATCGAAAGCCAATGGTTTAGTTGGAATTGGTATTGTGATTAAATCTCCACAAGGGGTAGAAACCACACATGGTTTCAGAGTGGATGAAGTTACTTGTTCCAATAACCAGGCTGAGTACGAAGCCTTAATAGTGGGACTAGAGATCCTTATAGGATTACAAGTACATGCAGTTGATATATTTGGAGACTCTCAGTTGGTGGTTAACCAAGTAAATGGGATTTTCAAGTGTCAAAGCATAAGTATTTTACCATATTATGTTGTTACAGTACATCTGCTTTCTCAATTTCAAGTAGCAAATGTAACTCATGTTCCAAGATTCTTGAATATTAGAGCTAATGATGTGGCTCAGAAAGCTTCGAACTTCAAGAGAAGGGATAATACCCAAAGGGACATAAGCCAAACAACATATCAAAAATTGATACCACCTTTGAATAAAAGGAATGTAGTCTTAGAAGTTAATCATAATGACTTGCAAGAACAAGATTGGAGGCATCCAATAATGCAGTATTTGGCTGGTCCATCTTCGAAGGCCAGCAGAAAAGTTAAATTGCAGTCTATGCAATACATAATGTATGGTAATGCTCTTTACAAAAGGGGGGGAGATGGCCTATTGCTAGAATGTTTAGGCCCAAGAGAAGCATTAACAGCTATGGCTGAGGTTCATGAAGGCATTTGTGGTGCTCATCAACCCGGCGTAAAGATGAGATGGTTGCTTCGAAGGCATTCTTACTACTGGCCAACTATCCTTAAAGACTGCATAGAATATGTAAAGGGCTGCCAGGCATGCCAAAAGCATGGCACAATAAGGCATGTACCCATAACTGACCTACATGCAGTAGTGAAGCCCTGGCCATTCAGAGGATGGGCCATGGATATGATGGGAAAAATACACCCACCCTCTTCGAAACATCATTGTTTCATTTTAGTGGCTACCGATTACTTCACTAAGTGGGTCGAAGCTAAGCCATACAAGGCTGTAGACCAAACAGAGATTATTGGGTTCATTAAAGATTTGATCCATAGATTTGGCATTCCACAAACCATAACAGTTGATAATGGGACTGTGTTCGATGGGAAAATGGTGAAGTCTTTTGTGGCAGAGTTTGGAATTAGCCTTGTTAATTCTACACCCTATTATGCACAAGCTAATGGTCAGGCTGAATCATCCAATAAGTCCTTAAAAAAGGGAATACAAAAGGTTGTGGAGGATAATCCTAGGGATTGACATAACCTATTGTTAGATGTGTTATGGGCTTACAGAACCTCTCCTAGGTCAAGCACAGGGGTTACTCCATATGCCTTGGTATATGGGCATGATGCAGTTTTACCTGTGGAAATCAATGTTAAATCTTTAAGGGTAAGATGCCAAGATCAGTTAAATCCTGAGCAATACCATCAAAGCATGTGCTTGGGATTAGAAGGCATAGATGAAGCCAGAATTTTGGCATTAAATAGCATTCTTTTCCAGAAGAAGAAAGCAGCCAAGAATTATAATAAAAAGGTCAAACACATTGGCTTTGATGAAGGTGATTTGGTATGGAAAACAATACTCCCAATAGGGATTAAAAGCCATAAGTTTGGCAAATGGTCACCTAATTGGGAAGGACCATACCAAATTCATAGAGTTCTGCCTTTTGGGGCATATCATTTAAGAAACTTGAATGGTTATGTACATCCCAAAAAGATTAATGGCAGATATTTAAAACCTTATTTTCCAACCATTTGGGAAACACAAGGAATAACATAAAGCATCAACTACGAAAACATAAGACTACTCAAATGATAGACAAAATTTGTTCTTTTATAAAGAATTAAATACATTGTGCCACAGATTGGCCCAAAAATCATTACAATGTCTTAATTGTTTTTGTACAGTGGACTTCCTATGGCTAAGTGCTGGAAACAGTTGAATAGCTGCAGCCATGTCTTCTTTTCGGTCAGCCAGCTCTTGGTTGGTAATTTGCAATTTGGTATCAGTTCGAACCAAGGCTTGGTTTACTGCAGCCAACTCCTCTTCAAGTTGAGCTTTTTTCTCCAGCAGTTGGATTCGAAACTGGGAGACAGAAGAGTGTTGTTCCTTGAGATCTGCTACTTTAGTATGCACTTGAGAAACAAAACTCTGATCTCTAACCAGCTTCTCATCCGCAGTTTTAGCAGCATGACAGATGTTGAGATAAAAATCAATAGTAGCTGCAGCCTGAGATAGATGACTTGAGGCATTCATGCCGGATTGCTCAGCAATGTTGCAACACTGAAGAAACCCATTTCTAATGATAGGCCTTTGTAGAGCCTCGAAGGGAATTCTCGAAAAGGAAGTTAGCAGTTCCAAACATGTGTCTAGATCTATTGAAGGTGCAGGAGGCTTGCTGCTGGGAGAAGGACTCTCGAAAATCTCCAGCAAGGAGTCAGCCAAGACTAATGGCTCAGCTTCAGCACTAAATGTTGGAGAGGTAGAAGGTACGTTGAAAAGACTAGCGAGTCTTCCTTCGAAGATGTCTACCTCATCCCTAGACATGAAGGGCATAGAAAGTATTGTGGTGAAAGACACAGAGGGCTGCATGGGGATGGGAGAAATAGATGGAGCATCTTTGGCAGCCTCTATGGTTTTAGCCACCAATGAATCTAGTGAAGAGGGGCTGGAAGTGGACATAGGTGATAAATTATGAACTGGAGAACTACCAGTACCCTCTGTGGGAGAATCAACTGCCACTGGGATTGGAGTAACAGCTGGAATATCCTTGGAAGAAGGAAGAGCAAGGCTCGAAGAAGCATACTGAGGCGGGTTAAAAGCCAAAAAAGGAAGATATGGTTCTAGACCAAGGAAAAGAGATGGAGGAATGATGGGGCTCAAAGAAGGCACATCAAATGTAGGCCTTGAAAGTGGGAGTGCGATTTGAACAACCCTCACATTCTGCATTTGATCGACCTCAATTGAAATTGAGGGAGGCCTCACTGGAAAGATGAATGCAGTGGGTGTTGCTGCAAGAAGAAGAGACGAAAAGCAATGTCATAATCCAGCGTCAAAGTTAACAAAAGAAAAACAACAGAAGAATGAAAGAAATTACTTGTTTCAGAAATGTTGATATTGATGGGAGAACTTCGAAGAGAATAACGTTCGGCAATTTGTTGTCTTCGAACAATTTCTCTTTGTAACACATCAGCAGCAGCAGCTTCATCTCTCAGAAACTGTTGCTGCCGTTTCTTCTCAGCCCTCTCAAAAACGATTATTGCTTTGGAATGTTCTTGTTCTACTGCCTTGGCAGCGGCTTTATGAATCGGATCTTCCACCAAGTCAGCAGCAGAAACAGTTATCTTCTTTCTCTGCCTCCTTGGCAGTGATACCACTGGTTCTTTATCAATCTCCCTCTCTTCAATTTGAGTTTCAGATTTTTCAGAGGTAAGTGCTTTCTCCGTTACTGTAGTGGGTGTTTCGAAAGAAGGATGCTTAGTTGTATCAGGAAGGGAGGCAACTATCTTTTGTCTCTTTGTTCTCTGCAAGGGCTCTTGCTCAACCTCTTCTTCTCCCCAGGATTCGGATTCCTCAGGAGGAAGGACTAGATTCCTTTTGTGTTTTTGTTCTTGTTGTCTCTTTTTGAGAACAGCTAAAGTTTCAGCTCTCTTGGGAGATTCTTCGTGTGGAGGCCCTGCACAAAAGAACAAAAGTGTAAAGGGAAAGAACAAAAGATTCAAAAGAAAGGAAAAGGAGATGTCTGAAAATGTTTACCCTTCTTCGAAGTAGCTCTAGTAACTCTAGCCGGAGGGGATGAAGCTGTAGGTTTAGTTGTGGCAGCCTCATGAGATGTCGCTGACTTAGCCTTCGAAGGCACTCCCAATCCTACCAGCAAGTCATGGGGATGTTCAGATAAGCGCACTTCCATATTGACTGTCCACCAGTTCTGGAATCTTTTCAAGACTGAACCATACGGAAGAAAGGGGACAAATTGGAACTCATTCAACTCTTTCAGTAATTTGAGAATGGCCGTCTCTAGTCTCGATTTGGATATTTTCGAATCTCTGACAGTAAGATGGACATTCGAGAGACTGCAAAGAGGAACTGGTATCCCTTGAGTGAGTCCAAATTGTCTGGCAAATTGAGAAGGGCAGTACACCTCATATATGCATTTGTAAGCTCGAGGGTTTAAACTACCAATGAACAATTCCCTTGGTAGTAGTATAGAGGCCCACATGTCTTTGTGAGGAGAAGTGGAGCATTCTCTATCAGCCAGGAAAGCTTGCAGCCAGGTTGGTCCTTTATTGGCTTCAAAAGGACAAAAGAAAGAGGCAGATGGAGAAATGGGGAGTTGATAAAAGAAGGTAAAGTAGTAAGCGAAGGAAGCAGGGTAAAGGGCAATCCTAGCATACTTTTCCCCATAAGTACTAGGGTCCTGAACAAGGAATTTTAGACATTTGGGGTGTAGGTCAGTGAAATAGGCGAAGAGCCAAAGTTGAAGCACCCAGAAGGGACCTCCTTGGTTGGCATCAAGAGGTTTTTCACAAAATTGGGAACAGACTCTGTAGACATGACCTAAAAGATAAGGAGCAAAAGCTATATGTTTTTTCAAAACAAGTGCCTTCGCGAGAGGGACAAACTCAGGCATAATCCTCTGAGATGAGGTGCAAAAGAGGAATTTGCATAACCAATATAAAATGAAGGAAAATAGCTCTCTGTCCCTCACAGGACCTTCCCTTTTATTTTCAGACTTTACAAAATCACTATAAGAGGAGCTTAAGGATGGAAGGGAAAACTTAACAGGAAGGTCTGGATAGTTGGGTGTAAATGGAGAACCATGGGGAGAAAGCCCTAAGAGATGGCAAATATCAAGAACGGTGGGGGCCATCATGCCGCACCGAAATTGAAAGAAATTAAAAGCCATATTCCAGAAACATAAGGCAGCAGGTATCAAGAAAGGGTCCTCAGGAATGATGAACCTGGAAAGACGAAGGGCATCGAGGATACAGAGCTCTTGCAGGTCATCTTCTCTTGCAGGTACAACTCTGTCATACCATTCTTCTCATTCAGTCCTCATTGTCGGCCAGCAACGGTGAGGACGATTCACCCTCCAGTTTCCCCAATCAAGCCCTACTTCGTAAAGAAGGAAATGGTCCTCCAAGCGAGGATATAGGGCTGCGAGTTGAGCAGGAGCTTCCCAAAAAATAGGGCCAAGAGCGTATTCCTGTTTGTCGCTATGACGAGGCACGAAAAGACGTCCATCTATGTGGCTTGACTCACCAGATGACAGTTTAGTGATTTCTTCATCGATACATCGCTTCAAAGCCAAGGTAGGACTGATACGATCGCCAGTAAACACTTTTATTGAGGAAGGATCCATTGATGGCGAGTAATAAGGAAGAGGGGTTTAATAGGAGATCGGTAGGGTTTGTGTGTCAAAAGAGCAAGTGATTTCAGAGTACAAAGCAAAGGGGCTTTTAAAAGGTTCCGTGTCTGAAAAATATATTGCGTAAATCGTTATGTACTAAAAGTACGAATACGAGGAGTTCCTTCTAACATTGATAATTTCTGGAGGGAAGAGCACATTCCGGACGCTGATGCCAGCTTCGAAGCAAGATATTTGGCTTCGAAGCCAAATTTTGGCGCCAAAATTCAAACAACTATGGCTTCGAAGTACGGAAGCCAGCTTCGAAGCGTACTCATGTTCGAATATACTGGACTGTTCGAGTATTGGTCTACTTCAAGGGGTTTTAGGGCCCGTTTATCAAAGTAATGACCTTCAAAGCAAGTCTTCGGATCCTTTGAGGGATGAGGAGCACTGTTCGACGCATTGAAACCAATATTTGGTTTTATTACATATAAAAAGAGGAATTGCTTTTGAACCAGAACAATGTGGATTACTCTTCGAGGCAAACTAGTTAATTTGAAATTGATTGGTTACATTAACCATGACCATATATTGGTTATAGTTAGTTCTGAAGGGTAATGTTAATAAGTTCAGAGCATTGATTCCGGGTAATAACAGCCAGAATTGTCAATGATACCCCATAAACTGACATGTTGGCTCTTTTAGCGTTTCATTAGACAATTAAATCCAGATTCGAAGGATGAGATTGTTTAATTCGAAGCTATAGATTGGCTTTTAAAGACAAAAAGGAACAAAATCAAACAAATGACAAATATAAAAGGACTTTGTTTGTACTAAAGACAAAACAGTTACATCAAGTGACCCTATCTGGGTACGAATTCGAGCTCATAAAAATAAGGAATAGAATAAATAACAAGGTCATGAAATTTCATCCAACAATGATCAATGAATTTTTGTTCTTTCTTTATTATTTCCTCTATCTCCTCTAATGTTGGCTGCATGAGCTGATGTGCTCTTACTTCATAATAGAGCTCTTCAGCCTTTATTTCGAAAGCTTCCTCCCTCAGTGTTTGTTCCAACTCATCTATAACCAAATCGTCCCAATACGCAGATTCTTTATTTCTGAAGTCATCGAACTCTTCGAGGAAGTTCTCTGCTTCGTATTGGGCATGAATTCGTAGGGATGAGAGTTGATCCAAAGATTGCGTAGCAACCAGGGAATTTCGATGCCAGTGGAGAAGCACTGGAAGTTGGTCCAGAAATAGGTGAAGTTCTGCTTGGGCGATGGGGTTAAGGATATGGCCCCTGGTCAAAATATCACAAGCCCATTGAAAGTTCTTAAGAGGGGTATCATCCTCAAGAACATTGAAAGGCAAGTGAGAGAAAGCCGCTAGCAGAAGTTGAGCTTGTTTCCGCTCAGCTGGAGAAGGGGATAATGGAGGGTTGTAAGGTGAAAAGACTCTGTCCATTGGAAGAGCAAGTCTTAGTTTCTCTATCCAGGAAAGAGCGGGAGGAGAAGGAGTAGAGGCTTCAAATTCAGAAGATGAAGAAGAAGGTGTGGATGCCTCTATTGTAAGAGGTGGCATGGGAGTGGAAGGAACAAAGGCATTAATGTAATCAAGCCAATCAGAAGAACAAATCTTCGCCTTCTTGGCTAAGAATGAAGGACTGTATCCTTGTGCTTCTTCTGGGCGCTGGGTAGGATGCATTATCTTTGTAGGCATGGATGAGGTATACCAGGCCACGAGCAAATTTTCTTCTAAACTACGTCGAAGATCAATGGGCACGTAAGGGTAGACTACTGAACTTCGAGCGAAGGAAGGAAACTCCAAGGGATCAGTAAACTCAACAAAATGATGGTTGATGCGCTCCCTTACATCATAAGTCTCAGAGGTCGACCAGTTTGTCCAATTAGAAGTCCCAGACGATGAAGAAGTTATAGCTTCATCCCATGCAGAGGAGTGTGAAGAAGAACTTCCCAAATCCATATTTGTAACTTATCGAAGCAAAGATTTGAGGGTAGTTTGTTCAAAGTACAAAGGGATGCTAGAGGAAGAACTTCTTGTATTTACGGAGTTGTGAATCGAAGGGTTAATGGCAATGTGCGCATAGTCCAAAGCTTGATAATTCGCAAAAGCCTCCACGACCTGAATATGGAAGGGTGGATAAAGATGGCTAATGAATGCGTGAAGATTCTTTCGAGGGGAAACAGCATTACTCAATGGCTCTTCGTATGCTTGATCAGTAGAGTGAGAAGTTGATTGAGCCATAATCCGTTCGGATACTAAAGATATTGAAATGTTCAATAATTTGAGAGTTAATGCTAATGATCACCAAATGGGTGACGGTTATGTTTCCTGAAAGTGGATTCCGTGCACATTCCAAAAACGCGGGAAAAGTTTTTAATCCACTAATATCACCAAGTATTGGGTATATTAGTGCGGGGGGTAATGTTGGCTATATATTTTGTAAAAGCCAGTAACAATTCGACACGTGGCAGAATAAGGGTATTATGGGAAGATGATTCACGTCTTCAATCCTGATCGTACACGTGGCGATGACAATTGGTTCTCACGTGATCCGAGTAGCACCAGATCAATAAAGAAACGAAAGATGACGTGGCCTCAACGGTTACTCATATTCAAATTCAAATATAAGAGGGAAGTTTAACTGCAAGTGATGGCGTAGTGGAACTACTTCTAAGGCAGCATGATCAGCAATCATGGAGGAGCAGTTCGACGGTTTGAAGTGCAGTTCGAAGGTCATCCTTGGCAAGTATAAATAGCAAGGAAGTCCCCAGAAAAAAGGCCCCAGACTCAGATCATACAAACCAGTCATTTACTTTATATTTTCTTTCCCAGTTTTACATTTCCTGCACTTTAAATACCTGCACTTTAAATACTTGTCCTTTAAATATCTGCACTGCACTTCGATTCCTAGGAGTAGTTTCAAGTAGATTCAAGTAGACTGTTGCTGTAAACCTCTTCGAGGCTGAGTTTGGACTATTGTAAGTGTTCATTTTTAATGAAATACTGCGATTGTTCTTCATATTGCTTGTTATTTTTCTTAATTTCTCCTAAGTCAAGCCACCAGTAAAAGTCCTCTTCATTGAGGCTGAAAGAACTAAAAAACACAATCGCCTGATAAATTGGTTGGCAATTATAATTTCTGTAAGGACTGATTGATCCTTGCTGGCACGCTCGCATTTACGAAATTATCCTTCGAAAAGCCAAAAAGCCAACAGTCATTTTTCATGATTTGTTAGAATTGTAATGGTGGATTGTTAGTAGTAGTTAGGTGGTTATAATAATCTATAACAAATTTGAGATTTCTGTTATAAATATAGAAGAGGGATTCACCCAATGATTTGTAATTCATTTTGCATTCTTTAAGTAACAAAAATCAGCCTTCCTTCAAACCGTTCTTATTGCTCAAACATTTGATCTCCCTTCCCTGCCAGCAACAAAAGATAAATAATACTAGATTGAAGATTCAAAAGACCAATTAAAAGAAAAATTATCTCCTAGTTCCAACTTGATCTGTGAACCAATCAACTGTGTGAATACCAGCACCGAAATGTTTCGCCAGATACATTTCGGTAACGCTGAGAGTGCGTTTGGTGGCACTGAATAATTGCTAAAAAAGAAAACCTGCTATACTTTTTCCCCAGTAATTAGCAAGGTACAGCTAATTTTGATTACCAATGCAGAAAACATATAAACATGAAAATCACATATTAATCATCGGTATTTAGGGACAGGGAATCAAACAAAAACTTCAATAGGTCATACATATTAGGTCACATGGAGTTGTAGAGAAAGAAAACAGTTTTTTTTTTTTTTTTTTTTTTTTTGGGGGGGGGGGGGGATGTAAATAAAAGAACATTCATTCATTAGAAGGGGAAGAAAAAAAAAAAACAAGATACATAAAGATGCAGAGAAAGAGATACAAACTAGAGTACATTCAAAGAACCTATAATGAGCCACTAAAACTAACATAGAACATCACCGGCCTAAATAGACAAAAATATATATATATATAACTACCAACCAATTCAACATCTGAGATAATGTCAAATTAACTTGCAAAAGAGTGCATATTTACAAGGTTACAACAGGTTGAACTCACTGAAGAGAACATTCTCTTTTTCAATAGAGTTCGGAAGTTAAAGACCCTTATTAATTTATTCTCCCATGCAAGGGCCGCCAAACCTTCGTGTCCACACCATTTGACTGCTAAAAATTTGTCAACTCGGAGTTCCACTTTGATGGTTGAAACTTCCTTGAGGATATATAGGACCAGAAAATCAGCCAAAAACTTCCTTGGTACCCAGTTTTACTCACCCTTTCCTTGTACTGGATCACTTTTTTTTAATTTTTATTTTTTTTAAATGATCTTTATTGAAGCGTCTTAAGGTTGGGAAATTTCGGAGTCACCCATTCTGCAACCTGCAAAAGATCAGCAAAGGATGAAAATACACTCGGAAGGCAATGGCTATCAGCATTTAAATCTAACTAAACCTATTTGACTTCAAACATATTGACATGAAATAAATGATTTATCAAGTATTTTTATTTTTTCAATAATAATGGCTTGGCTCCTAACAGCCAGTCAGTGGTAACTAAAAGCATTCCTTCATGTAAGTTTTTTGAATTCAAACATGTTGTCATTTAGGTTTTTTGTGCATTCCTTCATGTACAGGAACTCCACAAGGACAGTGACGTCACTCTGTTAAAAGTAATTGTGTTGTAACACACCATCATATAACAAAAGAACAAATGACTAACAAAAAGTGCTGCTATTAGCACCCCTCAATTATTTTAGATCCTTCATTTTTTAGCTTTTTTTATTACAATAATAACCTTAAATAAAATTATTAAAAATGATATCAATAATTTTGGGACGTCCTATCTCACAATTAAGCCTACACATCAACTACATGAATTAGAATTTATGAAAGCACCCACCACCATCACCACCCATCCATCTTTTCAAATGCCACTTTCAAAACCTACCCACCCTCAAAACTTTGAAAATCCTTTGGCAACAATATTCTGACAGTAATCGTAGTAACCATTTGATTACTTACACTTCTCGGGGCAATGACAATGAGTGAAAGTTTTCTCAGCAACCACAACTCTATGAAACGAGAGGAATACAACAATAAAAGTTTAGAAGAGGTTCATAACTTTGATGGTGTTCTTAACTCAGTGGAGATTGGCCTTGTAAGAGTAAGTTTCTGGAAAAAAAATTACAAAAATAATAAAAATTGTTTGTTATTTTTTCGGAATTGAACTCCCGAACATATGATCAAAATTCAGGAACACAGGCCCGAATATTGTTTATTTGTTTGGGAACAGGTAACCGAACATTTCTTGTTCGTTCGGGAACAGATAACCAACTCTGACAATGGTCAAACCGAAGAAAAGGATGAGGCGGCAAAGATCACAACCCAAGCTAGTCTTGTCAAGGCAATTGACAATAATCACACGGACTCTTCTTCTTTCTCAAGCCCAAAAATCCCAACCCAATTTCTTGCTTATATATTCTAAGAATTGAAGATTAAAAACTCTATATTTATTTTCTCACTGTAAGGTCATGAACAAATATATGGAGATTAAGTAGTAATCACCTTCGTAAGTTTTGTTACAGTTTTTGGGAGAGAGGTTTTTTGGGGTGTGGGGATGTGGGGGGTGCATTCAATTGAATGGGTGGAATGTTTTCATAAGGATAATTTTGATATTATTTGGGAGGAGAAAAGAAAGTCTTAAGAGTTTTAAAATTTATAAGTAAAGATTCAAAATAATTGATAGGATGCTAATAATAACACTCCTAACAAAACCTAAATGATAAGACTACCCATACTCATAACAGAAACTTGCCTTGGTCCTTAACCACGTAGTCAACGCAACAAAGATGGCCAAAAGCTTTGCAAACAAAACATCGTATTCCCTGTCCAAATGGAAACAGCCATCACTTTCCTACCAATTTTTATGAACTTCTGAGATCATGAAAGAAAAACAATATTGAATTAAGTACCTTGAGATCATCATAGGAATAATCGCTGCTACATGAAAACAAATCATGCCCAGAGTCCCCACATCTTAAACAAAATTTGGAACTCTCATCCTTTATTGCATATTTCTCCGGACAATCATTGGCAAGGTGACCTCTTCCAGAGCAGACAGAGCAATCAATTACCTGTAAAATATATATATATATATATAAAACTGCATTCGACACCAAATATCTGTGAAGTATACTGTATATCACAGCAGCAACCTTTTGGCCAACAAATTACCAAACAATCCAGTTTTACTTGGGAAGTTTTATAAGAGAGAAACAATGTGAAGTGATTACATCTGTCAAACTGTACCACACACACTGCCAGTTGATGTATGTTTCATTCATGTGGCATGGGATGGCTGAATAGATACAATGAAGTTCTTGAGTGAACTAGGAATCAATTGATTTGGTATAAATAGCGTGTTTACTAGGACGCTCTTTATATGACAACTAAATATCCAACTACTCTGTACACTTAAATAAAAGAAACAGAAAACCAAAAAGAAACAATCTTCTAGTCAAAAAGTGCAGATGATAAGTCAAGTCCCGACAACACAAGTCAAAAAACTCTGATAACATAGAATAATTTTGCAAATTAAAATAGTATAAAACCTGTTTGCAATGTGTCGCATTGTGATTGAGACCCCCACAAATAAAGCAGGGTTTCTTCTTCTTTTGCATCCTATGAGTAACAGCTGTAGCCATCACCCTACTGCTTTCAGGGTGATTAAAATATCTCGGGCGACACTGTACAATAATTGATATTGAAAAATGGAAGAATTAAGCACGCTTGTCATAATTAATAACTTCCTAAATTTGTACTTTCAACCCATTATATCTCTACTCACAAGAAGCTTTCTTGGCACAATCTCATCCATGCTTTTGACTGGTTTTGGTAGATAAGGTATAATTTCTCTGCTTGAGTCTGCCTGCTTGTCTTCCTCCACAGCATTAACCTGTGGCGAAAGAATGCAAGAGTGTTCATTTGACAAATAATAAGCTCAATTGCTTCAAATATTTGAACAGTATGGCAACATAGGACACAAAGGAAGGTAGAAACAATCAAACAAAAACATCAATCAACTTACAGTATCCTCTTGTGAGTTTGATAAATAGAGATCGGCAATCACAAAAGAACTTGGATTGTCATCAACCTTGAATGCTTTAGTAGTTTCAATAGCTTTACAAGTGTTTGTATGTGTTTCTTCCTTTGCAACATCAGCCTACAGAGATGCAAAAACAGAATCGGTAATAGTAATTTGCACCATGCTCAATTTTCTCAAAATATCTGAACAAAAACATTTGATAAACAATCCAAAGGAATTTGTGCCTGCAAATAAAAATAATATAAAAGGAAGCTCTCTCTCTCTCTCTCAAAGGAATTTGTACCTGAAAATAAAAATAATATAAAAAGAAGCTCTCTCTCTCTCTGTCTCTCTCTCTGTTAACCAGAAAAGGAGAAATCAATTTTGTTATCTAACGAATAGGCAATTGGAAACGCCCAATTTATCAATACCATACTTGGTAACCACCTTTTAATGACACATGGGCCAAATCTACTCCTTAGAATGAAGGGTACTCTTTTAGATTAAGCATTCTAGTAAAACACCCAGTTATGCTTTTTCTCTATCTCTGAACTCGATCTTTCTTCTTGGATCTCAAGAAGACCTGCTAAGTCCAAATGGTCACCCAACCCCAATCAATTTATGAGTGGGTTGCAGAGGCTAAGCCAGCAATGACCATTCCACAAACTGAAAATAACTTGAAAAGGATTCCCACCCCCTCCTCCTGATGCCCTTCCACAAACCCAACTATAGTTGCACTTCACCACCCTCCAATATGTCTCACTTTTACAAGCAATCCTCTACAACCATTTGCCCAGTAATGAAGATAACAGGCAAAGCTTGGTTGAAGATAGTCAGCTTTTGAACACCCAAGCCCCTTGTCTCATCGGTCTGCAAACCTTATCCCTGTCCACCAAATGGTACTTGAACACCTCCATGACCCATTCCCATAGGAAGTCCAGCTGCAACTTCTCCACCTCTTAACAACCGAGGCCGGAATACTGAATAAGGACATAAAATGTGGAAAGACTAGAGAAGGTACTCCTAATCAAAGTCAACATGGCACTTTTGGATAGATTCTACCTCTTCTACCCTGCCAACAATCTCTGAAACCTCTCTGCCATTAAAAACCGATCCCAAAGGTCTGTGAAGCAAAGTCCCACATCGCCTTTATACTAAAGCAATATTAAGCATATAAGCATGAGGGCACCCTCAACTTAATAGCTAACTTTTGGGTGAGTTCTACCCAAGACCATGTAACAAGGGGGTCCCAAATAAGGACAAGGAAGATATTCAACCTTTAAACCAAGAATAGTAGTCAGAGCTTCCATGTAAAGCCCCTCACCCTCCAAAACCGGAATAAGACTTGACTCTCCGATTAATTTTCAAACCTGACAGCCTGACACTGCCTCGAAACAGAGCAAAACACAATGGAGTAAACCCAGCTGAAGAGCTTCAACTCCACAGAAAATAATAGTAACATTAGGATAGAGGTGTGACACCACAAACAAGGAACCATCCTATTGACCAACCTTTATCCTTCAAGAAAGCCACTGAGAACCACCTTATACACCATCTTCCTCAAAATCTCCATGACCACAATAAACAGCGAAGGAGACAGAATTCCCTTGTCTCAGACTCCTCAATGGCTGAAAGAAACCACCTGGAGAGCCATTCACCAAGACCAAAAGTCTAAAAGAAGAAATGTAGAATCTCACCCAATTCCTCCATTTCTGCCCAAACACCATTCACTCCCTATAGTATAGCAAGAAGTCCCGTTTTACATGATCATACACCTTCTCAATAAACAATTTACAAATAAGCCTGGGCTGTTGACTCCTTGATCTAGAATCCTCCACGCCATTAGCCACTAAAACTGCGTCTAAAATCTGTTTGTCCCTCACAAAAGCGTTATGAGAGTCCGACACCACCAAAGGCAACACAAATTTAAGACAAGATGCAAGGACTTCAAGTAAAATTTTATACGCCACACCAAGCAAGTTGATAGGTCTGAAATCTCTAGCGTCTTCTGCAACTCCTTTGTTAGGGATCAAGGCAATGAATGAGCATTCTTCTTCTCTTTTTCCTTCTTTGAATTTTGGGCTCTATACTTGCATTCAAACACTCTATAATTCCCTTTTTTAGTTACTTATCAAGAATTCCTTTCCTTCCTTCTATGTGGCAAAAGGTCACACGATTAGAGACAAACATACCAATTGGACCAAATTGATATTCCATCAATCAAATCAAAATAGATAATAGAGATAACAAACTCAGTTACCTTGGCATGTCATATCTCTCTGCATTAAATGATTCGAGTTTTTTCTTTATTTTTTACTTTTTTATGTTTTCTCCATTTATGAGAAATACTATTTAAAATCATCGAGCAATAAATTTTAGTGATAAAGAGCCTAAAGATACCAAGGCCCCATTTGGAAACTTTTCTTTTTGGTTAAAATAGGCAAAAAAAACCACTACAAAAAGTGTCCGGATCCTCTAGAGTGAATCCCTCTGGAGTGCACGTTTTGCCGGAGAGCCGCCGGAGCTATCCTCCTCCTTCTTCTTCTTCCCTCAAAATGCTGGGTTCATGATCTGGGTTTTCAAAACTAGGGTTAGGGTTTTGGAAAAAGAAGAAGAGAAGAGAAGGAGGAGGAGAGAAGGGGGTGGAGGGAGAAGGAAAGGAGGAAGAGAAAGAGAGGTGGAGAGGGGCAAGATTCCGGCAGCTCTCTGGCGAAATGTCTGTCTGTCTTCTCTCTCTCTCTCTTTTTTTTCCTTTTTTTTTTTTTTAACATTAACCAAAACGACGTCATTTTGGTTCACTCCACAAGCACTCTGGTGGGATTCACTCTAGAGGATCCGGACGCCTAAAAAACCAAAGTCAAAACATCTCCGTAATTCACAGTTTTTTATACAACTAAAAAAAGTCATGCCCAAACACATTAAATTTTTTTCACCTCATAAAATAGCCAAAAAATCACTAAAAAAGCCAA
The DNA here is from genome assembly GCA_036172215.1 of Camellia granthamiana. Classification (NCBI taxonomy): domain Eukaryota; kingdom Viridiplantae; phylum Streptophyta; class Magnoliopsida; order Ericales; family Theaceae; genus Camellia; species Camellia granthamiana. The sequence goes on from CM069914.1 coordinate 45,816,662, forward strand.
TTCCTAAACGAGGCCCAAAATAGGGGAAGCCTAATATTATTAAACATATAGATAGCTAGACTATATTCTATTACATTAAGAACATACATTCTTTGCTCAATAATATGTTTCAAACTTTTAATTCCAGCAAACATTTTTTTTTTTTTTTTTTGATATGAGAAATTCTGCCAGCAAAATTATCATAGGTAAGATGATACAAAACAACTGATGGAATAAAGAAAATATAATATGAAAAGAAACATGTGCATCAGGAGTATTTTCCCTCTGGTAGATAATAAAAAGTTAGAATAGATACACTGTATAATAACTAAAAACCATTCACACACACATATACTAAATAGAAGAAAGAAAAATAAATAAATAAAAATTGACACTACAGAATAGCCAGTAATTTCAGTTTTTTTCTTCTTTTTTTTTTTCCCCCTCAAATAATTCAACAAAGAACATGGAAAAAACTTTAAAACCTCGATTTTAAAGCTAAGAAACATTGGGATTAAAATCACAATGGGTAATATGGACCTAAAACAGTGAAATTATAAGCAAATCTAAACAAAAGCAATTTTAGAAAAATAATAATTGAAAATTAGAAAAATAAACATGAAAACTTTTCCTTTGTTTTATTAAAATTTTAGTGCTGAAACAAGTAGTGAAACAAATCAAGTGTACATTTATTTTATTATATACCTAAATATATATGACATACACATAGGAGAGAAGGAAGCACCAATAGATTTGTTCATGATCTCGTCATATTCTTTTCCCTAAACATTCCTTTATATCCCCTAATCAATTATTTTTCAGTTACCTTTCATGTGAACTAGATGTGAGCACCATGTGCATGTTCCTCCCCTCATAGTATTTCTTATCATCTACTTAGTTCCAATTTGATCTCTTGTGCCGATCATATTTAGAAATAAATACTTTTCTTCTCTTTTTGTATATTGGCACATTAAAACGATTTAAGAAGAGAAACTAAAATTGTTCCGTAACAAAACAGTTATGAAACAAACCTGCGTATTTGCTTAACATAATAGATTCCTCTCATATTGCCAAGTTGAAACTATATAAAGAAGAGAAACACAAATAGGTTTTTGGTTATAATACAACATAATAGATGTATGAATATGACATACCATATTATTTGGCACTTTGAACTCGATTTTTCTCTTCTTATTCTTCTTCTTCTTCTTCGTTCCATTATTTCTCTGAGTGGCCTCAAAGGCCAACAATGCAGCAAGGTTTGGGAAATCAGTTAAATCCATGAGCATTTTGTACTCATCTGCTTTTGATACATGTGCATTACTCACTTTGTGATCTGCAGATTGAACACCAGCATTATCACCTTGTAAGTTTCTAAATAATTCTATATATTCAACTTGTGCTAATACAAAGATTACAACCAATATATATAGCAATCCTAACCCTAATTTGAAATAAGAAATACAATCAATCTAAAATACATTTCCATAAGTAACATAATATTCTCACACCCCCGCTTAAACTCAAGGTGTTGTAGCAGAAAACACTAAGAGTTGGCCAAGAAGAAATAGAAAACGAGCAGTGGTGTGAGTCTTTGTATTGGTTGTAATCTTTGTATTAGCACAAGTTGAATATCGGTGTGCAGCCGGATCAAAGTCGTCAGAAGCAGAGGCATCAGCAGCAGGGGTATAGACAACTGGTGGAGGAGGAGCCTTGTGACGAGAATAAACTAACAACGGAGGAGCACAAGAAACTAAAGGAGGAGAAGCGGCCAGAGGTGAAACACGAGGAGAAGATGAAACAAGCTCAGGAGGAACTGTGGAGATGTACTCATCAGACGGTATCTCAGAAGGAAATGGGAATGTGAACCAAATCCTCTTTGAAAACTGGAGCAGTGACAGGAGGAAGCTGAAAGTACGGCAGACATTCGAGAAAAGAAACATGACGAGAGACATAAAGATGACAGGAAATAAGATCGTAACACTGATAGCCTTTCTGAGTAAAATTATAACCCAAAAAGACACATAGGACAGACCGGGCACTAAGTTTGGTTTGATCTTTACGGGGAAGAATGACAAAACAAGTAGACCCAAACACACGAAGGAAGGAGTAATTGGGAAGTTGAGAGAACAAAACCTCATAAGGAGACCGACCAAAAAGAAGGAGAGTAGGCATACAGTTGAGAAGAAAAGCAGTAGTAAGAATTGTTTCTCCCCAAAACAAAGCTGGGACTGAGACAGAGAGAAGAAGAGACCTAGCTATCTCAAAGAGATGACGGTGTTTATGCTCAACTCAACCATTTTGGACAGGTGTATTAGTATAAGAAGTTTGGTGAATGGTACCCAAATTGGCCAAATACCCACAGAACTCATTTTTAAAATATTCCCCACCCAAGTCAAACTGTGACACTTAATTGTAGACCCAAACTGAGTAGTGATCATAGACTGAAAGATACGATGTATCTGATAGAAGTTGGACTTATGAGTCATAAGATAAACCGAAGTGTAACGAGTGTAGTTATCAACAAATGACACATAGTATGCAGAACTCCCTTTGGTGAGAATAGGAGAAGGGCCCCACATATCAATATGAACTAAAGAAAACGGTATATCAGATATGGAAGTACTTTTACAAAAGAGTAATGCTGTCATTTTGGCAAGTTTACTGATGTAGTAGAATAAATAGATTAGGTGTACGTTAAATAGCCTATTAGTTGTAATCTATAAATAAGAGATGTAATATCCATTTGTACTTAGTTTTTGAAATAAAGAATATACATTGAGATTTGAGATTAGAGTAGAGCTTGGTTTCTCTCTCTAACCCTTAGGGGTTTTACCCCTAATTCGGGCATTTGTCTTCTCTCTCTCTATTTGATTCTTGATTTGAATTTGGAGTTCATCATTTGGTATCAAAGCTTTAGGATTTGGATCTTATTCTTCTACTATTCTTCTAATTTTCGAGTTGCATCATCACCTAGAAACTAACCTGGTTCAATCTTTGTCACAACACACAGTTGAAGCACCTGGGTTCAGGCGATTTGAGATCGCAGCCCGCTAGACAGCCACAGTCTGATTTACATATATGTTTGGAGCCTTCATTCGAGTTCAACCCCTGCTCGAATCTGTCTAATTTACATATCTGTTCGGAGCCTTCATTCGAGTTCAAACCCCTGATCGAATCTATCAGAAAACCAGGGGATTACCATCGCGATCTGATCTCTCTTCTAAAGTTTAAGTCACGATCTGAAGAGCATACGAATCTGACTAGATTTTCATAGACTCCACTGGACAAAGGAGGGACTCTGTTCGTTGGTTCTGATTCGCATTTGGTTTGCAATACCTGGGCTTTCTTCAAGATCCCTATTCGAGAGTTTTGGGTCTGCAAAGTCGAATTCCATTTTCAGAAGTGAAGAATACATTGTAATTCGAAACTGAAGAACACATCGCAACTTGGTTTCACAAACTTTAATTAAATCACCCAAGCCAAGGTTCAAGATTGACCATTTTCAACGTAATCTGAGTCTTGTTCTAGCATCAATCTGAGTCTCGATTTGTGATTTGAGTTTGCGACACAAAGAATCCAAATCTAGATCCATTTTGGATCGCCTATGAAGCCTACTCAAGTTCCACCCAATCGATCCAAGAAACTTTTCAAGATCCAACTTGATTCCGAAGGCTCTAATTGAGACCCAAACATGAATGGACTCCCTAGTTAAGATCTGAAATTTGCAAACAGCGATTCCGATTTGAGACCTCATGCGACTTCGATGTTCTGAGTTGTGTGACTTCAAATTCTTTGAAGTTTATCGTTAGGACTCTTTCATATCTCTTTAGGAAGTTGTTTCAAGTTGAGTAAGTTGTTTCTTGTGTGCTCAATTCACATGTTGTGCCAAGGGAGGAAAGAAAGAATGCGTTCAGTGTCGAATTCCGACTCATGCTCAGTTGTTCTCATATGATGCATCGTCCGTCCTCTTAATGTGTCACTGTTTCTCAAGCTTGCTTTGGAAGATGTCATTTGCCAGCCTATTGGGCTCATTGAGACGGAATGAGTACTACTCTTCTGCACAAGTATGCCAAGTATGCAAATTAGAGGTGAACAGGTTTGAAAGTGGGGGTCTGTCCAAGTTTTAGCGAGAGAGTATGGATATATGGACACACTTATGGTCGTTGAGCCAAGGATGCAAGGATGAAGTTCGATGTATTTGCAAACAACTAAGTTGTGCAAATCATATTTGTTCTAGGGCAAGGAAACACAGCATCTATTCCTCTCCAACAGGTCCATGACTGGTGTTACATTGAGTTTACTTAGTTACTACTTACACTTGAGGACAAGTTTCTTAAAGAGGGAGAGTATGATGTAGTAGAATAAATAGATTAGGTGTATATTAAATAGCCTATTAGTTGTAGTCTATAAATAAGAGATGTAATACCTGTTAGAATAGTTATTTTAGTTATTTTTGTTCTCTTGTTAATATTTACTTAAGTTGAGGATACGATGGTCATATTGCTCCTTTAGGGTTTTTATATATATTTGAGTGATGTAAAGTTGAGACAGATAATTGTTTTTCAATATATACAAAAGTTCTCTCTCTTCTTCTTCTTCTTCCTAACTTTCAACCCTAATTTCTCCATTTTACATTCTAACTTGGTATCAGAGTAATCTCTTCTTCATTAGAAAGGTTTCTACAGATTCTAACGATCGATCTGAGGTGACCGAGACGTGCTGATGTCATCAGCCGTACGATGACGTCAGCATGACATAAGCACTGTACGGATGGGTGCTTCACCCCTAGACTCGAAATTGCCTCCTGAGATTTATGGTGATTTTTGTGGAATTTTTTGATCATCCCTGATGTGAGTATTCGATTTTTGAAAGTATTTCGTGTTTTTGGGACTGTTTTTTTGAATCTGCCTTTGGGACTATTTTTTTCTGGTTTTTCTTGCTGGGCTCACTTCCCTAGGAGTCGAAAATCATCCCTCTAAGGGTCCTTGATCTTAATTTGTCGTTTTACTACTGCTGGGTTGATATTCTGTTCGATTATTGGCTGTTTCTGGTCCAGTAACCTTGTTTTCTTCGGTTCTACCTATTGAAGGTTCCTATATAAGGGCTGAAACCCATCTAGCAAGGGATATTTGTCCTCTCTTTATTGATTGCTACAGTTGAGTTGATGTGTTGGTCTCATTTGGGTCCAAACTTGGTTGGCAGACCTGTATTCTCCTCTATTTTGCCTGTTTTTTGTGTGGTTTTTTTGGTTGTTGAGCTAGTTCTGTGTTTATATTGGTGATTGTTGGTGTGGGTATTGGCTGTTTGCAAGTCGTTTGCCCTTTCGTGCTCGTGTTGAGAATTTTGTGTGGTTGATCATTATGGTTGAGATTGAGGCTAAGGCTATAACTATGGGTAAGGATGATGACCTGCCTAAATCTATCACTACAAAGAAATTGAATGGTGCTAATTATTTGGCTTGGGCCCATGCTGTTAAGATTTTCTTACGAGATAAGAAGAAATCCCGCTATATTAGTGAACTCCCTCCTCCTACTAATGATAAAAATTATGATGATTGGTGTTGTGAGGATTCCTGTGTGATGGGTTGGATTTGGCATAGTCTGGAACCACAGGTTGCTACTACCGTGAAATTTTGTGATACCTCTAAGGCCATTTGGGACTCCCTTGCTGAGTCCTTTTCAAATCAAAGTAATGTCTCTCGGGTCTACGAGTTATATGAACAGATTTTTGCTATGCGTCAATCTGGCCGGTCTCTCCCTGATTATTATAGTAGTCTCAAGACTTTGTGGAATCAGTTACTGCAGCATCGACCTTTCACTACTGATGTGACCAAGCAGAAACAACATTGGGAGGAGTTTATGATGGCTTCTTTACTTTTTGGCTTAGATCCTGAGTTGCGAGGGTTCAAAGATCAGATTCTTGCCAGTGACACTCTACCTTCAGCTGCCAATGCCTATTCTAGACTGTTACGTTCTTCATTGGGACAAGCACAATCCACTACTGGGTCCTCTTCTTTATCATCTTCTGCATTGGTTTCTAGTAGTGGTGATCATGGGTCTACTCGCGGGAGTTTTCATAGTTCTTCTGGTTCCCGAAGCTCTTCTTCTGGTTCACGGGGCTCTCGTGGAGGTGGTTCTCGTAGTGGTGGCTCACGTGGTGGTTTCCGTGGTAGAAGTAGTAGTGGACCTGGTTCTCGTACACGTGGAGATCGCAAGTGTACTCATTGTGGTTCCCAAGGTCATACTGAACCTTGGTGTTGTTGGCAGAAGCATGGCAGACCTGATCATGTCCATCAGGTTATGGATGTCCCATCCTCACAGTCTTCCTTGTTGTCCATTGGCTCGGATGCTTCTCCTGTTACTTCGTATGAGACACTCACTACTCAAATTAGTGAGCTTACTGCCCTTGTCGAGTCTCTCCGGCCTAATCTACCTTCATCCTCTACTGCTACCATGGCTAGTTCAGGTAATATTGCATGTGTGGCTAAGTCCTCTCAGCCTTGGCTCCTAGACTCTAGTGCTAGTTCTCATGTCTCTGGTAATTCCTCTCTTTTTGATACTCTTAGACCTGTTGATCATACCATTATACTTGCTGATGGATCTTCTCGGCCTGTCTGTGGTCAAGGTCCTCTTCATCCCACTCCATCCATGTCCTTACCTTCTGGTCTTTATGTTCCTAACTTTCGATTTAATTTGCTTTCTGTTAGCCAATTGACTCAAGCTCTCCATTGTTCGATAACCTTTTCTCCTACTTCATGTGTTTTGCAAGGCCTCCAGACCAAGAGGATGATTGGTTCGGGACATGAGAAGGATGGCTTATACTTTTTGGACGCTGAGACTTCTTCTCCTCCTCCATCTGCTGTGTTGAGCGCTAGTGTATCACCTCTTCAGTGGCATTTTCGCTTGGGTCATCCCTCCTTGGCCAAGCTCAAGTTAGCTGTTCCGGGTTTGAGTCATGTTTCTCAGATTGAGTGTGAAGCCTGTCAATTTAGGAAGCATCATCGTAGTTCCTTTCCTCGTCATAGTGTTAGTCGTGTGTCTGAGTCTTTTGCTCTTGTCCATACAGATATTTGGGGTCCTTCTAGAACTCCCACTGTTAATGGGTTCTTTTATTTTGTTATTTTTGTGGATGATTACTCTCGGATGACTTGGTTGTTTTTAATGAAACAAAGATCTGATTTGTCTTCTATCATCTCTAAGTTTTATAATGAAATCTTTACTCAATTTGACAAACATATTAAGATATTTCGGTCTGATAATGCCTTAGAATATGTGCAATCTATTGTAACTACCTTTTGTGATGCTCATGGTATTATTCATCAAACTAGTTGTTCTCATACATCCCTACAAAATGGTGTTGCAGAGCGGAAACACCGCCATTTGCTAGATGTTGCTCGCACCCTGATGTTTAATATGCGTGTTCCCAAACAGTTTTGGGGCGATGCCGTTCTCACTGCTTGTTTGCTTATCAATCGCATGCCCTCTAGTGTTGTACACACATCTCCCTATTCTCTGTTATATCCCACCACATCTCCTTTTCCCTTGCCTCCTCGCATCTTTGGGTGTGTGGCCTTTGTCCATGTTCTTGACCCTGGGTTGGATAAGTTATCTCCTCGTGCACGCAAGTGTGTGTTCTTAGGTTATTCTCGCACTCAAAAAGGGTACCGGTGTTATCATCCCGAGTCTCGTCGCTGCTTTGTCAGTGCTGATGTAACTTTTTTTGAGTCTACTCCGTTTTTTTCTTCCTCTAGGCAACAGTTATCTACTGATCTTCTCTCTTCTCGTGAGGGGGAGCCAGCCTCTCTCACTCCTACTCTTCCCTCTTATGCTCCTTCCACATCCACTCCTCTATCCTCTCCATCTCCTCTCACTTCTACCCCTCCTTTGCAGGTTTATCAACGGTCTCAAGATTGTCGCCTTGTGTCTTATGGCCCGACCAGTTCATCTCCTTCGTCTGAGGCCCCTGTTCCACCTGCTGCTCTACCATCTGATGACCTTCCTATTGCACTCCGCAAAGGTAAACGCACTTGCACTCAACATCCTATTGCTCATTTTGTTTCTTATGATCGCCTCTCTCCTAGTCTTCACTCTTTTGCTTGTAGCTTGTCTCGTATTTCCATTCCTCGCACCTATCTGGAGGCTATGTCCATCTCTAGTTGGAAGTCTGCCATGGATGAGGAAATGCATGCTCTTCATCAAAATCAGACCTGGGACCTTACCCCTCTGCCATCTGGCAAATCTATTGTGGGCTGTCGTTGGATTTATGTTAAGTATCTTCCTGATAGAACTGTTGAGCGACTTAAGGCTCGCCTGGTAGCTAAAGGCTACACCCAAACCTATGGTGTTGATTACTTGGAGACCTTTTCTCCTGTGGCCCGTCTTAACTCTGTTCGGATTCTTCTCTCTGTTACAGTTAATCAGTCTTGGCCTTTATATCAACTGGATATCAAGAATGCTTTTCTCCATGGTGATCTCCACGAGGAGGTCTATATGGATCAGCCCCCTGGCTATGTTGTTCCCGGCCAAGAGCATCTTGTTTGTCGATTGAGGAAGGCCTTATATGGTCTTAAGCAGTCCCCTCGTGCCTGGTTTGATCGTTTCAGTGCTGTTGTGCTTGCCTATGGCTTTCACCGTTCCACTTTTGATCACTCTGTTTTTGTTCGCCACTCGTCTACTGGGAGTATTGTTCTTATTGTCTATGTGGATGACATCATCATTTCAGGGAGTGACTCCAATGGTATTGCTGATTTGAAGCAGTATTTGGGACAACAATTTCACACCAAAGACTTGGGCCATCTTCGGTATTTTCTTGGGATTGAAGTTGCCCGCTCTTCTCAGGGCTTGTTTCTTTCTCAACAGAAATATGTTCTTGATCTTCTTACTGAGACTGGTCTCTTAGGCGCTTACCCCAGTGATACACCCATGGATTCTAGTATCAAGCTTGATGGTGACACTGGCGACTTCTTTCCTGATATTGGTCGTTATCGTCGGTTGGTTGGCAAGTTAATATATCTCACTGTCACTCGTCCAGATATTACCTATACCGTGGGTGTGGTCAGTCAGTTTATGCATGCTCCCCGCTAACCCCATTTTGTGGCTGTGTGTCGTATCTTGCAATACTTACAGCGTGCTCCAGGTCGGGGGTTGCTCTATCGCCCATCTTCCTCTTTGTCTATCACTAGCTTCAGTGATGCTGATTGGGTTGGTAATAAGACTGACCGCCGTTCCACCTCAGGCTATTGTACTTTTGTTGGTGGTAATCTTGTCACTTGGCGTAGCAAGAAACAGCCTGTTGTTGCTCGTTCTAGTGCCGAGGCTGAATATCGTGCCATGGCTCATACTGCTTCTGAGATGCTCTGGGTTCAGTCTCTTCTTTAAGATTTTGGCTTTTCTGTTTCCACTCCTATGAGCATGTTTTGTGACAATCAGGCTGCTATCTTCATTGCCAATAATCCTGTGTTTCATGAACGCACCAAACATATCGAAGTTGATTGCCATTTTATTCGTGATCTCTTACTCCGCAAGCAACTGGTGACTCCTTATGTTCGTTCTGAGGATCAATTGGGTGATATTCTCACCAAACCTTTGGCTCGGCCTTCGTTTCTTCGTTTATCTGCCAAGCTGGGCATGTTCGATCTCTATGCTTCAGCTTGAGGGAGAGTGTTAGAATAGTTATTTTTGTTCTCTTGTTAATATTTACTTAAGTTGAGGGTACGATGGTCATATTGCTCCTTTAGGGTTTTTATATATATCTGAGTGATGTAAAGTTGAGACAAATAATTGTTTTTCAATATATACAAAAGTTCTCTCTCTTCTTCTTCTTCCTCCTAACTTTCAACCCTAATTTCTCCATTTTACATTCTAACTATACCCATTTGTACTTAGTTTTTGAAATAAAGAATATACATTGAGATTTGAGATTAGAGGAGAGCTTGGTTTTTCTCTCTAACCCTTAGGGGTTTTACCCCTAATTGGGACATTTGTCTTCTCTCTCTCTATTTGATTCTTGCTTTGAATTTGGAGTTCATCATTTACACCCCCGACACTCAGTAAGTTCACTAGGAGAAACTTTATTCAATATATCAAACTAACCTAAAGACCGTAAGCAGCCAGCAGACAAATGCCCTAATCTAGAATGCCACAAGTAGAAAAGACTAGACAGAGAATCTAACTGAAAAGAGGAAAAGGCAGTCGGAGAGGGTGTCATAGGCAGATGGAGGCTCTCCACCACATAGAGGTCTCCAACTCTACGGCCAGTCCCAATCTACTATTTGGACATCCGATCCTGCTTAGAATAGATAGAAGAAGAGAAGACAACATCAAAATCGGAGGAATTAAGCTGACTGATAGATAATAAACTGACAGATAACTGAGGAACATAAAGGACAAATGGAATAAAGACAAAAGACATAGCAGATGGTAAGACAGACCCAATAGATGTAACAGACATACCAGACCCATTAATAGCATTAATAGTAATAGGAAAGGGAGGGGAAGTACAATTTTGAAGTAAGAAGAGATAGGGAGTCATATGATGAGATGCACCCGAGTTAAAAATCTAGACAGACGAAGAGATACCTGAAGAAGTTCCAAACAAACCTGAATGAAGAGAGAAAACAATGGAGGCAGACGGGGAAGGCTGGGAGATAGACAGTGTATGCTGAAGCTGATTAATCTAAGCTCTCAAGGAAGCCAAGTCAGGATCAATAACCAAAGCAGATGCAGTAGAACTGGCAGGAGGCTGAAAAATATTCGAAGAAGGGGCGCAGAACTGGATCGAAAACTGCTGAGAAGACAAGGCAGACAAATATCCCTTCTTAAGACAATGATACTTCCAATGACCTCTCTGATGGCAGAAGGCACACTCATTAAAAGCCAAAGACATCGTAATAACCAGAAAGCTGAGGTCTAATTGTAATAAAGCAAAATAGCCAAACTAGAGATCAAAGGCTAATAACTAGAACATTGCGGGGTTCAAAATGTAATAAACCCAAAATAGACCACAATAACCAAGCCAGGGGTCAGAGTATACTAAACAGGAAACTGAGGGGCTTCTAGTGTAATAAACCAGAGTGAGAGATCGATGGACGGAGACGAGATACTCGTCGCAATAGCGATCAGACCAAGACTAGAATATTGCAACTTCAGACCACCACTCAGAGGACCTTCGCTACTTCAAACCAGAGAATATATGAACCAAAGATGTCGCGAGTATGAACCAAATGGGTTGTGAACTCAGATGAGTTGTACAAGCCAGACAAATCAGAGGATCGAAGCAGATGACCCAATGATGAATCAGACGCACAACGATGACTTTTGTAAACCAGAGGGACTAAGTTCGCGAACCAGAAGTACCAGGACGGAGTCGCAACGAAGCAGGGCGCTGAAACTGATCACGAGTTGCTGATGATGACTGAAGATGATCGCGACCCACGAACCAAAGAGACCCATGAACCCTAAGTCGCGACTGTGAAGAAGACCAGAGAACAAAGAGGCCTTCGCAACTTCGGAGAAGCCCAGAGAAGACTTCGAACAACAGGCGTGAACGCTGAGGAAGGACTTCGAATGATCAAGGCCAGACCTAGGGTTTCGGATGTGGCTCTGATACCATGTAAGTTGCTGAATAATTTTGTATATTTAACTTGTGCTAATATAAAGATTACAACCAATATATATAGCAATCTTAACCCTAATCTGAAATAGGAAATACAATCAATCTAATATTCACAATCAATCTAAAATACATTTCCATAAGTAACATAATATTCTCACACACCTTTCACCTCTTCTTCGTTGTTGTTGTTGTTTTGCTTCTTCCCCTCTCTCAGTTCTGTTGTGTCCTCGTGATTTATTTCATAGCTCTGACCATTTTTAATGCCCCTATTCTCATTACTGTCTGGTAGAGTCACAAGTTCTTGAAGATTTGGTGCCTTAGTTGTCGCCACTTGCTCAGGTTTTTGATGGTGTTGCTCCTATCAAAACATTCATTAAATTAACCATGAGATCCATACTAGGCCCAAGCACCACATATATAAGTATACAATTATATGCATCTTTTATGAATAGAAGAAGTATGGATTAGGTAAATCCTATTTAATAAGAATTTTCTTCTTTGTATTTAATATCAACCTAATGGGAGCAATGATCTTCTTGTCCCCATTTGATGACTGTCATCTTTGTTTGCTGATTAATGAATGGAAGCAAGATCATTAGGTACTCAAAATGAAGGCCTCAACATCAAATGAAATGTAAAGATCTAACAATTGGTTTTATATAACTTGAACCATGAAGAAGTTATCTTGTCAATAACAATCAAGCATGAAGAGACCCCCAAGATAGCAAATCATGTGGAAAATCACGTCCACAAAATCAGCTACAATCACCAAATCATGGAAAACCATAACAAATACGAGTCATTGTACAAATAAACCTAGAGCCAGAATAGAATTCAAGAGATATTGATGCAGGATAAGTGAAGGGATTACCCTCCTACAAGTAGTGAACCCAAAACTAATATATTATGGTAGAAAACAAGCTCATTCTTTTTCTTCATATTTTTTTTCCTTCTATATAATCCCAACCATAAAGTGGACACAACTTTCAAATCAGCTAAGGAGAGTTGAGCATAAAGGAACAATAAATACTATATTGGAGTTAAAATGGAAAAACTGAACCAAATCTAAGCAAAAGTAGTTTGAGAAAACAAAATTCAAAAAATTGGAAAAGAATCATTATAACTTTAGTTTATTTCTAAGAAGAAACAAAATAATTTTTTGTCACAAACATCTGGAACATATCAATATTTTTTGGAGCCTTAGGCCCCGTTTGGGAACTTACATTTTTAGCCAAAAAGTCAAAAAATTACTAAATTAGCCAAAAAGCCAACAACCCATACTAAAAAGTCAAAGATTCTCTTTTCTCTCTACTTTTTGCACATCTTTTCGTAATTAGCCAAAAAGTCATCCCAAACATACAAGTTTTCCCAAACATACAAGTTTTTTTTACCTACCTTTTTAGCCAAATAGCCAAAAAGCTACTAAATTAGCCTGTTCCCAAACGAGGCCTTAATTCCTGTTAGTAATAAACTTAAAGCAAATCAACAAATGAATACTTTTTATTATATCAATTCAATCCACACAATCATATATATACATGTACATATACATACATCACATGTAGTCTAGTATAATACACCAGACCATGTGTAATGTTCCAGCCTATGTGTTCCTAATCTCGTTGTATTCTTTTCTTGGATGCACTCTATTATATCTCACTCAACTCTAGTACTAGTTATCTTTGGATATCAACTTTCTCTTATAATACCATCTCACATAAACTTAAAGGAAATTACTAAATTGTTTCCATTAGAGAGTACGTGTAACATTTGTTTAATTGTCAAGAAAGGAAAATAAAAATGGTTTTCCTTTATATTATGTGTGTTCACTTGTCAAAGGGAAGTGTGGACTTGAGCATAACTTTATTTTCCTCAAATCAACACAGAATTACTTTATCATTGAATTCTTAAAACTTAATTTTTCAACAAAGAAACTAATATTTTTCCAAGTTGAAACAATGCAAAGAAGCAAGACCAAGCACACAAATGGGTATTTGCACGACAAAACAGAATAGTTGTGTGACATACCTTATCATTTTGAGCTCTGATCTCGAGCTTTCTCTTCTTATTTTTCTTCTTCTTCTTTCTATTCTTCCTCCAGGTGGCCTCGAAGGCCAACATTGAAGCAAGGTTTGGGAAATTAGTCAAATCGGCAAGCATTTGGTACTCCTCCATTTTAGATATATGACCATTGCGCACTTTGTCATTAGCAATTCCAACACCAACATTATTTCTTCTCTCCTCTTCTTCTTTGCTGCTTTCTCGTATCCTTTCCGCCTCTATTGATTGCGTTGTTTCCTTGTTGTCCATTTTGCAGCTATCAATTTTTTTTGTAACTTCAAAATCACTATCGTCTGATAGAATCACAAGTTGTTGAAGATTTGCTCCCTCAGTAACTTGCATTTGCCCAGGTTTCTGATGGTGTTGTTCCTATCAAAGCATTCAATAAATTAACCATAACATCCACGCTAATCTCATTGTAGTCATTTCTCAAATGCACTCTGTTATTTCCCTTTCAATCTCTAGTACTAGTTATGTTTGGATGTCACAACAATTTAAAGAAAAAGACCAAATTATTTTCATTCTAGAAGTGCCTGTCAGACATATTTATTTAATTGACAAGAAAGAAGAAGTAGAAAGCAAAATAAAAATTGTTTTCCTTTATCTTATTTGCGTTCACTTGTTAAAGGAAGTGTGAATTCCATCATATCTTTAGTATCACTGTATCATTAAAATTTAGTTTTTCATCAAAGTAAACATCTGATAGAAAAGTGGATCTTATGATGTTCCCAAACAATATTTTCCCAAGTTGCAACAATGTACAGAAATGAGACCAAGCACAGAAATTGGTATTTGCACAACATAATAGAATAGTTGTACGACATACTGTATCATTTTGCACTCCGACCTCGATTTTTCTCTTCTTATTTTTCTTCTTCTTTCTATTCTTCCTCCGGGTGGCCTTAAAGGCCAACGTTGAAGAAAGGTTTGGGAAATTAGTCAAATCCGCAAGCATTTGGTACTCATCCACTTTAGATATATGCACATTGCTCACTTTTGGATTAACAATCCCGACACCAACATTATTGTTTTTCTCCTCTTCTTCTTGCCCACTTTCTCGCATCCTTTTCACCTCCATTGATCGCATTATTTCCTCGCCACCCATTTTGCAGCTCTGATTATTTTTCACAACATCCCCGTCACTATCGTCCGATAAAATCACAACTTCATGAAGCTTTGAGCCCTCAGTAACTTGCATTTGCCCAGGTTTTTTATGTTGCTCCTATCAAAGCATTCAATAAATTAGCCTTGAGCTCTTGCCAGAAAAATTCAAAACTCTCACCATAAAAATCATAACTTTACTTACAATGTGAAACAAGGAATATCAATTTTTGAGTTCACATACACGTACGTATATATATACATATGGGCATGATTGCTCGAGCTTATTGTTAGTTAAAAAAAAAGTAGAAACCAAAAGCATCCTTCTTTCAAATAAAATTAAGCTTTTTTCGAGCTATTTCTGTCTAATAAAATCAGAAGCTACCCTATTTAAATAATAAAAATATATTAAAAAAAAGGGCATAATTTAGTAGTAAAAGGAAGTGCATAGGTTTAGTTTACATATATACACAATGCGAGTATTTGATACCGTATGAATTTGGTCGATTTTTCGCTTCTTCTTCTTGGTTCGATTCTTCTTCCAGATCTGGTCGAAGGCCAACATTGCTGCGACATTTGGGAAAGCAGACAAATCGGAAAGCACTCGATGCTCATCAACCCTAGATACATGCCCTCCATCCATCTCTCTTCGATCCATTCAAACTGAGGAATTCAATCTGCTCTGCACACACTTCTCTCTGATCTCAATGATTCTTTAGATTCGATGCTCTGTCGCATAACTCTGTGTGCGTGTGTGTGTGAATGAGTGTGTGCTTTGCTTGCTTGATTTCATTTCATGTCCATTCGAATAAAGATAAGAACTAATTATTGAGTTTGTGATATTTATAACGTGATTAACGGGTGGGGTGAATGATAATGTGGTGATGCTGCATTAATGTACTAACACTAGTTATGATATTATTATTGATCGGTGGTGTTACATATATTAATTAGTGTACTAACTAGTGTATCAATATTAGTTATGACATTATTATTCACCCTACTCATTAATCACATTACAAATTTTAAAAATCTCTTAAATTATGTTACATTATCAATTGGTATACTAGTTAGTATATTAATTGATACATATAGCATTATTCATTATTGACCCTACTCATTAATCATATTAAAAATATCAAAAATCTCTTAAATTATATCACATCATTAATTAGTACACTAATTGATACATATAATATTATTCATAATAATATCATAATTAATATTTGTACATTAATTCAGCCTATTTTACAAAGTGAGTTAAAGTTTACTTTTTCAGCTTTTAATTCATTTTTTTTCCCATCAAAAAATATTAAAAAGTTTTAAAAAAAATAAAGAAGTTAATTTCTTTCTAAAATAGGCCTTTTAATCTTTTGCCTAATTCAGCAATTTTTTCTATGGAAACATTTTTATTACTGCAAATGGAGAGACTTATTTGTGAATATGTTTGAACTCAACGTAAAGACTCAAGTCAGCTAGCTTTTGCAAGCTAGCAAAAAGTTAATTTTTCGCTTTTTTTTAGTTAAAAAAATTAACTTTTTTATCTAAGTCATTATCTAAAAACACCACTGTTTAAATTCAATTTCTTTAAATTTTTATTATGTTTGAGTTAAGCTTAAATATATTAAGCCTGTGTTTGGGAAGGCAGTTTGAGGCTAAATTAGCCACATACAGACAAAAGTGGCTAATTTAACCACATGGAGACAAAAGCATGGCAAGGGCTTGGCAACAACCATTTCACAGATAAATTTACGAAACTACCCCCACATGAAAGAGGGGCTAATTTAGCCTCAGCGTCAGAAATATTCAAAGTAAAAAAAAAAAAACCTTTTTCCAAAAAACATCTTTTCTCAAAAAAAAACAAAGAAAGTTGAAAAAAAAATTAAAAACATTTTTTTTATTTTTTGTTAAAATATTTTATAAAAATAAATTCAAACCCTATTTTATAAAAATATTTTTAAAATATTTTAATTTTTTTGTTATGTATTTGGTTATGATTTGAGTATAAAGTTGTGAAAGTAGTATAGAGTTTCGAATTATGTGTTTAGTTATGAGTTTTAAAAATAATTTATTAATTTAGTTTTATTTTATGTGTTTGGTTACGATTTGAGTGTAGAGTTATTTTTAAATTTAAAATATTAACATTTTAAATTATTTAAATTTTTTGAATATTTAAATTATTTAAATTTTTTTGTTAAAATAATTTTTTGAATATTTAAATTATTTAAATTTTTACAATTTAAATTTTTTGAATATTTATTTTAAATTTTTGCTTATTAAATTATTTAGATTATTTACATTATTTAAATATTTAAAATAAAATCAAAATTAAAATTAAAAGTAAATTAAAATTAAATATTTAAAATTAAATTATTTAAAATACACAGGACAATAAAATAAAACCTCACTTTTTATTATTTCACATAAAATGAAAAAAAATAAAAAAACACATGAAAAAACCATTTGCAAAAAAAAAAAAAAAACTTAAAATACATAAATCATTTTAAAAAAAATATGCCTCCTTCAAAAATATTTAAAAAATTACAAAAACGTAAATTCAAAAAAAAAAAGAATGACAAAAATACGCCTCATTCAAAAAGATAAAAAAAGAAAAAAGAAAAAAAAGAAATTACCATTTGCCATGTAATGTACAAATAAATAAAACACATGAAACTCATTTTTGAAATATAAAAACAAATTAATGTGTACGAATTAAAAAATGACAAAAACGTAAATTAAAAAAAATAACGAGGAAAATAGGCCTCATTAAAAAATATTTTTAAAAAAAACATAAAAACATAAATTACCATTCGCGACGTAATTTAAAAATAAATAAAACACATGAAAACTCATTTTTGAAAAATAAAAAAAATTATTGTATACCAATAAAAATAAAAAAGATAAAAAAAATAGGCCAAATCCAAACCCAAAATAAGAAAATAAAAATTAAGCAAAATACGCCAAATCCAAACCCAAAATAAATTAAAAAATTAATTTTTTAAAGGAAAATACGCTAAATCCAAACCGGGAAAAAAAAAAAAATTCAAACAATTTCGGTCATGTACATGGCGCTGACGTGGAGGACCATTTGAGTGTGAGTTGCCATTAGAATCATGTGTCAATGGCAGTTTGGTAATTTATCATAAAGACATCTCACCAAAAAGTCAAAAAAGTCAAAAAGTCCTTTCCAAACCAGGCTTTTTAGCCCCAGGCTAAAATAGTCAAAAAAGTCAAAAAGCCAACCCACTTCCTAAACGGAGGCTAAAACTCAACCCCATTCGTTTCATATTTATTTAAATAATAAAATAAATATATTATTTATATATTAATATTAAATAATATAAATATAAATAATAATTAAATTTATTTGTATATAAATGATAGTTAATTATAGATAACATATTTATATAATAGTAGTAGATATTATTATTTTATTAAGATATTAACTTTTTTTTTTAGTATATTTATATATATTGTAAATGTAATTGTATAATCAAAGTTTTAATTCTAACTTTAGTCTCATACATAAGTATAAATTTATAATTTTTTTGACTCATTAAGATTTATAAATAGGCTCGAGCTCGAGTTAAACCTAAGTCAACTTAGGTCGAGCTCAATTCGTTAAATTTTTATTAAATTTAAATTTGTTAAAATCTTAATAAATAAGCCTAAATATACTAAAATTCGACTCGATTTAACTCGGCCGTTTACATAAAGAAGGTAAACTGCACATTTTACACATTTTGCTCATTGAGATTGTAATTTATAGCTTTCAATAGACTTCATAAAATTATAGGTATTTTGCCTTCTTTTATTTTCACTCTCTACGTGTAACTAGTGTTAGAAGTTAGGCAAAGTTTTATACTCGTCAAATTTAGGCCTCATTTGATACATGAGTATTTTAGTCTAAAAATTAAAAAATTACTAAAAAAATTAAAAAGTCTATTATTTATACCAAAAGTTAAAGATTTCATTTTCTCTCTACTTTTTGCACATCTTTTCGTAAAAAATCAAAAAGTCACTCTAAACATACTTTTACCTTATATTTTAGTCAAAAAACAAAAATGTTATTAAAATAATCTGTTTCCAAACGAAGCCTTATTTTCTAGCCTTCCAACGATCAGTTCTTCAAATATCAAGTATAACTGTATATCTTACTCTCTTTATTTAAGAATATGATCATGTAAAAAAATCATTTAAAAAAATGTATTTTTTTGTAAATGTTATTTCAGCAACCACGTTAACACTAAGTACACGTGTCATGTCATAAAAAAATAATTATATTTTGTATATATGTTTTATAGTAATTTTCTTTTGAAATTATTTAAGTTAATTTGATTGGTTAGCAAGTGTTGTTGGAGTACACACTAATGGAACTAGTTAGTAAAACAAAAAAAGTATTTATTTTTTTAGTACTTGTGAAAAAAAAAGGAGAAATTATCAGAAAGTTCTATATACCAAACGGTTACTCTTTATGGTCCTAAATTGAATCTTTTGGATTGAGAAGTCCTATTTTGCACGTTTGTTAGATGAGCAAGTCCCATTTCAAATTATGTGAGGTGTGACTGGACTGATTTACCCTTTTTTTTATTGGCATGTGCGTGTATAATGGGATTCAGTGCATATTTTGTGGGATACGTCAAACGTGACTCACTGTCGTATGGGAAACAAATACAGTGAGAAACCCACTTGGAGAGAGGTTATTCGATGTACATCGCAACCCAAAAATTGATTCGATCTAAAGAAACAGAGTGATGTAAATCGTTTAATTTCTCAGTCATTCGCAATCATCCTTCTAATTCTCTTAGCTTCTCCAATTTCAATCCCACTGTACATCGCAGCCCAGAATTGGATTCGATCTAATTCCAAATCAAATTCGGACCTCGAGGGGGTTGTGACTGAACCGTTGCTGGGTATGCCGGAGAAAGAGAAGACGACGACGGAGGCTGCGGTGGCGGTGGAGAGGAGAGCAACCAGCACTGCAGTGTTCATCCATGTTCAAAACATGAGACCCAAATTACCAAATGTGGGTCAGCAAACGTGGATCAGCCAAACAGCACTGCAGTGTTCATCCAAACAGCATTGCAGAAACGTGAATGTGAACAGCACTGCACTGCAGAAACGTGGGTCAGCAAACGTGGATCAGCCAAACAGCACTGCAGTGTTCATCCAAACAGCACTGCAGAAACGTAAATGTGAACAGCACTGCACTGCAGAAACGTGGGTCAGCAAACGTGGATCACGTCACATCGACCTTCTATTCGACGTGAACAGTGGGTACAAGATGATCGAGCATATCAACGTGAATCATTAACCAATGGGTTCTTGACGATGGGTTCTTGAACAATGGGTTCTTGACGATGGTCAGATCGAGCAGAATCGAGCCAAACAGCACTGCAGTGTTCAAGAACCGTGGATCAGCAAATTACCAAACGTGAATGTGAATAGCACTGCACTGCAGAAACGTGAATGTGAACAGCACTGCACTGCAGAAACATGGGTCAGCAAACGTGGATCACGTCACATCGACCTTCTGTTCGACGTGAACAGTGGGTACAAGATGATCGAGCATATCAACGTGAATCATTAGCCAATGGGTTCTTGACGGTGGGTTCTTGAACAATGGGTTCTTGACGATGTTCACGTCGAACATGAACAGTGGGTACAAGATGATCGTCAATCCGGCAGGTCGGTGTACCACGTCGGCATCGTCAGATCGACCCGAAAACAGAGTTCAAGACGATGATGAAGGAATCAGGCAAATTGACATAAACAATGGGTTCTTGACGATGGTCAAATCGACCTTATATTCTGCGTTAACCCAACAAATGCTAGGTTCACGTCGAAACGTCACAAATGGCAATCAAGGAAAAAATGGTCAAACTGTGGGGATGCCACGTTTCAAAATGTGAGGGGAAAAAAATGTCAAACTATCTATGTTCACCTCACAACCCACGTCTCATGATGTGAGTGTCACACACTCACTAAATTAAAAAATGTATTTAGTACTTTTTCAATCAACGTGACACACATTTGACAAACCCTCACACGGTTTACACTCAATGGCATTATAGTCATTCAATGTACATGAGGACTAAGTGGTGCATAAGAAAACATTTGGGACCATCCAGACCATAAGTTCAAAAAAGAGGATTTACCAGTCAATTCCCCTAAAAAAAAATTAATTCACTAAATACCAAAAATACAAATAAAATATAAAAATTCAGTACCTTTTCATATTCTTATATATTTGTTGATTTTTTTAAATATTTTTTTTACAAATATTTTACTTTTTAGGTACATATAGATTAGATGTATCTAAAAAGTAAAAAAATTGCTTAAAATATTTACAAATTTCACTAAAAATAAAAATAAAAAATGAGAAAAATAAAAAACTTAATTTTCAAAAAATAGAATTAAAAAAATTAGAACCAAATATTTAAGATTTGTAGATAGATTCTATTTGTGAAAATCCTTTCCAAAATGAAAATGACAACTTTAAATTAATTTTGTTTTTTCAGGACCATGCTAACGAATGACATTTCTATAAGCAGTTAGACAGAATATAACGTCAAAATAGTTAAAGTCTCATTATACTTTCGTTGGAAGAAATGGTTTTTTAGTGAATTTAATTAAATATTAAAGTGGGTCTCAACCATCTATTGTGTTGGGTCCAAGTGGATCTAGATACTTTGCAATGAGATCTTTACACCACAAATAGAATGTCAAAAAACCATTGAGAATTGAATGAGAAATTGCCTCATGAAGTTAGTTTCATGAAATAGTTAATGGGATTTGTAACTTCTACCTTTATTGCAGAGTTTAATAAAACATTAATGGGATTTGTAACTCCTGCATTAATAGGGTTTGTAACTCCTGCCTTTATTGCAGAGGTTAATGGTGCATTAGTGACCAGCCATAAAGGCTGGAGGCTTCTCCTCTCTCCCCTATACATGTATAAATTGAGACCCTCCTGTCAAGTCTCAAACACATAAATTGTTTCTTCCATTCTTTAGTCAGTTTGCTAGAAATTTCTACAGTGAGAGAGTGCTGCCACTGTTTTTGTTCGCTAAGCTAGACAGAGAGTGCTTCTGCTGTAGCTGGTTTTGACCGTCGTATCCTGGGAGATAGACGCCAGGATTCCTCAAGCACTCGACCCGTGAGGCGGCGAAATCTGTTTTAAGAAAACTGCTACCGTGCAGGCTTCGGTTTGGTTTCTTTACCATTTTATTGTTTTGTATATTTCTGTTGAAATTTAGCTGTAATTATCAACATATGTTCTTAGTATATAATTTTGATTTATTCATAAATCTATTTCTTTAATTTCACAATTTGAACAACAACTTTTTCCATATTCCTATCTTACCATCTTGCATTTAGTAAAATTAAAAATAGTTAAAGTCTCATTATACTTTTTCCATATTCCTATCTTAGCATCTTGCATTTAATAAAATTACTTACAAAAATAATGGGAATGGCACCCTTCCATATTTAATTTTATGGGTCTCATTCTTGGCCCACACCAATAATCGGTGTAATATAAATCATTCATCTCGTAGACTTAACAATAAAGATAAATTGTGTCAAAAATCAGTTTAATAGAACATCACTACACACATAAAATAATTACATTTTGTTATTTAAATTGACGGTAATTATGAGTTTAAATTTAAATTACTCATTTTATAAAACAAAAATCGATTTATTTATCTATTCATCGATATTTGATATAACTAATTTTTTGCAAAGAAAGTCTTTACCGCAAGGTTTATGAGATAAATAATTCAGATCATTATTGTAGGCTTAAAGAATGGTCCACAAAATGAAATATGAAGAAATATAAAAAATATTAGTATGGAGATGAGTTATTTCCATAAGCAATCAAGGGGCATGGTGGGCTCCTAAAGAGTTCACAGGACAAAAGGTTATTGGGTTATAAGCCCAATCAACATTCAATATTAGTGCGCGTTTGGAATTGACTTTTTTCTCTCAGACCAATATCAACAATTGCCCTTTGTGATTACAGATACTAAAGGCCCCAAATATTCTATCAAAAATTTTATTAAATGTCTTATATGGGTGTAGGACCCACATAATGTGGGTTCCATGTAGATCCCACACCCATGTGAGACATTTAGTAAAATTTTTAATAGAATTTTTCAGGTTTCTAACATTTTTGTTGTGGTTATTACACTGCGCTGACATGGAAATATCCTCTGAAAAATGTACAATTGGTTTGATACTACCAGGTGGGTGAGCATTATACTAAACTTTTTCGACCTATCAACATACATATTGCACATCAACAACTACGGGAGCTTCTATTTACACACACCCATTCCCCTCTTTACACATCTTTTTCAATAAATAATTGGTTCAGAAGTAGATTTTCGAAAATAAGCAATTGATTCGGAAGTAAATTTCCGAAAATAAACAATTCGTTCGGAAGTAGACTTCCGAAAATAAGCAATTGGTTCGGAAGTAGACTTCCGAATGTGTTTATTTGATGTCTATAATAGTAATTTCACTTGAAAAAAAAATTTATAATAAAAATAATTTTTATGAGGTGTGTGCAAAGAGGGGAAGTTAGATGTGTAAATAGAAGCTCCCAACAACTACCAAGCACGGCAGATGTAAAACCCGAAAATATCCTCTAACATTTGCCCTGTTTGGTAGAGTTTATTTTTAATTTATTTTAATTTTTAACTTAATTTAAGCTATTTTGATACGTTTAGTTCAGCTTAACAATACAGTTTATAATTTTTTGTAAGTCAAAAATTAATTTATTATTTGAGTGGAGGAGGAGAAGCTTAATTTATAAGTCAAAAATCAATTTATGTTCACAGTTATATGTTATAAGCTATTAAATTATAAAGTATAATCACTTTCCTACAACTCTACCAAACGGGACATTAACAACTAACAAGTTGGGCGGATGTAAGAATCGAAATTTACTAGGAAAATTTAGTTTCCTTTTCCTCTTAAAAGGACAAAAAAAAGATTTAGGGGTTGTTTGGGTGTCCTAAATAAGTGCACTTTTTGTCTTTTTAAATTAAAAAATTAAGGAAAAAAATATGGATGTTTGGGTTAACTTTTTGACTTTTTATGGAAAAATGTGTATTAAAAAATTGTATAAATAGTGTGTAAGGAAAAATTAAAATTGGGAGTTGTGTAGCCGTAATTTTTGACTTTTGGTGAATAGTGATAATTTTTTAATTTTTTGAGTAACTTTTTGACTTTTTGACAACTTGCCAAACTTGGCCTTAGTACTTTTAAAATTTTCTTATAATTATAAAATTTTATATAAAAGATAAAATTTATTATTTGAATATTTTATTTGACCATTATACCCGCTCTTTTTTTTTTTTATTTCTTTTACAGTACTCTCTCTCTCTTTACTAACTCGATGGTTGTTTATCGTCTCTACCACCTTCATCATCTATCAGCGTCGCTCATCCTCAACGTCGACCGACAATCACCATTTTTACCGTTAAACCACTACCATCTCAAATTTGATACATATGAACTCATATTTCAGATCAATAACTTCAGATTAGAGATATAATTAAATAAATAAACTTAGATTTGACAGAAAAATGAGAAATCGAGATATTGCAATGAAAAATTAAGAGTTTTTTGTTTGTTTGTTCATAGATCAAAAAGTAAAAATTGAATCTGATTTGTTCATTTAATATGTACTCTGTTTTCGTAATGGTAAAATTTTACTCTGGTTAACAACATATTGATCTGCTTAATGAAAGTAAAATTTTACTTTGAATCATAGTAAAAGTAAAATTTTACTTTGATTCAAAGTAAAAATTTACTCTCTCTCTCTTTCTCTTTTTTTTTTTTTTTTTTTAATTATAGAGTCAAATTTTACTCTGAATCAGAGTAAAGTTTATTATGATTCAAAGTAAAATTTTACTCTAAAACAAGCTACGAGGATGGCTTTTACAGGAGAGTGTTGAGTCATGAACTAGAGTAGAATTTTACTATTGAAAGAACAGAGCATCATGAGAAGAAGAAAGAGAGATAGAGAGACAGTTCGAAAACAGAAGATCAAGAAAAGAAGAAAAAAGAAAAAGAAGAAGAGAGGAAGAGCATAAATGGTGTGTGACACACACACACATGTAGAGAGAGAGAGAGTGAAGGATATCAAATCTAAGGTTTGCGAACCGTCGCAAATCGTCATTTTCCGATGACGACAATTGTGAATGATCTCAAATCTAAAGTTGTAGATCCAACAAATGATGGTGGTGATGAAGACGATAGAGAAAGAGTTCCATAGTGAGCGGCAGTGGTGCCGATGGAGAGCAACGGGGACACTGATGAAAAGAATAGTGATAAGTGCAAGACAGAGTGAAGAGAGATTGAGATGAGAGAGAGTGATTATAAGTTGATACACACACACACATATATGAGGGTATATGAGGGTATTATAATAAAAGAAATAAGTTTTAAAATGGTAGGGGATTTTGAAAAGATCTATATAATTCTTGTCATTTTGAAGGACAAGTTAAATACAAAAGGATCTATCACCAAATCCCCCAATTTATTATCAACAGCTTCTAGATTTTACCACAAATTGCCATCAATCGAAATGAATTTGTTGCCTTGTAGATTTTGCCACTAATTGCCATCAATCCATAGAAAGACACGGGTCAACCTATGTTCTTTTGGAAAGTTCTCTTTTGCGATGTTTGATTTACAAGATCAATAGTAAAAGTATTAATAATTTCATCAAATTAGTGTCATATTCATTGTCAAATTGGATTAGTAGGATAAATTATTCCCTTATTCATTGTTTGATTTGCATTGGATAACAAAACATATGAATGTAAGATTACAACTATATTTATCTTCTTTTCCAGTTTTACCCCATCAATATTTTTTCACAATCTTTACTTTATTAAAATTTCTTCATAAGCGTGGTTTTGAAAAAAAATTATAAATAAATAAATAAAAGAAAAATAAAAATACAAAATACAAAGTCATGTTTGGTTTGTTTTTAAATTTTTTTTTTTAAATATAAACTGATTTGATAAAATAAATATCAAAAAATATTTTTTAATTTTTAAAAATTATTTTTAGCCTTCTAAAATATAAATTAGTCAAGGGTAAAAGAGTCTTTTTATTTTATTTCTCAACTCAAGATATATAATTCCATCCCTACCCCATTACTAATAATCTTACAAATTTGTTGAATTAATTATCTATTAGATTAATAATCCTAAAATAAAATTTCAAAACAAATACAGAATTATTAAACTTACAAATTAATAATTTCAATTCCATACTCTAATCTTGTCCATCAAATATACCCTTATTGTCTTGTGTGTTCCGGTGCTTAACATGGGACAACTTTCCCATGCCACTTTTCTTTGAGTTCATATGTGACCAACTAACCTTAATTTTTGTTACACCTTCTATTATTATTGGTTTCCTTGGATATGGTGAGGGAACAAGTAGTTTTATTTAGATTGTGTGCTCTTATGAAAAGACAATGTTCGGACCACTTAAAAATCTACATACTAAATTATTTTCTTCTTTGATGTGAAGATTTCATCACTCAACTACTTATTTATCATAGTAATGTTAGTTTTTAAAATTTTTACCAAATATTTTTCATAGATATGAAACACATACTATGTGAGTCTTATGTAAATCTCACACTCGTGACATTTGATAAAAAAATTAGACATATGACTCACACCATGTGAATCCCATGTAAATCTCACACTCATGTGAGACATTTGATAAAAATTTTGAAATCTGTAATATTTTTGTATTTATCATGTTTACATTGCATTAGAACATCTCTAACCATTGGTGTGAAAATTAGGAATGGCAACGGGGCGGGGCGGGGCAGGGGACTACACTCCGTCCCCGATCCCCGAAGGCTGAAAAATCCCCGTCCCCGCCCCCGATCCTCGGCGGGGGAACCCATCACCCCCCCGTCCCCGTCCCCTAACGGGGATCAGGTTTCCCCGACCCCGAAAACTCCCCGAGCTTCAACACAAGAACAACAAATCAGATCTAAATTTAAATTTACAGATTTAAATTTTTAATTTTTTTTTTACAGATCTAAATTTATAGATTTAAATTAAAAAAAAATAAATTAATCAAAGATCAGATCACGCACACACACAGATCAGAACACACAGATCAGATCACACACACACACACACACAGAGACAGACAGATCTAACAGAGAGACAGATCCATTGGCACAGATCTGAGCAACGCTAGTGGTGGTGGTGATGTCGCCGTCGGTGAGAGAGGAGGGGTCAGGGCCAGAGGTGGTGGTGATGTCGCCGTCGGTGAGAGAGAGGGGGGTCGGGGCCAGAGAGAACAACGTGAGAGTGAGAGAGAGTTGAGATGAGAGTGAGAGTGAGAGTGAGAGCGAGAGTGAGAGTGAGAGAGAAAGAGATATATCAAAGTTGAGAATGAGTGTGAGAGCAACACAGATTTGGTTTATTATAAGTATAATATACGGTTTGGTTTATATATATATATAAGGGTATAAAAGTAATTTTACTTCGAAGAAATTCGAGGATGAGGCCGAGGTCGGGGCCGGGGATCGGGGATTAAACACTGATCACCGTCCCCGGCACGAAACAGATCGGGGATTGATTTCAGATACCGTCTTCTCCCCGTCAGGGGTATTTTTCGGGAAAAAACTGCTTAAATCGGAGTCGGGATCGGAGATCCCTGTCGGGTCGGTTTCAAATTGCCATCCCTAGTGAAAATGACATTGCCAAAATAAAAGTTTGAAATGTTACAATATCAAAATATCATAATTTGATACTGTTATCCAATGGTGCAAATAACATTTTTTTTTTCTTTTTTTTTTACAATTTAAATATAAATATTATTTGAGAGCTTCACGATGAGACACAGTGAGGAGATTCTTGGTCAAATTTTGACATTTCATCAATTTGATACAAAATTTAGCATTGTTATCATTCAAAATATAAAATAACAATCTATTGGAGACAAATGTCGCTAAAAAAAGAAAAAAAAAAACAGAGAAGTTAATATCAATCTTTGATTTTGACCTATGAAGGGAGGGGTAGGGGATGGCTAGAGAGTGAAACCTCCTCTAGCAAAGAGTGGGCCAGCCGTCCATTACGGAAAAACATTTTTTCATGATCAATAAAAAATAAGTCTACTTGAATGAAAATGTACTCTACTTTTGAAAAAAAGAAACTATTTTTCAAACCAAAATTTTGTCAAACCACCATCACCTTCACCAACACAACCATCACCACTACTACCACCATTTTCGCTGCTACCACCAATATAACCATTTCTGCTGCTACCAACGCCAATATAACCACTAGTACATTAATTTCGAAGACAACCAATAGATGAAAACATTTTCTCCAAAAAAACATTTTCAAACAAACAAAGTGATGAGGTAGTTCATAAATCTCATTATTTTGCAACATGCTTCCATTTCTTAAAACAAATAGATAAATTAAATTTTACCAAAAAACCACTACATGCTTTTTAAATTATTTAATTAATATCAATTTTATTTAGATGTAACATAAAACTAGATAATTTAAAAATAAAAATAAAAAAATAGGACAACTGCGGCTAAACAAACAAAAACGAATTGAACTAGGGAAAAAAAAAACCACTTTGTTGGGACATCATAACATCTGTAGACCTTGACCCCAGAATAATCAGTTGACGGTCAAATTTAACTCAAACCCACCATCACCCAAATTGGCACAAGTGTCGAACCTTACTCTTTCATGTGGAAAGCAGGTGTGTTGTACACATTACCACCACCCCCAGTAGTCTGAGGCTAGGCAATTGACATCCATGATTTCCACCCCTTTGATGATTGCACAAGACACACACACAATTTGACGCATAGGAGCAATAAAAATGGTGGATAAGAATGGATTGCCATTACAGTGCAGGCGCAAGCTCAACACAAATATTAACCAAAATTTGATTAAAAGCAAATAATGAATCATATAGTTCACAAAATCTGAATAGTAGAGGCATTTAGATATAAAGCGAAATTTGACACAATTCACCACATATATAGATTAAACAGCTAAAAAGGCACTATAAAATGTGTAGTGACTACATATAGCAGCATAATTTCTTCTACACAACCATTAAAGCCCAACCATTATACCACCTCATTCCCTATGAACATCAGATTGGAAGAGAATTGGGGGGGTGTGAAGGAAAAGAAAACGACAAAACAAAAATACCAAAAATAAAAAATAAAAAAATGTGACTATACCTAGTTTACATCGGCTAACCAAAATTTTATATATGCACAGGAATCAGATATGTAAAAACCACCGACCTCCGAAAGCTAGGAAAAGTCTTTAGGGGTACTTACCAATTAGTCCTATTAACTAGACTTATTTACCTACAGGTCCTAACTAATAAATTTAACACTATAAAAATAAGAGATTGATAAATTTATCACTATAAATTTATTCATAAAAACAAAGAGACTGATAAATTTATCACTATAAATTTATTCATAAAAATAAAATACTGATAAATTTATCTTTATCACTTAATAAATTTATCAATAGGACTTAATGGGTAATAAGTCTTAAAAATAGGACCTATTGGTAGTTTACCCAAGCCTTTATAGGTCAAGGGGAAAAGAAGGGAGAAGAAGCTACAGCCTTGTATCAATATTGAAAGGGCGATACATATGGGAGGTACACCTCCCTTCCCCAACCCACATCAAAGAAAGAATCATACCTACAAAACCAAAGCCACATCGATATTTTTCCCTTTTTCTTTTTTGGCTGCCATCTAATAAATATATGCCTTTCATCTTTGCCCTTTTGGAGTCGGAGGGGCTCCCAGCTCTTTTCTAGTTGTATATTTTGACTGCTTTCTCAAAGGTGAGACGGTTCTGCAAATATTTTCAGCAGACAAGGAAACAAAAAAATTAGAAGATTGCCTGCCTGGGTTTGAGGTATCGATAACTCTTGGCTGAAGAAAATGAACTCTGCATCTTCATGAAGAATGCAACCGGCCCAGGTTATGTGCCAAAAGAAAATTATTCTGTCACCACCAATATAAAGCAAAGTTCTATAGGAAGAAACATACCTGATTCACTTGATAGGCCCTTTTTGGAGCTGTATCAGAGTGCTCCAACCCAAGGCACCGCTCCCAAGCACCATAAACATCCCTTCTCTAGAAGAAAATAAATTCAAACATGGAATTCAAATTTGAAGAAAAAACAAAAGCAAAAAAAAAGGAACTTAAAAACTTTTTCTTTATCCCTCCTCTATGGAAAGAGGGGGTAAGCAATTCTGTGTCACAAGACATGGTCAGTAAGGAACACTAGTTTTGGAGTTTTCACCCCAACCTAGGGGGTCAAAAGTAATATAGAATGCTGGGGTCAGTAGACCTGGTATATGTTGTATGTATATATTTTATTTGTATGCAAGATTAGAGTTCTGGTTTGCACTGCTCCATATTTATCAACAAAATCTATAAACATTATAACATAAAAGTCAAGTTTGATATGCCCACCCGAAAACGGTTGGTCACAACATCTGTGTCTTGCAAGTATTCAGGAAGGCCCATTGACAGAAATGCAAACTTCCACTGTGACTCACAAAAAAGGTAAGTGAACGATAAACACAAAGGGACAAAACAGAAAAAAGAAGAGAAAAATCCCAATTTCATGACGGTGGATACAACAGTAAGAAGGATAAAATTTCAAGATAACATTATGGTATACGGTATACCTTAATGTTATCTGAAGATAACATTAAGGTATACCGTATACCTTACAGAATTCCTCATCCGGAACCTGCAATTTCTTTTGAACCCGCACTTTAACTTCAGCTAAAGTTTCACCTTCATGTACTACCCAAAAAAAAGGTTCCCCAAAATTTTGGACTTGCCGTCATGGAAAAAGAAAGATGCCTAAGGACACAATTATATATCTTGAGTTTATTACCTCAATATTAGTAGTTATTTTGGTAAGAATAGCAATCATGACTTCACAATGTGGCAACCATAAACATTAAGTTTACATTTGGATAGATAACTTTATAGAAATATGAGACTGCTAATAGATAAATTGAGAAACTAAGAAGAAGATAGAGTAGAGTAAGAGAATAATTATTTTATTACAATCTTTACACAACAATGATCCATACAAAGGATTTCAAATAACTATTTTCATATTATTATTTCAAATCCATCATAACCTATCATGGTAAAGCTCTCAAATTCAATCTTGAAACCCATATCTAAACTATCATATCCAAATTTGAGCTATTCTGATTAAAGGATTAGAGTCCAAATCCTTTTATTTCAAATACATGAATCCAAATGCAGCCTAAATGTTTCCATACCATTTGGTTTTGCCCAGTCTTCTTCGTGAAATGGTAAACATGAATCAAGCGATCAAGAGGACCAAGATTCTTTTACTCTTCAGGAATCTGAGAAGGAAAGAGGAGGTTATCTTTTTAATCACAAGCACCAGTAACATTTATTGAATAAATAAAACCAAAGCTTTTAAAAAAAAAAAATTTAAAAAGCCAGTACCCATTGTTGGTCCTGCCAATATATGATGCCAGGAGGGACATTACCTGCACAAAGTGGCTGCCCCTAATTTCAAATCAACATTCCTATGCTCAATAGCCTGAGCTTTTAGTATGTTTTTTGGGGCAGCACTCCTAGTGACAATCAATCAATGTGGTACAATAGTGACGACGACAGCATTGTCCTACAATTCCATGTCCTATACTCTAACCAAATGCACGTAAACTTGTGTTGCATGTATAATTCCGATATTATTGCCAATACTTAATTGTAAAAAGAGATGATATGGCACCTCTTTCGTGGATCCTCATGATTGGTTC
Organism: Camellia granthamiana; assembly: GCA_036172215.1. NCBI lineage: Eukaryota > Viridiplantae > Streptophyta > Magnoliopsida > Ericales > Theaceae > Camellia > Camellia granthamiana. Next base: position 45,848,293 of record CM069914.1, read on the forward strand.
CTTGTTTAGAAACAATCATTAAAGAAATAATGAAGACAAGTAATACAGTGTGTCATATACCTGGTGATATAAAACAGAGAAGAAAAACTGGGTGGTAGCAGTCCATTTATTTTAAAAATAAAAATAAAAAAGCATCCTCAGTATGCATCACTTCGCTTATCATTCTCAAAATCAAGTTGCTTAGATTAGATCAATACAAAATTTACTCAAATAACACACATTCCTGTAGACTGTAAACTTTATGAAAATATTGCTATGTCATTGTCTAGACTCTAGAGGACTATATCTCTCAGCATTTTCTCTGTTCTGTGACGTCATATAAATGAGTCTAAAATTCAACATTCAACAACCTTTCAAAAGGAAAAGAATAGAAAAATAGAAGGTAGAATGGAAACTTACCTCTTCTGCCCGCAGCGTCCAATATTGATCATTTATATTCTCAATTTTTTCATTCAGTGGAAAGATCTGCAAGAATAAGACAGCAAAATTGCAGATCTCATTATATAAGGCACAATGTATGTACTAGATGAAACAGAATTTGAGTAAATTTAAAATGCATTGCATTTTAAAATTGACAAACTTTAAGTGCCAACGACATAAACCCATAAGGTTAAATTCGAAAAGCATTTTTCAAGTCACACAAACGTAATCATTTCCACCAGGAAGCAAAAGCTTCCAGTCCTCCCATTTTTTCCTCTATTTTTTATTACTTACTTCTTTTGCACCACACTCTGATTTTCAAGTCCATTTTTTTATTATTTTGTGTGGTGTGCAAAAAATGGACAATCAACGATGTCAATGTCAATAAATGCCAACTGGATCATTACCTTGTATATTTTGTGATAGAAGACTTCAAGCAGTCTCAGTTCCGCATCTGGATGAGACAACTCAGCCTGTTCCAGAATGTAGCAAGCTTGAATAAATTTTAACCTAGACAATAAAAGATGTGCTCTTGCAAGAGCTAAGATTGAGCATAAAGATACTGCCTAAGTATATTTGATTTGAATAATTTCTTAAAGAAATTGTGATATACACTCCCTCAGGCTCCAAACAATAACTATGGCAATGCATGTGCTTTCTATGCATGTTTGAACAGAGAAGTGGCGGACCAAGCTTTCTATCAAATTGATAGCGAAAAAAAAAATGAGATGATGGAGTTGGGACAAAGACGAATCAATCAATAAAAACCTCCCCTTGGTTGTCATAATGCATACTTGCATAACATTTATTTAGTGAGGTGAAGACCAGAATAACAGAATATTTATCAGAACATGATTCTCAATGCTGAAAACAGAGTAGTGGGAAAGGGGTTAGATATTTTGGAATTTTAGGGATTATGTTGTCAGGAAACTTCATTATGATTTTTATAGAAAAATAATGCACAATATGAGTTATTAACTAGAGCAAAAACTTACCTTTGTCTTGAGTTCATCAAGCACATCCCCCACAGTGCTCTGTCTGGGCAATCTAATATTGTGAATCACCACCTGAATAAAGTTTAAACTAGATTAGGACAGACAGTACAAAACTTAGAAGATGACTGAGGTTTTGGTGTGATGACATCTCTAGTATCAAATCAAAGATGAACCTCGTCCTTTGTTGCATGATGAAAAGCAACTTTCAGTGTTTTTAGACATTGCAATTCTGGCAGAGGGATATCCAGCACTTCATAATACTAAATATCGGAAAACCAACGCAATTGTTCAGTCCTTGACATTATAATAGTTTTCCCCCAATTTCAGTTTGATACATAATAACTAGTTCACAGAAAGTGAAAGAATACACCAGGATTTAGACTCAGCTCAATTGATGTGATAGTACCTGATTGTAGTGGACTAGCATGTCAAGCAAGTGCTCCGCCGCTCGATATTTAATTGGGTGGGGCTTTGGTTGCTGAGAGTAGCAGTTGTGAGGAGTAAGTCTCATCTTCATTCTAGAATGCCTGTCAGACATATTTATTTAATTGACAAGAAAGAAGAAGTAGAAAGCAAAATAAAAATTGTTTTCCTTTATCTTATTTGCGTTCACTTGTTAAAGGAAGTGTGAATTCCAGCATATCTTTAGTATCACTGTATCATTAAAATTTAGTTTTTCATCAAAGTAAACATCTGATAGAAAAGTGGATCTTATGATGTTCCCAAACAATATTTTCCCAAGTTGAAACAATGTACAGAAATGAGACCGAGCGCAGAAAATGGTATTTGCACAACATAACAGAATAGTTGTATGACATACGGTATCATTTTGCACTCCGATCTCGATTTTTCTCTTCTTATTTTTCTTCTTCTTTCTATTCTTCCTCCGGGTGGCCTTAAAGGCCAACGTTGAAGAAAGGTTTGGGAAATTAGTCAAATCCGCGAGCATTTGGTACTCATCCACTTTAGATATATGCACATTGCTCACTTTTGGATTAACAATTCCGACACCAACATTATTGTTTTTCTCCTCTTCTTCTTGCCCACTTTCTCGCATCCTTTTCACCTCCATTGATTGCATTATTTCCTCGCCACCCATTTTGCAGCTCTGATTATTTTTCACAACATCCCTGTCAATATCGTCCGATAAAATCACAACTTCATGAAGCTTTGAGCCCTCAGTAACTTGCATTTGCCCAGGTTTTTTATGGTGTTGCTCCTATCAAAGCATTCAATAAATTAGCCTTGAGCTCTTGCCACAAAAATTCAAAACTCTCACCATAAAAATCATAACTTAACTTACAATGTGAAACATTTCCCATCTAAGAATTATCAATTTTTGAGTTCACATACACATACATATACATATGGGCATGATTGCTCCAGCTTATTGTCAGGAGCTACCCTAAACAGTCTCGCACATACTCCTAAAAAAAAAAAAAATTTATAAAAAAAACCCGCATAATTCAGTAGTAAAAGGAACTGCATAGGTTTAGTTTACATATACACACAATGCCAGAATTTGATACCGTATGAATTTGGTCTATTTTTCGCTTCTTCTTCTTGGTTCGATTCTTCTTCCGGATCTGGTTGAAGGCCAACATTGCTGCGACATTTGGGAAAGCAGACAAATCGGAAAGCACTCGATGCTCATCAGCCCTAGATACATGTCCTCCATTCATCTCTCTTCGATCCGTTCAAACTGAGGAATTCAATCTGCTCTGCACACACTTCTCTCTGATCTCAATGATTCTTTAGATTCGATGCTCTGTCAAAATAACTCTGCGTGCGCATGTGTGAATTGAGTGTGTGCTTTGCTTGTGCTTTGATATCAATGACCCTATTTATTAGACCATCTCCTGCTGTGGTGCAAATCTGATATTAAATTTGAATTTTGATGAAAATGGTACTATTTATGGCTCCAACCGTTCATCAAACCTGACACCAAAATGAGATTTCACCAAAATTTTCATCAGATGGACAATGAAGAAATGAATTCACCAAAACACTGTTGCGGACCGTTGGAGGGGGACCCGGGTCGACCAACCGGTCGCCCACCCGGTTGACCAACCGGTCGCCCGGTGTACTATTTCAGCCCCTGACCCGTTTGAACCCTCAGAACCCTGCAGCTGAATCGTTGGAGGCAACCAGTCAACCACCCGGTTGACCACCCGGTCGACCGGGTTGGGCAACTCCAAAACAGTGCACGGCTTGGACTTTAGTTGTTTGCAAGAACACTTGTTTGTTTCAGCTATATTTTTTTTGGGACGTATGAAAGAACACTTGTTTGTTTCAGCTATATTTTTTTTGGGACGTATGAAATTATTGTGATTACCAATAATTTGATGGGTCATGAATTTACATTTTCAATATATTTGACATGTATATTTTATAATTAGCCGTTATAATAATTTACCGTTAGATTGGCAGACTATTTTGAAATGAGTATTTTAAAAATTTATCGTTCATGATGTACTCTATAAAATCAGGTCTGATTTCTATATCAAGCAAAGATAGTGTTTCAGTTTCAGAATCATATTCATTGAAGGTTGTGAATATTTTTTTCTTTTCAGTGATTAGATATATATTTTCCTTCAAATTTTAGTTCATACTATCTGCTTCTGAGTTTGAGCTGCTGAGTTTGAGCTTCATATCATTACAATCTTTTTCAGTAAGTATATTGTATTTTTTTATGCTATGGAAGATTTTGAAATGTTTGAGGAATCACAAATGTTTGAGCACAACAGTCATAGTAATTTTATGTCAGAATCTTCACGAGAACAGAACACGCAGAACAGTGCTAATAATTTCATTTCAGAACCTTCTCGTGTTTCTCGTGGTAAAGCCTTCACAATTATAGAAGATGAAACTTTATGTAGATCTTGGTTAGTAGTCTCTCAAGATCCTATTACTGGTAATAGTCAGAGTATGGCTATATTTTGGGAACGAGTACTTGTTAATTTTAATTCACAATTGAGCGGTGAATCCAATCGAAATCGTATTTCTTTGACTCACCGTTGGTCAGCCATATAGAAGGCAATTAATAAATTTTGTGGTTTTCTTGAACAAATTCAACTGAGGCAACAAAGTGGAATAACCGAGGCAGATATGGTAAATTTTATTTGTGTTATTAAATATCAAATTTAATTTTTAAATCTATACTTGTTATTGAAATTTTTGTAACTTTTTTTTTTCAGGTCACTGAAGCAAAACGGATGTATCATGTAATACAGAAAAAACACTTTACATTTGATACATGTTGGCAGATTCTGCGCCAGAGTTGTAAATGGGATGAATTTTGATCAAAAAAACCCACGCAACATACTGATCCATGTTTGAATCTACCAAGTGAATATGAGGCTTCTCAATCCAACCCCGTCAATGCGGTGCACAACCAACCATGTAATACATCAACACGACCAATTGGTACGAAGGCCGCAAAAGAGAAGTTGAAGAATACAACAATGCATGATAGTAGATTTGATGAAATGGCTGCTAACCAATCCAAGATTGTTGAAGTGTTATCAACTATCTCTGCTAGAACTATTCAGCGAGATGAACAAAAGGCGATAGACCATGCACAGAAGGCTGCAGAGCGTCGAAAAAGGGCCGAAGATAGGGAAGAACAACTAAAACTCCTATCTATGATGAATGAAAGAGAACAACGAAGTGAAGATCATAAAATTATGTCAATGGGCATGACAAATTTAAATCCTATGCAAAAGGCGTACTACGAAGATCTTCAACGACAGATTTTATTTCGAACAAGTAATAGACTGCCTTGAAAGGTTCCATATTTTGTGGGTTTTATGTATTGATTTTATGTATTAGTTTTATGTATTGAATTAACCCTGATATGTATTATTGCCATATTTCGAATTGAATACGTATTGTTGCCATTTTCAAGTAGAATACGTAATTCTTGCCATGGTTTTTGTGTACACTGCTGTTTGGCCTGTAATGCAATGTGTTACTTTTTTTTCTTATTAATCACAGTCTTCTATAAACTGATATTTAGAGTGAAGTCATTAACTACTATAAGTCATAAGATTTTTAGAAGAGGAATCATAACTGGATAATGCCCTTCTTCTCGCATTTTCAGTCTGTACATAATCATGTCCTTAGTCAACTAGGCATTAAACTGAAAAACTACAATATACACCAAAATATGAACAATATGCACAAAAGGTTTTCAAAATAACAACATACAAACCATTACCAATACATAAGTTGAATCACATCTTCACTGATTATCTGGTGGTGGTGGTGGTGGAGTAGGGTAGTAGTGCTGGTATATATCATTTACGCGATGCTCAATCGTATCTACACGATGCTCAATGTCCACACGGAAATCACCAAATTGTTGAATTAATGAGTTCTGTGCATTGGCAAATGTATCAAACTGACTGCCTAACGAATTGACCTGATTAGCCATCTGCTGTTCCCATTGAACGCGTTGATTATAACGTTGCTCTTACATGGCCAAATAGTCAGTCCAATATTGAGGTTGTTCAGCTGATGGCGTCACATTGGCATGAGAAGGATCTTGTGGAGCATCACCTTCGGCGACTTCATTTTCTGAATCTTCTGAAGCATTATCACTTCCCATTAAATTGGGGGCTGCACCAGCACGGGTCACTGTATACTGATTAATTGGTGAACTGATCTTCATTTCCATTTCATCTGCAAAATTAACCTTAAAATGTTTGAAAATTTTTGTTAAAAGTGCCCCAAACAGTAATGACCGACCTGTGAATTGACCTTGATTTGTTAGTACCATTTCTTTCATAATTATGTAACACAAATCTAACTTCTGCCCAACTTCAAAACAGTATAGCAAATATGCATTAAAATATGGGACAACATCATGGTGTCCTTTTTTTGGAGTGACATTTTCTACAATCCACTGGTGGAAAATCCGCAGATAAGGTTTTAAATGTCTTGCTTGTAAACTAGTCTCAGTGAATCTGTTCCGACAAATAGTAGTAAACACATCAGTAGCATTACCAACGATATTAGCTAACTCATCCTCAGTTTGAAAGTGAATATTTTCATCCCCTAACTTAACTCCAATAATGCCTGCCAAAGTAGGAATATCAAACTGTATACCTGTTCCTTTCACATATGACAAAAGAGTAAAATTTCCATCTTCTTCCGCAGTAGCTCGGAGGTGAGCATAAAATAGAGCTACTAGCCGTGGATATACCTTTTGGGGCAAATTAATTAAGTTTTTCCACCCCATAGCTTCAAGTTTACTAATTAATAGTGCATCATATTGAGATGGAAGATTTACCCTTCTCCCTGTTACAATCGGTCGGGCAGAGAAGTTTGGAAAAGCTAATGCATGACTTTGACTGAGAAAATCATCAGTAGGATATGACCATATTTGAGCCTGTTGTTCTTCACGTCGTGAAGGGTTGGAACTTTCACCAACGTGTGGTCTCGCTCTTTTAGTTCTAGGCATGCTGTCAAATTCTGTTGAATTTCAAATGAATATATTTCAAATATTACAATGCATATTAATCAGTAGGAGTTAAGGAATTTCAAATGACACCAATTGTCAGTATGCATACTACTCCAATAAAAACATCATAGCAGAAGGATACTGAAATTGAGAACTTGGGCCAATATCAATCCCACAATACAACAAAATTGATTTTAAATATAACTTATAGCAGTTGAAACATGTTTAAATGTAAATTGATTTAAAATGTAAATTGATTTTAAATGTAACTTATAGTGTGAAACTGCATAAAACTTGACAGACTTCCCAACATGTTTATGTTTTATTACAATATTAATCATAAAGTTTGATTGAAACATGAAGGTCATGTTAAACTTCAACAAATTCAACATGAAATGAAACAACTACAACATACACACGAAATTGAACTGAAATCTAGAGCACAGAATGCACAGAATGAAAGAATGAGAGAAAAAAAAAAAAAAAATTAAAGAGGGCCGGTTGACCAACCGGTTGACCAACCGGTCGCCCCGTGCCTATACCTCTGTGATGCTGCCCTTTGGATGCTGCCCTTTGGATGCTGCCCTGCCTTCTTCTTCTGGTACTGCCTTTACTGATTCAGGTGTTTCCCTTGGTGAGGCTGAGGAATCACATTTGTAGTACACTGAATATGTAGAGTTTGAGATTTTATTTTGGATTCAAAACACGAATTTGAAGATAGTGGATGGAGGAATACAGTGAGTATGGTGTTAGAGCCAATCTGTGGAAAGAGAAGCAAGAGTTTTCATTGAAGGAAGTTCATATTTTGATGGCAGGTTTGGCTAAGTTTTTTTGAGCTAATATAGACCCTCCATTCTTCAGGTAGGTGGTGAGGCTATTACCTTTTCAACAACCATATGCCATATGAAAAATGAGGCATGGTAGATGGCATGCATTCAATAGCTTGGTAGGTGGTGTCTATAGCTTGGTAGGTGGTGTCTATAAATAAAAATACTACACAAAGGCCCTTCATTGAAAAGGTGATGTTGAGAGGAGATGGATAGGTTTCACCATAAAAATTGATCAAAATAGTATGGAAATGAAGCATTTCAATCTGATGGCAGGGCATTAAACATCTCCTCTGTATTGACATTTTTATTAAATCAGAAGACTATGTAAAAGTAAAGAGAGTAGTACAAAATGTAATACCACTATGATGATACAACTTCAACTCTGATGGTTATTTAATCAATTCTTAACAATTTCATAACCTTCATTTGAAAAACATACATGTAGTTTACCCTGCACATTGCCACTTGAAAAGCTGAAGCTACAAGATTTATTAGGTACTTACCATGTTGTGTCAGTTTCAATTATTGTAGGTGTATCAGTTCTACTGGACTCCAAATGAGAGTAGTTGAACTTAGTAGTAGATTGTTTACATTTATTTATTTTTTTAACTGAGTTTAGACTTCAGTGCTTAACAAGTTTTATAATGTGTTTAAATTTTACTTATTTATCTAATGAGTCAATTTTCAATGAACTACTTTTAACAAGTTGGACACAAGTCAAATTCGAGTTGTTTCATTTTTTTTTAAGTACATATAATCATATCAAGTTGTGTAATAAGTTTTTATTTATTTATTATTTTTTTGCTCAATAAAAAAAGATTGTAGGATAGTACAAAAGATGACACATCAATAATGAAAACATCACTGCAGCAGAATCAATCCCATACAAACTTAGTGAGTCTTAAGAAGTCTTACAATGTGGTTAAATTAGACTTATTTATCCAACAAACAAATCTCAAACGAACAGGACAACATCACATAACTTGTGATGTACTTAGTTCATATACTGCATCAAAATAAAGATTACAAAGAACAGAACCTTCCATTCCAAAAGTGTAAACCAAAATTACATGTATTGATGTGGTTATTTCAGTGCTCACCACGAAGATACCACATATGTTCTACTAAATCATTACGGAGGGCATGATACGCATCCTTATCTCTAATACCTAAATGACGAGACAGAAATGACTGGAAGTCATTGGTAGGAGTAGAGGACAGTTGCACTGGTGTGTTGGTTGATGCAATATCATAATTGAAATCAAGGTGTTCCTCCCTCTCATCTTCGACAATCATATTATGTAATATGATGCAATTCTTCATTATGTTGCCAAGCATTTTCGAATCCCAATAACGTACAGGACCACGTATAATTGCGAAACGAGATTGAAGGACTCCGAATGCCCGCTCCACATCTTTCCTGGCAGCCTCTTGCATCATTGCAAAATGTTGTCTCTTTGCTCCTTGGGGAGAAGAAATTGTTTGAACCAATGTTGCCCATTGAGGGTATATACCATCAGCAAGGTAATAACCCATATCGTAACTATGTCCATTAATTGTGAAATGGACAGGGGGAGCTTTACCTTGCGCAAGATCATAAAATAAAGGCGATCGGTCCAACACATTCAAGTCATTGTGTGAGCCAGGCATTCCAAAAAATGCATGCCAAATCCATAAGTCATAAGATGCTACTGCTTCAAGAATAATGGTTGGCTTTTTTTGATGACCCACATATTGACCTTGCCATGCCTTTGGACAATTTTTCCACTCCCAATGCATACAATCTAAACTTCCCAACATGCTAGGAAACCCCCGAACCTCCCCAATAGCAAGTATTCTGTTAATGTCAGTTGGCGTCGGGGATCTCAGATATTCTTGTCCGAATATTTCAATCACTGAATTACAAAATTGTTGCAAACTTTGAATTGCAGTACTTTCCCCAATACGAATGTAATCATCAACTGCGTCTGCTGCGACACCATATGCTAATATTCTCATCGCTGCAGTCATTTTTTGTAGGGGAGATAATCCAAGTACATAAGCTGCATCTTGTTTTTGAACAAAATATGAATTGTGCGCTTGGATTGCATTCAAAATGCGTAGATACAAAGGACGACCCATTCGAAAACGTCTACGAAATATTGTAGGTGAATACACGGGATTTGTAGCAAAATAATCTGTAAATAATCTGTCATGACCCTGCCTTCTATTTCTGTATATATATCTATGACCTACCACAGAACCACCTATCTTCTTTGAGCTATCATTTGACTGAAAAATCTGAAGCATACTACTATTATTCTGCTCATAAGCTCCTAAAAGTGTGACAATATATTCATTATCAGACTCATCATCAGAGGAGCAAGAGGAAGAAGAGGAGGATGAAAATGAAGTAGCTATCATAGATTTCAAGGTATTCATGGTGCTCTGTTTTGTTAAGTTATGATCGTATTTGTCTGGTGTATGGATAATAGGTGAATATGAGAGCACAATCTATTTGGCAGATATATATACGTAATGGAGGGAAAAAAAAATGGGAAAAACAATTGGGAAATGAAATGGAGGGAAACAAAAAAAAGAAAAAAAAAATATATATGGTAACCGGTCGACCGGCCGGTCGCCCCCCTCCCCGGTTCAGGCAGCTGGGATGCAGACAGTTCAAAAGGGTCAAACAAAAACACATAAGATTTTACACATACCGGTTGACCAACCGGTCGACCCACCGGTTGACCAACCGGTCGCCCCAATCAATTTGATGCAAATTTGATGCAGCGTTGGAGTGGGTGATTTGAGATTTGGTGAAATGGCTTATTTTGTACTCAGATTTGATGAAAAATTAAGTACACCGTTGGAGATGCTCTTAAAGAGATTACAAATATCAAAATTTCTATAATTATGACAGATATGGTAGTGTGTACATTAATTAGTATATATGGTATTAATCAATATATATTAATTAGTGTATTAATTTATGATTTAGGAGTGGTTTAAGATGATCTAAATAAGTGTATTTTTTGAATTTTTATAAAAAGAAATGTAAAAAAATAGAAAGGTGATGTGATAAAAAAAAAGATAAAAAATGTATACTTATTAGTATTCCAAACAAGGCCTAAGTGTACCAACAGTGTACATCATCTCTTGGTGTACCAATTCATTAATTAGTGTATCAATTCTAATTAGTGTATTATTGGTACACTAGTGTATACATTAATTAGTGTATCAATTCATGATGTGGCATGATTTAAAAGGTGTGTGTGTGTTTTTCTGATCATACTGTCAACTCAGTATTCAGCTGGAGAGCACTGGCAGAATAGACGGCACCTGTCTGACCTGTAACAGAAATAGAAGATTCCGGCGGTGGTTCGTCCACCCGGGGACACTCCGACGATCAAGTCAGTGTATCTCTTAAAGATAATCAATAGTGCTAAACTCACTGTTCAGAATATAAATTACATACCCTAGACCTATCGGGGTGCCTTTCTTTTATAACTAACTCAATCCTAGTCTCTATAGAAGCCTAGCTTCAATGGACTTTAGCTCAGTGCTTAATCTGGACTCTTCAATATATAGAGATAAACTCCCTAAGAGTGTTATCCTTATCCATGCCGAAGTCCTTCCTCATTCTAGGACTCTTGTGCCTTATTCGCTTATCCCGGACTTCGATATCTTCGGAGATAACCTCGGCCTAGCCGAGATAACCTCGGCGTTATGACCAGGACACGTGGCACCTCGGCTGACACGTCGGCATCACCTCGGCCACGTGTTGGTACTCAGAAAATATATCCCCACAAAAGGTTTTTAATATTTATAATATGATTAATGAGTGGGGTCAATGATAATACAGTGGTGTTACTTCATCAATTAGTGTATTAACAAATATATCAACACTAATTATGACATTATTATTAACCCCACTCATTAATTATATTATAAATATCAAAAATCTCTTACTTCATCAATTAGTATATTAGTTAATACACTAATTGATACATATAGTATTATTCACGATTATATTGTAACTAATTTTGGTACATTAATTCAGCCTATTTTTGAAAAGTGAGTTAAAGTTTACATTTTCAGCTTTTAATGCATTTTTTTTTCTCACAAAAAAAATATTAAAAAGTTTTAAAAAATATTAAAAAGTTAATTTCTTTCTAAAATAGGCCTTTTAATCTTTTGCCTAATTCAGCATTTTTTCCATTGAAATATTTTTATTAGGGTAAATGGAGAGACTCATTTGTGAATGGGTCTTGCTACATCCCCTAAAAAAATCCCCCCTAATCCCCCTAATTTCCATATCAAGTAAAAAAAAAAAAAAAAACAAGGAAACAGTTGCTTAAAATGGAAATTAGGGGGATTAGGGGGGACAGTTTTAAGGCTCTAAATCATTTTCCTTTGTGAATATATTTTAACTCAACGTAAAGACTCGTTTAAATTCAATTTCTTTAAATTTTTATTATGTTTAAGTTTAAATATATTAAAACTCAACCCAATACGTTTCATATTTATTTAAATAAAAAAATAAATATATTATTTATATATTAATATTAAATAATATAAATATAAATAATAATTAAATTTATTTGTATATAAATGATAGTTAATTATAGATAATATATTTATATAATAGTAGTAGTAGATATTATTATTTTATTAAGATATTATTATTATTTTTTTAGTATGTTTATATATATTGCAAATATAATTGTATAATTAAAATTTTAATAACAACTTTAGTCTCATACGTAAGTATAAATTTATAATTTTTTTGGCTTGTTAAGATTCGTAAATAGGCTCGAGTTCGAGTCAAACCTAAGCCAACTTGGCTTGAACTTAGTTCGTTAAATTTTTATTAAATTCAAATTCGTTAAAATCTTAATAAGCTCCGTTTGGGAAGTGGGTTAGTTGTTTGGCTTTTTAACTTTTTTGGCTATTTTAGTCTATGGTTAAAAAGTCTGGTTTAGGAAGCGTTTTTGACTTTTTTGTGAGAGAAAAAAATGTAATGATTGTGGGTTAGATGTGATATTTTGTCTTATTGGACTAAAATTTTATTTTATTTTTTGTGACTAGTTTAGTCAAAAAAACCTCTAAACTAATTTCCCAAACGGAGCTTAAATAAACCTAAATATGCTAAAATTCGACTTGACTCGGCGGTTTACATAAAGAAGGTAAACTGCACATTTTACACATTTTGCTTATTGAGATTGTAATTTATAGCTTTCAATAGACTTTATAAAATTATAGGTATTTTGCCTTCTTTTGTTTTCACTCTCAACTAGTGTTAGAAGTTAGGCAAGGTTTTCTACTCGCCAAATTTAGGTCTCGTTTGATATTTGAGTATTTTAGTTTAAAAGGTAAAAAATTATTAAAAAAATTAAAAAGTCTATTATCTATACTAAAAAGTCAA